>CM023943.1:22343923-22478222 GCA_013407115.1 Glycine latifolia
GGGGGGGGGGTACATTGCTGTGGCATAACTGTGTATCCTGCTGTTGTTAGGTTACGCTGCGTTGCCGTGAGTATTTAAAATTTCTGTATTATAGGACTTGTTATGTTACAATCCATCTTTGTGACCCTCCTTGTGTAGAGTAGATTTTTGTGTTTCAACTTTCCACAAGATCCATGTTCAAACCTAGGTACTATTTTTTGTTCAGTGTTGAGCATTTGTAAGTATACTGTAGGACCAGGCCCGTAATATCAATGTATTTTGTCAAATAAGCAACATGTGAATATGGAAACTAATGATGGTAATTTTATAGTTTTAATATATTTTTATACTGAAGTAATATGAAGACATTCTGGTCTGGGAAGAGGGGCATTGGTTTCAAAAGTTACAAGAAAAGTGGATTAGAATGGGTAGTAAAAATGTAACGCTTTTCATGCCCAACAGTTATAAGGATTAATAGAAACATAATCCATGGCGTTTTCTTACCAAATGGAGAAATGATGGTTGGTTTTTTTAGTTTAGGTATCATCTTTTGAGATAATCTTGTTTGAAATACTGTTAGGTATAGTAAATGTTAACACCTTTTTCAATGAGTGTATTGATGAGGACATTCCTTAAGAGGAAAACTACAGACTTTTATAAAGGCTTCTTTAGAGTAAAGGAGTAAATGTGTAATAATAGATCAAAAGAAGAGGTCAATACTTTAAAAAACTCATTTCCAGGAATAGGGTTGAAAATGAGTCCCTTGATTCATTAATATTTAGTTTAACTTAAAGTTTGACTTGAGTTAGAAATGAATTTTTTTTTATAGTTCAAATTTGACTCAATTCAACTTTGTAAGTAATTCAGTTCATTAGTTTGAATCACATAAATCAAGAGTCAATTTTTTAAAATTGTATGCATTTCATTATTTCAAATTTTCAATTTATTCGTAGATTTTAAATCAAATGATTGTTTAAGTTTTTATAAAGACAAAATTAAACTTATTCTATTAGTTTTGTAGGGCTACTAGGTATGACCAAAAAAACATAATTATAACTAAAGTCTACATAAATAAAACTATTTCATCCTACATATATAAAATAATAGAAAATTCAATCAATTATATATTTATATATATGATTCAAGTTTGATTCATTTATATAATGAGTTTAATTTTTAATTTAAGTTTAATTCATTTGATTTATGAACTAAATTCAGTTATCTGACTGATTGTTGAATTGAGTTTCGAATTATTTTTGAGTTGTTTGGATAAAAATATATACTAATGGACATGAAAATATTAATCAATTGGTAGAAGAAGGATATTAAGTCCTCTTCAACTGGCGTGCTACCTTTTGTCTTCTTTTGTATTCTATAATTCATAGATAGACTAATATTGATCATTAGTTAAGTATATTGCTATACATTATTGATCAATCAATTGATATATTTTTGGTTTATTTTGACAGCAATATGTTAAAATATAATTAATTGACATCAATTTGTTTCATTTTATGGTCCCAATTTTTTGTGATTATCTTCATGTGGACAATTGGTCCCCTACTGCCGGACAACTTTTAAATTCTAGGACCACTCCCGTCTCGATATATTTTGGAACAAAATTGTGTCACAGCAACCTTGTATTTTAATGCAACATTGCCAAGGATATTCCTATCCTAATAAAAATGCTTCTTGTGCATACGCAAGAACACATTATATAAGTTGTACTATGTTGACAGAATTAACATGTAAAGATATATATAAAAAAATTACATAAGATTAATTAACTCTCTTAAAACAATTTCCAAAAATTCTAGGGTGAGTTTAATTTGGAGGCAAGCCAATCAAATTACTCATTCTCTTACAAGGAAATCTTGATTTCATGCTAACAACCATGTCTTTTCAGCATATTACCAATTGTATTTTTGATGATATTTTGAATGAAATGCAATAAATATCTTTCCTGTCAAAAAAATTATATAAGATTAATTAACTAGAATGTGGAATATTGATAGAGTTATGCTATTTGGTACGAAGATTTTTCGTGAAAAACTGTACGATTGTTATTTGCCTCGTTTTGATGCTTCCGCATTACATAATGCAATCTTGCGAGCTCTAGTATTTTCAGCAGTGAATTCATGTGTAAAACTATTGTAAGACAACATGATATACATATATGTTAGTGACAAAAGAATAAGTTTGTGGTTGCACATTTTCAGGTGTTCTGATCAATAATAAGTTGTTTTATACTATTTTTCATTTTTAACAATACTGATATTTGATATGAAAGATTTTTCATGTAATTTGTTGTGAACGAGTTTTTAATCAATCAAGAAGATAGGTATATATGAGTAGAGTAGAGATCGACACAATGATTAACCATCGTAAAATCTAATTTTAACGAGAAACAAGAATTACAATTATATATCAATACATTCTGTTCGTACATGTGCCTGCTGAAACCTTAGAACCTACTATAATATTGTTCATCAAACAAGAAGCTGAAGGTATTAATGCATAATTACTTACAGTAGTGGTTCACAGATTATTAACAAAAAATAGTGACATAACACTATAGTAGGAACTTCGGTAGGTAGGAAGAGCACACGTATAAGGCATGCAACCAATTTATTCATACACAATATCAAGCAACTCATGAGCACGATTAACATTTCCTTCTTCGTACGTACTAATGTAGGGTAGAGATTCCACAATGGGCTTGGATTCGAGAATAAGGCTCTTTGATTTTCTCTCTGTCATAGAAACGAAGGTATTCATAATGGTCAAATAGTGGTTTATAACGCAAGGGATGTTGCTCATTAACTAGCTCCTCAGGTATACGCATCACCTTATTACCACCAAAAGAAAACAGTCCCATAGAGTATCTGGTTTTCTTTGCATTCATTGTAACTCTGTGTTCACATGGCCGTATTCTGCCATTACTCCACACCTACGCCATGAAAATATAAACGCATCAAAGTTAAAATTATATGAAAAAGTTAAAATTATATAAAATTATAAAAGTGCTCTTAGAGTAATTATTAAAAAACTAAAAAGAGAAATATTTTTATTGAAATACATAAAATTATGTTACTCAATTTTTTTACACGTTTTAATATGATTTTCACGAGGACAGGTCTACATTCTCAATTATGGAGGCAATTGTCTTCACTAAGTAAAATTTTTTATTTGAATATTTTTAATTATGATTGCTTTTCCCCCCATAAAAAATAGGTATTATTTCTATAAGATTATTTTTAAATAAAAGAATGTAAAAATTAAAAAAAATACTAATTTTTATCATTTTTATCTTTTTAAACTTAGAGAAACTTGGATACTTTGATTTTTTTTTATCATAAAATTTTTTATTTTATAAAAGCCTATAATATTTTTTATCAGTAAAAACATTATGGACTATTTATTTGCCCCAGTAATTATTTTTTTATCCGTCATTGGTCTCCATATATAATAAACATTATTTTCTTCTAGTTCATTAATCAATACCTTAAAGAACACTAATTAACAAGAACTCAGCCACCGCAATTTGATTATATGATTTATTCAACTAATGTTCTCTTATTTTATTTAAGAGAACATATAAAAAAACAAAGAAAAATTTAAAGCAATAAATAATTTAAAATATATTAGATTTTCATAATTGATAATTACTTCAGTCTTAGATTAGTATTCAAATCCGAATTGATCGAGCTGGATGAATGCCAAAGTGATAATTAATTTAAAATGGATAAAATATATGATATTGTGATAGATAATTAGGGTATACTCACATTCAATGCGTCACCTGCCATAACTACAAACAAAGAGGGTGAAGCATCAATCCCTTTCCATTCCCCATCCTTCAGTTTGATTTCCAAGCCATTCAGATTATTCAGCTGATGTACAATGGATGTGATGGTCAAGTCCGAGTGAGGTTGCAGTCCCAAATCATTTTCACCCATCTGGGGTGTCCTATACATCATGCATCGAAGTAGATAATCGTTTGATTCTATGAAAGAATCGCATCGTTGCATGTCCACTCCATAGCTCTCAAACACCATTCTCTTCGCCATGTGGTCCAATTCTCCCAACAACTTAGAATACTCATTGATGCTTTCACTATATGGAAAATTAAACCTCTACCATGAGCTAGCAATTGTTTACAATCATATTATATTTAAACAAAGATATGGGAAAATAATGTGTAGTTGAAAAAATTAATATTCTCTCTCCTAGTTGTTAAGTTATTTTAGCCCATCATATGTTACTTTTCTATATATTAAGAGGCAAGAAAAAAACCCAAAAATATATATGATAAAGTTCTCATTTTCTTTAGGTGTACAAGTAGAAATAGGAAAAAAATAAGGAAAAAAATAAAGGAAGAAAGATAGAAATTAATAAATGTAATAAATGATGTCACAAGAAATATAAAGAGAGATATAAGAAGAAAAATATGATAATACTAAGATGGAGAGACAGAGTTATTGTATGTTAAGTATTTTTCAAAAACTATTATAATAAAATTATATTATCTTTTTAATAATTGATCCTCATAAAACATATTTTCTGAGAGAAGTGAATACCTTTTGAGTGTGTGATTAAGTTTCGGAGAATTAATTTTATATATAATCTAAAGAATTAAAATTTGTGAGAACCTTTTTAATCACGTGTTACTAATTTTTAACAAGAAGAACAGTCAACACACAATGAAACGTACACGAAGAGGATAATGATTTGGATCCATTATTTTAATTTACATGAAATATGTGTGCAAATTAAAAAGAGGAACCTACCAGAAACGATGATTCCCCTCAGGCCACATTATCTGGCCAAAATTTTGACACCCTTGCAAGGTCAACGGATCATCAATGCCCACAGATTCAAACAAAGGAAGCCACGAGACTTGCCCTAAGTAGCCATGGAAAGGTTTCTCACTAGTCTTTTGCGCTTTTGTCTCCACAGGGAGACCAAATAGCTCTTCCACCGCAGATACAACTGAGTCACAAAGCTCTTTGCCAACTTTATCATAGCGTGCCATGAAAAAACCGTTGTCCTCGAGTTCAGTCCTCACAACACTGCACGCTGAGAGCCATGCATCGGTGCCGGGCTTCTTCATGTTTTCGTCGGTGAAGTCCACCACATGAAGTTGTTGAGACTGTGTTTGGGATCCCATGATCGATGATGATTCTCTCGATCTTGAGGATATCACTGCTCTCGTTGAAAAGAATTATTTGTGTGTGGGAAAGCTTGATGCTGTTGTTGGCTTTCTTCCTTTTGTGTGATTTTATATTAATAATGGATATTTGTTTGTTTTCGGGGCTAAGATTTTAACTTCTTTATTTATCTGTGCATAGTAAAGTATTGGCTTTAGTGTGTAATGTTTTTGAGGTCTTTCAAGATTTTGTCCAAATTGGTTGTGTCTCTACATTTAGAGACAATGGTTTTATTCTTTGTAATTTTTGAAATATGATGAATTTGGTTCGATCAAATAAAGTATAGGAAACCTATATCAGATATAAGATTTTGTTGCATTTATATATAAGAATAATTTATTTAACTAAATTTTTTTTATTGTGTGTAAAATTCTCAGTCAATTACACACTCTAAAAGAAATATTAATTTCTGATCCAATAAATTTAAGAATACTTGTGTTCCAAAAGAAGGATGGGGTTGGTCTCTCTCTAAAATGGCTGACCATCTTTGTAAATTATGTCCCCAAAGTTAAGAACCCATTTGTTACGTGTAAGTTTTTTTCATCATATAATCATTTTTTAAAATATCATCTGTTTTAGATTTTTATATGTTTCTTACAACTTCTCAAAATAATCAAAAGCTCAAAATAATCTGAAATCTGATTAGCAGAAGTTATTTAAAGCTGTTCAAAAAATCAATTTTTTATAAGAAAAAAGTTATGCACTGGCATCCTTTTTTCATAATTTTTTTTATTGTAAACAAACATGTTGAATTAACTTCTGAATTAAAAAAGAAAAATCTAAAAAACCAATCACTAAATTATTTTATACCAGAATTACATCGATCCATTTTAATCTTAAACAAATCGACCTAAAGTCAGAAATTAAAAAACAAACAATTATTAACGGATCATGTGCAAATATTATTTGTTAAATTTGTAGCGAACCAATTCACCAACGAAAAAAAAAAAGTTTGTAGCTAACCAAGATTCTTTTTTCTATCTGACTTTCGAATTATTTATGAGCAAATTAAAACTCATCTGCATGTATTCATATCTTTAAAAATGTAACATCATCTCGGCAGTTGAGAAAATTATTTTGAAACGTATATTGGTCTCAGCAATTAAGAGTACATATATGCCCATATACTTTCACACTTAATAGTATGATCTCAGCAAATCAGTTCATTAGTTCTGGACGACATTGGCTTTAATCCACAATAATTCATTATTAAAAATGTAATAAAATCTTCCATGAATCTTTCGTAGAAACGACATGATTTATTCTATTCAGATAAATGCTTTGACAATTTTACAAGAAAAAGAGAAAGATACTTGATAAGAATGAAAAATTAAAAAATATTCAAAATAGCACATCTAAAGATGTAAGCAATTAATTATATAGGAACCAAGTTCCATCTTGATATGGCAGTCTTATGAGGGTTTATTTCTGTGGATGCATAGTGCTTAGAGGGACAGAGATCATTTATCTGTTGCATCATCCAAGTGCAAAACATCACAATTTGTACTTTTTTTAAATTTCTTTATTCATAAAATTCAAACTCATAAAAATCCTAATTTTTTTTACAACAATTCATGTTTGTAGCTTAGGTTAACAAATCCCATTTGTATCTTTCAAAAGAAAAAAATTAAAGTCTGAACTACTTGTATCAAATCAAGTATCAACGTAATGAAACTTGCGTCTTGGCTTTTAAGTATATATATATATTAACATTTTAAAAATTAAATCAATATGTGGATTGATGAAAGTATTGATTTACAATTTATTGGCAAATTGTACTTACATTGATGATAATTAAATATATACTTAATATTATTTGATATATTAAATAATAACTTTTTTTTTATCCATACAGATAAAAAAATTATCCATAAGAAATAAAGAATGAGAAAGATTTACATTAACTTGCATATATTATTCAATCAATTGAGTTAAACTCTCTAATAAAAAATAAGAATTTAATACTGATACATGTCAGTTTAAGATCATTTATATTGTCATTCTATTATAAATCATCATTTGATAATTAATAGGACGTTTAAGTTAATTTTGTAAAAATTAATAAATTTATCATATATGGTGATTTTGTGACTAAATGACAGAGTAAGATTATGCTTGATAAGTTTGTATAGTACAAGAGCTTATTTTATTAGCTTATAAAACATAAACTAGTTTATAAGTTACTAACATTTTATTCTTCTCAATTTTATCCTTATTATTTTTATTTTTATTTGAATTTATCCTTTTAGTCATTTTAAGAGTCTTCTTATCTTTTTTGTTCATTGTCCGAAAATGTATTTTTCCAAAATGATATGACTTATTTCGTTTTCTTGCATAATTTTTATTTTATTGATTCAATTTTTTTAAAAAAATATTCTTTTTTTAACTAAATCCTACACACAATTAAATATGCTCTTTTATGTTATTTAACATTTATCAATTAATTTATCAACTAGTCTTATCAAACACTTTCAATGAAATCAGCTAGAGAGAGAGATTCAAGCTGATTTCCTGTCTAAAAATCAACCCATTACCAATTTTTTCACTAAAATTCTAACTAGAAGTTCACGGTCCATGAAATGGTCCACCAAATCAGCACATTATTGGATCTTATACAAAACACAATTATCAAATTGTTTTGCCACCCCATTTCTAATTCCATGGCAAATAATAATTGTTTAAGACCTAGAGTGAGATAATTTATTATTATATAATATATATTGTAATCCAAAGAGTTGACATAATGGTATAAGACCTAGAGTAAGAATAATTTATTTAGCGTGAATATTTATATTTGATTCTCACGGTGGGAAAAATTCTATTGGTGATAGCTATGACTCGGGAGTAGAATTAGTTTCTCACTTAGTGGGATGAGGGACACCACTAGTCTCTCGTACCAGAAAAAAAGTATAATTTATATTGTGACATTTTCATGCATATAGTACAATTGTTTTAATTTTTTAATGCCATACAGTAGCACCAACATTGCTTTGGTGCAAAAACTAATCAAATAACAATCAAAGCTTCAAACTATTACCTTCATTTTTTAGGTACCTTCTTCCATTCAATTAAAAAAGTGAAGAGCAATAACAAGGGGAGAAAAAATATGGGGTCAGAAACCGAATTGAAGCTGCCAATTATTGACTTCTCCATTGAGATCTTGGAGTTCAATGTTGCTAAGTAGGAATCAATGAAATCCCAAGTTCACAAAGCACTTGTAGAGTATGGTTGCTTTGAGGCTGTGTTTGATAAAGTCCCTTTGGACCTTCGAAAAACCATTTTTCTTGAAGTGGAAGAGATGTCTGATCTCCCTTTACAAACCAAGCAACGAGTTGCGTCTAGTAGGCCATACCATGGTTATGTTGGGCCTCTTCAACTCTATGTGAGCATAGGAATTGACGATGTAGATGTTCATGACAAAGTGGAAAGTTTAATCATGATCTTATGGCCACAAGGAAAACCAAGTTTTTAGGTATGCATTGCATTAGAAACAAAGCTTTTATTTATTTCACACACCACATCTCAAACTTATAATATTTATCATCTAAAAACTTATCACATCAATTAACTAGTGAAACAATATTGTTTGCCATTATAACAACTTTAACTACAAAAAAAAATAGTTTTTAGTACTCATTTAGTCTTTGTACTTACATGCTTGTTATGTTTTATTCTTTATACCTATAAATGACTCGTTTTAGTTGCTAAATATATACTTTTTAATTTGTTGTAATTTCTATAATTTTGGATATAGACAAAAATGGATTAAAAGATATATATGTAAGGAATAAGACGAAAGATTGTATGTGAATAGAGATCAAATGAGTAATAAAAATAATAATATCATTGCTAGAAAAATGCAATTTAGCGACAGAAACATATCAGTCGCTATTAGCAACTGAAATAGCTACCGAAAAGTCTCTCGACATTTGCGATCGAAATTTATCGAAGAGGCTTAGTTGCATCAGCAACCGAATTAGCGACCAAAATGAAGAGTCGTTGACATATTCGATGGCTATTTCAGTCACTATATATTTATAAACACCAAAACTTTATAGAGACCGAATTAGCACAATTAAATGATATTAGTGGCTGTTATGATGATAGCGACCAAACTGGTTTCAATCGCTATTACATTGTATATTATCTTTAGATTAGCGACCGAATGTATTTTTCTAAAAGATAAAAAACCAAATTATTTGAGATTTATTTTAAATCATCATAATAAATATATCATATACTTAAATACATTTTGTACATAAAAAGTATTAAAATAATATATTAATAATATTTTCAAATTAACAAACCAATATTTACAATATTTTATAAATCATAATAAATATATAATTGTTTTAATTATATTATGATAATTTTTAATAATGTTAATAAACCAATATTTACATTTTTGGTTAAGATAAATAAATCATACTTATCATTAATCTTTTAATTTTTTTTGTACAAAATAATTGTTTTTTTTCACATAATTATTTAAAAATTATAATAAATAAATAAATACCGTTTATATGATGAAAATATGTGATAATCAAATTTTGTAAAATTAAGTATTTTAAAATATAAGATATAAGTATAACACTAATGATTCATTGAGGTTCAATATTGTGTAAGTGAAAGTGAAATTTATGTAGTGATGAAGACCCAAACAAGGTCTAATAAGATGCAATTGGTAACTTGTATTAACTAAAAGCTTAAATTGAATTTAATTTAAGACTTAATTGCAAAATTTGTCCCCCTATTTTGCATATTTTAGCAAATGAGTGTCCTTATTTTTGAATTCACTATCTTAGTCCCCAAAATCGTTGATTCTTAAATTTTAAAAATCGACTAGACTAGAAAGTTGATTAAATACTTACTTAAAAAATAATAACTTTAAAAGTGCTTGAGAACACACTAGAACCATGATCCTTATAATGAGAATCACATTATTTTACCACTACACCCAAGTGCTCATTGAAGAACTTAGTGCAAAATATAGAACTAACATAAGTTTTATGAGAAAATAGTTCAAAATTTATTTTTTTAAAATTTATTATATTTATAATCTTATATATTATCTTTTAAAATATAGTATATAAGATTAAATTATATTTTCATGTAAATTGAAATATATATATTTATATAAGTTTTATTTTATGTATTATATTTATCTTTTTAAATAATGCTTGTGATTTAGTGACACCCTTTTTATTATTATTATTATAATAAATAATAAGAATATCTTAATACAAGTAACATATATTATCACTAAATCAGATATATAAATATTTTAAAAGATATCAAAACACTGTAATTTTATAAAATTATAATTTGCATTAAAAAATATACATTAAAGATAAAATTTATGTTATATCTTTATGTATTAAATAAGTTTTGTCAACGGGATAAAAGTATATAAGATTATAAAAATATAATATATAAAATAAAAATAAAGCTTATATATATATATTTTCTAATTATACAAAAATAGAATTTAATCTTATATATTTATTCACTAGGGATGTGAATATACATTAATGATGCTTGGCCTGTGACAATTGACTAGGGATGAACACAATTGGATAGATTTATTCACTTGAAAACTAAAGAGAAATATACCATTTCCATGGGTAAATAAATTTTTATTCATTTAAGTACTTTCACAACTTATGCTACATAACCACAAACTCTTTCATATACATACCTAGAAGCTGTAGAAATTCAGATTTTATTCAACATAAATAGCACAACATAAAGTAGTCACCAACACACACATTTAACTTCTGATATATTCATATCATAGAAACCACAAATAGACTGTCTTCACATGATACATATTTTGTACACCTCAAATACCACAATATGCCTTGATCCTAGAAGCAGATTTTACAGCTTCTTCTGTGAGGAAGAAACGAAGATATCCATAATGGTCAAATGGTTTATAACGAAGAGGATGTTTCTCATCCACTAATTTTTCCTCTGGTTCCATCACCTTTCCAGCATATGAAAGTAGCCCCAAACAGTATCTGTCTACCTTTGAATTCATGAATACTTGGTGTACACAACCCCGTATCCTGTCATTACTCCATACCTGCAACTTGAGATTTTTAATGGAAGGGCTACTATTCAATGATATTCATTATTCATAGTGTGCCAATTTTTTGTTAATCATGCATATGTTTGGTTAACGGGATAATAATCAATTTTTAATGCATTAGTCAAACATTACACAAAATTAATAGAGTTTAATATGCATGTACCCTTAAGTTTTTACTTTGTTACTCAATTTGAAATTATTTTTGATACGACTTTTAAGATTATTATTATAAAATTCAATAAATATGTCATACTTAATGGTAGAGTCGGCCAAAGATAAAGCAACTAATGCTATGTTTGTTTCCCCATGCTGCATCCCTCGAACAGCTATTTAGGCAAAAGTAAAAAATTGTTAATTCTCACACTACAGTGCTTTGTAATGTATGCACGTTTATTCAAATTATAAATCAAATCAAATACACACTAAAGTTTGTTTGAGCTTTAGGCTTACCAATATTTACTATTAGTTTTTTAAAGCAAAAAAAAATCATACATATTGACTATAAAACCTCACATATCACTCTTTTCTTTAAAGTAAAAAAAGTCTCTCTTCACTTTTACTTTAGACCTTATTTTCTATTGGATTTGTCATGCACACGGTTTAACATTACATTACATTATAAAAGTAAAAAAATTATTTTGTGAGTGCATGTATTACTTATTCGTATTGATAATAAATAGTTTATGCATCCCAACAGCTAGCATACAAACAAAAAAGTGCTATGATTTCATAATAATTTGTATCATCTGGAGTCTTCTTTCAAAAAAATAAAATAAAATAACAGAACAGTTACAAAGGCATATATATAAAATAAAATTTAGTGTGGGGATCACCTATGAATGTGAATATAGCTTGGACTTGGAAGATTACATTAAATATAGATGACAGATAATGAAGTTAGTTTAAAGTTTTTGCAAAAATATATGAATTGAAGAAAACACAACCTGAAAATGTAGACAAAATCTAATTAATCATATCTGTTATTGCTAAATATTTCTCAGAGAGCATTACTATTTACACATTCAGTAAAAAGTCAGAAGGTGAAAAACACACTACCATGAATGCATCACCAGCCAAGACAGCTAACATGTTGGGTGAGGCATCAACCTTGAACCACTCTCCATCCTTCAATTGAATTTCTAAGCCATTTAACTTCTGATTCAATATAGTTAGGAATCCTGAATCTGTATGAGGACGCACTCCTAAGTTGGTCTCACCCTCCATAGGTGTTCTGTATTTGTAGCATCTGAGAACATAATCAGTTGATTCAAGCAAAGACTCACATTTCTTATTGTCCACTCCATAGCTCTCAAACACCATTCTCTTAACAAGATAATCCAGTTCCACCACTTTCTTTGCATATGAATTCACACTTTCACTGAAAAAACAAAACCAAAAAAATGTTTGATTAACAGCCTAATTAAGTATATTTTTAATAACTTCAAAAGGGTAATTAATTAATTACCTGAATTGGTCATTCCCTTGTGGCCACATAGTAGTTGTGTACTTGTGACAATCTTTATCATTCAATGGATTGTCAATGGCCATGGATTCATACAAAGGAATATCAGAGCGTTGCCCTGCATAGCTATATATAGGTTTATCAGTGGTGTGCTGCATTTTGTCTTTTAATGGAAGATCAAAGAGTTGTTCCATTGCAGAGAAGACAGAGTCATAGAGCAATGGATCAACCTTGTTGTAGAGTGCTAGGAATCCACCGTGATCCTCTAATGCACCCCTCACAACATCACAAGCCGAAACCCATGTGTCAGTTCCAGGTTTAAGGTTTTCATCACTGAAATCAATAACAGGTAGAGGAAGCTGAGACTCTTTTTCTGTCCCCATGATTATCCTTCTCAATCTTTGCTCCCTCACCGTTTTACCAAATGCTTGTTTGGATTCTGGAACTAGAACTTGTGCATTTATATTTGATTTGTGTTCTCATGTAAGTTTAAGTAGGTACATGTGGTTTGAGTTAGATAAGTCATTATGATTTATGAGGGATAAAATTTTCTCTCCTACTATCTATTTAAAATAGTTACATATTCAATATTCAAATTCAACATAGTGGAATAACGAAAATAACCTTGTGTTAGTTAATTTATGTATTTGGTGGTATATTGTTTATAATTGAAGGGAGAAAGTGTAAATTATTATTGAGATAATTTAGAAGAATGTTTTAAAAATTAAGTTTAGAAAAATGTTATGTGACAATTATTAGAGAAGAACTATAGGTAGATAGATACTGAATTATGTTTTAAAAATTAAATTTAGAAAATTGTAAATTTGTTATATATTATAAGTAGAGCAATGGAAATTGGAATATCAAGCTTAATTGATGGCCAAAACTTATGTTAAAGCAAATCAAACTTTGTTTTGTCATCCCATTCAAAAGATTGGCAATTTTTTTAGTGTTCGCATTGTCAATGCGTCTGCTTATCCTCAAGCGATCCATTTATGCAGAAGGCAGTTTATACAGTGAATCTAAGAGGGTTTAGGTTGTAACCTGTCTCAACCTGTCAACCATCTAGAATGAGAGTGCTAGTTTAAATATTATAAAATAAAAAATCTTTTGAAGAGGCTAAATAATTGTTGTGTTACTAAACCTTATATAAACATCATAAATGGTTCAAAACTTTCAAATGAGTCTGAACACATAGGGATATGTCATAATTTTTTTCAAAATAGATGACAGGCGAAATTGATCTTATAACAGTGTAACCAAACATGGGATAAACATCTCCACCAGCAAGCTAATCTCTTAATATAATACTACAAGTTACAAAAAAATCACATCAACTTCTATTTCAATTTTGAAAATTGCACTTGGTCCCCCACCAGTATGTGTGTACGATATTTAGTAAATAATAATAAAAAATAAATTAATCATAAATTAAGAAAAGGATGTAACTTTACATTCGTTCAGCTTATGTAGAATAAAATTACAATACCTGAAGTTAAAATCTGAACAAGTTAGCTGGTATAATGGTGACAGCATGGCTTATTCTCCAATAATGACTACAAGTCTACAATGCTTCTTTTTTCTATTATAGCCGTACAACCAATATAAAAATTTCATAATTTCTTATCCAATGACACGGTTAAACATATGACAAAGGAAATTCGAATGTACTTGTTTTATGGTAACCATGACAATACTTAAGAATAAGAAAATCCATAAATTAAAGAAAAATACTAGTTATATATTTTTTAGTATAATAAATAATTCTTTTATTTACATACATCAAAGGTCATTGTATAGAGAGAGAAGAGAGAGAGAAGAGAGAGATCACTGGATCAATTGACATTAGATGTCAAAATTTTAGACTTACACTGCTTAATAACTTTTAAAGAAAAAATACGAAACAAACGATTTCCATTGTTTAATTATTTGATTTTGTTTAGTTAAATTATAATTTTATCATTTTAATTTTTTATCCACAATTTTAGTTCTCATATTTCTTTTCACGATTTTAATTTTCAAATTTTAGAAAATTCATAATTTAATTCAAATTTTCAATTATATATATTTTTTAATTAACTATTTTTTTTTTGGGTACCTTATGAATATGTTAAGTTTAGATTCAATTACCCCAAAATAAAATAAATCAAATGCCTATAAAGAGAAAAAGAAAATAAATTATTTTGCTAGTAAATTAATAGTAAATACAAATGATAATATAATTTTTGATAAATTATCAGTAAGAACAAACATTTTTGTTCGCGGAATTTATAAAATACAAGTTTGTTTATTCATAGTTTTCTCCTTTGCTTTTACTTGGTCTCTTGGACATTATTCCTGGGTACGGCTATAGTGCTGTGGAGTATGGTTTTGTTGGAGAAATGATACAAAATCATAGCTACACACTTCAACATGAAAACATATTATCCCTGATTATATTATTCTTCAATCGATTGTATGGTTTTTGGTGGATGATCGATTACAAATTTATAAGTTGTACAAATTAATCAGTGTTTTTTTTTTTTTTCGGAGCATTGGAAATTTCAGTCTCTTTTTTATCCATGGTATTAATTGGGTTAAAACCATAAGCCCAAGCCCATGCACCCAACAGAAGATCCCGGCCCATCTAAGGATTCATCAGCTATCGGTTTCCTCTCACACCCAGCCACAAATCAAATGTTTTCTATTCTCTGTTTTATATATAAATTGAGGATGAAAGAGCCCTAATAAATGCATGAATAATATATTCTTGAAATTGTGCTTTAATTTGTGTGGGAATTTGGATTTGGAGTATTGCAAATTCTTGCAGTCAAAAACTCTAGAAATTGTTTGATACCTATTAAATATTTCATACAAGCAATTTCTAGTTTTTTTACTTTTAAACCGTTAAAAAATTAGCCTCCAAAAAAGTAATAAAATAAACGTTAAGTCTATAGTTATTAAAGCTGACTTGGATTAGCTGGATCAACATGAGAATCAAACACTTAATCAGGTTAAACCATTTGTTAGATTGATTCTGCATATGACTCTGTACTACTTGGTCTTGAACCATCGATTTAGTGACCCAATTGACTATGTGAATCATATATTTTTAATATTTTTATTACCGTTAAAAAAACATCACTCATATTAGAAAAGCAAATTTATACCTTACCACCTAGGTTTTATAAATTTGCTTATATTTTTTACTAAGCATAATCATATTTTGAAATTTGAGATGATAAAAATGTTATCATTTTCAATTTTCCTTAACTAATTTGTATATATATTGGATTATGTTTTTCATTGTACATCAATAATATATGTTGTAAATTTAACTTAAGGTTGTTTATGTATACCAAATTCTAAAAAAAAAAATGTTACATGCTCAAAGTTTTAAACAAGTTCATAAGTATGCTTCTAAATATGTTAACTTTTATTAACCTAATCTTAATTATACAAATTTACATATAATTATTTTTTAATATAGATCATGTCATGTAGGTCTACCTTTGACTCAATGACCCAATATCCCAGTTGAGTTGATAACCGATTCGAGTTTGATAACACTAGTCACATCAACATTTATGCATGAAATAACCATTTTGAATTCATCCAAAAATACAAAGAATCAAAATAAGATTTTTAAAACTTAATATACCAAAATAAAAAATACTAAAACATATAATAAATAAGTGACATTTAGAAGAAAAAAATGTTTTATAACTAATTGTCTTGACATACTGTGTAAATATATAAATAATACTAACATTTTATCCATTTTAGTTTTGAAATTTTATTTAAAAATATAATATAAATATATACAATCAAATAACTCAGCCCAACCATATGTTAGCTTGATCACAAAAATTTATTAGCAACGTGGGCATAGATCACCACAAAATGCAAGTTTTATTTTAACTACTCAGTTCCCTTCGGCATGTCGATGACCTCATCTCTCCGTTCATTTTCTGATTTCTTATTTGCAATGTGACTGTGTGATGAGTCGTGAGTCATGCATTATGACACAGCAAGGCATGCTTAATATTCCGTCGGGAGAGTTTTCAGGTCACTCATTCATTTGCTATATTTTAAACAGATTATTAATGCCATTGATCCTACATTCAAATATGTACTCGTTCAAATGAGTGCTGTAAAAAAACTCGTTTAAATGAGTTAAATTTTAAGTTTGAATTTATTTTAATAGAAAAATATGGTATTTGAATAGGATTTGTTTAATTTAGGCATAATAACAGGCTGGGGCAGGTCGATTATGGCTTTGATTTTTCTAGGCAGGTACGGGTTTAAAATTTTGAATTTCATCTTTGTCCTCATTAGATTTTTTTGGGTTTGGAAAACTCGTAATAATTTTTTAAAATTTTAATTTACTTATACGATTTTAAATAAACTATATATTAAGTTATTAATTATATTTTAATTCAAAATACATAAATTAATAAATAAAAAAGACTTAAAATAAAAAATCTATGAATTATATTATATTTTTAGTTGAAATTATTATTTAATTATTATTATTTAAATTATTTAACTAATAAATTAATTTATTTCTGGAAGATGGGTAAAGCTTATTAAAGACTTTATTGTCAGAGGGGGTATTTATTTCTGGAAGCATATTTACAGGGAGACAAACTAAGTGATGGGCACTGTTGCCAAGTTCGGGTTATCTAATGTGGCTCCTATTCTATCCAAAAAAAAATGTGGCTTCTAGTTTTATTCCTCATGATTTTTAATAAAATTTTCTCTATGGAGCTGTAGCTCTTTCCTGTTCACAAAAAAAACACATATATGTAGTAACTTTTTATTAAAATTAAAATTAAAATTATTTGTATAATCAAACCAAAATTAAATTAAGTCTGAGTTAATTTATTTAAAATATATAAATTTAATCAAGTTTTCAGCGAATTGAGTTTCCAAATCTCAACTCAATGACGTTCTTAGTTGAGACAAAATATAAATCCAATACATCATCATTACAATATTTCAAATCTTATGGTATTACTATCAATTGCCATGATCATAAATACATATTAAAATTTAGATTATTCAAATAGTTACAAGTATCTAATATAGTTAATATTCAATATCCACATTTAGTTTTTTTATTAAAGTACCATAATATCATATACTTAGACAGAATATCAATTAATTTTAAATTTCCATAAAATTAATATATCCCATAAAATCTTTAATTCAACAGTTAAATTAACAAAAGTCAATATTTATTTAAACAATCAAGCATTGTAAGTGTTCTGGTATTATAATTAATACTTAAACCCTTCCTTATTCTTAAATTGATTTATAAGGTCGAAGAGGGTAATTGATATGGGATAACATTCATTGTATTATATCATTTATATATAACGAATTTTATTTAATGACACAAGACTTGATCGTTGTTATTTGCGGTTAGAACTATCATAAGTTTATTAATCCTGAACTTGTCATTGTCCAGTAACAAATTAAGGTGCTAGTAAATTAACAACCGATTGTTGACTTCCTTTTAATTTGAGCGATAATACTGAATGATTTCATCATATATTTGATTTCTATTTTAACACTAAAAAGAAACAAACATATAAAACACAAAGAGAAGCACTGTAGTGTTCAAAAACTATTATGTTTCTTTTGTCAATAAATATCTTATTTTGTCAAGAAATACTATTATGGATCGAAAACAATAGGAATGATTAATTAACCACAAGGTTTGAATCCTGACCAGTTGGCTACCTCTATTCCACAATTTCTTGCATCTAGAAACCGTTGACGAAATCCGGCTTTGGGCGGAACAAAAAGAAAGAAAAAATGGGTATATTCTATTCTATAAAGATGCTGAAATGGAAGTTAATTACGGGCTACTAAGTATTAAGGGACAATTATACTTGTTTCAAATTTGACCTGAAGCCTGAAGGAAGTAAATAAATAGTTTATACTGCTATCTCAATTCTTAAATATAAGATAATTTTTAATTTTTTTCTAAAAAAGTTAGTCAATTTAATTAGTAACATTAAATTTATTTTTAATTTATATATATATATATATATATAAATTATTCTTAAAATTATTAGAATTCAACATTTAATGATTTTTACCTAATTAATTAATATATGTTAGTTTTTTTCTTCAATCCTTATAAGAGAATAAATGCATTTATTTTTTTAGTTCATAATATTTACTATTGTAAAGTAGTAATTAAAGATGTTTTAGTAAAACAATAATTAATAAATAAACAACTCAAAAATAGTTAGTCTTATAAAAAAGAATAAATAAATTTAAAAATAGTCTTATATTTAAAGTCAGAAGTAGTATTTCTTAATTAATCATCATATCTTTTAAATTATGCGCATTAATATTAAAAATTAGTACTAGTTTTGGTTCAGAAAGAAAGAGTATTAAATTACTCTTTCCATCCTAAGATAAGTATAGTTTTAGGTTATTTCATACAGATCCGAAAATTAATAAATAAATGAAAGAAAATAATAATTTTACAAAATTAACATTATTAATATTACATAAAAATTAAAGTGACATTTTTTAGGAGCATTAGTAGAAAAAACAATTATTACTCCATATGTCCCTTTTTATTTTTGTAAGAGATTTGTCCCTTTTTATAAGACATTGTTTTGAAATTTTTTTATCCTTACAAGACTTTTTCTATATGTTCATTACATTAATTATTTTTTTATTAAAATAATCTTAATTAATTTAGTTTATAAATAATAAATATTACGAATTACTATCTCTTTCTCTATCTTATGAGTTTTTGAGAATTGAAGAGTTTAGTTTTAAAAATTAAAAATTTACTACTATTACACTCTCTCCATGCATTAATTATTCAAGAATAATTTTATAAAAATAATATAATTATTGATAAATTTAATGTTAAGAACTAAATTAGCTAAGGATAAAGGTTTTTAGTATGTTGTGTGTGAATCAGACTCCACACTAGCTCTCCAGCTTATTCAAAAGGGTGTCCCAACTACTCACTCGATGGTTCCCTTAGTCAATGGCATTGTTGATCTGGTTTAGGGTCAGTGAAATGTTTCGTTCCAACGCCCTCTAAGGGAGGGTAACAAAATTGTTGATTGGTTCACTAAAGATGGAGCTTCATCTAATGATGTTTCAAACTTTGGGATGGGTGTCCAACTTAGGCATTCTCGTGTAGCCGACTCCTAAGGGGTTTGTTATCCTAGGAATAACTAAGTTTTTTGTTCTTGCTTGTTAGTTTCTTTTCTCATTCATAAAAGAAAATTAATCAACTTTCTTAATATAAGCATAAATTAATCAATGTCTTATAATTAGGGACTTGGAAGTATTACATTAAAAAATTAACATAATATTTATCTTTATTATAAGGTCAAATTAACTAATAAATTTAGTTAATTTAATTAAAAACATTAAATTTTTTTTTCATAATTCTCCCTGTAAACAAAACTAACAAACAGGTTATGTTTTTTCATTATCATGTCCTTCAAGAACTATATTAATGAAAGGTAGTTTTGTGAAAAAAACAATTAATACATGAAAAATTATATAACCTTATAAAAAAATTAAGTTATATTTTTTTATCAACAAATATTAATTATTAATGATTAATTTTTTGTTAATAGAAGAATCCAACCATAACCTTTTCTTCATTCTTTCTCTTTTTTTTAGTCAATCAACTTTATAATTCTATTAAGTTACACTTTTAAGTTGAACCTTATAATATAATAAGGACAAGAGTGAATACTTATTTTAAGATTTTTTTTTAAAATTTAAACATTTATTTTGGGACAAGAGGATACTAATTATGTGACAAAACGTGTAATAATTATAACTATTATAATTAAGTAAAAAAAAACAAAAAAGCGACAACTTTACGATGTGATCGAAAACATGGCTGAATGACAGGCAAGTAACCAACAATCCAGAAAAAGGTTCATTTAGACCTTCCCCTTCTCCAAGAAAACGCCCCTTGATTCCCAAGCCACCAATACAAACTCTTGACATCACTCTTTCTCACCCTTACTTTTTCTCTCTATAAATACCAAATCCAACCAAACCACTTCCTCTAAGAAACAAAAGTACAAAACCATAGATACTCGCTCATCACATCAGGGTCTTCTCTTCTTAATTTTCTCACTGCTTTTTCTTCTTCTATGGCTGGCCTTCAACAATACAACTTCTTCCCCACCGATCTCTTGTACCCTCGTGCACAACCCCAACAAGCTTCTCCTAAACCCACCGTGCTTCCCCTCCAAACCCCTAATGTTCAAGATCACACTCAGCACCAACAACCACCAAGGACCAATGCCACCCCTTCAACTTCTTCTGCTGTTGTTTATAGCCAAAAGGGTCATTCTGTTGCTGCCGTTGACAACAACAAGGTCTCCCAATTCTCATCAGACCCTCTTTCTTGGTTGCTTTGGATGACCGAAGATGAAGATGAAAATTGTTCGGACTCTTTTTGAATTGTCCTTCAATTATCCTCTCCCATAGAGGTCTGGTGACTCTGGTCAGTTCGACTACATGGATTATATTCAGTTACATGGATCATACTATGTCGGTGGATTAAAAACCAAAGAATAAAATTAAATGATGTTTATAGGAGTTAGGACACTGTAAATTATTATTATTATTGAAGGGACTAATCCCTCTTCTTTTTTATGCCCTTTCTTTACTTTTAAGCCTTTGATCAATTCTCTTTTTTCACTTTTTTTCCATTGGTTTTTTTTAACTTTTGAGTTAGTTTACACTATGGAACCCGAGTGGTCCTACTCCTACAAGATGGAGATCAATAAAATTGAAGCTTGTGTTATACTATGTTTTTTATTTCTCTGCCTCCTTTTTAAGTTTTCACCGTTTTTCACTTCCCATCTGCCAAACGAAAATTCAAGGGTTTTATTATTGGACTTGATGAATAATGGAATTGGGTTTTGCATAACGTGAAAGATAATGAAGTTCCCATCAACAAAACCGAAGCTTGTGAGATTGTTCAATTCTATGCTTGCTTGGAAGTCTCAATTTTGTTTCATTACAATTTACATGTTTGTTTTTACTTAGACAAAAGAAAAAGGAAATCATATGAGAAACTCTAGAAAACTGGATTCAATGAATGTGTCGAAGTCTGTCAGTCAACATATCATGTATAATTAATTTTAAAAAGATAAAAGTCAATTTTGGTTTGCTTCCGCCATCTGGGTTCAAAAAATGTACAACACATCAAATCATAATATTCAACTCTTGCAACATTTGAATAGTGACCTATGAGATAAGAAAACACAGAAAGAAAGAACAAAACAAAACAAAAATCAACATGTTACAACATGCCGAACCTCACGGCATAAATCATGCGCAGAGGGCCACTTCTGGAACAAAATGCGAATATACCACGAATATGCCTCCATGAGCTTAATAATTTGATTAGTTTCTATACCTATATAGTAACTAATTAACGATGCGATGCACGTGTTACACTGTTACTTAAGCCTCAAACCAACCAATAATTATATTGTATGGTCCTTTTGTGGTGTAAAACAAATTTGTAAAGGCCTTGCTCAGTGGGATTCTTTTCTTGCAAAAGAAATTAGCATCCAAAAATATATAATATATATACCGCAGTACTCCAATAAAGAATACGCTTCTTTGCTAAATAAAGAACATGGTTTACTAGAAGACAATATAATCTAGTTGGCTTATCAAAACTTAAAGTATGATTACATATAATATCAGAATTTAATTAAACTCATCTAATGCTAATAATTTTATACTATAATGAAAATTAAACTCATATATAGTTTTACATAAATTTTATACTCTTTAGCCGACCAATAGGTCAATAGCTAATTAGAACCAGTTATATATACTAATGCTTAGAGAAAAGAGCATCTTGAGTATGTAGCTGTGCTTGATCAGCATTAATATATTGATTATTGTTTCTAAAGTAGGAAGAAGAATTTTGCGGTCAAAAAATCATCTTAACAAACTCAATCCAAGTTAATCAATTGTCTAAAGTGTGATCCAAACATTGTTTGATCCTAAACCAAAAGGTAGAAACGAAAAATGAACGAGGACCATAAGTTTTGCTAAAAAAATCTTGCATGCTTTTATCATATGATGGGGTCATGGGTTGTTAGAAAAATTAGCATTGCGAAGTACAAACCATTAGTAGTGTTCCACCTAACTAAACCAACTCGTGTAAAGTAGATCATGAGGTGAAAGGTGAACCTACCTTTCCAATTTCCATGGTGTCTGTCAACTTATCATGCATTAAAAAAGTCCAAATATTTTGCGTTCGAACGACGCAGGTTCAATTCTGGACCTCACCTAACGTTTGTGCTGGAAATTGGAATATTCAAAGAGGTAATAACTATGATTGATTACGTGTTAAAAAAAATTATATTCTGTTGTTTTTTATTACATATAAATTTGTACAAGAATCCAAACATTTTTTTTAATATAAAGTATCTATTGTAAGCGCCGTTAGCATGTGAGAACCGTCGTCTTCGTCAAAGAAACTGGGGCGACTCTTTGTTGTGTCTGAGAGACTAAGACTCTTGAAAGGCTTCAAAATTTACTGTGGGTTTTCGATTTTATTAACTCTGTAGATTTAAATGTTAGTTATTATGAATTAAAACATGCTTATTAATGTACGTTAAATGATTTTAATTAATCTTAAAAAGTATTAAATAGTTTTTAAAATAAAATATTAAATACTTATATCTTTAATTGGTAAATTTATCAAGATTTCTTAACATGTATCTTTTACAAGAGGTCAACAAAATTCTTTAATTAAACGCAATTTTGGTTTTCTATTTTCTAAAATTCTTAATTTTGGTCCCCTTTTAGTTCTTTTTTTTTTAAATTCATAATTTTAGTCCTCTTATTTTAAAATAGAGATATTTAATCTTTCACTTTTATAAAATTTATGATTTTGGTACTTATGTCAGATTAAAAGTATTGATTATTAACATATTAACGTTAATTATAACATAGATTAAATAAATAATTTTATAACATGTCATTATATTTTGGATACATCAACTAATTTCTTATCAAACAATGTTTTTGAATTTTATGGAATGATTAAAATCGTAGATTTTACATAATCAAATGACTAAATATTTTTATTTTAAAATAGAAAAAATACAAATACGATCTTTTAAAAATATGATGATTAAATGTCTCTATTTTAAAATAGAGAGACCAAAATTACAAATTTTGAAAATAAGATAATCAAAATTATATTTATGTTTATTTTTAATGTAGTTTTCAAAGTTTCCTCTTAATTATAAAGTGTTTTATTTCTTTTACTCCAAAAGTATTTTTTTTTCATCAATATTGAATTCTTGTATAGAATGAAAATATCAAAGATCACGACTAGAGTGAATATGTGTTGGATAATTCCGCTTTAATGCTTGGCCAAAATCCCCATGCTCTGGAAAGGGGAATGTTTGACTTGGGCCCAATTCCCGAGGGTGTTGACCTCGGCCCATTCCACGTTTAGGGAACAGAATCCCTAAACCTAATTCCTCTCTATAAATGCGTCATTTATAGATGGAGGAGGCAGACCTCAGAGGTGTGTGTGACGGAAGAGTGCAGACACCATAGAGCAGTGAGAGTAGTCTCCTGTGAGTGATCTCCGGCGCAGTGCTGTTGAGAGAGAGAGAGTGGTTCCCTCCATTGTTGGTGAGGTTGAGTGTTACTCCGGCTTGTGGGCCGTGGAGTGTTTTGTAACCATTATTTTGATAGTGGAGATTTTCTGGACAAGGTCCCGTGGGTTTTCCTCATTGAGGTTTTCTCCCACGTAAAACCATTGTTGTGTGTTTTACTCTCCTGTTCTTGCTTCTGTTTTGTGATTTACGTTTCCGCACTTATCGTTTGATTCTGAGTCGAGAACGAGACTCCCCAGTTTTGTTGTTTGTCGTTGTTTGGTGGTAGCGGAGAAGCGCACCTCCGCCGTGAATACCACAATAGAGTGGTATCAGAGCACCAGGTTCGACGGGCTCTGACGAAGGAAGAAGACAGGATGGAGATGAGTACCAGTGGAGGTATCGCCCATGACGGGGATATGTTTAAGTTGACGGCCGACAACTTTACCTACTGGAGACCGATGATGGAAGATCATTTGTACTGCAAGGACTTGTATGATCCTATTGTCCTGGATGAGAAGCCTACAGGCAAGTCAGACAGGGATTGGGAAATCCTGAGTCGGAAGGCGGTTGCCACGATCAGGAAGTATATTGACAAGTCATTGTTCGAGCACGTGTCCGAGTTCACCAATGCCTTCGAGTTGTGGAACAAGTTAGAGTCCATGATTCAGAAGAAGACTCCGAGAAACAAGGCACATCTCGTCCGCCGGCTCGTGAAGCTGGAGTACACGGAAGGGATGAGCATGATCGAGCACCTCAACACGTACAAAGGTATCGTGAACCAGTTGTCCAAGGCCGAGATGAAAATTGACAACGAGATGCAGGCTTTGTTGTTGCTGAGTTCATTGCCAGAGAGTTGGGATACCCTGGTAGTGACGTTGAGCAACTCGGCTCCTAAAGGGAAACTGGAGATGGATGTTATGACCGACAGCCTCCTGAATGAAGAAGCCAGGAGAAGGGAACGAGGTGTATCCAGCACGTTTGACGCCAACGTGGCTGAAAGGAGTAAGTCCGACTACCGAGCTCGAGGAAAGAGCCGAGGTCGTGAGAAATGGGACAAGTCCCGAGATCGGTCAAGACCGAGGAGTGAACTGAAGTGCTTCTACTGTGGGAAGCCCGGGCACAAAAAGGCCGACTGCTGGGTTCTGAAGAAAGACGAGCAGAGTGGGTCTGTGAAGTCAGACCAGAGTTCACAGAAGAAGAGCATCACGGCCGTAGTTGCCAGTGCCAATGCTGAGGTATTTCTCCTGAGAGAGGATGACTCTGTGAACATAGCCTTCGATGACTGCACCTGGATAGTGGATTTAGGCGCTTCCTTCCACGTGACTCCTCACAGAAGGTTTTTCTCCTCCTACCGGAGTGGAGATTGTGGAGCTATGAAGATGGGGAATCAGATAACTAGCAAGATTGTTGGTATCGGCGATGTGACCCTGACCTCGGAAGTAGGGTGCCGGATCGTGCTGAAGGACGTGAGGCACGTACCTGACATGCGGCTAAATCTAATCTCGGTGGGGAAGTTAGATGATGCCGGGCTGGTAAACAGCTTTGAGGACTGTAGGTGGAAGCTGGCCAAAAGTAATTTGGTAATGGCCAAAGGAAAGAAGGAAGGCTCCTTGTATGTGATGCAGGGAAGGATGTGTGGCGGTGAAACCAACACAGTTTTTGATGGTTCAAGTCTGGAGTTATGGCACAAGCGTCTCGGTCACATGAGCGAGAAAGGACTTGAAATTCTAGAGAAGAAAGAGCTATTGACCGGGTTGAAAGGTCAAGTGCTGGAGAGTTGCTCGCACTGCCTAGCTGGGAAGCAGCATCGGGTTTCATTTGTGAGACCGGATCAACCGCGGAGACGGAGGCACATTCTTGACCTCGTCCATACTGACGTCTGCTCCATGTCAGAGAGATCGCTTGGAGGCGCGCAGTATTTTGTCTCTTTCATTGATAACCACTCCCGCAGAGTGTGGGTTTACCTTATGAAGACTAAGGGTCAGGTTCTCCAATACTTTAAAGAGTTCCACGCAATGGTGGAGAAAGAGACCGGGAAGAAATTGAAGGTGGTCAGATCAGATAATGGCGGTGAGTACAGGGGTCCCTTTGAAGCTTACTGTAGAGAAGCTGGGATCAGACTGGAGAATACGCCCCCCCAAGACACCTCAGTTGAATGGGCTAGCTGAGAGGATGAACCAGACTATCGAGGAGAAGGTCCGAAGTATGCTTTCCAACGCAGGGTTGTCGAAAGGATATTGGGGAGAGGCAGTGAGAACCGCGATCGATTTGATAAATCTTTCGTCGTCTCGACCGCTGAATGGAGAGATTCCAGAAGAAATCTGGACAGGTCGGAAAGCGACCTATGAACATCTGAGGGTGTTCGGATGCCGAGCCTTCGTGCATGTCCCCAAAGATGAAAGGGCGAAGCTAGATGCGAAGACGAAGGAGTGCATATACCTCAGTTCGCCGAAAATCGAGTTTGGCTTTAGACTGTGGGATCCAATCAAGAAGCAGATTGTGAGAAGCCGAGATGTAGTCTTCCATGAGGATGAGACCATCCATGACATCTCGAAGCCCCAAGTCCGGGTTACTGTCCGAGGAGAAGAACCCGTCCCTCAAGTGCATGCAGAAGTAAGGGGAGAAGTCAATGAAGAAATCACTGAAGGCGATGTTGAAGATGATGACCAGCAAGATGCCGATGATACCGGAACCCGGAATGAAAGTGAAGAGCCGAGTTTCGAGGACGATGAAGAAGAAGAACAGCCGAGATACCCCACGAGAGAAAGAAGACCTTCTACAAGGTATCCACCTGACGAGTATACCATAATTGCTGAAGAGGGCGAGCCCCAGAGTTACGAGGAAGCTGTGGAGAGCCCAAAAAGTGGCGAATGGGAGAAGGCCATGCAGGACGAGATGAAGTCATTGCATGAGAAACAGACATATGAGCTGACCGAGCTACCCAACGGAATGAGAGCTCTGAGGAACAAGTGGGTGTATAAGCTCAAGCAGGAAGAGAGTGGCAAGAGGCCGAGATTCAAAGTCCGGATTGTAGTGAAAGGCTGCAACCAGAAAAAGGGGATAGATTTTGATGAGATATTCTCACCTGTGGTAAAGATGACCTTGGTCCGAACAGTTTTGGCAATGGCAGTTGTTGCAGACCTGGAGGTAGAGCAGATGGATGTAAAAATGGCATTTCTTCACGGTGAGCTGGAGGAAGAAATCTTCATGGAGCAACCAGAAGGGTTTGAAGCTCCGGGATCAGAAGGCATGGTGTGCCGACTGAAGAAGAGTCTCTATGGCTTGAAGCAAGCACCTTGCCAGTGGTACAGGAAGTTTGATTCCTTCATGACCGACCACAAGTTCATGAAGACGGAGGCCGACCATTGTGTTTTTGTGAAGAAGTACGAGACTGGTGACTACTTGATCTTGCTACTATACGTGGATGATATGCTAATAGTAGGGCAAGACAAGGTGAAGATTTCCGCCTTGAAGGAGGCGTTGAGATCGTCCTTTGCTATGAAGGACCTCGGTCCAGCAAAGCAGATCCTTGGGATGAAGATCATCCGGGATAGGAAGAAGAAGCTGCTGTGGCTAAGTCAGGAGAAGTATGTTGAGAAGATCTTGAAGAGATTCAACATGGACAAAGCCAAGACAGTAAGCACCCCCTTGGCCGGACATTTGAAGCTGAATGAGAGGCAATGTCCGAGGTCAGATGAAGACCGAGAGGAGATGGAGAAGATCTCATACCAATCTGCAGTCGGAAGTCTGATGTATGCAATGGTTTGCACCCGACCCGACCTGGCGCATGCAGTTGGTGTGGTTAGCCGGTATCTTTCGAACCCCGGCCGAGAACACTGGGAAGCAGTGAAGTGGATCTTCAGATACCTCCGAGGAACGACCAAGCTGTGTCTTCAGTTTGGAGGAAGCAAGGCCGAGTTGCAAGGCTACTCGGATGCTGATTTAGGGGGAGACTCCGACTCGAGGAAGTCGATGACGAGATATATGATGACCCTAGCTGGAGGGGCAATCTCGTGGCAGTCAAGACTGCAGAAGTGTGTGGCACTATCGACGACAGAAGCCGAGTATATTGCCGCGACCGAGGCGTGCAAAGAATTGTTGTGGATTAAGTGTTTTCTCCAAGAGCTCGGCCACAATCAGGACAAGTATGAGCTAAAGTGTGACAACCAGAGCGCTATTCACTTAGCGAGGAACTCGACATATCACTCTCGCACCAAGCACATTGACGTGAGGTATCACTGGATACGGGATGCAGTGGAGGCCGAGAAGCTCACACTTGGGAAAGTGCACACAAGTCAGAATTGGTCTGACATGATGACGAAGCCGGTGCCAGCAATGAAGCTTGAAGATTGCTGTGAAGGAGCCGGGCTTGTGAACTCGGCATGATGAAGCCGAGGTGTAGAGGCCGAGTTGCAGAGTGAAGATCTCGGACCTCAAAAGTGGAAGACCGGAATATGCCGGGTTGCCGACTTGTCGCATTGAAAGCGGAAGGGGGAGAATTGTTGGATAATCCCGCTTTAATGCTTGGCCCAAATACCCATGCTCTGGAAAGGGAAATGTTTGACTTGGGCCCAATTCCCGAGGGTGTTGACCTCGGCCCATTCCACGTTTAGGGAACAGAATCCCTAAACCTAATTCCTCTCTATAAATGTGTCATTTATAGATGGAGGAGGCAAACCTCAGAGGTGTGTGTGACGGAAGAGTGCAGACACCATAGAGCAGTGAGAGTAGTCTCCTGTGAGTGATCTCCGGCGCAGTGCTGTTGAGAGAGAGAGAGTGGTTCCCTCCATTGTTGGTGAGGTTGAGCGTTACTCCGGCTTGTGGGCCGTGGAGTGTTTTGTAACCATTATTTTGATAGTGGAGATTTTCTGGACAAGGTCCCGTGGGTTTTCCTCATTGAGGTTTTCTCCACGTAAAACCATTGCTGTGTGTTTTACTCTCCTATTCTTGCTTCTGTTTTGTGATTTACGTTTCCGCACTTATCGTTTGATTCTGCGTCGAGAACGAGACTCCCCAGTTTTGTTGTTTGTCGCTGTTTGGTGGTAGCGGAGAAGCGCACCTCCGCCGTGAATACCACAACAATATGATGGTTGACTTTTGTTATGCCAAACCCTTGAAATATAATAGAGGAGATGGTTTGGAGATTACGAGATGATGTGTAAGGTGGACTAAAGTGTTGGGGTTAGGAGGAATTTTGAAATTCTTTATGTGTACTATGCATAATTTTGTATGTTATTTTTTTTTTCTTTCTAAAGTT
This sequence comes from Glycine latifolia, assembly GCA_013407115.1. Taxonomy (NCBI): domain Eukaryota; kingdom Viridiplantae; phylum Streptophyta; class Magnoliopsida; order Fabales; family Fabaceae; genus Glycine; species Glycine latifolia. Next base: position 22,373,556 of record CM023943.1, read on the forward strand.
AAATTTTATACAATGACTTTAAAAATGCAAGTAGAAACAAATATTTAAATAGAAAAGACTAATCTTCGTGTACATTAGACTTAGGAGATTCACAATACGTAATGACCATTACTATAAATAAAAAATTGTCTTAAAAATATATATATTTTAAGACGATTTTCACACAACTTTCAAAGTAACATTTTTAACAGAAATTAAACAAATATTCTTTTCCTACAAATTGACGACTCCTCTCTCTTTCCAGAGTTATAAATTCCTGGTTTGCATCATCAGCCTTTAGTCATGTGAGATATATGAAAAACTATAGTAACTTACATCATGAACAACATCTCGAAGCAATCTAATTTGCTCTTTTTGAAACAGATTTCACCTAATCAATTACACAGGTGTTCAAACCATAAAATATTAAAGAAAATAATGAAGAACGAAAAACTATAACATAAATAAATAAATATTATAAATACCGCTAAATTGATATATCATGCAAAGTGGAGTTAGCCAACAAACCTTTTTAAGCATGGTCCAAGCAATATCCTCAGTGCATGGAGGAGTAGTAAACAAACCAATATATATGTAATACAGTGTTGTGATTGTGCCTATTTTAACCAGCCTTGGATCCATTACACCCACTTCTCTTTCTGCTCTCGTACTATTAGAAATGACCTCTAAGTGGTTCGTTAACAAAAAAATATATATGTAAATATAAGAAATTTAGTATCAATCATAATCTAGACATATATAAAGAAATTGTGACATATTTAATTAACTTACCAATGACAAGAAAGGATCTGATCTTCTTCCAGCCATATACAACATTTCAATCATTGCAGTTTGTCCTGATGGAGTTTCGTGCACCATGTCTAACTCTAGATCCAACCTGAAAGCAATTGGATATTTAATTAAAATACTTAGTTTTGATATTTGTAGTATTTAATTAATTTATGTAAAGGTAAATGTGTTCAGTAATTATTTGGAGGATAAAACTTAGATAGATAAATTAATAATAAAGTATTATTAAAACTCAGGTCACGAAGCACAAGCTGCGTTCAAACTATATCAAAACAGATAAGTACAAAAAATATTTCACCACCTATATAAAGCACTACAAAAATGAAGTTCCTTATATATTTTTGGTATTGCTTTCTAATCAAAGTTAGAGTTTTAGTTTAAAATATTCTATCTTGATCTTTAATGCAATTTTTTATTAAGTTGATTATTGAAATAAAATTGTAATTTTAATTATAGGAGAATGATAAAAAAAGTAAACCATCATTTTCATTCTGAAAGTATTGCTACTCTTATACCCCGAGTATTGAAAAATTCTTTAAATTAATCCCTAACTATCAGTAAAATATGTTAATTTAGGGACTAAATTAATAGATATTGAATACTTTAAAGTAGAGTTATGAAAATCGGTCTGAACCAGTCTGTCGGATCGATCCAACCAGTACCCAATGACATAACCGGGTCGATTTGGTTATTGGATCGGTCGTGCATCTAGTTCAGGATGACCCAGTCGATTTTGCGGCTACCCAGTGACCCAACTGGTTTTGTGAAGGGGTGACAAACACGACATTCTCAACATTTGGCAACCTCATAAAGCTACTCCCTACAGGCATAGTGTTCATGTTCTAGTTCTTGAAACCCATTGTGACCAATAGCGGTGAATGCAACGTCGCCAACAAGTGGCTCAGCAGCATTCTCCTGGTTGCATGTGGGTTCAATTGCGCCTTTTCTTCTTCACTGATTACTACATAGACAGCGACAACTTTTAGGAAAAGGAAGAGGTGCAACAGGAAGAGGAAGAGGTGAAGTGGTGATGATCGAAGAGGAAGAGGGTAGCACCGTAGTTGGCGTTGCAAGAAGAGGCACAACAAGAGGAAGAGAGGCTTATATATATTGAGGATTAGGATTTTTGCTTATTTCGGCCTAATCTAGTCAGATCCACAATATTGATTCATGTACTTCTTTTATTGCTTTTTATAGTTTTCATTTTGCATTTTAAAATGGACTTCTTGGCTCATTTTATTTATTAAAAATTGGACTTTTATTTTAATTTAGATAGTTGCTGTTTACACTTTCTTTTATTATTAATACACTTTACTTATGTTATCAATTTTAATACTTCAATTGTTATTTTGAATTTTTGAGTATGAAATTATGAACGGACTTTTCTTAATCAAATAATGTTAATTATATACATATATATAATATAATTTTGAATTTTTTAATATAAATCAGGTCAAATCAGACAAATTACTGGCCCACTAATTCACTACCTCGATCAGATCAATGTTCAAACTGATTGTTATAACATTGTTTTAAAACTATTTATATAATAATTTCATTATTTTAATAACTATTTAGGATAGAGAATAATAATTGAGAGTTTATTCTAAAAAAGATTACGTATGTATGCAAGGATGCAGAGAGATTTAAATATACAAATTATATCTTTAATTAATTCCTTGTAAAGCTTAAGAAATATGTTTGTAATTAATATATATATATATATATATATATATATATATATATATATATATATACTTTCTGCCATCTGTGGTGTGTTCAAAGGGAGATCCTAGTAATATTTTTTATAAGAAAAATTGAACAAAACAGACAAAGCAGAATGATTATCATTTCTTCTATCTGAGAAAAATGTCAAAAAGAGGCAAGAGTGAAGTAGCAAATGTATCCCCTGTAACAAAATACGGCAATTCCTTCTTTGGACCTTAACCAAACAAGCAACAAGAAATTAAAATGTATGCCAAATTTGTTTAATAGAAAATACAAGAAAAATCACCACCACCACCAAAAAAAAAAAAAAACTAGTACTTTGGGAACAAAATCTAGCACCTGATTCTAAGTAGAATTCTGATCCAAAGAGAAATATTTGACACTGAAATGTTATTATATCTGTTGATTAGTTCCTTTCTAGTGTTGCCATTTACCCCTATAAAACTATACTGTATTTACTTTGGGGGAAGTATTATTATTATTTTATGATTTATATTATATATACTAAAATAGTAAATGTGACATTTTATCATTTCTGTCAATCCACTTTCTGATGTTTATAAAAAGTTCACAGATATGAACACTTAGATCAAAGAGGGTCTAAATACTTAAAACAAATTAAAGTACATGGAAGAAAAATATCAACAGATCAATTAAAGTTCTAGTCGTTGCTCCTATTATCCTTTCTCAAGTGGACAATACTTGCATTGGTTTCTTGCATTGGTTTTTCGATTCCTGCATTGGTTTCTTACAAAACTGTCGGTGAAAGCATTGCAAACACTTTTGACACGATTTAGCCATTGATTATGAAATACCGATGCAGGAAAAATCAATTTTTACATCAGTTTAAAAGCAGTCGTTGAAAAGTCTTCAAATTTTAATGTCGGTCAACATCAGTTAAAAATCATTGTTAAAAGACCTTTCAGAATAATCTTTGAAATATTTTTTTTAATAGTGAAGGGAGAGAATACTTGGTTTTGAAAATAAGAGATTACCACATGCTTTATAGCATCAATACCGAGAAAGGACGATAAGCAGTAGTATGATTTATCAAATCTTACGTAACTAGTTGATATATAAAAGGCATTACATGTAGTATTTAAGGTACCAATGTTCAAATTATGAAGGATAGAACAAGAGAGCTCCAACATACTGTAACGTATACCTTCCAATTATTGCAACAGTGTGGTGTAATGGTTCCTGTAATTCTATTGTTAGTTAAATTCTTGGTAGGTAGCTAAGGACTAGATATAGTCTTTGGGAGAAAAGGTGCAGCATAAATCTCTTGTGCTTTCTCTTTTTTCCTTATATAGTTATATCTTCGGGTTAAAATTGCTTTAAGGAAAACTGATTTCAAGCTTAGATGAAGCATTCATCTGTTAACAATGTCTGTTTCAAAAAAATATTTGAAAAAATTAAACACAATTCACACTCTGAAATACAAAGATACGCACGTCTTACGAATGAATCCAAACACGCTATACATTTCCTTCTAACCTTTCCTTGAGAAATGAAAATCTGAAACTTGCAACTTTGAGCTAGAAATTTACAATCTGCTACAATTGCTTGTAAATAAGTAGCTACTCACAGGTTGAATTTTTCGCCACTGGTTGTATAGAATTTGACAATTAGTTTCCAAAATCAAATCCATGAGACAAAGATGTGCTGTCATTTCTTTTTCATATCGATAAAATGTAATTTTACTAATACCACTAAACTTGACCACCAAACATGTGAAACAACTGGTATAAGGTTCTTCATTTTAAGGTTGTTCCAATATAATTAGAGGTCTTAAGTCCGAGTCCTAAGTATACAGTTGTATTAAATACGACTACTTAGAGAAAGGACTTTGTTGTCTATAATAATCTTATCCGATTTGAACAAAATTATCTATAGTGAAGGATCATGCTATCTAGACAAAAAAAGTATCACTAAACTTGGCACAAGTGTGACAAACTCTAGCAGAAGGGTTACACAAGAAATGAATTGCCAGATGTATATAGAAATACCCACCGAAGCCTAAAAAACTACTAGTGTTTTAACACTCATAATGCTTCTACTTTTTCCCTACACTGACACACGACCTAATCCTTTGAGTGCCACTTTCATCAATCTTGTAAAAATGAATCCAAAGCTCACTGAACATCACTGTACAAGAATTATAATAAGTCCAATAATCATGCATGCATTAGATCAGCTACATGTGCTGCCATTCCAATGCAATTTCAATTACTTTTTAAAACTGTTTTAATAACATCGTTGTGATTACAATCACAACATTGAGTTTGCAGAGTAGGATTGTAATTGCGGTCGCATAAATCACATTTGTCTCTAATTTTACTAATCACAACAATAATCTAGATTACCATCACAATATACAACTACGTTTAATTTGTTTTATTAAAACCAAAAACAAGCTTGCATCTTCGATTTTCATTCCAGTGAATTTTTAATTGAACTTTTACCATGTCGTAAATTAAAAGGAGCCAAAACTCACTAATGCATCATTTGACTCAAAAAAAAGAAGAAGGAGGAAACATGGGTGAAAACTACATTGAGTTCAAAACAAGAAGCAAAAGGACATATAGAAAAGTTTCCTTTTGTACTGAACGAGCATTGTATGTTTCGTCTTGCGGAACAGCTTATACTTCATAATTTTGCTTAGCCTATGCGACGTAACTGAATACACAAAACTAGCATATATTGTTATTTATGACTTTTTTTGTGAACTAACGATATTCTCTGACCAATTGTCTGTGATTAATTGGCCTTTCTTAAAAGAAAGTCCTTCACAAAATAGTTTCTAAATATTTTTTTTATCCATAAGAATAAAAAACAGATATCAGGATTTTCAATAACTCACATATCACGCACCTTAACCAATTGATTTAGATCTAATTAATAGCTTGTAAGCATATACTAATGCAAACGTATAACATACTAATAATATTTAAATTTTCATAACGAGATGACACGTATTTGCATTGTGTCTTCCTTGTGCCTTGTATAACAATTTCTAGGGAGGAATTCGACTACAGGTTCAATGCCAGAACAGAAGTGTTCTGTCTTATTCCCCAAGGATTATGAAAGCACACAAAGACAAACATGATTAAATTAAGGTACTTAATTTCAATCTGGTGTGTACATATCTAAATACATGGAGTGGTGGTAGCAACTAGCAAGGGCATTAAGAGACTTAATAGGTAAAATTTAATGTTTCAGGGGCATTTTGGTCCTCCTCTTTTGGTCTTCCAGTTGTTGTAGCAAGGGCAAACTTGCTTGTTGCCAAAAGTTCCAGGAGGCACACACAAGCACTTGGCACAGCACTTTTGGCAGAAGAACAGGCACGGTTTCTTGTATTGTGTGTTTGAGCATCTTGCGGTGCAATGTGGCCCACATTCTGCAGTTTTGTGCATTCATTCAACAAACATCATCAATATTATTCTAAAACAAATAACACAAAAGAAAAGAAAAGGAAGAAGTGCTGCAAATTTATGTAAGTTGTGAATGTGTGATGGAAGCTGTTATTAGTATTACCTTGTGGTTTAAGACTGCCTTCGGTGATGCCATGCTGCAACTGAGGAAAACAAACATGAAATTAACAAAACAAGGAATTGACAAACTTGTTGGAACAGAATTCAACATGTGGCGCAACAGCAGCACATGCAATTATTAAAATGTGTAGTCATTTTTGTATAAGTGTCTATCCTAGAATTAAAGTTTTTAAAGTTTAAGGGTATAATTGCGGTGGAAATCAAATTAATGTGTAGAAGACAAAGTGGTGTTTTTAATTTGACAAGAGGATAAATTACAAATATAAAAAATTGGGTTTATAAATAAGAGACCATGGTCCCAGATTGGATGTCATAAAGAAGTTTGTTCTCCTCTAGAACATTTAATAAATTTCAGACATTGACAATTTGGAAGACAAACTTCTTAATTATATGATACAGTAATTAATTCGTAATGAACTTTCATTTTAAAAAAAATCTACATACTTTTGATAATCTGACATAAAAAAATACTTTATTTGATAGTGTTTATCATGTTTGATATCTCCCAATTTCTAACAAAACTGACAATGTTTGTATCTAAAAAGAAATGAAATTGTAATGTATGCCAGAAATTCTCACATTGGGAACATGGGACTTGGTGGTGTTTTTGTGAGGCTGCGGAGCTGGAGCGCGGGACAGGGTGTGGGTGGTGTTCTTGTGAGGCTGCGGAGCTGGAGCCTCCACGGTGGACACAACAATCTCAGCCTGAAAGCATAATCATAGTTATCAGGGTATATATGTTACCTAAATATAATTAAAATTGTTTACACTGTCAAAAACAATAACAAAAAAAAAAGTTGTTTATACACTGTAAATAAATCATGGACTATGATTTACACAAATGCATCCAAGCCAACGTTATGAAGAATAGAAAAAGCAAGCCGAGGAAACGTAATGATAACAAAACAAAACAATAAACAAAGGAGTTAAGGAAGTTGCACTATTTTATTTATTAAAAAAAAACTTATAGTTAATGCACATTCAATTCCATTCCCTAAACATGATAATTTTCTACATTTTGTTGCCAATGCTGGTCAAAATAAACCAAATTAACAAACTAAATTCAAGCATGGCATGGGGTTCCACGCTAACTTCAACTTGAAACAACAAAGTGGTCTATTGTGAACAAAAGAATAAAAGAATTTCAAGTGGAAGCAACAATGCAGAACTCAGAAGAAGTAACAGAGTAAAACTACTAAAGCTGAGGTTGGAGTTATCAGAAAATGAGAAAGAGAAACGAATTATTTGTTTTGGCTTACATGGTTTTCCACAAGAAGAAGCAGCATTTGAAAAATGCAGAGTACAACTATGCTTAGTTTTCTAGCCATTGCTCAAAAATGAACCTCACACAAAGAGAAAAGAAGAAACAGAGAGAAGTTATCTCAAGTGTGGTCTTCAGGAACTGCTGGCAGATGAGATTTCAGGCTATTTTATAGATGAAATGTGGCTCTATGTAGTTACGTTAGCTATTGTTTTCCCAAAAGGACAATTACTGATTCTACTTAGACAAAGACAATTACAAGCACATCCTTCCCTACACTTTCCACGCCATCCGTTTTGCTATAAGAATTATTTGAGTTGACATATATATGTATGAGTTATGATTTCCAATTTTTTTAATGTAGTGAGTTTGAAAATATGGTGGATTACATTGAAAAAATCATAATTGTCTTTAAAGTTACTCTCTAACGTGATGGGAAAACGGGGCAGGACACGCTGACACGGTGGTTTTGGCGTGGTGGAAAAACGTAGTGTGACACAGTAATACATATTTATGTATGAATTATGATTTTCCGGTTTTTAATGTAGTGCATGTTTGGAAACATGGTGAATCACCCTGAAAAAATCATAGTAGCCTTAGAGTTACTCTCTAGCGTGGTGGAAAAACGTGATGGGACACACACACCAATATCGTGGTTTTGGTATGGTGGAAAAACGTAGTGAGACACACTGACACATATATATGTATGAGTTATAATTTCTCGGATTTTAATGTAGTGTGTTTGGAAATGTGGTGGATCATGTTGAGAAAATCATAATCTTAAGATTACTCTCTAATATGGTGAAAAAAAACGTGATAATACACACTAACACAACAGTTTTGGCATGGTGGTGGGACACACTAACACATGGATATGCGTGAGTTATGATTTTCTGTTTCTTAACGTAGTGTGTGCTTGGGAACGCGGTGAATCACATTAAAAAAACCATAGTATCTTTAAAATTACTTTATACCATGATGGACAAAAAACGTGATGAAACACACTAACACGGTAGTTTTGTTGTGGTGGGATACACTTGCACAATGATTTCTGGGTCCTCAATCCTCACACCAATCCAAACACACATATAGTTTATCAAGCCCCTTTCACTTCTCAAATAGGCAATAGCATGGAGTTGGTTGGAAAAGTTAGAAAATCTTAGTGCATTAAGTGAATGTATGTTTTAGTCTTTTTTTTATGAAATAATTACTATTCTTTACCGGCTTTCTGATACTAATAAAAAAGATATTTCCTAAAATAATCCTTTGCTAAACATGCATTTGCAGCTATTTCTACTTAAGTCCAATAATTGTTATGCAATGACAGCCGAAAATGTGGATGAACTCGTGACAAATGAGGAAAAGGGGTGAAAGATATCAAAAGACCTTTTTTAAATGGTGGTGACTTCAACTACAAAGTGAAGCCAAGTAGCCAACGCCTATGACAGGGGAATTAAAAGATAATTAGAAGAAACAAACGAACCATGGTGAATAATTGCTCAATCTTAAAACTAGGGGCTGATGGATTTCTTTCATGAGAATGGTTAGTGTGAAAAGGACAGGTAGCTATCTCACATGTGCATTCCCATGTGATTTCCCAATGCACCCTCAAGAGTAACTAACTCAGAGCGTGACACAAGAACTAGGAAGCACCGTACACTAACCTCTCACCCCTTTGCTCTGCCTTGTCTTATGCATAGATCTGCCACTATGAGAATCCTTTTGAGTGTTCAATAGCATTCCCGTGAACTAATTTATGCATTTATTATAAAGAATTTTACTACCCTTTAATCTTGTAGGTGTACACATTATTTTAGCTGGTTATATGGAAAATGACCTTCACATTTTACAGCAATCCCTTTCAACTGCGGAATCACATGTCAAACCAAATCTTGTGAAAAATTTAGCATTTTTTGTTTATGGATAGAGAAACTTTGTTCTTAGTATGTCATGGATCGTGCTGTGCCTATCAACTGAATTAAGTCAAGTAGCATATTTGTGACCAATAATTGGTGATACTGTGTGGTGGATTTGTATAACTGCTTGTAAAAAAAACTTGGTTGTTTTATTGTATTCTATTTGTTGCAATTTTCACCTTTCCTTTATCCATTTTAGAACGGGGTACCTTTTTTATGCATAGAAAAATGTGGGAAGAGTTAACCGTGCACATCAACCAGTTAATGAGGGTTAGGTATTCAGTTTGTAATGTTGGATTGCTCTTGTGAAGTAACATTTGTGTATTCAACACGGTTTAAGAGGTACCAACAAAGGCCGATTCAGTTGTCAAGGATCAGATTTGTATTTTAGAAGGACGCAAGTTTGAATTTCACTGACAATGTGAGAACGTGATCTGTAAGTATCCGTGTAAATACTCAATAAATCTCGAGACATACTGATTCTGATAAGCTCTCAGGACCCATTCACCTACACTTTTAGTAATAAAATAAAAAAAAGCACGGTTAAAGAGGTTTTGACTGAAACCCAGAATTTGTGTCTATTATCACTCATCCCACGGAACCGCATCACAATGGGTCAGTGTTTTCAACCAAAAGAGACTACATACTACTTGAAAACTTCAAAGTATTCCATTGTTAATCACGAGATTAGTGCTTAAAAATAAAAATAAAAAAGAATGCAATCAGAAGTTGAGAATGTAACCTGAATCCTTAAACATTTGCCAGAAACCTTAACACCTTTGTGGTTTCGCTTCACTCTGTTAGTAAATTCAAGTTCGTTAATAAAATTATACTGTGGTTGTTGACGTGTATGACACAGACACATTGTGCCAAAGAAACACATAATGCCTGCTTTGTTTGGTCGCATTCTCGTTTGAGGAAGATAGTGGCTGCACCTCTTTACGGTGAGAGAAAAACACAGAACAATAGATAACGCTGAAGGGATAGTAAGCTAACAGACACAAATGAATAGGTTGAAAAGAAACTTCCAGTGACATGCTCTGTTGGCACCGACCCATCATTCTTCAAGGATCAAGCAATGTGGTTCACACATGGAATTCTATGGATACCCTTACATGGTTTCAGTTCTTCACTCAAGAATTATACCACGATCAGACAAACTTGTAAAATACGTTACAAAAGTTACAGTTTTCATCAAAACACTAAGTTTACCAAATTGGAACTTCCGTTCCCCATTCAAAGCATTGCTTATCTCTGTAGACATGTTAAATGGAGAGGAAAAGGCACACCCTTGCCTCAAAAGTTTGGCCATAATTGCTTTATATATATATAGGAGACATATTTAGTAAAAACGTGAAAAATAAGAGAAATTGATCTTACTTATACAACTATACATAAATGATTAAAATTATTTTACTACTTAACCAATTTTGCTAACTATGATATTGTTACAAAATAGTCTCCACTAAAAATAATAACTAATCTTTATTAAAGACCATAAACACATACAAATTAAGTATTATTCTTCCAGTACGATCTATTATATACCCGAGTTCAGAATTCAAACACTGGTCAAATGACACAAATTGCTAAAATTTACTCCTCTCATGCTCTCACTATATATAAGAAAAGGGTCATTTACTCGCCAAGTTTGTTTACTCTCTTTATTAACTTATAGAATACAAATTTAGCAAATCCAACCTTTAAATCATTCAATATCTTTTTGGTAATTATAGATGTCAAACTTTAAATAAATTGAACAATCACAATATTTACTTACATTTAAAAAAAACATAAATTGAAATAAAATTAATTGATAAAGCATCAAATAATCTTTAATTATAAAAAAATTATAAACTTAATCTACTTAAAAAGAATTTTCAAACTAACAGTTGAATTAATAAAATTCAAGATTTATTAAAAGTTATCAAGTTAGACTAAGCTTATTCTTGAAAGAAAAAAATCCCTTCCTATATGTATGAAGGATCCAGCCCAGCAAACTTTCTCTGGTTCCCAGTAGTATAGAAGTAATAACACTTTGATTTTCAATTTTTCACCCACAATTAAAAAAGAAAGAATAAACAATGAAACATATATATGAGCCCAAGCATAAGAGTTAAACAATATATTTACAAAATCAGTAATATAAAATAAAAATGTTATTTTTCTATAGCACACACCATTCTCAGCATGGGAAAAGCAAAAAAAAAAAAAAAAAATGCCGACTGTACCATACTCAAGAGTAGGAACATACTAAACTATGGAAGAACAATTTTATAAAGCATTCTACCCATCGAAGAGAGAAAAAACCACTATCACGAGAGTAGAGAAAGTTGGATGAAACTGTGTTTGCAATTGAATCCCGAGCTAATGATAAGAATAATAAAACCTTGGCCAAAGCCCATTGTCATCTGAAGCATGCAATAAGTGAATCATGACAAAGGCGCCAATACTCTTTGTAGTGCATGGACGTCCATGGCATTGGTGCAGGTAGAAGGGTGCCACGCATAGATGGCATTCTAGTCAATGAGGGAGTAAAAGGAAAAAAATACAAAAAAGTGTTATTAAATAAAAACTAAACAAAAAATCAGAGAAACAGGATCATCAAATCATAAAAACCATAAGAGCACTTAGCACCAGGATATCACACCTTTGCCCAATGAGTATTCCATGAGCCACAGTGGAGATGTATGACCCAGAAACTCCCAAAAAAAACATGTTTGTAGTGAGGTGAGATCATTTTTCCTGAAATTTAATCCATGGAAGTAATGTTTGTCCATGCAAAATACAACAGTAGCATATAATGCAAATTGTCACCACTCCCAGGTCACAGCAATCAAAATATCAAGAGGAAAAGTCTGATATCACAATCAAAATTTCAATCACGTTTTTCACATACATTTCTTAAAGAATGTTCGATAATGCCTGGATCTATGATATACTGCTTTTATCGTGATATGCAATCAGGCAGAAAGAAAATTACCAAAACAAAACTAAAAAGACAGATCATAATCACTGCTGGATTTACTATAATACACATCAAAGATAATCCACAATATATATCCAAATTCTTCAAGTAAAAGCCACATAAATTAATAGAGCAAGTCTACAAATTTTCATAAAACAAAGCTGCACATTGACCACATGATGTCACATTCAATTTTCCTATTAATCAACATAGAGACATATCTTGACAACGAAATACAAGCATCAGTCTGAACCCACAAATAAAAGCTTCAGGTCTCACCTATGCTCAAGTAGTTGCTGTGGAGAGCTGAAACTAGACTACTAGATTTTTCTCTATTGAAATCCTTTAGATGCAACGACTCCTTGTATGAGGTCATCACATCAGTAATATCAGCACTTGGAGAAGCAGTACTATTACTCTGACAACCAATAATTTCAAGCCATATTCCAGAAGGGAATCTTCCTTGTCTTACCAACCAAAGAAATATCTTGGTATAAGGGGTAACATGAATTACCGAAATAGTGACTTCAATCAGTAGACAGACAAGGTTAATGGTTGTGTCCATGATACTAAAGAATATATAGAAAACGGAAGTAGTTGGTAAAAGAAGTAGAAGTGGTGTAAATAAAAGAGATCCAACAATGTGTTGCTTCACAGTATAGTCAAAGCTATCCAACCGCTGCCTCAGAGGATTCCATTTCCGACCCCTGCCAAAATAGCCAGCAACTTCATGAAAATATGCGAGAAAGAAGAGCATGTGTGCAAAATATTTGTTTATCTATAACAATTATTCTTCTAAAGGATACTGAATCACAAATAGATATGTGCAGCAAATATGATGGTTTTCACAAAATACAAGGGACTCTTATGATCTCCACTTTTATGATATCATAAGTTATCTTCGAATTTACTAAAGCTTCAACTTCTAAATAGCCAGCTGTAATTGGCTCGTGTTCCTCAAATTCACTGTCAATGTTTTCAGAGATACATTATAGCTTACATGTAAAGGATTATCTACATAAAAAGTATAGTTCTCCACAAGAAAAAGGGAAAATTTGACCGATGAGATCACCTCACAAACATCTATTTGGTGAGTATATGTCTCTCTCCATGTAATTATTTAAAAAAAATTGTCAATTTTGTCAGCAGACAAGGACCTGTTATGTGAATAAATTATTGAATTGTCTAAAACTACTTACATTAGAAAATTCCATTTATGAAACAAAATACCAAATTAGGGAGTTCAATTCTCTTTCAAATCACTTCCTTACTCATGGCAATCATCTAAAACTGAACCAGAATTCATTACCTGAAAAGCCGCCACAAGGCTGCTAATGCCTGTAACTGTGATGAATATACAAGTGAAATGAACCAATGAAGAGTTGAAATGTGTAAAGTTGCCAGTGCAATCATGTCTATGACCAAAGCAGCAGGAACAGTGAATCCACAAAGGATTCCTAAGACAGAAAGCCCTTGGATAATATAATTGAAGATGTAACCCACAAAGATCCAGAGTGTTGACCATATCTGGACTGCATTCAAAGAAGCCATGCCAAGTACTCCAGCCAACTCAGCATTCAATTTGAAGCCTGCAGGGTTTCCCATTAACCACACACACCCAGAGCGCAAAAATGTGGAAAACACATGCATAAAGTTCAAAACTGAAAGGCAAATTGATTCTGCGTGATATAATAATGCCCAGCCAACCAAGTTTCCCAGGAGAATATCAACAACCAAAGTAGACCACATAGAATGCCTATGCATTGCAGCTTTCTCTACATATTCAACACATGATTGTGACCTTACACACAAAAGAATGGCGTTAAAAATGGAGAAAACATAAAATCAAATATCAAAAGTTACATAAGATAAATTTAAGTTACATTTATAGGAAACTATCACCAGGAGTAATATATTTGTAACTCTAATGTAAATAAAATCCTGTATGTGATTATATTGATGTTGAGATATAAAGGTAGAGGAAGGGAAAAGCAAAGTAGAACAAGGGAAGGAATAGACATGGAGGGAGGAAACAGAATGATGCTCAATTCAATCTCAAATTCAAGTCAATAAATCTCCAAGTAATTCTGAAGTACTTAAACACATTGTTACGCATTGTTATCAGTATTGTCAGTAAAGAAAATTAACTGAATCACAGTTTAATTCAGTTTAACCAGTTTAGTTGGGTTTGGTTTGGTTTCTTTAACAGTTTAACAGCCCCACCAAAACTTGTCTTTTGAAAGAAAATAAACTACATGGACTTATTAAATATTAAAGCCTACAAAATTTGAAACCTGCCACATATCAGACAAAGTAATATATTTTACCTAAAATTTCTTATTACCTGAGGTCATTCTCCCGAAGAAAGACTGGCCAATATAATATCTGACCACCACGGATTCGCATATTTATCCAAGCAGTCTTCATGAATACATTTGTTGATGTCACATATGCCCATGATTCTGATTCATAATTAAAATGTGTTTGGAAAAACTGGAGAACAATATAGAGCATGGTGGAGATCGAAGCCCAAAATTTAGAAAACAGGTGCCCTGTGACAACATAAAGCCTGAAAAGTCACAATATAGATCCATTAGAGCTTGAAAGTCAATTGAGCAAGAGATGCTGCATCAATAGTTAAAGTGTGTACATGGGAAATATGGAGAGCTGGCTCAATGATATTCTTGGGACCAGGTGTGTCTCAAAAATTCTTTTAGCAGCAGCTGTGCAATTAATTGCCAGAATAATTGTATCCTGAGGTGAAATTTTGAAAAGGAGGATTAGCAATGAGGACAAAAATCTGCATACACAAATATTAGTTAGAAAAATTCCATTACCAATTCAATGAGTTGCTGCTTTTTATGAAGCTCATCGACCCATTTAGGATTTTTAATGGAAGTTTTAGCTTGCTCATTTGAACCCGAATGACATAATGAGAAATGATGAGCACCATAAGAGGGTGTTTCATAAATGATAACCTACAAGTGGTTAAATATCATATATATCTGTTTGAGAGAGGGATAAAAGTCTTGAGAAATCACAAGTACTTGCAGAATGGCAAGTAAAAGAAATAATGACTTACATACGTGAACATCATATTGTGACACAGTTAGTCCATTCCAATGAATGTGATGCAATTTTGGAAGCCTGTGTATTCCTACATCATTCTGTTCAGGAGAATCAAACATGAGCAGAACCCAATTACTTCTTCCAAGAACATATTGGCTACTTTTCCTCAATGAACCATCTAACTGGAAGCATTGACAACTCCTAGAGTTATTCTTTCTATCTGTACCTCCCTCTTGCAAAGCATTGCCATACTCAGAGAACTTATTTTTGTCATCTTCCGCCCCATTCCTCAAACCATTACTAGTAGTAGGGCCAGTGACACACAGACCAAGCACAGAGAACTTGGACTTATCCTCAAGAACTGAAGGCATGCTCCCACATGTGCCATCAATGATTCCCTGATAGAGAGCAGAAGTTAACCATGTCAGTTATCCTCATTACACTGGATCATTCCAGAAACCACCTAAGACAAGTTGTATGGCAAAATCATTAAAAGAACTTAACAGTGGGATTTTTCCCAACCACTATCACCAGATATTGTCATGGAACCAAGATTTTCATAACTAACTCAAAGTAGTTATGCACCATTTCAAGTGTGAATTGATGCCAATCCAAATCAATTTATTTTTCCATTAAACTTTAATGTTTTTTCCACAAATTTGTGAATATCTTGCAATAAATTTTATACGGACATATTACTGAATATTCTAAGAGGAAATATTTCATTTCTAATTAAACTTAACAACTCTTGCACAAACTTTTTTTAATATCACAAAAAAGGAAACTCAAAATTTCCTCTGCAAGTAATAGTTGTAACAAACATACAACCAATAAATTCATTGCCACTATTGTTATTTCATTTGCTTTACTCTAAACTGCATGCAAGGAAAAAGGATTGTGGCTGATCAAAAAAAAGGAAAAGGGATTGTGTACTCAAATACAGTTTTATACCTCAATGCCAGGACTATAACTAGAAAGCAAGACTTCACTGCAAGTAAAGGCTACAATAATGTCAAGGGATGATGGTGAGCAGGTGACAAACCACCCCAACAAAATACCGGATGATGATTCTTCATTTGATAAAAGTTGCTTTGGCCACCAAAGCCTACAATGTCTTCTCATCTTTCTCTTATGATCTTCACATAAACTAAGCTACTATTCATGAAGTCCCTGCAATGGACAGAGGCAAGCATGTGTTTACTTCATTAAAAATTGTCAGACTAAAAAAAAGAATACAATATGCAAATTAAAAGACAGTTTATGTAATAAATTAATAAAAACTTGAAGAAGATTTAGATGGAAGTATAGGTAATATTATATGGTGTACTTTCCTTTTTTTAACTTTATAAAGGAACATTACATCAAGAATTACACCTCATGATATCAAGAAATAATGTCAATCAACACAGAAACTATCCCTGAAATCTATTGGACTGGACACAGTAAGTTTGACGATAAAAAATTTACAGTGCAATACTTCCGATTAAGAAAATTTAGTACATAAAACAAGATGATACACTTGACGAATACAACAGAATTCTTATCATCTTAGGAAGTGCTACAGGTCATCGGCAGATAGAGTAAAAAATAGATAAACAATCTGTCCATAATATTGTAGAATCTCCCAATTATGTACATAGTGTGTACTACAAAATTTTCCTTCTAAAACCATTGTCAACTTAATTTGCAGGACATGTGATAATTAGATATCTGAGTTTAGATTGGAACTTACAAGATTATCTAAATCATTTTTAAATCATATAATCTCTTTCAATCATATTATTGAGGGTGAGAGATAGACTGCCTACTAAGAAGAATTTGGCCCTCAGAAATGTGCCTATTGGCGACCTCTCATGTCCTTTCTGCTGCAGTTCTGTCGAAGATGCAGCACATGTGTTTTTCAGTTGCCACAAAATTGTACCGCTATGGTGGGAATCCTTGGGCTGGATTAGTGTTGTAGGAGCATCCCCGATTATCCCAAGCGACCACTTCCGCCAACACAGCTACTGCAATCTCTCGGGCCTTAAAACTCAGCGGTGGTATACCTGGTGGATAGCCCTAACTTGGAGCATTTGGTTTCATCGCAATAGGATAGTGTTCCATAATGATAGATTTAATGGGTCTAAGTTGATGGAGGATGCTATATTCTTTTGCTGGTCATGGCTAGCAAACTTGGAGAAGGGCTTTGACATTCCTTTCTACATTTGGTCTAGCCGCATCAAAGATGGTTTTGTTTGCAGTAGAGGATGTAACTAGGATATTCCCTTGTTGTGTTGCCATTACGTGGGTATCTAGCTTGTTCTATGGCACCTTAATTCAGGTCCTATCATGTATTAGGCTGCCATAGCTTTGTTAGCCTACTTGGCATCTTCTTTTCTACTAGTACCTCTTGTACTTTTTATTTATATATATAATTATCTTTGCCGATCAAAAAAAAAATTGAGGGTGAACCCTGAGACAGCGGTGAAGTTGTGCTTTAGTGTCGGTTGGCCATGGATTCAAATCTAGAAACAGTCTCTTTGCATATGCAAGGATAAGACAACGTACAATGACTCTCCCCATACCTTCGCATAGTGAAGAGCCTCCGAGCACAGGGGTACATTAGTTAATTAATTGACTTAGGCCAATTTGAGAATATGTACAAGGTCTCCATAATGAGAACAAACGAATAATAAAGAGTGTTTGTTTTAAAGAAGGGACATGTGTCAGGTGATCCAAACTTTCAAGGAAAACACTTGGTGAACTCTCAGCTAAAAGACATTCATTGGAGTAAGAAAAAATATAACATATAGGGAGTGAATATGAGGGTGTGAATTCTGTAATCCTTTTCCCTTTCATCAATCTTTTTCCTGATCTTGTCATTAATTTTCTTCCTCGGTACTCGAATGTATTCCACCCAGGATCCCAAAATAGCGACTTGGACTAAATGCCCTATCCAAGCCAAGTAATTGACTCTGATTAGTCTTGCCAAATGAAGATTGGGGCAGGATTTGGTCTTCTTAACCCATAGAACGCTCGATTCCTATTCTAGTTGCAGGTGTAACCAATCCGCTATTAAAGATATAGTAGAAAGAAATAATAGAAAAAGAGCTCCAATATTAAGATCCCCATTAGTAACATAACCTACGCGAAGATATTATAGCCATCTCCAATTGTCAGGATTCCGGTTGAATACTACAAAGTACAGAATTTTGGTGTTGCTTTCTTACGGACTGTTTGGTGTAGAAGAAATAGGATTGAAATGGAGAGACAGTGGAAATAGAAGGGAAGTGTAAAAAAAGGTTGTTTGGCAGAGAAGAAATAGATAGGAAAGAAATTTAAAAGTGACGGGTCCCACTTCATTTTATTAACACGCTTAAGTGATGAGAAATGGTAGGGAAATGTTGAGACGAAGGGGTTTTACCATAAGCAACCTTGCTCTTCTCCATTTGCTCGCACAGCCTCTTGCTCACACCCTGTGAAGAAAATTGTTGTGAAGAAAAATTGTATCCAAGCTTATTTTAACCTCACCATACCTAAAGGACACATCCCTCCCTCCAATTGTTTATCATTAATGAAAGCACAGTCCCTTGCATTCGAGCTTCTCTGGCATTGATAATCGATTGTCCATCCTTGAAAATTGATTGTAGTCCATTTTTTGCATCTGCACAATATGGAAATTAACTATTGTGGTTTCTTTTATACCAATGCATTTAGCAGATAATATAGGTTTGAGGATCGATTTTCATCTCACATCATGAGCTATAACACAAGGCTGTGTTAAAGGTAACATCGGGGTAATATAGTACTTTTATTTCTAAACCCATTTCCCCCCTTGCCTTCCATCCTAAACCAAACAAACTCACAATATTATTTCTTTTCAATTTTATCCCTATGTCTCTCCAAACAAATAACCCATATTTCCACCCTATTTCCTATCTATTACTCTCTTAAATCTTACCTATTTCCATCTAGGCTATTTTTTCCTGCTGCCAAAAAATGTTAATAATGCTATTTGAAAACATATTCAGAAAACATAGTAACCAAAGCTTCCAACGCTATCCAGTATCTTACTTACGCAAAAAAACTCTCACACGTTAACCTAACAATCTATTAAAAAAACACAGTAGTCCTAAACCTAACAATTGTTAATTAAACTCTAGTTAACTAAATGATGCAAGCAACATCCTTCTCTCTCTGTAATTTTTAAAATCGAGTATATAATTTTGACGACAACATTACGCAAAACAGTTAATTAAGAAAACCGGAATAATTGAACGGCACTAGGGCAATTACTGAAGCCGCGTGAGCTAACACTCGACAAAGGATCTTGGATTGCTCTAAGTAGGGTTTGAAGGTTCCAAAACGGTCGTCGCTACTAAAAGCATTGCAAGCAAAGAGAGAATGGAGTAATTTAAACTGGCACGATCTCTATACATGCAACTTCAAAGAGAGAGAGAGAGAGAGAGAAAGAGACCTGATATTCGATGATGCACCGCCGTAGAGGCGGCGAAACGGCGGCGGAGTAGCGGAAGTGAGAATTTGGCTAGAGCGAAAACTGCGACGCTGTGCCTGTGTGAGAGTGTGAGTGTGTGAGACAGAACGAAAACACCAAAGACAAGAAAAAACAAAATAAAATAAAATTGAACTTGCTCTATTTTTTTTTATATTTCAATATGTCCACGTTTAATAATGGTTAAATGCTTAAATTATTTTTTCCTTTAATTTATTATTTTGGTTTGATTTATTTTTCTAATATTTTTTGTGTTTAATTTAATTTTTATTTTTTTAAAAGAGTTTAATTTGATCATTTTGTTTATATTGTCAAGTTTATAAGAGTTATAAGAGAGTTGCCTCACCAATTTTATTTGTCACATGGACGTAAACTAAACGAAAAAAAAAGGCAATAATCAAATTACATCTTTCTAAAAAATTAGTAAATTAAATTAAATACGACAAAATTTAGAAAATTAAATTAATTTTTTTAAAAAAATAGAAATTAAATCAAAATAATAAATTAAAAGAATGAAAAATTAATTTAACCTTAATAATTTAATAAAAACATAATGACCTTGTTACCCTTGTGGGTGAAGGTGAAAACCTAAGAACGGTATCAGGAAATCAGGGTATTCACCTTCACCTCAATGCCGGCGAATGACACCACCAAAGGAGAATCTTCGTCGTCGCTCTTGTCTTGCTTCTACCTTCCACTTCGTTTTTCACGTTTCACATTCTCTGAACTATGATTGCTACCAAAATAATATCTTTTCGGTGGCGGGAATAAAAGAGTAATATTGATTTATCATTTATCATAAAAATGTTTTGAACAAGTTTCAGGTAACTCATCCCAACTGTTTAGTATTATTCTAATTTTAATATTAAATCTAACGGTCTATATTTATTTTACCACCATAAACCACTTAACCAACATCCCCACCGTAGACAATGCCTTTAAAAATATATTTAAAATGAATTTAATTAGTTAAAATATAAAAAATTTCCACAAATGTTATATTAATTAATTTTTAACCCTTCAGGTTTAGTTTTATTTCACTCTTGTACCCAAATTGTTTGTTTCACAATCCAATTAATATTTTTTTTAAGACTCTGACTATATTTGGTTTAAAGTTTGAAAAATAATTTTGTAAATTTCAATGCATGATTGTGAATTTTGATATACCAGGGAAGAAGGAAAATATTATTATCCAAGAGTTACTTTTCTCAAATCTCTCCATCATAATGATTTATTGGCACTCTGATTTATAACTTTTAATGGATCTTTGTATTTAGCAACCAATACTTTTACTTAAATAGTCACATATTATCCTTTTCTCCGACATTTTCCAAGTCCACTTCCCTACAAGAGCTTTATTAAAATATTCAATGTTTTTTATCCTCAAACTTCCCTTTTTCTTTGGTAAACAAACGGTATTCCAATTCACCCATGCCAACTTCCTCTCTTTCCTATTTGCCTCCCATAAGAAGGCTTTTTAATACAAATTATCTTTTTCAAGATTACTTTTAGAATTTTGAGGAAATACAAGCATAGGGAACTAACACGGATTTAATGAGACTCACCCTACCTCCAAAAGACAAATGCTTTCTAGTTGATATCCCAACTTGATAATTTGGATTCATCTCATTTATCGCTGAGTGTCATGTGCTCTCTTTTTTTTGGGCTTTGCCTCCATTAAAATGCCCAAAAAAGAGATAAGAATAACCATTTGGCTATAATTCCATACTCCTACCATCCTCCTATGTAAATAAGTTTTCATATGCACACCCCTAACTTGCTTTAGTGAAAAATCACTTTTAGATCATCTTTACTTTAAAGTAGCATATAAAAAAAAAATGTTACAAACAAAAAAATATTGTTTATCAAACATGAGTATTAGATTTCTAGTTACAGTTAGGTTTGTCAAACATAGCTAAAATAAAAATTATTTTTAAAATTAATTATAAATAAATTTGCTTATATATTCTCACTAAAATAGTGTTTTAATGCGTTATACAAAATCCTCAAACATAAATACTAAAATATTTTTTGACAAAAAATGACTAAAATATTTCTTTTTTTCTACAGTAGACTAAAATGTTTATTAAAAAATTACTGAAAACATATTAATAAACCATTTATATGGATATATTTAAAACTATTTTGAGTTTAATTAGCACTTTTGCTTACAAGTTAAAGGGATTTAATCGTGTTTCTTTTACCTTCCTAATGGGCCTATTAACGAAACTTTGTAGCATTGGCCTAGTCCTATATTCCAACTCGATTTAGTTCCCCCCAACCCACACACACACAACAAAAACGTTTTAAAAGGCGAAAACGTGATTAAAACAAAAATGTATACTATTTTCCTTTCTTAACTTCATATTTTCATAATCTAACTATATATTTATTTTACTTTTATTTTATAAACTTTTCTATTTCAAAATTTACTAATTCCATATATACTAATATATTTAGAAAATGTTAACAGAAATTATTACTTTGTCACTACATAAAGAATTGTTAAAGTGATATCCAGTGAATGTTTTAATTAAACTTAGGTTTGCAAATTGAATTTATAATACTGAGTTTTCACAAAAAATATTACTCTCAAATATATTTTTAGGGGTAATTAAATATGACTTTAAACTAATTTTACACTTAAATATACTTTGAACATAGTTAGTTGATATTAATGTAGTGAGTTTTAGTAATACTTGAAATAGCAATAAATCAATAAAATAGTGAGTTGAACAATTTAATAATTAAAATTCTTAATACCAACGACGGTGTAAAACAATTTTAAATAGTTTTACACTTTTATCTAATCACAAATTATCATTTGAATTATTTTAAGATAATTATTTTAAAAGTTAATAAATTTATTATACATGGTATCATACATAATAAATTGTGATTAGATGAGTATATAAAAAAATTTATACAATCAATATATAATCTTTTTTCTCATAACTTAAATATTCTTATTTTTATTATTTTTTTATCTCGCGTATAGTGTGCATAGGTTAAGAAAGGTCAAATACATTTTTAGATGTTTTAAAATACTTAAGAAATAAATATTAAATTTTTATTGTATTTATAATATAATAAATATTTTACCTCTTCAAAATGTGTAAAAAAAAAAAAAACTGTACCTTTTTGGTACACTGGAAAAAAAAACCTGTAACTCAATTTAAGAAACTATATTGTTTCCTGTACATTCATCCTCCTCCACATAATATATATGATACTACTATTATATTTGTTTTACCACTCCAAGGTCAATCTAAAGCGAAACAAGCACAATAAAAAAACGAAACAACTTTATCTAAATATTTAAATCAAAGTTAATAATTGAGCCACATGGCATGGCTTAACCATATTTGCATTTATATATTAAGCGGGTTCTATCTTTCCAAGACCATAAATAATTGACGAGAATGACATAAAACATTGTATGATCGTGATTTTTGCCGAACCATGCTTTTAGTGGTGTAGAATCACTTATATATCCTCTTAACCAGTCTTTCATTTGGCCACGGAAAGCAAGCCATGTGCACTAAACTAATTATTAGGGAGATTTTGTATCGGTGCTTCTTGGTTGCTCCCACGTCATCAGACATGGAATTAAGTAGCATGGAATCAAATAGAATTGGTGAACATGCTAAGAAGTGACAAATAATAATGCTTTTCAATAATTATCTAGCACTCTGTATCTCTCTTTAAAAAAAGCCTTCAAGAAGTACCCATGCTGAAAAATAAACTCATGTTGTATATAGCATGATTAGGTACTGTTTGATAGTATGAAATAAAAATGAATTGAGATAAAAGTCGTTGAGAATTAATTTTTAAAATGTATTTTTCAAATTTTGAGACCAACATTGTTTCAATACTGCAAAATTATTTTTTATAATGAAGTTATGTTTTAATATACTACAAAAACTAATTTTCATATTGTGACTTAATTAAGTTAATTTCATGTTATACGTTTAACTCTTATTTTTTTCTTGAATAATTTTATAAGTTGAATGACTTGATAAATGAAATAGGAGGCAAAAATATGTGTCAAATAAAAATAAATCAACATAGTCAACTATAATATATAAGTCAAAACAAAATAATTAAAATACAACTGAAATCAAATACAATGAAAAAATAAACTGATCATATACGGATCTTCTTCCTCATTTGATATGCACAACCTGCCTTAGTGACTGCATGCATGGTGTTTATTTGTCTCGGGGTGTTCAATGTGTCATGTGGGGTGTTCCAAGCATCAATTTCCTTAGTAACCATTCTTTGATCAAGCATGACTAAAATAGTTCATAAATTCTCTCAACACATTCCTAAAAAAAAGAATATAACATGATTAATGATCATAAAAGTGTGTTTGTCATTAAATTCGGAGTAAACAATATATAGAGAGAGATAAGATATTTACTTATTCCAAGAATAATTCTTTTAGAATTATTTTTCATCCTCACCATTCATTTTCTTAAGAACTAATGATTAAGATTAATTACTTGTTAGAGGAGTAACTCTAAAAGAGTTATTCTTGGATTATATATATATATACACACACACTATTGGTATCAAATCTTAAGGGAGGAGACAAGGGTGTGTAAGGGATGCAAGAAGTGATGAAAAGGGAAAAGTAGGGGTGCAAATAAAGTAGGATGGTAATTTAGATCTTATAAATTACAAAATGGGGAATGTGAAGATAAAAATGAAGGTATAAAAAAATTGGCCTAATGCTTTACTTATAGACTTAAATTTTTGCTAATTGATGGCTTAAAGCTTTAAAGAAAAAAATATTAGAGGACCATGTTTACCAAGTTTAAAATGGGTTTGGAATCCATCATTTAACGCTTAAATGATAATTAATGTGACAATTTTTCAATAGTAAGAACACATAAGCAAAGTGAGATAAGGTTTTTACAACCAACATAATTAATCTCATAGATGATTGGTTTCACAATCTATTAATAATCACTTTGGCAATTCTTTTATAATTAATGTTGCATAAGGATACAAGCTTCATAAAGGAAAATAGATTAGGTTTATACCACACTATCATCTAATGCATATGCCAATGGCTTTTGTTTTGCAAGTCCTTGAACATTTCATGAAAGAATATATAAATCTTTAAACGCAATCATCAAAATCAACAAAAATATGGAACATCGAGTCTTGTTGTTGAGCTTGAGACCTCAAGGTTTAAGTTGTCATCTTATCCACAATATCCATTGTTTCCTCTCCATGCAACATATGCCCAGGTCACTCTCTAATTTGTAACGCTACCTTAGCTATAATTGGATTTGATGGCTTCATGCTATCTAGAATATGCATCCTATTCAACATAACTACTTTGTAATTATCGTTGTCATGATACTAAGTGCTTGAACACACTCATTTCGAGAAACAAAAGAAACAATATTCATATCCAAAAGCAACTTCAAATCATTACACAATTTTTTTTGTCTTCTCTAACTTACTCCTAGAATTGTGTAACCACACTTTTTTTGGTATATGCTTAAAGGAAATAACGTTAGTTATACCAACCTCGGTATAATTTAATGCATGATATTTATCCTTATAACTGTTTTCTTTTATTCTTGCCACCATTAATGGCTACTTTAATTTTGACAATAATTAATTGTTTTGACCATTGTATTTGTTTTCCTTTTGTAACCACAATTTAGTCTCCATCCATATATTTCTTCCCCTTTACATCACTAATTCTATTACTTACCCCCATTAACATTAGGGTTTACATGTGTAGCATCATTGTGGACTTAACCTAGTCACCACCTTCTATTCGAGAGGCAACATTCACCCCCTATGAATCTTCTTGTGTCTTCAAGCATGATCTTATTGTGTGACCATACAAATCACATCACTTACAAAATAGACAGAGAACTTAATAAAACATAGAACCAATGGTTTTGAGACCATAACCTCCCAACTACTAGTCTGTTCCAAGCAATTTAAACACATACACAATGAACTTTCCTCTTGAGGCATCATTATCTTGATGTTAACCTCGACAAGTCTTTCCATTGTAGAAACTAAATCCAAAATAAATCTCTAATCACGATACTTCATACACAAACTTATTAAATGTAACAAAACTAACTCTTATTAACTATTTTGACTGTAAAGGATACAACATCCATAACCCAAGGTTGAACAACAAAGCAATGATAAAAGATCATTTATGGGCTCCCCACGAATAACATATTCTTAGTCTTGTGCTAAATCAAACTTATCTAGAATGTGTAGCCTACTAGGCGCAACTACTTCACAATCACAATTGTCATGCTACTATATGCATGAACAAACACCATATTTTGAGAAGCAGAAAATGCAATGTTCATATCCACAAATGCACCATTTTCGGGTTTCTCCTTGCTGCCACTTGTGCTTGATGATATCAAGTTGGGATATGGTCTTGACCAAGTGCCCAAAAACTTAATTATTGTCTTGGATAGACATTGGCATTTTTAAAACCAACTTCAAAACATTACATAATCTTTTTTGTCTTTCCCCCATTGACTTTCTCCTAAAATTGTTTAATTGTCCCTTTATTAGCATTGTGATAATAAGAAATAATGTTAGTTTTACCAACCTCAATATCATTTAATGCATGATGTTTATTAGCACACAATTGTTTTCTTTTATTCTTCATATTATTACCGTCCACTTAAATTTTGTAACCATAATCTAGTCTCCATACAAATATTTGACTTTTGCGTGTGTTTTCCTTTTGTGACCATAATCTAGTATCCATACAAATACTCCTTTCGTTCTAATGTCCTTAATTCCAATACTTACCTCATTAACATTAGGGTTTGCATGTGTAGCATATCCATGGACTTGATCTATGTCGTTGTCTCCTGCATGACAAAAAACTTTCTCCCTTTATGAATATTTATGTGTCACAAAGCATATTTTATTTTATGATTGTACAAATTACATTGCTTGCACAATAGATTGAGACCTTTATATTCAACATTGAACTAGTGATTTCAGAACCATACCATCTCGACTACTAGTTGGTTCAAATTAATTTCAAAACATACGCCAAAGAAATTTCCTCTTGAGGTATTCATTGTCTTGATGTAAACCTTAAAAGACCTTTCCATTGTAGCAGTTAAAGCCATAAGAACACTCTCATTGTAATAGTCCATTGCTAAACTTAGAAATTGTATCCAAACTATAGTACTATCAATTTTTACTTTAGTGCATACAAAATCTAGAACCCAAGGCCAAATAACAAGGTAATGATCAAACACCATTCACAAACCCTCTCACCAAATGACACTTTCAAAGTTTTGTGCTAAATCAAACTTTACCATACAAAATCCATGTTCTACGTCTATCACTTTAATTTCTCTTATTATAATCCATATTCTCTTCAACTCATTCACAATAATAACATATTTTTCACGACACTCATAAGTCTTGAAAAATATTTTCATTAACAAGACATCATGACTTTAAGCAATTCCCATCCTCAAACTCAATTATAAATAAATAATTCATCAACAATTTTACTTGATCCTTTCTATAAAAGATTTTTTTTATTGACCATTTGTCCCAAAAAAAGAATATTATTCTAATCTCATCCTCTCCAAGTATGGAGGTTTTGGAGCGGAGGACAACCTTATTACACTCATACATTTGCGTTTTTTTCCTTGATAAATTAGGACAATAATTAAAGTTTAATGTTCATATACTTATGGATTATAATATTTCCCATCTCCCTCAATAATCTACATTATTACTAGCTAGTCATTTTCATATTTTGACTCTCGACTTGTCGCTAAAATCTAGCCTCGTGAAAAAAAGTTAAATCTAAAAGACTAACCTCATAATTTTCAAGTATTAAAATAAGCTTACACACATTCTGGATTCGATGCTTGGACCTCCATGTTGAATAAAGGAATAGCCTCAGGAGAGAGAACGAACGAATGGAAGAGAATATCGAAGAAGAAAAAAAGAGAAATAGGCAAGAAATATGGGATAAAATAAAGTAGAAATAAAAGTAATTTGGTTAGGGAGAAATATTTGAATTAAAGTAGGTTGATAATAATTTTTTTAATATCAAATAAAATTATATTATTATTATTATTATTAAAAAAAAAAGACTAGTTAATATGTCATCCAACTCTTTCACCTCATTGGATGGCATACATCATTTAGTATGTGCCACCACTCATTAATTTTAATTTAGCCAATATTGTGTGTGTAGAGCACATATTTAACCAATTTAGCAAATGAACAAATGCTAGAATTTTGGGGGTGAGTTTTTTTGGATGGTTAAGGCACCAACAAATTGTAAAACCATTAATAACCGCATATGTAGAAATGAAATGGAGAAAAAAAATAGTCAAAACAATGGTGAAAAGAGTTATTAAATAGGTCAACAAGGAGGGGCAGGAAGGAAGAAAGAATACACGCAAAGTTGACTCTTGACCTCAACACCGTTTGTGTCCGAACCAAGACGCACACAGGACGGTGCGTTCACCCAACCTACCTCAGTGGGCCCCACTTTCTCCCCTCAAACCATAGCTTCGGAGTGATCCTTTCATCCTTTCTATATAATAGCACCCTCGCGACTCACCTCAACACGTGAGACTCTTGCTGGTGGACAAGGAAATTTCTTAGGCAATTCTCTCTTGTCTCTCTATCTCTCTTAGTCTGATCTTATTCGTGATTTTGAGGTTTTGTTTCGATCAAGTTCAATTTCATTTTTTTTCTTCTCTTCGTTTGTGTTTTGAAGAAATTGAAGGGGAAAAATTTCAAAAAATGAAAAATCTCAAGCGATCGGTTTTCTTTGCTGGTTTTTGTTTATAGTTTTGAAAAATTGATGATTTGTTGAATGATTTTCTTGATTGATGCTTGGAAACTCATGGATTTGGTTCTTTCTTGTTTGAATTTCAAGGTTTTTGAAATTTCAATAAGGAAACGCTTTATTTTCTCGTTCTTTTTCTTTTTCTCCTTGTGTTGTTTGAATATTTCATTACGTAAGACGAATCTTTTACTCAAAGGAGTCAACAGAGAGACGGTTTTGAATTTCATGTTTGAGATCTAACCTTTTTCTTTCAATTTTCATTTTATTTTTTATGTATGATCGATTTATGTTGTTCCATGGGAAAAAAGTGTTGCAAAAATTATGATTCATAAACAAAACATAGCCACGATTTTCAGATATTTAGTTAATCACGATCACCACATTTTATTTTCACGTCGTCCATAATTTCACTGAAAAAGAAAAATATCTTGCATATTTGTGAAGTTGATGGAATCAATGATGATGATGTCTCTCTATATAGAATTTCAAAATTTTAGAACTGATGTGTTGAATCGATGTAATTTTGGTAAAGATCCTTGTTTATATACTTGAAAAGTGTTAATTTGATGTTTGCAAGGTTGTTCATAATTTTTGTTTCTTGTTAACAATTGTTTTTGTTGATTTGGTTGTGGTGCAGACAAAGAACAAGGATCAGAACTGTTGATCGAGTTGAGGAAGATGGCACTAGTCTCCGGAGGAAGATCAACACTGAACCCTAACGCCCCTCTTTACATTCCTACCATGTTTCGCTATGTGGAGGATTTCTCTCCGGAATGGTGGCATTTGGTGACGACGCTGACATGGTACCATGACTACTGGCTAAGTCAGCAGCACGATGAGGGAGCCTTCTTCGGCAAGGACGAAGAGTTTAATGGCAATGATGTCGTTGATTTGCTTCTTGATTCGTTTGATCTTGATGCTGGCGAAGATCTTTTTGAAGAGTTTATTCAATCTTCTGAATCCCAAGATAAAAAAGGTTGAATATTTGAATAATGAATTCATTAGGCTTCAGGCATCAATTCAAAATTCAAATTAAATATTTTTATGTTGTGTTGTTTCAATGATTCAATTAATGATTGAGTTTGTGTTTTGATTTTTGCAGAAGAAACTGGACCCAAAGTAACTGCATGAGGCTTAGAGACTGAACCCAAGACATTAGCTTTAGGTCATTTAGATGATATGTTTTCAATCATGTTATTCGTAGCTTCAACTTTCTGTAACTTCTTGTATAGGCAAAGGTTTCAAACTTCAATCTATCCTTCTCTTGCTTTTGCCAAAATGTTATGGTGAATAGGGAAGGAAAAGATGGAAAAAAATGTGATTGTTTCATGTACCGATATTGTAAAAGCTACTACAAGTATTCAAATTACAAAGTGTAAAAAAAGAAGGAAAAATGACTTCTATGTTGAGATTTGTTTTCTCATGGCTTTCACCATCATCCTGAACTTTAAAATGATATTTAAAAAACAACATAAAATTGGCGTATTCAACTTCGTAATTGCCAAGCGGAATTTGGCATTTTAACTATTTCTTTGTAAATCAAACTCCAATTGATGGTTTGGAGTTTGATAAAATTATGTTATCACTAGTATTTCTATTTTACTGCTAACATTATCCGTGTTTTGCCTCTTTTTTCACCTTAAATTGATTAAAATATGCAGAATTACTGACTTTTCGTGGAGAATTAGATCCAGATTTCTTCATTTAGTTATTCTAATGGATAATAGTAATTTTAAACTATTGTGATAGATATATTATATTAATCTGAATTACGTGCGTTTGGGGGCCAGTGCGGTGACCACACATCACTTCATTTTCACGATGCTAACAAAGCAACAAAGACTACCTTCTGATTTGATCGCATCTCTCTTTTTCACGGTGCCAACAAAACAACAAAGACTTGCTTTTGATTTTCCACGGTCACATCACGATTTTAGGGAGCCAGAATCAATTCACTAGTGATATCCAAACACACACACACACACACTACTATAATTATTTGGAATTGAATGAAAAAATAAGAAAATATACTTTAACGTAAACGGGCATTAAAAAAAGGTGTGGCACCTTCATGGAACACAAAAAAACACAGTCCAAGAGTAATTAATTAATCAGTCACAAATAAATGAATTATATTTGGACCTTTTTTGCATAAATATAAGTCATCAATTTATGTACATTAAAGACCCAGTCTTATGACTCATCTCAAAAGTCAAAATTACATAAATCACCCACATTAACACCTATTCAACAAGCAATGCATTTATTTGTATTTGTTGGTGGGGGGTTATCATATCACACCAACCAGTAGATAGAAATGGGCCTAGAAGCTTTAGTTGCAAAAAAAATGTTCTTGCCTTTGCAACAAGCAATACAATTATCATCCTTAAAAAAATCAGGAAAAACTTTTTTCTTGCAGATAACTCTCATCTTCAAGTTGTTGTGTCCTTCTTTGAGCTTCAAGTTTTGTTTGGTTGCCAATAGCATTAGATATTGCTTTTGGCAACCAAAATCCTGGCTTCTCAAGTGATGGCGCTCGATCAAGCACCAAAGGTTCTCTCAAGGTTACTTCTACTCCATGGAAGACCCACAGTTTTGTGGTTGCTTCACCTTTCAGACACAAGGAGAACCAACCTAAACCCGCTATTGTTATGTTAATGGTGTTGACATCCCAACTGGTTCCAGACACTTTAACTTCCCTTTCCTGCCATGTTCCTAATTCGGCAGCGCTGTCGTTACCAGTTGGAGGCTGGAATAAGAATATAAATAAAATAAAATTAGTAATAACGTAGCAACATGCATTTTTGAAGAAAGATTAATTGAGCACAATTTTGTTGTTTTATATATAAAAATTGATTGAAACCAAGTTAAGCTACACTCCTCACATTTAGTATCTTCCTTATATTTATTTTTGTTAATTTCGTTTCATCATTTTTATTTTTTCCAATTTGATCCCATATTATTTTAATTTAGTCTATCTATTAACTTAACACCCAATATTTATGCATTGACACACCAACACATATATGATGATATGGCACTTTATTACATTGATATGTCAACCTTTTCATTAGGTATTGAATGTTAAGTTAACAGATGGACCAAAATTACAATTAAAATAGTTGAGGGTTCAAATTTGAGAACAATAAACGGAGGGATGAAGTTCACAAATTTGAAAAAGTTAGGAGACCACAAATGCAATTAAGCTCGGTTTAATGTATAACATAATGAGCTAGTACCCTGGGTCCACTAGGGATTTTAAAATAACTTTACCACAGCAAAACTAAAAGCATATATGGAATTAATAGGAAACCTGAATTTAATAAACAGTCAAAGAGGAAGTGCTTATCAGGAACAAATAATAAGCTCCTAAGCTTCTAAACTAATCCTAGCAAATATCCAACTTTTATAAATCATACAAGGACTAACTAAACCAAAAAAATATGAAAACATAATATGGGACTTGATAATTAAGAGAGTTTAAACCCTATAAAAGTATGCAGATTTTTCTTTATATAAAAAAATAATAGTATCTACTACCCAATACACACATTGTGTATGTGGCAACAACAAAAATAAATAAAAGTCTATCCTAGGCCTCTTTCTAGCTGTAGGGTAAGGAATAAAAGGTGATTGTACTTGCAAATAATTTGAAAATATAACTTAGCATTTGGAACAATTTCAAAATAACTAATGAATTTCAATGATAGACTTACACTTTTTCATCTACAAAAAAAAAATTATTGTACAACATTCTCCTTTTCAACCAGGAATATCTTTGCATTACAAGTGCATTTCTTTGCAGAATAAAATCAGAATGAGTCCAGGGATTCCATTTTTCAATCTTACAATAACAAGGATATGTGACCTTTTTTAGCCAACAAGTGAATCCAATTAATGAAACCATGTCTTTCCAACAACAAATCAACTAGAAGTATAAAATTATCAGAACACGAAAATTTTGCGAAAACAAACTTCTCCCAACTTTGAAGATTATTATTGGTTAAGTGCTTGAAGGGATCCCAAACCTTTGCAAATGATTTTTACTTTGGAACAATCAAATTTATCATAATTTCTGACTCAAGAAGCCGATAGTTTTCCACCAAAATCACCATACTTAGCTTCATTTCAGTCACTCATTAATCATTATAGCTTAAGATAATCAGCCAGAGCAAACTCATTTATCAAGACAAAATTAAGCTCCTTCAGATTCAAATATCTACTGCAATGTTAATCAAAGTGTGAATTTTTTTTCCACGTAATTTGGATTTGACAAAAGTTTGGTTGTTTTAAGTTATGTTTATCTAATTAACTAAAGGTCCTCCTCTATCCTATATGGTAATTTGTTAGTTTCTTAAGAAATACTAATGATTTTTGGTTTGCAAAACAAAGATGATTTCATCATATCTCTATGCCAATATTTCCCAGAAACATTCGCATATGGTGTTCAAAACTCACAATTCACAAATGTGCACAAGCACATTCCCCCTATCATAATTCTTCAACTCCCACCCCTTAAAGGAAACTAAACCTATGTTTCTTGTTAGATTCTTGGTGCACACACTAGCTAAGTATAACCTACAGACACCATGCAAAGTCTTTTTTTCTATTGTTTTGTGTAGGAAACCCCTTCTTCCCAAGTAAATATAAAATCTTCTGTAGCTTATGTAGATTACAATGGTTACTTGAATTTATTATGAGGGAATTAGATATGAGCATAATTATCAAATGGAATAAAGATGGCCAATCTATGGAAAAATACAATTTTTTCAACCTCCTCAGTAAATCAAAGAATATTGAGACATATTTAGGTTGGTAGGAGAACAGGAAACAGCCTACCTACAGTCTGATACCAACATGATTTCTCCAAACCTCATCAGTATTTTCTATTTTCCCACGTGAAGAGAAATATTTGGTGATGCCCAAATTGTGGCATATATTGTTTCAACAAAGGCTTCAACAAGGTCAAGTCTTGTCAAGCCACCAATGTGTATAGCCTGCCTTACCTGTAAATTAAGAGCAGCATGTGAGAACTTTACTCCTTTTCTAAATTATACATGTCAATGCATAAAAACCTTGCAGTCTTGATGCAGTGTGCATATTTATGGTTCAGAATCATCAAATGCCAAAAAAATGGCTATAATTGTTATGTAGAAAACATAATACTTAAATCATTTCTATTAGCTCTCAAGTCTTATGAACATGCACAAAGCAAACTGAATCTGAGCAAGAAAATAAAAGCACCCCTGACAATTTAGATCCAAGATAGAGAATAACAATAGAAATAAGTAACTTGCCTTAATTCTGTATGTCTGAGGCCGAAGTTTCTTCCATATCTCAACCATCTTTTGCTCATCCCGATTCAATCTCATTGACATTAAATATGGGTGCAAGAGCCCTGGAGTGTCAAACATCTTAGTCTTAGTTGGTAAAACTCCTGCAATTCTCAAGATCCCAAGTGTTGTGCCAAGAATTGGAGCTTTGTAACTTTAGCCCCTTGTTTCTTTGCAAACGCATTGATCAGAGTAGACTTCCCTGCATTTTAAGCTCCAATCACCCACACATTTCCACGAGGACCATCCAAATCCTTTACGAATGACAACAAAATCCCCACACCTAAATCCTTCTTCAACTGACCATATAAATCCCGTTTAACTTAGGCGCTCCTTCGGATCTCGCATGGTTTCTAACCCATCTATCCAACCTCGCAGGAGAAACCTGCAACAAAAAGAGATCAACCTTTGTCGCCACAAGAACAAGCTTCGACAGCTTCTTGAACCTCTTTGAGTTACCATGAATTCTTTCCAATGCCTGGAACAACGACTTCACCGCAATTCTAGGGAACGAACCATCGACATCAACACAGTCCACAACCATGACA
Source organism: Glycine latifolia (assembly GCA_013407115.1). Classification (NCBI taxonomy): domain Eukaryota; kingdom Viridiplantae; phylum Streptophyta; class Magnoliopsida; order Fabales; family Fabaceae; genus Glycine; species Glycine latifolia. Next base: position 22,408,053 of record CM023943.1, read on the forward strand.
ACAACAGTAGCACTACCACTCCCAAAAGGGTTCATTAGCTGTGTCAAAATCAACCCATTGAAATCAAAATCGGGTGTCAGATTCTCTGTTGTCTGGTTCTTCACTTGGCCATAGTTTCTCAAGGAATGGCACAAAGCACACATGGTGGCCTCCTCTTTCTCCTTGTCAACATCCTTAGCCATCCTATTATTCTCAGCTTTGGAAACCTTCTTCTTCTTCACCCTCTCCATATACTCCTTAGTTATGTTACCATACCCAAACTCCAGCAGGTGTAAACCCATCCAATTCCAACTTCGCATCATCATCTTCACCCAATAAATCATCTTCCAAATCATCATAATCCCAATCTAACTCATCTATTAATCCTTCACTTTCTTCTCCAAGTTTACTTTCACTTCCATTCAAAACCCCCACATCATCATCATCGTCCTCTTCTAAAAACTCTTCCATTTTCATCTTCCTTGGTTGGTAATATTTGAGAAAATTAGGGTCATTATCTTGCATGAAGACTCCACAACCAGAGCAAATGGGTCCTTTAGCTTCATCTTCATCTCTCCCCTCACTCAAAAGTGGGTTTCTACTACCATCTCTCTATGCTTAGCTTTAACGTGAATGGAGCCATTGTTCATCGCAAAAGCAATAAAGGATGACACTTTCTCAAAGCGCTTACTGGTATCTAAGTTCAGGGCACATAAATATGCAAATGGGTATTAGAAAAATAAAGGAAAAGGGAAGAAAAGTGTCGTTATTTGATACAAGTGAAAAGGGTTGAATTTATTTACCTGAGAAATGACGAAAAGTTGGAAGTGCACGCTCGTGTGTTGTTGTTGTTGTTGAAGATGATGAGCTTGGTGGAAGGAACAATGATTGTGGACAACAACATAGCCATGGCTGTGAAGTGTGGAGTCTAATATATACTTGTTCAAGTGCCCAAGTGCAAATGCAGAAGAGGGTGGTAGGTAAGGCAAAGCAAGGAGTTATTTTTTGCATACGTTAAGTTGCTTTTTTATTTGAGCAAATTACATTCGTCTCCCTTGTTTAGGACTTATTACACTCGCATCCACTCATTGTTGGATCTCTACACAAACATCCCTTATTGTTGCAAATTTGTTACACAGACACTTCCCGAATGTCAGTTCGGTTAACCCTAGGATGTCATGTGTAATGCACATGTGTTTTAATGAGATTTTTGGTCCAAAATGTCCTCATCTTCTTCCTTGGAACATTGACAACTTCAAAATTTTCATAAAAAGTATTCATTCAAGATCTCCTCCAAACAACTAAACAATCAATAATTTATTTTTTGAATCCAAATTTTGATGTTGTTCTACCCAATGACAAAGCAAACTACACCAATGATCATGTCCTATGATAAACTCAAAATTTGAATAGCTTTCTCCATTAAAGTATACTGAGAAAACATGTTCAATATACCTTGTACAAAATACGTTAATTTATGTGCTATACAAAAATATATTCATTTAATTAGAAATCATTGTAAATATGTGATTAAATGATGTTATCAAAATTTACAAATTTATCATTTTGTCATTACATACACTATCGATAATAAGTCATAAATATAAGAGAGATGAGTGTAACTTACCCTTTTTATTTTTTTTGGAGTGTGTAATTTTTATATTAAAAAATTATGATCTACTCTTATATTAAACATTTATTAATAAAAATTAAATCATGTAAGAAAAAAAAAAGTTAATATATGTATATATAGTGTAACTAATGATAATTAGGTTAACTGTATAATATTTGACTTGTTTCCTTTATTTGTTTTTTTTTTTTTTTAAAAAAGTAACTTCAAACATAATATTAATGAAAAAAACAGGATTCACTTAACTAATATCAAATGTGTAATGTTATTTATGCTTAATTGTGAATATAAGGTGAGGATTGCACCCCTCTCTCCTCTTATATTAGGTGCTTTTGAAGATTCCAATCTCTTTAGTCACTTTATCACGCATTGTAATGTGATGATACCTCCTTTGAGTCATGTACCATAAATATGATAATATACAATAGTGTCACATTACATCTCTAACATGTTAGGGCCTTAGGGTTGTACCTCTTAACGTGTCCTTATAGTCCTACAATTTGTTGTTTGCCTATCTTGTCATGTGTCAAGGGTTTTTTGGAAGGGTCTAAAAGCTTTAACTAGTTCTTTGAGGTTGGTATAATAGAAGCATAAATACGATTTACCACTAATGAGCTATTTGACGTGTTTGGGGTAAAAAAAAAACACAATTACCCTATGGAGGTACTTTTTAAAATAATTATCATTTAGGGGTAAGTCGTATCACATGGTACGACTTCTAAATCAAAAGTCGTACCACCTATGGCGACTTTTTTTTAACTGAAGTCGTAACTTTATTTACGACTTCATTGTTTATTTTATTTTTGCATTAAGAAGTTGTAGATATATTTACGACCTTAAAATTGTATTATTTAATTTTTTATTTTATTTTGAAAAATTCATTTAAAAGTCATAAATATATTTACGACTTTAAAGTTGTACTTTCAACTTTAATTTTTTTTGTTTAATTTGTTTTTTTTCTGCTTTTATTGGAATACTGTTTTTTTAAATTTTCATTTTTTTTAAATTATAAAAATTAGTTTAATTTAATTATTTAAAAATATAATTAATTTTTATATTTTTAATTTTATTTAATATTTTGTATGTATTTTTATACCATTTTATTTAATATTTTAGTAATTTATGTTATAATTACTTAGTATTATATTTATTTAATTAATTTTCTATATATTTTTTAATTTAGTATATGTTCATTGTTTTTTTTTAAATTTTGTTTAAAGTTTTATAAAAATTATTAAAATTAGTTTAATTTAATTATTTAAAAATACAATTAGTTTTTATATTTGTCATTTGATTTAATATTTTGTATGTATTTTTTATACCATTTTACCTAATATTTAGTAATTTATGTTATAATTAATTTTTATTATATTTATTTCTTTTATTTTGTTAATTAATTAACTCAAACAATAAATTTTGTAATTAATTAAAACATTTTTATAATTAAATTTGAAACAACCTAACATGACTTTAAAGTCATGAGCAATCACATGACTTTGTTTAATACCTCCTTTTTTATCAATGCACCCCTTTTTGGATAAGTTCCTTAATAAAAAATTGAAACTTGTTAATTGCACCCGATTTTTATTAACTATACTCGAATTTTTTTTAAATCTTAAATTCCAATTTTTCTTTTTAAATATTTGATACCTATATATCATTTCTTTCATGGTGATGATCATGTTCCTCAACAACAACAAACACGAACACGTGATCATCCTAGAACAAGAAGAAAAAACCATCAACAAATCTACTGTAACAAGATGAAAAACCTCGATGCGTATCTATAAGAACTCGTAGTAGGACATCATCTCACTATTAATTTTTTTAAATGAATGTGCAATGTATTTGAATTTTATTTGTTAAATATAAGTCTTTTAAATTATATATGTTGTTAATATTGTTAACAAAATTAATTAACATTACTATTGTTTAAATATTCAATAAAATGATCTAAAAAATACATACAAAATATTAAACCAAATTAAAAAATTAATATTATTTACATTTTTAATTAACAAAATGAAACAATTTTTTTAATTTTTACAAAACCAAACACGAAATTAAAACTAAAATACAATGAAAAAATTCAAATTACAAAAATTATAAAACAAACAAAATAAATAAATGAATGGATTTACGTAACCCATATATATGTATAAATGATTTACGAAAACCATAAAAAATTAATTAACCAAACAAAAAAAGTAGCAAATACAACCAAAATAAAAAATACAAGTACAACTTTAAAGTCTTGAATATATTTACAACTTTTGAATGTATTTTAAAAAAAAATTGAAATTATAAATATATTTACGACTTTTGAATGAATTTAAAAAAAAATTCTGGTGTAAAAATAAAAAAATTAACAGTGAAGTCATAAATAAAGTTATGATTTCCATTAAAAAATAAAAAAAATAAAGTTGTGACAAATGATATGATTTTTAATTTAAAAATCGTACCACATGACATGACTTATCCTTAAATGATAATTATTTCAAAAAACTTCTCAATATGATAATTATTTTTTTTATCCCTAACACGTCAAAGATTGACCTCTAATATTTAATCAGTTTATCAAAGTCATGTATCATGATAACTCAGTTTATCTTAAACAATTGGCATGAATTCTCCATATGATAATCCATGACCTATTTTGTGGAGCTTAAAAGCCATGATTACTTTTATACCTTTGTCTCAAAGGATATTCCACAATATCCTTCAAGAGTTAAGCCTATAAGACACAAATAATTAAAACTATTGATATCCTTAAAGACGGTCAAATACTTAAATTTTTTTAATACATTTTTATAAAAAAAAAACTATTACATTACTCGTTTTATTATATATTTTATCCTCTTATTTATTTTTTACTATGTGTTGGAAAATTTTTATTAAAAAAGTACTATTTGTCCCTCCTAAAAATAAATTTAGAATATAATTATGTATTAACATATAATTTAAAAGTTGAGCTTTTATACGATTTTCATGATAAAAAATATAATAACGTGATAATACATTATTAAATAAAAAAAATTTAAACTACTAGTAACATATTAAAATAAAGAGATAAGTAAAAAAAGTTATGTATATCATTTCACTTTTCAACATAAAGACTTACAAATTAAACAGAACTATAATTTTCAGAATAATATTTTATTATTTTTTTATGTTAAATGCTTAGGATATTATTTTTCTAAATTTCTAGTTAAGCAATACCAATTTCATGTTGATTGATCTACACGTTCATTGACCTAATATTTATTTTTTGAAATTGAAATTAGATTTTAAATATAATGTCTTTTTTTAAGAGTAAATTATACTCGCATCCCCTATGTTTTACTCAAATTTTACTTGATACTCTTTCCTTTTTACACATTACAAAAACCCCCTTAATTGTTTAGCTTACATTACACCTAGACTCTCTCCTTCCTAAACAACGTTTAATAATCTAATAGAAATTAGGCACTTGCTGGTCACATGCCTTTTAATGAAAATTTATGTTTAAAATACCCTTATATTCTTCCTCTCAACCTGAAAATATTTGAAAAAATTTTATTTTGTTGAACATGAACCCACTTTGTTGGTACGCAATGTTAACGTCCTTCCTCTTATCCTTTATTCTACTAACAGACATATGAACTGAATTTTGATTATCAACAAATATTTTCAGTACATCATGATCAGTCTTAAAGGGAAGAATTTTACCACTAGCAATATAACAAATCATAAAATAAAACGGTGACAAATCTAAATCATTAGCAATGTTGTTCACACAATCATGTATTCTATGTATTCCAATTCATTCATTGTGTTCTTGTGGTTCCAAACATCAACACTATTTTAATCAACAATAATAAACAAGTAAGTTTCAGTTCATCCATTGTGTTTCCCGTTGTTCCAAATATCAAAACTATTTTAATCAACAATAATAAACGAATGATTTTAAAAATCATAAGTGATCCCAAACTGGTTCCCTATTGAAACCCCATTCAGAAATAGGTAACAATAAACAATCAAAATTAAATAAATAATATTAAAAAAATAACCTATATACAAGGTCTAGTGGTCACTTACAAACATAATCCTAGCGTGAACAAAAATCGTGGAATAGGAAGAGAAACATAGCGCTTGTGAACGTCGAAGAGGAAGACAAATAAAGACACTCATGAACATAGCGAATTAGAAGAGGAACAATGAAGAATTTACTAACTGGAATAGGAACGATGAAAAACTCGTGAACGATGAAGATGAATGGAACATGAACGTTGTGAGAGAAAGAGGAACGCACACCCTATAGACGCTGAAGAAGAACTCGCCAATAAGAGGAAGATGAATAGTATTCACGAATGGTGAAGAGAAATGGAATGTGAATCCTAAATTTTAAAGCTAATTGAGAATGAATAATTTGAGTTTTATAATTAAAATATAAGGGTAATTTTGTCTGCTCACATATTTCAATTGCCGTTAATTAACAACGTTAATAGAGAGGGGTAAAAGTAATGTATAAAAGGGAAGGGTATCAGGTAAAATTTGAGCAAAACACATGGGATGCAAGTGTAATTCACTCTTTTTTTAAATAAAATTTTGCTTCATTTTTCGTGTTGACAAAAATGTCCCTGCAATTTGACCACATTCTCGGCGCGCACAGTCCGTCCATTTTCTATATAAGCCTTTCACTCTCTCGACTCTCGAGTATCTTCGCGAAGTTAAACCAAAACTGAAATACAGAAAGAAAAAAATGGCGCCAAAACGAAAACCTTCGTCTCCAATCTACATTGGTGATTCTTCAAACCCTAGAATTTGCGCCTTCGATTTCATTGCTCACTCCTAACTTTGATTTCCACCTTCTCATTACGCAGGTAACTGCGAGATTACGGTCGAGGCCAACCGCTTCACCTGCAACTCCGATTCAAACGGCGTCGTAATCTCTCTTCCCCGAAGCGGAAAGATCAAAGTGTCTGGTATTACTGAAACCACAAGAAACGCAATGTCGTTTGAGTTTGTTTGATTTGATTAACGATTTTTTTTTTGCTAATGTTCCTTTGAGCAGCAGTGGCTCCAAACCGTGGAAGCGCTTCTGGGGATTTTAGGTCTGGTGATAAAGGTAAAATGCTACATTTTACACGTGATTTTCTGTTGCATTAATCTTATTTAAGTATGTAATTTATAACTCATACTAATCAACGTGATTGCAATGTTTGCTGTTTGGTTTATAATTTCATAGAACACGAGTTCGTGCTAGTTAATCCTAAAGATGTTGATGCTATTAACAAATCTTACCTTCAGGTAACTCCTCTTTCTCCACAATATGACACATTTAAGGTCCAAGTGGGTAAATAGCTTAATTAAGCACTTATTGAATACATGCTTATCATATAAGCATGTGTGTATCAGTTGTTTCTATAATTGAAGAGAAAATGAGCTTTTCTGAAATAAGTTGAAAAATAGCTTATGGCCAGATCATAACCTATTTTCATAAATTCTCCCTAATGCTAACAGAAGTGCTTATGTCATAAGATAAGTCTTAAAATAAACTGTAAAAAAGTTATTCCAAATGCACTTACATGGCCCATTTCCCTCATCTGAAATGTCTCTGTAAATGGTTTTGCAGGAAGTATTACAGATGTATACGACAGAGCTGCCTGGAATGAATTATGCCGCGAATACGGGAAAGCAATCAAAGTTTCTTGAGAGATGTGTGACTAATGGGTATAAGCTACTTATTCTCCTTTCTTTTACATGTTTATAATGCTTCCATGGTTGTGTTACTGCTAGTTCATTGACTACAATGATTTTAACAGTCTATTCACAAGTTTGTACATTTGTTTTTGTGAACTTAATTTACCTGGTTTAACTGTAGGTTTTGTCTTGCAGGAAATATCGTACACTACTTATCATATCCACTGCTGTTGGAAATTCAGGAAAGGTATATACTTTCTAGACAAACTATACTTAAGTCACAAATTGGAGCATGTTTTCTATCCGTGTTATATTTCTAAGCCTACATTTTTTTGGTCTTCTAGGGAGCAGCTATAAGCAATGTATGCTGCATTGCTGCATTATCCTATCCCATCCTATAAATTAAATTAAAGGAAAGTGGTTTTGGTCATTGTTGTATGTTTACAAATTATAGTAAAACATGTTTCAATTTCTTAAAGAAAAAGTGTAACAAGTTTAGGCCTGAGATTCTGTAGTCTGTTTGAGTACAATATATAGTAGAGGCTGTAGAGCAGGCCTATATTTCTTGAAGAGAAAGTCAGAAAACTTAACAATTTCAGCTAAGATTCTGTGGAGTCTGTTGGATTGGTAATCAAATTACAGGATATATTTAGTCATCATTATTGATGGAATGTTTGGTTATATAAGAAAGTTGACATTGTCTCATCAATTTCCCTAATTGATCTGTGCCAATAGTCTCACTTTTCATCTTAGCAACCATCAAGCTTAGAAATCATAGAAATAAAAGGGAAAATAAATGTTTTTTACCATCTACTAATGTGAGCTATACAACAAAGCTTTGCTGTGTAAATTAGAGAACTATGGTAGTGTATATATAATTACATCTTAAACTATGATTAGCTTATCTTTTTCAGGTTATAGCTGCAATTACATACCAAATCATCCCTGCAGATACAGAATATGCAGAGATCCCACTTGCAGCTGTCAATGCAATCTATCAACGGAAGGTCTTTCCTAAATTTTCATTCTTCTTCTTTATTTAAGTTTTAAGCTTTCTTTTTCCTTTTGAAAATGTCACATGTGGAGTCAGTTTAAAGAATAAACTTGAAATGGTAAATTACAGAAACATTCTTGTAGGTTTGGTTACAAGATTATATGTAAAGCTTCTTCTTTATTTTCAATTGTAATTTTCTCGTTTTTCACTCTCTTTTTTTGTATCTTGTAATAACTGAAGTAGATAGCTTCATGAGAATTTATCTTGTAAACATGATTAATACAAACTAAATAGTGAAAAATGACATGATCATCATGTATCTACAGCTCAGGTTTTGGAACTTATTTGAATTTTCACATTGATGCAAAGATAATGCTTCTTAAAGAAGTCTAATGGCATACTATATTTGGATGTTGTTTATTCTCCTTTATGTGTATCTCTGTTGTGTTGAGCTGTGGCAACTTATATGACATGTTGAACCTTTTCCTAATTCTCTTGCTCATGTCATATGTTGTCTGTGTTTACATGGTTTGGTGATTGTGCCAGCGTGGTAATCATGAGTTCAAATAAGGTTTCTTCTAGCTCAATTGATTATTGGTTAATTTCCTGCAGGGTTTTGGTCATCTAATGTTTCTAGAGCTAAGGAAGAGACTTCAAAGTGTTGGTGTTCGTTCTATTTTATGCTGGGGGGGACAAAGAATCAGAAGGATTTTGGCTTAAACAGGTAATTTATAAATGAAAATTCTCTGGAAGTTTGAGCAGATCATAGACTTATTTTTTATTTATTGTATGAATGATTTTTATTTCATTTTTGAGTTTTGAATACTTGATAGATATGTGATCATGCTAGTATTCCTCCTTGTTTATTTTTCCAGTTACATATTTATTTATGGTAGTAAAAAAATTGACATTTATGTAAAGAGGCCAGTTTAAATAGTAAAATATCAGTTATCAAAATCATAATTTGGTTCCTGTAAAAGATGCTCCCTTAGTTCTCTGATGTTACGATGTTTCCCTTTGTGAATTACAACAACAGAGTTTTGTAGAAATAGCACAGGTGGGTACCAAAGGAAGGGCCCGCAGGTTACCCGTAAAAGCTGATATTCAAAAATCATTATGCTTTCTTGGTGGTTCAACTCTCATGGTTTGCCACCTAGGGAAAGAATTATTAGCTGACGATGCTAACACTGTGAAGTATCTCCCCTCACAGTTTCATCAGAATTCCTTAACATCTGTCATTGCTGAAGATGAGCAGCCTGAATTTTCAGGAAAGTTACATGTGGATTTGAAATTTCCAGATAAATCTTCACATAAAACAGAATCAGGTAAAAATCAACATGAAGCTTTGGTGAAAGATGGATCTTCAACAGAATATGACAAACTCAGTGGTAGTGCATCAATCTGTGTCTCCCATACTTCTAAATGTGAATATTTTATAATTTATAATTTAGACTTAAATATGTTTTTGATTCTTAATAAATGACCGAATTTTGTGTTTGTTCTCTATTAAATAGTTTTTACTCTTTGGTCCTTGATAAATTTATAATTTTGTTTTTGGTACCTATTAAATTGTTTTAGACTTTGGTCCCCGATAAATTTATAATTTTGGTTTTGGTCCCTAAAGTGCCATCTAAATTGCTTTATTTAACTATTTAAAGTGTTACCTAAACAAATTTAGGGACCAAAAACAATTTTAAATTTATTAGGGACCAAAGACTAAAAAATAATAATTAATAGGGACCAAATGCAAAATTTGGACATGTATCAAGGACCAAAATCACATTTAAGCCTATAATTTAAATGATATCCTTTTTGTAATTAAAAAAAAGTAGTAAACAAAATATCTTTTATAGGGACTATTTGATGTTTTTATGTAATTTTTGTTGTAATCTCTTACTCTTTGAACAGGATTTGACAGTCACAATGCTAAGGAATGCTGCACTGACATTGCTCCTTTAGCCAAAGTAAATGATGACAGACAGGCCAGTGCAGAAAGTTTACAGGATGGAATTGATGCTAATGTGAAGTATTCTTCTCAATCTACAAAAGGTGCAAAGAGGGCCTGGGAAGCCTCTTTATCCTCATTGAAGTCAAAAAGGGTGAAGGGGAGCCAGATGGTTGACTATCAACCAGATTCTAGCTGCGGTTTTTTCTTAGAGACTGATAAGGCCAATCCTTGTTTTGATGAAGTCCCTCATGATCCTTCAATTGCAAAAAGTTCTGAAAAATGTAGCGGGGATTATTTGCATTTAGAAGCTCCCATCAACATAGACTTTCCATCAACTAAACAATGCTTTAGAATTATGTTGATGAATATTGCTGATGATGCTAAGAAAACACAGCTCACAAAGGTATGTTTTACTTACCCAAGCATTTTATAAATGCTTTGGTAAATTGATGGGCAACTTTTTTTTACTGTCCTTTTAGAGACCTGCTCTCTTCCTTTTGACTGTATTGACATTCGCCTTTCAACATTGGATTTTTGCTGCTGTCAGAAAAAAAGGGCCTGTTTGAAGCTTTCTATTTTTTCCTAGTAATAGGATAGAACCTGGAAATTAACTCAAATGCTGAGATCTAGATATTTCTTTTTTTTAACTTAACACCATTAGACATTTGTTCTATGTATAGGTGATTGAAGACCTTGGTGGAACCATATCCCATGATGGAAGTATGACCACACATGTTGTCACAGGAAAAGTGAGGAAGACTCTGAATTTCTGTACCGCCCTCTGTTCAGGGTAGGTTCAAAATAATATTTTTCAAATGTTAGCTTGCCTAGTTTCATACTGAAATTTTATTTATAGTTGAGATCTACTATTAATTTTAAACTAGTTGAAATCTTGGCATCTTATAATCAAAATGAGAGCTATTGGAAAAAAAATGATATACCCTATAAAAAATAATCAAATCAAATCTAAACATGCCGATAAGGCCATAACGTTCTTCTAGTCTGATTCTTATGAAGTTGTTCCTATTATTCATCAATATATATCTACTACATTCTTTTATGTAATTAATCATGTTGACTATTTATAACAAGGAGATATTGTTGACTACACAGTGCTTGGGTGATTTCATCAAGCTGGTTAAAAGAAAGTTTTCGTCGAGGCAAATTTGTAGGTGAAGTCTTACAAACTTTCTTATCTATATCTAATTATTATTAAGGTAGAATATGCACTAAGTTTAAAAATGAATTTGCAGATGAACTGCCTCACATACTGAATGATACAGATTATCTGCTGAAGTACAAATCTGATTTAAAAAATGCAGTTCTCCGGGCAAATGCTAGCCCTGCTGCTTTGTTTAAGGGTTTTAATATATGTATTGCAGCTCATGTTCAAACTCCTAAAACATTGTCTGCCATTGTCAGGTCTGCAGGTGGTAATGTAAGTCCTATTCTTTTTATTAACTGAAACTTCATTTTTTTTTTTGAAAAATACTGAAACTTAAATTTAGGCAGACCTGAAACAGTGCGAATGGCATTTCCCATCATTTAGAAATGCTTGAAAGCATGAAACATTTGAACACGAGTAACTATTGTCACATGGTGTCAATGCTTTTAAAAATGCCTATCTTTCTTACATAATAATATTCGTTAGGCTTCTACTTTGGAGGTAACTACAGACAAAAGACTTTGTTGACAAAATGAATTTACTCAACCTAGGTTCAGAAACTAGCTTTGAAACCTTCTTAATCGAGGTCATGTCTGACAATATATATTTATTTTGATTTCTAGTTCTTTCTAAAGTCATGTTTTACTATCTATTGTTTGCTTAAGCATTTAAAGAATTGATATTGGATGTTTATGATTTTGTAGAGTTAATTTAGTTAAAATTGAGTTTGGAATGAAGTAATCTATATTTGGAAGCTTTTATTTTAAAAATGCATGTGGTGAAACTTAGTGCAAAATTCTCAACCCAATGGAGAATCTAAATAAGAGTTGCTTCTGCTAAAATTACATTTGCAAATAGCCAAATATTTCACCGTTTGAAATATTAATCCAATTTTTTTCAAAAAAGCTTACAAAAGCTATGTGAAAAGTGTCAGCGGGAGTATATGTCAGAATGATTATGGATTGAAAGTTTTCTACTGTTGGTTCGTTATGAAGTTTAACCACAAAAGTTGACCTTGGTGTGCTTGCTATTCAATATATGGATTTCTGCTATTTATCTAAACTAATTACATCCTCTATCATTTTTTATGCTTCTTGAATGTAGTCCCTTACTCTTTCCTAACATAAAGAACAGCTTCGGAAGCGTCTTGCATGTGTATTATGCCCATATATAAAATTTTCATTCCATGATTCATCTTATTCACATAATACATCTATTTACATTCTGTTATTTTGGAGCTCGCTAGTTATCAAATTCCACTAATTTTTGTATTAGGTTATCAGTGGACTCAAAAAAGTAAACGAAACATCAACAACAATCTTTGTGGCATGCGAAGAAGACACAGAAGAAGCAATGATAGCTGCACAGAAAGGTATATGGACTTTCAGTAGCGAGTGGTTTATGAACTGTGTCATGAAACAAGAGCTTGACTTGGAGGCCTCCCAGTTTGCAGAGTCCTTATAATTAAGGATGTGACATGCTCCATTATCCATATGATTTTGGTATATAAGAATCTGAGTTTTAGAGTCTTTCCGTTTCATTTATATAAATGACTAGTTTTTAAGAAAAGAGCTGGTTCACAAATTTAAGGAGGATGACTTGCCAAATACTGTAAATAACTAAATGGTTTTATCAGGTTTAGGCTTTAGGCCTTTAGGATTAGGAGTTGCAGAGCTATTCATTTCATGCACAGTTAGGCCATATCTTCATGCTTTTGCTATTTTATTTGGAATTAGTTTGGTCTTTTTTTCCATTCGTTAACTCGGATGAAATTGTATTTGTTTGGAATTTGAACCAAATCTCATACTTTTAATTTCCTCTCTTTGATGCTAAGTTATTCTATTCTTATAACATTTTGTAATATTTTATAATTTATAATTTATTTGTTTATCATAGAACAAATTACACTGAAACTTCCTGAGTTCATCACGTGTTTTACTCATTATGCCCGATAACCTTGTCTCTTGGCGTTACTTTTAACTCCCTTCATGTAACGGCATTAAGTAACATTTAAAATTGAAACTTGAATGACCAATATGCCAGTCTTTTTTTGTAAACTCAAAATTGCTCCTGTATTGCTAATACAATAAATAATAGAATAAACATATTTTTTTATTATAAATCTTGGGTTATGATCTATTTTATATCAGGTGTACAACATTATATTTACATCAAATCTCAATCATTAATTTAAATAATCTAAATGCTGAAATTGATTCACTTAAAAAGTTAAAAATGTTAACTACCAAGTCACTTGAGATGATTTTATCATTTTTAATTGAACTAATTGATCAAAATGAATTAATGATAGCACTAAATAATATTTCCTAGGATATTTGTTAATTTTATTTTCATTAAAATGAGGTTTTGAATTTCATAAACTAATTCCAGTTCACTGGGTGTGTGAATGTCTTGTGGCAAGACGATTGGTAGGGATGACTTTGCCCCGGTCAGTTAGAAATTAGGGGCTTTTAGCCATGATTTTCATAAGAAAAAAATTTGCGCTTTGTTATTGTAGCAAAGAAAGGAATCTGTCCAGAGATGGTTTTTTTTTTCTTCTTATGGAATTCAAAATATCATTTAATGAAGATAATATTGAAAAATATAATTAGAAATATTATCTGGTATTATTACTTATTAAATTTTTTATGGAAAATCATTAGTCGATTTTGATCAATTAATTTAATTAGAAATAATAAAATCATTTCACGTAACTTGATAGTTAACATTTTTAATTTTTAAGTTATTCACTCTTTAGATTATTCAATTGATTTTTTAAGTATAATATTTTACACCTGGTATAAACGGATTCTAACCCATAAATTTAAATGAATAATAAAATAATTGTTTTTTAAGGGGATTGTTTTTTATTTAATCAATTAGTATTTACTATTAAAAAAAGTAATTAAGAAAACATCGATGGTATTCTTTACGATAATAACTATTTATGGATTACCTAAATATTCACCTTATATTGCAATAACTATTTACTATTAAGAACGATAATAACTGTTTTTAGGTAATCCATAATGATAAAAATAATATAATATTTACTATTAAAAAAAGTAATTAAGAAAAAATCGAATTGATTCGGAAAATCCTCCTTATGGTTCGAGTGAGAACCCTTATGCAATTCAAATGAGTCAGCAAGTCATGGAACTCCCTCATGTCCCATCCCCAATTCACCAACCAATGCATAATCATCGTTAGACACTACAAAATCATATCATGATATTCTGTCGAGTCCCTGCTCCAAATGATACCAATATCACAATACCCAGATGCTTCCAGATGAATGACAACTTGTTCCACTTCTAGGTTTTTATTCCTTGGCCTCACTTCTCTCCATGGTTTAGCCTATGATCACGTCAGTCACAACTTCAAGCTGCTATCGCTTACGATGTCACACTATTGTGGATTTCTGACCGAAATATATACCTTCTTCGGTGCAAATTATACTTGCATGACCATGATTCGGGACATGCCGTGCGGCAGGAATATTTGTGAGTGGCACTCTTAATTGGAATGCTACTAAAACAAGTCGTAAGCAACGCGCGATTCTTTCCTTCGATTTTGCGACGGAAACATACGGTGAACAAGATGCTTGGACTTCACTTTACCCCTTGTGCATCTTAGAAAATGGTATTGCTATGTTCAAAACTCATTGTTCCAAATTGGTCGTGTATAACTCAATTGATGGTAGGTTTGAGATTAGGAGCAACTTTTGTAGTTACCCTAAAAGTTAACGTTGGAGTTACCATGGAAGTTTGGTTTCACCACCAGGTTAAAATCTCATTTCGGTTGCTTATTCTTCACAGCCTTGGAACCATATAAACAAACACATTGATGGTTTATTGCCTCCTTTAAATTTCTTCTCAGACATCTCTATTATTTGGGAAGCACTATTGTCATGTATGTCTTTCCCATTTTGCATTCTTTATGGATGTTTCTCATAGCGATGGTGGTGACAAATGATAATAATGATCAAGATAATGATTGTAGGGCAATGGAAATAACAAATGATAATGATTATGTTGATGGTGATGGATCATAATTGAATGATAAATTTGAGATATGTTAAGACGTTATATATAAATTAAAATTTTAAAATATTTAATTATATATTTAATATTTTTTTAGAGATTCTACACTTAAATAAAATTTTATTTTTAATTTGAAATATTTTAATATTAATCTTTCATTTTAATTTATGAGAAGTTATTTTTTCGCATTCATAAAAAAAATATCTCTATGAGAAGTTATTATTAGTAATATTATTAAATATTAAATTTATGATATTATAAATCAAAGTTAATTAATTTAACTATTTTCATTTATATTGATTAATTAAATATTTGTTTTTATAAATAGAAACGGATATACTATTAATTAAAATGAAAATCATTAACATCGAGCATTCCGGATCTCTCAAGTCTCAATCAACGTTGACGTGACAGCATAAACATAGTTCTACATCCTTTCTTGGAATTTCCCGGCCACTTCCAAGTTTCCTTGTAAATTAGTCGGATCCTATCATTGAATTCTTAACAAATATCACTTTTGTTTATTAAATATTTTTATCATTAAATATTAATTGATAATTTATCAATTTTATTGATAGGAAAAATGAAATTCGTGATATTTTTTTTCTTTTTTTAATTATCTGACCAATCTTTTATTTTCTTTTATTTTTTTAAATAATCATATATAAATAAGGTGTAAATTCACTTTTAATTCATCGATTATCTCAAAAATTTTATAACACATTTGTTAAAAATATTTGGTTCATGTAATTTGGCTTAAATTTCTTACAAAAAAAATTTGTGCTACTTTTAATATTTTTTTCATTGTTACATTTAAAAGACATTCTTACCATAAATTGATGAACCTGTGTGAAAGTAACAGAGTAAATTCACTAAATTGCATTGATACTTTCTAAAAAAAATTAGTTTGCACGCAACATTTTTTTTTCTTATACTAACCTCTTAATTATTTAAAAAATATTATGTTAACCCTCTTATTCATTATACTTTAATCTTTCTTAATTGTGTGAAAAGCGTTGCATCGTATATCTCAACAATTGAGATTGTTGTAAATGTATATAAAAAAAAAGAATATCATGTACAATTTAGAAAAAATTCAAGAAATTTCATTATAAATTTAATCAAAGTAAACTTATTAGCGAAAAAATAATATGATAGGCTGAAATCTAACTCAATTAAGGAATCCCTTAAAAAACTCAATAAAGGAATAACACGTGTTAGTAGGAGACATTCTTTTGAATAAAAAATTGAAAATAGTAGATAAGTGACAAGTGTAAGCATTAAGCAATGATAAGTGCAATAACAGTACGTTGCTTAATGTTTTTTTTAAAAAAAAAAAAAAAAGAAAATCCATGACAAATTCCATGTTTCATGTGATGATGCGCTGCTTCTGGGGACAAACATTAGTGACAGAGCTTTTTTTGGCTTCTTTATCCGACCTGTGCATTGACACCATTGTTATCTTTATCCGCAGACTGACCACTTTTTAAACTATTCTTCTTAAAGAAATTATCGTTTAATTTAAACACTTTTAATACAATTTTACTTTTGACAACAAAATCAAGGCAATGAATGATATATTGTAATTATAATCGAAAAAGCGGTATAGGAAATATTACTAAGAGTTTGTTTTATTGGTTATTATAGTTAATTTTTTTTAATTATTTTAACATTTTATAAATATATTTAATTTAATTTTTAATAAATAAATTGATTAATCAAGTTTTTGATAGAGATTAGTAATATTGGTTCTTTTTTATAAGACTCAATCTATAATATTTATTATAATAATTATTTTTAGACTAGAAATACATTTCATTAAAAAAAAAGAAAATATATTGACAAAACCATTAGAAGAAAGAAATATTAATGATAATAATAATTTTGAAAAATAAATAAATTTATAGCTATCAACTTAATTAATCACTTTTTTTAATCTTAACGAATTAGGTAGTTGAGTTTTATATATACAATTAGAAAAAATACACATTATACACCTATGTACAATAATCGGAAAAAAGTAAAATATAAGGTGTTGTGAATGCTTAGTAATATTTGAAGGGCTAAATTTGGTGTGATAGACTTGTTGAGACTAGAGAGTTCATTGTTGGGCTGTAATTTAGTTTAAAAAATAAGGATAGTGATGTCGTGGTAGAAAATACCATTGTAAGCATATCCTAATAATGTCACTAATTGCTCCATGATCAATATCAATATCACCTAAGTGGTTTATGACATATGTCACATTTTGACCTACTAGTTAGTGTTGGGCTTTATGTTATATCATGTTAAAGGACACATTGGAGCATGATGCTTAGAAATTTCTATAGAACTAATTTGTTATATGCATGAATATTGCATCATTTTGTATATTAACTATGATTATTTTGTGATGTGGTATGTCTTGATGTGTTAAATATGCAATTGTAATTTATACTAATGACATAAGCAAACGTATAAGTAAATTTCACATCATATTTTAACTCAAACTTTTAAGGTTCAAGTTTATGGATTTTTCCTTCATTTATATGGTGTTCAACCTTGTCTTTCCTATTCAATGTGGAACTTCACTTCACACTTGTTTTTCAACAATTTTTCCCTCAAGTATGAGTCTCTTCCATACTCCTCCTTAAGCGGAAACCATTTTCATCTACGAGTATTTCCATGGTGGCCATTAGAGCTCACATTCTCTAGATACTTGCACCGTTGCTCCACCCACGAGACACGCTGCCTAAACCCATCGCCAGGAAAACTTTCGATACAAAAGATGCCCAGGTCAAGGATCCATCGCTTCCATCTTACTCGTATGAGCCGATCACCAAGTCAAATCATCAGTTCTGATACCAATTATTGTGCAACCGAAGGAGGTAAACATCAAGGAGATTTCCATCAATGGACCATGAGTAATCACATAAGTAAACTTGACACTACACTTTAACTCCAAATCTTAAGACTTAGGTTTATGGGTATTGCCTTCACTTATGTGATGTTCAACCTTCTCATTCTTATATGATGTGAGATTTCATCTTACACTTATATTCCAATAGATACCATGTTCATTAAATTTGAAGAAACTACCATAGGACCAATAATATCTAATAAGTAGACCGGAACACTCAAAAAGTCAGGTATACACATGCATATGAGATCTCACTGCATGATGTCAATGAAAATACTAACTAGTCTTCTCATTTACTATGAACACATTAATGGATATTTGGTTACCAATATTAAAATTGTGACAAGCATCATATTACGTATTGAGAGATAAATTTGTATTTGTAGAAACTAGAAATCGAATTCTAAGTATCAAGAAAACCCACATTAAATAACTAATTGAGTTGAACCCTTGGTTTTGAAAGAAATGGGTTAATGTGTTCTTTTATTATCCTTGCCTTCTCCATTTCTTCGTAAATGTGTGATTTTTTCTTTTTACCGCAATCTGCCTTAAACTGAAAAAGGCTTGAAATAAAAAGTCTTTGTTTTTCTATTTTTGGCTATACAGAGGAAAATATTCTTTAAGCCGCAGTAGCTGTTTCAATTTGATTAATAATAACCAAAAGAGCCCATAACTACCTTTTGAAAATGAATAATGGTTTTACTTCCTATCTTCTTTTTATCTCCTTTGTTGCCATGTTTAACCATACCAACACGTATGCTGATGCAAAAGGGATAAAAAAGGATGCTTCAATTAAAGCATCTTTTCTAGGGATGTTACTATGTTTGCCCTTCTTATCCGGTGATGAAATTATTTTTCATTGATTCAATTTTTATAATTTATTTTAATATATTCTAACGATAATTTCATATGACACTTCTCTAATTATTTCAATTTTGTTTCGTGTTTTATATGATTTTAAAGAGTAAATATATATATATATATATATATATATATATATTTTAAATAATTATATAATAATAAGACTTCTTAACTTAATAAAAATATTTTATATACTATGATATTTACATTAATATCATTTATATTAAAATATATCATAAAATGTACCTATCAAAATTTTAATTGCAGAACAACATATACACCACCTATAGAACTCTATATGTTAAAGCTTTAATTTTCCTCACCTATCTTCTCTATCTTCCTCATTCTCTCACCATGGCTTGTCTTATTTTAATTTTGTTGCTTTGATGTGAATCTTGTTGAGCAACTAGAAATTCGCTTTATTAAAATAATCTTTTATAGAACTTTTACTAAACAATCATCTTCAATCACAACTTATGTATTGATTGACATTAAGTTTGTTTGATAATTTTTTTTAATCATCCATAAATGTTGTTAATTTTTTGTTACTAGAGTATTCAAACCATGATATATTTTTTTCTTTTCCATCAAATCAATCTTATAATTCATTTGTTTGATAAGATTATTAAATTATTTTTTTAAAATGAATGGAACCTACTAGACAGACTTTTAGTTTATTTTAGAAATTCAGAAATTCGTTTAATTAATATAAAGTTATTTCCTAACAGTTCTTATTTTAAATAACTTGTACGTAATAGAATATAATTTTTTTTCCCAAATTACTCACAATTGGATTGAATTTTTTTATATAGATCATATATAGTTTCATATTAATTCAAAATTATTTACAATCTTTCTCATATAAATTAAAATCAACTTAATATAAATATTTCAAAATATATTAAAATATAAATTATTTGCTTACATTTTTAATGTTATTTAATTTTGTAAAATTTGATATAAACGATTTTAATAATACATAAATATAATTGTCAATAAAAATGATATATTAATTGTGAAAGGTACATCCGTATAATTTAATTTCTCCTCTAATTTTGTAGATGTTAACTTATTTTTTTATGTTTATCTGTGTTATTTTATCATAATTTTGTAGATGTTTTTAGTTGCTCTTGTGATAAAAAAGAGAGTCATATATTATATATATTATGCATCCAAACAATAAAAAATCAGTCAGGAAAAATGGATACCTAAAATTTAGAACCTAAAGCATAATTAACAAAAAGAATAACTAAATTTTTATTTTTCGCTTTCCATTGAAGGAGCACAAAAATGTAGAGATGATATATGAATTACACGTGACGTTCCTCACTTTACTATTTTTGCAAATTTTATTAATAAATGGGTTTATTTTTGAAAATATTAAATATTTTTTTAATATTAAACTATTTTAATAAATATTTTGTTTTTATTTTTATTTTATTTTTTTTGCAAAAGTTAACTTATCCATTAAGTATATTATTAAGGAATTAAAAAAATAATTTTAATATCCTTTTTCTATAGAAATTAGAATAGCCATATTAAATAAGAGTATTTTTATTAATATTATTCAATGAAAACAATTTTAATAATTTTTATGCAACAAAGTATTTTAGAAATTTATCTTAACCGTTTATCTCTTTCAATTTATTCTTTTCATCTTTATTACTAAATCAAATTTCAATATTTATTTTTAAAAAGTATCAATAATTAAGAATAGCCTTGTATCATAATATAAATTGTTTTATCATAAATAAAAAATGTAATTTATGTTATAAAAATATTTATTTACTGTGAATTTTAATTATACTATATTCAAAATTATTTATTTATTACAAATTTTCTCTCTCTCAACTCATATATACTATATTAATCACCGAACCAAGTTTTGTTTTCCATAGTTATCCTTTGGATACAATCATATTCAAGACACGGTCATACATTATATGTAAATATCTCTTAGTGGATATTCGAATTTTGATTCATCATGTTGTGAAAGATTAGTCTCTTTTATTAGATTCAATCCTCGTTGGTATACTTAACCATGACTATATTTGGCAAAATATTTCAATTAACTTCTAACTTTTTTTATTAGCTGAAAAACTCATTTGACTGTTCAGTAAATAAACTTTTTTTAGTAACTTTTAATATTTTTTGAAACGCTACTTAAAGTAATGCTTTTTAAAATGTTAATTTCTAACTTTTAGTTTTTTTTTTTATATTTTCTTGCTTATCCTTTTTAAGTAAATTATAATTTTATTATTTTTTAAACATTTTATACTTTTCAATTACTTAAATAACTAATTTTATCAAACACTTATAATTAGGTAAATTAGTTTTTAAGCTACCAACTTTCAACTTTCAATTTCCAGCTAACTTTTTAGCTTCTAACTAATTTTTTTTAACTAATTTTACTTTAACATAACCCAAGTTTCTATGTTTATTTATATTCCTTTCAATTTATTAACTATGTAGGAGTAACTTAGGATCCTTTGTTTAAATTTAATGATCATGCCTAAAGGAGAGAAGTACCTACAAGAAAATAGATAACCGTGTCTTTAAATGCATTAATTAGAGTTTTATTCTAGCTATGTACATAGGAAAAGATTTCACTTTGATGAATTCAATGACTCAAATATGAATTAATCTTTCAATTTCCCTTGAGAGATGTTTTTTTAGGAGACTTAAGAGATGTTCTTTATGCTACCATTAAAAGGTGGCACTTCTTTTTTCTTCCCTAAATAAACATCATGTAATTGGAAATATAAATTTACACAATTAACTACGTGATAGTATTATATTAGTGGTAATTATTTTAAAATTCATATAATGACCGATTAGAAAGAAAAAAAAACAATAGAAATTAAGTTTAAAAATGAATGAAAACTAATTTTAGTTCAACCTTTTATTTCCCAATAACTTCCGTCCATAAGCAGCTCCTATTTACTATTCTCTTGCTTTAGGCAAACATGGATTTTCTTTCTGTTATTATAGTTAGGCATAATTAGGCCAAGTTATTTATTGAGCTGTAATTTATTTTTTGTTTTTGGTTTGGTGTTTTAACTTTTTTGTTTAATTTTATTTTTCTATCTTTTATTTAGTTTCAACTTTATCCTATTTATAAATTATAACAATTTTTGTTTGTAAAAAATATCAATCGTGGTATTTTTTTACCACCATAATTGATAAATTAGACTAATTTGTAACCACTAAAAAGACAAATAATAAAAAAAAATCGAACCACTAGATCAGTCTAGAGGTAGAGTTTGGAATAATATGCATGATGTCATAAAAAAAAGAGAGAGGAACAAACTAAATAGAAAATAAAGCTAGAGAATCAAAGAAAGTAATTATACCTATTAACTACAAGAATCTTCTTGTCCTAATTTTTTATAGAAAATTTTCCTCTTATTATAAGCACAAATTAAATAGGAAGGTTTTTTTTTTTTTTATCCTTCATCAACATATTATTACTGCACAGTAAAATATACTTTTAGATAGCTTTGTCGAGCACCTATCATTCTAAATACATGTAATGAAAGCTGGACTTGGGTCTAGAACTTGAGACTACCAAAAAATATAAAACATTTTTATGACTTATCTATAGAGATAGTCTTCCTACTAATACTTTTCGTTGGAGGAAACATTTGTCTTTCCCTTATTTTTGTTGCAGGTGCAATGTAGTGGAGGAAATGTTGCTTCACATGTTGAGGGATTGCCCGAAATAACTCTTTGTGACTACACATTAGATTATTTAGAAAACCCGTAACCACCGTTGGAAGGCGATGATGTACATAGATTTACACCATGA
This sequence comes from Glycine latifolia, assembly GCA_013407115.1. Classification (NCBI taxonomy): domain Eukaryota; kingdom Viridiplantae; phylum Streptophyta; class Magnoliopsida; order Fabales; family Fabaceae; genus Glycine; species Glycine latifolia. The sequence goes on from CM023943.1 coordinate 22,431,062, forward strand.
ACCAAATCACAAGCCAATGTCAGCTAGTTCAAATTCACTTCAAATGATCTTCCTCCACAAGAGACTCGTGTAAAGGCGTACGGTCTCCACCTATTTATCCTTTCGTCAAGTTGAATATTGGTGGAAGTTCTTTCGATAAATCAAGGCCATCGAATCTTGGAGGTATAATGTGAGACTCTCAAGGATTTTGACTTTCTGGATTCTATGGTAACTGTGGTTACACTACAAACATGCATGTTGAACTCCTTGTTATCCTCGATAGGATATGTTATGCATGGAATAATGAGTTTAGACATATCATCATAATGAGAGACTCTTTAAGTGCCATCCACTTGATTGAGTAATAATCACCTTCGTTTTATCTATTTGTGACGATAATTACATCTATTAAGCCACTTTTGTTGTGTTGATATTCCCGCGAAAAAGGAAACTTCTATGGGTGTGCCATTGGTCACACTAGAACTTTATCCGATGTTGTTGTGCCTTGTTAATTACTTATGCACCCAGCACAATATTTATGCACTTGTAATTACCTTTCCTTTTCTTTAATGATAATAATAATAATAAAGAATACATTCCTTCAGCGCATTTATTGCCGCTTATAGCCGGCAGCATCTTACCACGGGCATGAAACAAGTGGTAAAAGAAAACGAGATATGCAAATCCAAATTCTTCGAAATCATAATTTCAAACGGTGATTTTCATCAAAAGTGGTATGGGAAATGTTGGGTTAAATACAAATTCAAATAAAAAAAAGCAGACAAAAGCTTTTAAAAAGGTAAATGAAAGTGTTGCTAATATGATTTTTAATTTTGATGAAGGCATAACCAAAGGAAATCAGAGGGAAAAATAAAAGCTTACAAGTTACAAGATTTTGCAATTCCAGATTTTTCGAAATCGCAATTTTAAACCAAGGTTTTTTTAATAAAAAAAAAAGGTCAAGTAAATGTTGGGTTAATTCCAAATAAAAAAAGGACACAAAAGCTTTTAGAAAGGTAAATGAAAGAGTTGCTAATTTGGTTTTTAATTTTAATGAAGGCATAACCAAAGGAAATTAGAGGGAAAAAAAGAAGCTTACAAGTTACAAGATTTTACAAATCCAGATTCTTCGAAATCGCAATTTTAAACCACGATTTTTATAAATAAAAAAAAGTGGTCAAGGAAATGTTGGGTTAATTCCAAATAAAAAAAGGACACCAAAGCTTTTAAAAAGGTAGATGAAAGAGTTGCTTATATGGTTTTTTAATAAAGTTTCATACACGCATTTTTAGCTCTCTTGGAGTCTCCTAGAAAATCCACCTGTATGTATGGGATGCACCTCGTGCTAAAGACGGAAGAAGGTTCAATAAAGTGACATGTTATCCACCACTTTAAATCCTTTGAAGATGAAAACTTTTGGGTCTAATTTTACGATGGCCTTTTTGTATCATTTATTCAATGTCAATTGCCTATAGTTGTTGTCACATTCGGCCCTATCTATGTGTAAGTATGGGGTTCTTGTACCATAAAGATTGGTCGTTATCATATCTTTCATGATTTAGGAAACATCTTTACCTTTACCTGTTGCATTGGCTTTAAACTTGGATCAAATTATCAAATGTATGATGTAGTAACATTAATATATCGTTCCTATAAAAAAAACATTAATATATCGTTATCATTATTAGTAATCCCTTTTAATTTTTCTCCACTAAAATGCAACCATAATAATGATTATAATTAACAAAAGTAAAAATAGAAAGATGCTATTTCCAATTCCAGCAAATCTACTACTACATTTTGATGCTGTTACACCTATCGATAGGTGCCATCTCCAATAGTTCGTTCACCTTCGAACCAAATCTCAATTGAAAAGGAAACCGAAAAAAAAAGAAATTAAAAATCTCAATTCAAAAGATGAAAGTTATCCATCAGGCGATCACAGTTTTGCAATCCCTTTCAAACCTGTCATAAACAAAAAGTTAAAAAGAACAGAAGATCTTAATGTTTTTATTTTTTACTAAAACGAGGTAATTTGTTTTTAAATTACTAAAATAGCACTGCATCAATTTTTTTTACTAAAATAGTATACTCATTAAAATAGTACTGCATAAAAACTTACTAAAATAGTTGAATATTTTTTTTTTTACTAAAACCTACCGTAAATTATATACACCAAATTAGTAGCTGTATTCATATATGTAATTTTTTTTAAAACACACTACTTTGATAATTTGTAATAAAATATTAATTTGTACGCATTAAAAAAATATAATATTAATTAAAATAGTTACACCTTTATGAATTTTTTAAAAAACGCTAGAAGGAGGGCTTGAACCTCCGACCTTGTGGTTAACAGCCACACGCTCTAACCAACTGAGCTATTCCAGCATATTTAATATATTATTCCAAAGTTAATTTATTCTATAAAGGAAAAAATGTGGCAACGACAAAACGGCTTCTTGAGAGTGTTGTTGTTATTATTCCTAACGTGTATTTCAGTTTCGAGTGAGTCATCGTCGTCGTCTCTTTTTTTCTTTTTCCTTCATTTCTTTCTTTGTTTCTTTCTCCCATCACCAACACGACACACAGACAAACGCACCCAACCAAACATTATATATATAACAAACAACAACAACAACAACAACAACATTCTTGTTTCTCATCTGAAATCTATGCACCCACCACCACCACAACCTTGATCCACCTCCACTCTGTTCGTTCGATTCCTCATTCCACCGATGGCGGGTGCACACTCCCACAGACAATCACACCACCACCAACAACAACCCACTTCGCGCCTTCTCTTACTGCTCACCGTCCTCCCCTTGACTCTCGCCACCCTCGCCTTCCTCCTCCAATGGCGCGGCGGGGTCACCGACCCCGTCACCCGCTGGTCACCCGATCACGACCAGTTCCCCGGCATGGCCACCACGACCACCACCACCTCCTCTTCCTCCCGCCACTCCTCCGATTGCGGCAAGAACCCTCTCTACCAATCACACAACCCTTCCTTCCCTTACTTCCGCGACTGGACCTTAGATTTCTCCTCTAACCTCTCCCCCAAGGTCCCTCCCATTCCATCATAAACCCAAACCCTTCATTCATCCCCCTATTTGTAAAAATTCATCATTTACGAATCCCGATTCATTGATTTCATTCTATTTTTGGAATTCAGATATGTATTACGACGAGTACTTCCGGCGGGTTGGAGCAGACGCTGCCGTGGATCTTCTACCACAAGGTCATCGGAGTCTCAAGTTTTATCCTTTTCGTCGAAGGGAAGGCTGCCTCACCTAATGTCACTAGGGTTTTAGACACCATTCCCGTGAGACTTCAATTTCCTTTCTTTTTCTTATATTCTCCACACTGTTTTTTTTTTTTAGTTTTAATTTTTATTGGATCTTTGATTGAAACGTGTTTTTTTTTTTTTTGAATTAGGGGGTGAAGATTGTATATAGAACAAGGGAGTTAGAGGAGCAGCAAGCCAAAAGGTAATTTTTTTTTTTTAACTTTGAAAGGGAAGTTTTTTTTTTTTTTGTTTTTTTTGCTTTATTGAGTGTTGTGACTGTTTGATTCAAAGGAACTTGTAGAGTATGGGATTTGAAATCTGAATGAAATAAAAACAAATTGTTTCGACAGTGTTGACTTTTTTATTAAAGTGTACTTATGTGCTAGGATGTTTTTCTAAGGTTGAATTTTGACAAGCGATCTGGATCTGGATCTGGCTTGGTTTGTGTTTAGTTTGTTGATTCAGATCTTTGGTGGAGGTTTGTGTTTCGGTTATCCAATAAATAACTGTTTCTGACGTGGATTGCTATAGTCTCTTGCGTTTATTTTGTTCTGGCTTGTTATTATCTAACTGTTTACCAATTTGGGGACATGAGGATGAGATTCAGAATATGGATATGATCAAATAATGCTTGTCTTATGAGATCTTACTGTCATGAAAAAAATTGATGTGATTCAGGTTCTGATCTGCATACAAATTCTTTTTATTTTTTATTCTTTAGCTTTTGTTATGAAAATCAACATTGAACAGTTGAATCTTGGCTTGAACTGTTAAATTAAATTCTTTTTAGGTCAAATGATTCTTTTGGAATTAGATCAGCGCTTGATTGGTCTAGGGCTCTATTGCTTTATTCTTGTTTGTCATGATATACCCATTCTTGTTATCTCATAATTCTTAGACATGAAACCTTTTTTTTAGTAATTGTCAAGTTTACCCTTCATTAATTTTCTTTCCTTTTTTATAAATGCCCATTCGTCTTTGTGATTTCTACCCTGTCAGTAATTTACATATTCATAAAAATGAAGGCAAGCCTTGCATTCTTGGTACAGTGCTAGGGTTCTTGGCTTGAAGAACACCCCAGCAATATTGGGAGCCAAGAATCTTAACTTTGCTCTATTTTATATAGAATTATGGAATAAGATACAACTTGCACATCTAAGATGAAGTAAGGTTGAGTTGGTTTAACACGTTAAATATAAAGTCCATTATTGGCTTCTTGTTTCACTCACAGCTTAAGATATTGAGATCAGTGGTTTCTAATAATCTTCATAGATATTTTATTCGTATGGAGTTTATGGATTTTAAAATTATATGCCAAATTTCGCAACCTCTCCAAAATGTTTCCAAGTATTTTTTGATAGGATGATTTGTTCCTTATTTGTATATTTCTTTTTTCAGCCGAATATGGAATGAGACATGGTTGGCAACCTTCTTCTACAAACCATGTAATTATGAGTTGTTTGTGAAGCAATCTTTGAACATGGAAATGGCTATTGTCATGGCAAGGGTATGGATTGTGATTTCTTTTATTGGATTATTTATAATCATACCTTCAACATTGTAGTTTATCTTTTTATGATCTTAATTTTTGTTTGTCTGGACAAAATTTTTTCTTTTAGGATTCTGGAATGGATTGGATCATTCATCTGGACACTGATGAGCTGTTGCATCCAGCTGGAACACAAGAGTACTCTTTAAGACAGTTGTTAGCTGATGTGCCTGGAAATGTTGATATGGTCATTTTTCCAAATTATGTGAGTGAGAATTTTATATAGATCCTGAAATTACTATCATTTGATATAGTTGATTGAACTGTATTATTTTTGCCCTTTTGATATTCATTGACATTTTTAATTTAGTTCTGGAATGTTATTTGTTTCAGGAAAGCAGTGTGGAACGAGATGATATCAAGGAGCCTTTCAGTGAGGTAACAGATAATTCAATTGATGTTTGTTTGAAGATGATTATAAATTTAGTTAATGTTTGTAACTTCTTTTTGCTTTTATTTGGTGGGGGGTATCTATTAAATATCAGAAGTTTGTTGTCTTTGTTGTGCCATATTATTGTGTGTGGAAAATAAAATACTCACTGAACATGAATTGCAAACATTTTAAAAGCTATATCGCTTAAAGAAATGAGGCAATCTAAACTTGCTTGTGCACACATTTTTTGTAGACATACAAAAGCAGACATGCATGGGCATTCATGCTCATAAAAATTCTGTATATGTTTTACAAAGAACCTTTTATGTAATGTTTACAGTGCAGAAATGATGTATTTTTAGCTAATTAAGATGCATTATTTACAATTTTATACTTCATTGCAAGAATCGTTTAAGTTTTAATGATGTCTATTGAACAGAAATAAGGCAGAAGATGACTTGATATAATTATATGATTCAGAAACCAACAACTTGTTAGAATAAAATTTATTAAGCAGTATCTACATTATACTAATATACAAAGTATATAAACATAAACCTAATCCACGTTGCATGCACTTTCATATTGGTGGTATTTGGTTGTTTAAAGATATGTTGTTGATGAACTTGTGATGTGGCTGTTTCAGACTTGCAATTTCTAAGGTTGTGTTTTTTATAATTAAATAAAGAACGAAAAGCATCTATTGGGGCAAAAGCTATTGTTGTAGATCCAGATTTTCACCATGTCTTGTAGCCTTTTTGTTTATGGTGTTGATTGTTGTTCTTTGTTCCAAACTTTTTTGTCCTTTTTGAAACCAAGTATATTTGTTGACATGTTTAACTCATTTTTATCATAGGTTTCAATGTTCAAGAAGAACTATGACCATCTTCCCAAGGATGTATATTTTGGAAATTACAAAGAAGCAACTCGTGGCAATCCAAACTATTTTCTTACTTATGGAAATGGGAAATCAGCTGCTAGAATTCAGGATCATCTCCGTCCTAATGGTGCCCACAGATGGCACAACTATATGAAGACACCTAAGTATGTTGATCCAGCCTGTCATTCATTTATGAGTGGGCATTAGATAATACATGTGCATGTATGCATTTTTACTACCAACAATATTTTATAGTTAAGGGTAGGTAATATGCATGTAATTTGGAGTTTAAAAAATGTCTAGCTGGCCTGCTGAAAGAATCATAAGAAATTTATTGGGGTACGCTGGTTTCACGCTTACTGTAAACTGTTATTCTCATATTGAGTTAACTTCCAGCAAAACATGCTATCTTGTACAGGCCTTCATTGTTTTGTAGGTCTCACATAAATTTCACCCAATAATAGTGTGTTGAAACTTGAAAAAAGGGTGTTAGAGAGTGCACTGTTAGCTTTCCTGTTTCGGTTTGATCTTTTTCTGAAATACTTGTTAGCTGTTTACTGCTGTTAATTTGCCCGTGAATCATTTGAATAAAATGTTTAAAGCCCCAATGTTAATAGTAAAGAATGCATTGTTTCTTTGTCTATATTTTACACTGACCTGTATGAAAAATCTTTCATCAGTGAGATAAAATTGGAAGAAGCTGCTGTTCTGCATTACACCTACACCAAATTTTCTGATTTGACTTCAAGACGTGATCGATGTGGCTGCAAGCCTACAAAAGAAGATGTTAAAAGATGCTTCATGTTGGATTTTGATAGATCTGTAAGTAATAGTTGTCTTTTACATGCTCTAGTCCCTTCTAGTTATACTTATTACCTGTTTCTTCTTGGTTAATAAGTAAATTATTATTTGTGATTACATTCTTATAATCTAACGATTATCTAATGGGTTTGACATTTTGATGTGTCTTTAAGGCCACTCAGGTTTCCTAGTTGAATCAGAGCAAAACTTTTGTTTTGTTGTTATTTTTTTGTGCATGGTTATGTGAGATTCCCTCAGATTTTTTCTTAGAATCAGAATTAGTTATTTTCTTGTTAACTAGTTGTGTTCTTGAATACCCATCCCTCCTTTTATTTTCTAGATGGCTAGCCTAAATACATCAGTTTTTTTTTTCTTCATATTATGTTTTTGTTCTTTACTTCCTAGCATGTTAGCCTGTGTGCATTTTGTGGGGTTTTTTGTTTTGGGGTGGGGGTGGCACTGTATTTGTGTATGTTATATTTAGTCTGACATAACTCTTCTATGTTTGATGTAGGCATTCATAATTGCTTCAACTGCAACTGAGGAAGAGATGCTTCAATGGTAAGTAGCGATATGAAATCAATTACTTAGCTTTTACGAAGGTATTGATATTATTATTGGGGGGGGGGGGGTTGGAGGTGGACAAGCAGTTGAACTTTTTGTTGAATATATGCTGTGGTCACTCTAGTTGGCAATTTGCACAATACAGCAGCAGAGGCTACTGTATTAGATTTCGTTCTTTATAGGTGTAATTTTAATTATGAGTTTCATTGGGGAGTGAATTCTGAATATATGTGGAGCTCCCTCCACCCCTCGAGACACACTCAAGAAAAATAGGTGTCACTAATTGCATAAAAATCATACGATGTAAATAGAAAATAATACTAACTACTGTGAAGATAATATTTTATAATGGGACAATATTTTTATTTTTTAAATTATGATAATTAGATAGTTTGTTCATGTAATGGATATTTGCAAATGCTTAGCAAGATAAACTTTATATGCTTTATCATAAAAAGTAGCTCTCTTTATTTTACAGCATGGCAAGCTTGCCTATTTGATTTGGTTTCAAGTCCTAATTTATTGTCTCGTAAACGTGCCTTTTATTTTCATTTAGGTATCGTGAACGCGTTGTGTGGACTGACAAATCACTCAACATGAAACTTATGAGGAGAGGTATCTTGGCTCGTATTTATGCTCCCATGGTAAGTTCACATGCCTGGAATTTGCTTTCTGGTTTCTCTCCAAGCAATTTACACAGTTATCATCTGCATAGTTATTAGAAAACATTCTTAACTTTTCCACCCAAAATTTATCTTTGCAGATTATTATTCAAAGTTTGAAGGAATCTGGTGTTTTTAGCTCTCTGATTGCAAAAGCTGCTCAAACAAAGTTATCAAAAGACAATTTTCTAAAATCCGTCGAGAGTAGCAATTCTTCTAGGAATTCCAGATCCGAAGTGATATCTTCTAGAAAAATTGATGCTGGTGGAATATCCCAAGCAACTGCAAGAAGAATTTTGGAATTTATAGATGACTCTCTTCCGTCTGCAATCCCACCATTGTCTCCGCCCAGCCTTGATCATACTGACCTTATTATATCCTAGTTTTTTGACTGACTCATTGCCGTCGCCAGAATTTATTTTGAAGATAATCTGATTTTTGAATTGTGGGGAAAAATTAAACAAGAAAACCATAGAAGCTCTTCTGGCTGTCCATGATGAGCATTCCAGTTTTTGGATTCTTAGGGTTTTTCCCGATCATTTGGATTCTTAGGGTTTTTCCCGATCATTACCCAAGCGCTTATGTAAATTTCAGGTATAGATCGTAGGCTTAGTGTAGAAATCATACAGATGAGATTTTGCTAGCATTTTCATTGTTCTTGTTTTACCTCTAATCTGTTCTTATTTCTTCCTTCCCCTCCTATTTTTGGAGACATTTGGGCACATTGGCTGCCATTGTAATGGAAAATAGTGGCGGATTGTATTTTCTTATACACATTGAGAGAGACAATGATATACAAGGTTAAGATTTTCTCCCCAAGTTGGAAGTTGAAATGGTTCATGCAATGAACATTTTGTTTTGCCAGTTTTTGCAAGCATTATAGTTGACTTCATTAGTACTGTTGTTCTGAAGGGAATTGCAAGAGCTTATGTGCTTGCATAATCTGTGTAGTCGAGAATAGGTGTTTTCAACTAAATTTAAGCATACTAAAATGTCTATTTGGTAGCACTTTATTGACAAGCTAAAATAAAACGAATCATAAGGCATGGGTTTGTATTTTTAGGTTGATTTGGTAGCATTCTATTCGGTGGCATAACATAATGTTGAGAAAAGATGATGTCTTGTTTATTTATTAGGATTTTTTTCTTCTTCTAACAATCATAATTAGGATCTTTGTTTCTATAGTGGAAACCTGAGGTGTTAGGATGTCAATAACGAGACCAAAAAGAATAAAATACACCAGGCTATTTCACTTCCTTTTAATTGTTCATCTGTCCATTTTCTCTTTAGGATATACAAGGGGGAAAGAATAATAAGTCTTTCCCCGCTCGTCTAGCATTTCCAGAATAATAAGTCTTTCCCCGCTCGTCTAGCATTTCCACTAAAAATAAAATAACCTTTCCAACTCATTCCAAAAAACTTTACGTCAATTTTACGAAAAGCGTTAATTTGAATAGAGCAATTTGAAACAAAATCTCAACGAAATTATAAGGGTACTTTATGCAGTCAAAATATCCTGTTTTTTTTTTCTCTCTCTCTATTTTATATCTTGAACACTCAAATGTTCTGTTTGTGTATTATCAGTTGATGGTATATTCCCTCTTAGTGTATCATCCACAATGGGAAGAATATACCAATTGCAATAATTTGGTATATACCTGAACATTTTACTGGAGTTTGATTTTTTTTAATATTACAATTTATAACATAACTTAGTATGCAAATTACATTTCTACTCTACTAATATTTTCTTTTGAAACAGTACTCTACTAACAGATTTAGATTTTTCAAAACATACCTTACTCATCTTATGCCTTTAAAAGTGATTTAGTATCTAATATATATAGAGAGAGAGCAATAGATACATCTTTGTCCATTCTATTTAATTTTTTTACCAAACAATTCCATTATTTAAATCATTTGAATTTCAATACTTATTCCAATACTTATTCTTATGCCTAGGTTACGTTTGAAAAAAAAACTATACCTGCATGGGTAGTAGGAGTAGGAACTTCAATTATATATATATATATATATATATATATATATATATATATATAATTATAATTGAAAGAGTGGATTAACTTAGTCTTAAATGAGCTTCCTTTTTAATTGGACACATTTTTACTATCTGTAACAGATGCTCCCTAGCCCGATTGTCAAGCATTCTGGACGGCCGGAATGTATCATTTAATAGGTTTTTCCCGCTTTATATAATCGGTAGTGATTATACATCATAACATCGGATTTGGGCCAGGATTCTGGATAACCAGGATGTGTAGAGACATTGGCTCATGATTATTATCAATCCAGAATGTCCTTCTAAGCCCGATTTCTCCTTTATGCTGACCTGTTGGAGCGATTGTTGCCGGGTTATTCTGTGACTTTTTAACAGCAGCTGGCCATCTTCCATATTTGTCGGGAACTTCATATTCAACACAACTTTGCATTTGTCCGGGTTGTCTTCTATTCCTCTGAGTCAACATGAACCCTAGGAATTTACCAGCTGTTGTACCGAATGCACATTTGAGTGGATTCAAGCGAATGTTGTGCTCCCTTAGCCTGCGAAAAGTTTCTTCGAGGTCTTAAATATGATTCCTTGTTGCATTCATCTTTGTAATCATATCGTCTATGTAGACTTCTATGTTGCGGCCGAGTTGCTGGGCGAAAACCTTGTTCATCATACGCTGATATGTGGCCCCGACATTCTTTAGACCGAACGACATTACGTTATAACAATAATTAGCCTCACCTCCTTTGAGTGCTGTTTTTTTCTTGATCTTCCGGGTACATGGCAATTTGGTTGTACCCGGAATAAGCATCCATGAATGATAATAGCTTGAATCCGGATGAATTGTCCATTAGTTGATCAATATTTGGCATTGGATATGAATCTTTTGGGCAGACTTTATTTATGTCGGTGTAATCAACGCATACTCGTCATTTGCCGTTGGATTTCTTAACCATCACAACATTGGATAGCTAGGTGGTATACTGGATCTCTCGTATGAAGCTGGCTTCCAGCAATTCTGTGATGTGCTTCTCTAGCGCCTGCTTTTGCTCCGGGCCGAGGTTTCTCTTCTCCTGGGCTACCGGCTTTGAACCAGGATACATGGACAATTTATGGCAGCAGAAGGTTGGTCGTACTCCCAGAATTTCAGAGGCTTTCCATGCAAATACATCTTGATTTTTTCGGAGACACTGTGTTAGCTCGGCCTTGATGGCTGGGTCAGCTATCTTGGCTATTTTAGTGATTTGGGTTGGTTGACTCCCTATCTGGACCTCCTTCAGCTCGTCAGCCGGTTCTGGCCTCCATTCTTCAATTTCTTCTCTCATATCGAGTTCCACCAAATTTATTGGTTTCTTGGGCCGGCATTCATCAGCTTCTCGTCCGGTCGGGTCTCCTTGTCGTATTCGAGGTGGTGAAGATGGGTCGCCTTCACTTTCTTTTACAACATTGTAATAACATTGGCGAGATTCTTTTTGATCTTCGCAAATGGTGATTACTTTGCCATTACCTCCTATCATTTTCAGCTTCTGGTGCTTAGTAGACACCAGCATATCCCATTTGTGAATGGTTGGTCTTCCAAGGATGATGTTATATGGTGAGGAAAAGTCAGCTACGACAAATGTCGGTCATGGCGACTTCTCTCCATACTTGAGCCCGAGATGTATTCAACGGGGTATATTTATCGTACTTAGTTTCGTATCTTCCTGACCTGAAATCGGGATCAGGATGTCGGTCGGCGTGAGAGTTCCCTTGATGATGTCGACTTTTTGGAGGGGAAGACTTTCTTTGGGGCTCTCTAGGAATTGTGTTGGCAGTCTCCATTTGCTCCAATTCCAAATATTTTTTGGATCGCGCTCTGAACTCCAACAGAGATTTAACCGGATCTTTGTATATCGACTTAGCTAGCCGAGATGATCCATTGAGCCCGGCTAATAGGAGATGCACATGGACCTTCTCTTCTAAATCTTGTACTTGCAGAGCGGCTTCTTTAAAACGATCTAAATAGCTCTGCAACGTCTCTCTGGGCTGTTGTCGTATTTTTCCCAGTGCAAACTCAGATTTCGGTTGTTTCTTGCTAGTTGCAAAGTTGAGCAAGAACTTTTGGCCGAAGTCTTCGAAGTTTTGGATTGACCGTGGTGGTAATGTGTGGAACCACGTCTGAGCAGCGCCAGTCAGGGTAGTGACGAAAATCCGAGAGATTATCGGATCATCGATGCCTCGGACGCACATTTGCATGTCAAACTCGTCAATATGCACTTAGGGATCCTGACTTCCATCATATTTTGATAGAAAAGAACCATCAAAATCTTCTATAAATTGCGCATTGAAAATTTCATCAACAAAGGGACCATTATTTTGCTGTCCCCGTCGATACTTCCTTCGGTATACACCACCTTCAATTCTAGGTTGGTGTACAGTTTCGATGACCGGGCTTTGAACCTCCACTCTTGTCTGCATTGATTTTGCCGGGCTCACCCCCATGTTGGTAACTTGTTGTGGGGTCTGCATATGTGTGCCATCATCGCAACGTCCCGGATTATCATTCTGTGGCTGTTGTGATGATCCTCTAGGTTCGAAATGACTAGCTTGTCCCGGTGTGTCTATCGTAGCGTGAGCCTGGTTTCTGTTGAACTCCGGGCCGAATTGTCGTGCCTCGATCCTAGTTGGGCGAGGCGGGTGTTCATGATCTCTTCCTTGGACTGGCCTCTCCATGTTTCTGATGCGATATTCCATGTGCTGTATGCATTACTCTTCATCATGTCTCCTTTTCGCACTGCGTTCATCTAACTGCATCAAAATGTTGTTGACATCCTCCTGCCGTTGGAGGGCGTGTCTTTTTTTCCAGACTTTCGATCCGGGATAAGATCGAGTTGAGAGCGTTACGAATAAAGCGCTCAGTAGACTCTGGCTCCATCCTTGCTGATATGTGTGGAGGATTGATTGGCATACCTAATCTTGGTTGGGAAGGGGATGAAGCAATGTCTGAAACTGCGTCATTTACATTCATAGCTTCATGTGGAACCTCATTAGCTGGTTCCTGTCGTCCTTCCAACTGGTTGCTTCTCGTGTTTACCATTGTGAATCGTGGGGATTGAAGTTTAACGTTCCCACAGACGACACCAATGTTCTGTTCGTGAAGAACAGGAATGTCCAACAATGTTTGCTGGGATTTTAATGTAGGATCAATACTCTCTGGAGATATTTATGAAGGTATAATATCTCAGGAAAGAGGATCACTGCTAAACAACACCAATGGTGTGAGGTGTGTGCAGAGTGTAAAGGAAATAGAGAGTAAATGTTGCGTACCTTATTATCTGAAAGTAGCTCTATTTATAACCACTGGCCTGGGAGTTACTTGGGGGAGATTCCCCCATGACCTTGGCCGAGATCTTCGGTTAGTTGCTTGGGGCGGTTGAGACCATGTTCTCTTTACTGGCGTTGTAACGCCCCGTATGCATCCAGTTTGTTAACATTCCTTTATGGTCATTCACGCAGCAACTAACAAAGATAATTAATTCGAAAGCGATAAACAAAAATGATGTCATCACACGTCACTATCAACACCCACTGAACATTATATATGGTGAATTCTCAGTATGTACAATGTCTATACAAAATTGTGCATAATTCCCTCAGGGTACAAAACATCAGGCATAATCAAAATATTGAGCTAACAAGCTCTCAAAATCTATGTCTAAGGTTCACACAGAACCTATCCCTATATGGACCTCTTGTCCTGGGATACACCATTCGCTCCCTGAGCATCACCTGCAAAACATATAATCCCCAACAGGGGTGAGATAACAATCTTAGTAAACTCAGGGTCCTTGGAGGTATTTCCTCCCCCTGGTTCACTTTCATCGCATATAATATTAAAATTTGTATCACATCATCTAGCCATCACGGCTTTCAAAATATATCACATGTATATCACAACACAGATACAACATATTCATATAGATATATCGTATGGCCTGAGGAAGATCATCCGCGACGGGTACATTCTCACAGTACATATAGATATATCATTTTGCCTGAGAAAGATCATCCGCGACGGGTACATTCTCTCAGGACTTACTCGGACATATATGGCACTTCTGAGAGAAGATCATCTGCAACGGGTACATTCCTCTCAGGTTTTATTACATATACATATATTGACCACTTAGAGTTGTTCCACGTAACTCTCGCTCTAAGGGAAGTCCATATTTAATCCATTCTACTGGCCAGAGAATCTCATCAATCACACAACACTATCACAGTGTACATCATATACATGTTTTCAATAAAAAGTAGTAACACGCAATTTCAATATACATGCATCATGACATACAATAACCATCACTCCCTCGGAGTATGGTGGAACACAGACAATGGGAAACACTCCCAAGAACAAAGAGCTTACCTGCTCTGAGTGCTACACTGACTCTCCCGGCCTCGTGGTCACACCCACCAGTAACCTCTGTATCACGCCCTACATAAAGACATACCAGAATCAATAACGATTCTCAACCGCTAAAAAGAGAAGAAAAGTTATCATTTTCTATAACAACCCATTTGTTACTCTTTTTCAAGCTTTTAAGGGCTAGTCACCTAATAGGTGACTACAGATCCTCAACAGGACTATCTCGACCTAACCAAGGCACTAGAGTCTCTCTAAGACTCTGCATAAGCCAATTCCATGCTTTAACCAGACCATATTTCAATGATTATCAAGTTCATCAAAATGGTTACTTCAACACTTTTTCACCGTTTATATGGTCTCCTGAACATATTTTGTAAAAGCACCGCGGCTCATACATATCATAATACCCTCCATCTAACCAACATTCTTCCTACTCATACATATCTCAGAGTCAAAACCAAACTTCATCAAAAGTCATGTTTCAAAGTTCAATCTTCATCAGAACAACCTCCTGAGCATACTTTTCTAAAGAACCCAAACCTAATTTCAGCTCTAACGCAAAAGGGTTACTATTCACCTCAAGAACAAATTCACAAATCAACCGGTAAAACTTGAGTTTCTTACCTCTAAACTGTTGAGGAAAACTAGAGGATCACTTCTCCAAACTTTAGCGCCCTTGAAACGCCTTCTTTCTCCTCCAAATCCCAACTTTGAGAAGTTCCCTAGAGAACTGGATCTCTCAGATTGATGGTTTTTTCTGAGAACTGAGCTTGGAATCTAGCTCATAGAGGAGTTCTAATCAATTTTCTAGTTGGGTGGAAAGTGTTTTGGTCAATGGTTGGGTAGTTATGAAACTTCTCACACTCGTCAATGGCAGAAGCAGAGAAAAGGAAGGAGAGGAAGAAGGGTTATTATAGGCGCTGGCTGAAAGAGTGGATTGAGTTAGTCTTAAATGAGTTTCCTTTCTAATTGGGCCTACTTTTGCTATCTGTAACAGCACCTTTTGAGATTTTGAGAAAAGTTGCTCTTTGGAGAGCACAATACAATGAAAGTTGTGAGCTGGGGGAGTTATTGTCTATAGTTGAGTTAATGTATCAATGACTCCAATTAACTTGGATTAAAGATGATATTGATGTTGTATAACTATTATCCTATCTATTAAACACAATAAATATAATATACATTTATTCAGCGTATGACTTTTTATACAAATTTATTAATATTATAAATTAATTATACAATATAAAATTAACGAATGAAGCAAGTGGGTGAAGCATGCGCAACCTGTGATAAAGGTAATTAAAGCAGGTGCGTTAAACACGACGACAAAGAAAAGTGCGAGAATTGGAAGGGCAGAGACGATGATAATATAAGATTCTGTTCGAGAAAATATTTAAGTTAATTTTTAGTTTTTTTATTAATTAATATAGGTAATTTTTTTATTAATTTTCAGTAATTTTTAGGATTTTTTAAATACTACTAAAATTAAAATTTTTAAAATATTAATTTCTAATTTTTTTATATTTTTTTCACTTTTATCTTTAATATATAAAATTTTTATTTATTATTATTATTATTATAAATAAATCACAATTTTATTATTTTATGTTATTTTATATTTTTCAATTATTTTAATAATTATTTTTATTAAATAATTTTAATTTAATAAAATAAATTTTTAATTTTGAGTTAACTTTCTAACTTGTAACTAATTTTACTAAACATAAATTAAGTTAATAAAAAAATTGGGCGATATGCCAAACAGGAGACATCCAAAGTACCTTTATAGTGACAATGTATGAACATTTTTATCAAATACATTTTACTAAATATTAAAATAATTTATTTTAAATGTATTATATTACTTGAAAATTAAATAAATATATTATATTTAATAAACATATTTCTAAATTTCAATCATAATTTTGTTAAAACAGTTTACAATTGATATTATTAATAACTAAAAAAACATTATCTTAAATATTATATACAATAATATATAATAACTACAATTAATAAATCTTTTTTAATTATTTTTTTACATATATTTTTTACAAATTTAAATTATATTCTTCATATTCAATTAAACTTACGCAACAAGGAGAATATTACATAGTATAATGTAAGTGGCACATGACAATAAAACAAATATAAATCCTAAGATCCGAAATTTTATTAGACAACAATAGCAAAGGCATCTTTCTCAATTCTTCCTCCAAATTATTCTCTCTCATCTAGACAAAGGAAGGACAAACTCCTAACGCTGCTCCTCTAAGTTGTTATTAATTAAACACTGAAAGAGTGTTCAAGTAAAAGGACATGCGTGCATTGAAGTAAAAGAGGCAAAAGAACCTAAGTGGTATATTTTAACTAAAAAATTACGAATTTGACGCAGTTTGAAAACATATTACTAATCTGGTGTCTGGGTCACGCCCAAAATCAGGCAGGAGCAGTCACGCCCAATTCCAGGCGTGACCAAGGGGGGTGTCACGCCCAGATCTGGGCGTGTTCCACCAGATTGCGCCACGTGTCATGCACAGATGGAGCGAAAAATTTGGACGGTCATAACTTTTGACTGGGATGTCCGATTGAGGCGAAATTGGTGGCCACGTGTTCGTAATTGAGAGGAGAAGCCTTTGGCAACTACCCAAAGGGAGTTGCCCAAAATTTTTTTCCAAACGAGGCCTCTAAGTGCCTCAAAATTGTGATTTAAGATTCAAACCTCCAAAAAATTTCTTCTTTTCTAATTTTTTATTTATTTAATTACTGAATTGCATGATTTTTTAGTTACTTCTCTTAATTTCGAGCGTTTTGACATAAACTATGCCTCCATCGGATATTTCTATCAAAAGTTAGGATTTCATACCTTAAGATTAAGCTTATAAAAAATGGGGGTGCATTTAGAAAATGTTAGGTTTTTTATTTTTTTAGTTACTTCTCTTAATTTCGAGTTCTTTTTTTTAAGGTATGAAATATAATATATAAATAAGATTATATTTAGAATTCCCAATAATTGAACAGAATATGTTTTCAAACCAAAATTCGTAATTCAAAACAGGTTACTAGCAATATTAATTAAATGATAAATGTAATTCATAATAGATTTAAAATATTAATTGAAATATTAAATGTAATTCAAAGTAATTATAATATAAATTACTAAACTACTTATTTTAATATTTGGGGTATATCTGGTGGAGACGTATTTTATGTCAAAACGTTCGAAATTAAGAGAAGTAACTAAAGAAATAAAAAATAGCATGTAATTCACTAATTGAATAAATAAAAAATTAGAAAACAAGAAATTTTTTGGAGGCTCAAAGATTAAATTGTAATTTTGAGGCACTTAGAGGCCTCTTTTGGGAAAAAATTTTGAAATTAGAAGATTAGTTATAAAAAAAATCCAAAAAATATTAAACAAAATTAAAAAAAATAAAAAAGATCATATCTATGGTGAAGATCGGTCTAAAAATACTTTAAAATTAGATTAAAATAACAATTAATAATATTAAATGATATTTTACGTCAAAAATTAAATCACGCCAATTTTAGTCTCTATATCAGTCGCTAACAGTTTTTGCGACGGAATTTTTCGTCGCAAATATAAAAAATACAATATTTCGTCGCAAAACCCGTTAGCGACCGAATTAGAGACAGATTTAGTCACACCCAATTTTGGGCGTGACCCAGACACCAAATTGGTAATTTGTTTCAAAACTATGTCAAATTGGTAATTTTTTATCAAAAAAATACCACTTGGGTTCTTTTGCCAAGTAAAAGATGGATGTGTAGATGCTACATCTTTTGTTTTTTTTTTTGTATTCTCCTGTTCTATATAATAATACAAATACATGACATACGTACATTGCATGCATGTATGCCCCCTTGGTGAATCACATCAAAAGTTTTATTACAAGAGATCCAACACACTTACAAACAGGATAATTGTTGTTGCGGATCTTCTGGTTAGAAAAATGCTTCTAGTTATCATGCACCAGTTCCTTTCCTTTTAACAATCACCATGTTATATCTTAGTGTCTTTGTATTTTGTCCTTAGCTTTCTGAATGATAAAAAAAATATCATGCATTATTCTTTATTTATGGTTCTCTTTAAAATGTTTCATCTTTTTATTTTATTTTTAAATAGTATGTGTGATTCCATATAAAAGAAATGTATATATTAAAATGTTATTTTCGTAGTGGCTTTGTTTTGGTTTATGTGGTTCCAGATTTTGTTTAATTAATAAGTATTGGTGTGGTCCCATACCATAATAGAAAGCTAAACCATATATATAGATTATTTTGTGATATTTTATAAACTCTTCTCTGTTTGTTTCCATGTTTAGTAATCTTCAATCTCCATGTCTTGTTAAAGCTAGCCTAGCAGTGCCTAAGTACTTTCGAGATGGATGGGATTGCATGCAAGACGATAAAGATGATCCATCAATGTCTTTAAAAGAGAAATCCTTTTGAAAAAGTAAAAAAAAAAAAATACAAAAAAGGGGATTGAATTGGATTTTAAAATTTTGTTCGTAATAATTGTTTTTGAAATAAAGCCTAAGAGCTCAGACAAGTTTTGAAATAAGGATATGTTTGAATATGTTTTTCAACAAACACTTGTAAAAAAGAAGAAAATAAGAAGATACAATAAAATCGATTTCTTTTATAAATTAAAATTATTTTATGTATACGTAAAAATAAAATTTTGAATAAATTAAATAATAGAACTTTTATAAGCTGATTTATATATAAACTAATTTTAAATTATGAGAATAATTTAATTAATTTTCTTTTCTTTAATTTCATTTAAGTGCTTATAGAAAAATTTATATAAACAAAACCAAAGTTAGAGAATATATGTCTAAAATCAAACAACTCAATTGAACTTCTACATTTAAGGCATAATTTTACTTTAACTGATCCACTTGGATGCTATATAAAGTTTTAATAAAACTTCTTAATTTCATAATTGATTGAAAGAAAGGAGTTGAGTTTGGTTCTGCAAAATTCTTAACCGTGTTTATCTTATAATTTGTTAATTCAGTATAGTATTTTTTTTATTAGGTGGAAAAATAATTCAGTGTAGTATATGAATCAAGCTATCAATTATGTATGCATGGTAATTAATCTTTATATATGAATAATAAAATATAAACTCTATTCGACAAAGAAACATTTTATTATTTCAAATTGAGAAATAAGAAAAGGTTAAAATATGGAATTCATCATAGTCTTAATTATAAATTTAATTACTTAATAGAAATACTATACAAAACAAGAACCAAATATCCATTTAAAAAAGGTATAGATGAATGCAAATACAGTCAAACGTTTTGATAACCCATTTTCTTTTCTAATGTGCATGTTACTTCCTTGCAACGGAACAACCTAGCTAGCGGTTAACAAGATTAATTAAATGTTGAAAAATATTTATTTTCTTCTTTCATCTTATTTTCACTCTATTAAATTATTTAAACACATTATTACAAAATAAACTTTTAAATAAATTTTAAAACTGACTTTTGGTTTAAAATAAATTAACACTGAGCGCTAAACTGCATGTGCATGCTGAACACACATGCAAACTATTTTGGCTTAAGTAACCACGCATTAAGCCTCTAAATGTGTGCTTAACGTACATGCACGATACAACTTGCTTTTAGCTTGGTTTCTTTCTTGCGTTGAGTGTGCACTGGCGCGTTGCTCCAATTCTTCAACATTTTTTAGACCTATACTGCTATATCAAACTTAAAAAAAAAAATAGAACTAAAACACTGTAAATTCACTAATTTTAACATTTTCAGGATAAAAAATCAGGAGAAACTAAATTCCTATTTTTTTAAATCAAAAGAAACATTAAATTTAGAAGAAATTATATAATTACTATATAATTTAAATGTATAAACTAAGTGTGCATAGCAATACCCCGTCTATATGTACCCATTTACGAATGAAGTTAGCTCTAAATAAAATTCTATTATCAATATTTTACTGTATATAATGAATTATCTCTTTTGCTAGCATTAACTAGGCATGATAAATAATCTCGTATTTATGGGAACCGCTCTGAATCCACTCTAACTTTGACGTGACATACTTGTTTTAATTAGGTATGAGTATATATACAAGTATTATCCAAACTGTTTAAGTGAAAATTGAGATGGATGTCAAATTATACATATACTTCTATTATCATTATTACATTTTTTATACATGCACACACACATATTAAAGATTTTATTGTTATAATTTTTGAAAATATAAATCAACTAGGTTAATAGTTAAATAATTAAATAATAAACTTAAAAATATAACTGAATACTTTATTTTTTAAATTTAATTTCTTTGTTATTCATTATAATTTATATATTATTTGAATTAAAATACAATTTAAAACTTAATATATACGTAAAGTAAAATTATAAAAAAAATTGTAGTAAATTACTCGTGGTATACATAACCCAATAAAACTCAACAAAAATAAAAGTAAGTACCAAAATTTTAAACCTATTTCTATAATTTTATATTTGTACTTTTCCCGCTTTTTGCGGAGATGAAAATGTAAAGGGTCAAATTTATCTCTGATCTGTCCCATTATCATCCTTAACATTAACTCTAGAATTTCAGAATCTTTGGTATTGTTGATGACTTTCTTTTAAAAGCACGGCCAATCAGTATGAAAATTTTAAATGAAAGGTATATCTATTCTTAATCTCATATCAATACATAAATTTCACAAATTACTTTCTTTTTGTTCCAAATTCAACTGAATCCATCAATGAATCATCAAGAAAGAGTCCCCCCGCCCCACACCAAGAACCATGAGTTAGATTAGGGAATGAAAAGGGAAGTAGTGGAAATGGGTGAAGGATCAGAAAAACTTACCAAAACTTGGCTTCAAATTCAATCACTACCAACTTTTCCCCAGAGCTCTTAGGAAGGGAAGAGAAAGAATTTGGGGTGAACACAAGGAAGTGTACGGCCAAGGCCGACTCAAATGGGGGCTTGGATGATTTGATCAATTACTTAAAAGTCCATGGTTAAATGATTAAAGCAAGTTCATTTTAATAATCAACAAATGCAACAACTTATTATTTATATATATTAAAAAAATAGATTGACTTCACTTGGATGGTTAAGTTGGCGGGCAATATGGTGTCTAAAACCATGAGCCCAAGGTGTTTTTTCATACTACACAGTGAGTACAAAGATGTAAGAGAAATAATCATGGTTTAATGTAACTAATTAGACATGCACTTAGTTAAATGGTTTGAATGTAACTAGGAAATTTTAAGATAATGGTAATACATATCTAGGTTCTGAAGTTGGTGATAACTTAATCAATATGTAATATTTAACAACCAAATGATGTAATATTCAGTTAGTTTTTAGAGTTTATCTGGCGAATTATGTAAAAAAATAGTTGAAACTAATAATATTTTTTTTATCTTCCGATGGATGGTGGATAGTTACTATGATTTGCTTTGTCTCTTCATGTGTTAACAACAACCATAGAAGGTGTCTTTCTAAATATGAAAATTTATAAAATATAAGGTTATTACATGGTAAAAGATATTTTTTTTCTACTTATTATATAATCGTAAATATTGAAAAAAATATTACTGGAGATTTTACTACAAATATGATATTAATCCATGACTTTTAGGTTTTAACTTTAAAATACAAAGACAAGCACAACCTTATAAATGAAGGTTAATATATGTTTAATCTTTTTAAACTTTAAAATACTAAGTTATATATTTTGTCTTGACCCCTTCTCAAATTGGTTGTTAAATACTACTATTACATTCTCCAAGTGAGTACAAAGGTCTTGAACCCCGCCTTCTCAAATGCTACCTACCACTAGTATATATTGATTAAGTTTTCACTATTGTTGAAACATTGTATTCTGATAATAAGACAATGATTGATATTTGCTATTTTATACTTCATCATCATTTGACAGATAAGGGACTGTTAATTTTAGTGAGAGTATTGATGCTAAGACTTTTCTAGTTTCTTGTTTCTCTCCTGTTACTAGTCTGTGGGGCTTGTGACTAAGCTAGTTGCAATTATTGGTGATTAGTAGTTTTTTTTAATACAATTATATGTTTATTTTACTCATAATTTGCTTTTAGTAATATGTTTTAGATTTTTCTTCTCCAATTTTTGCATATAAACTTTAAGGTTTAAATGCTTTTTTTTTCTTATGTTTTTTTTTTCATTTTTATCATTGTAATTTTTTTATTCATTACAAAATATGTATATTTTGTTTTATGTTTTTAAATTATTTTAAATAACATTTTTTCAATATTCAAATTTTTTTTTATTATTCAAAGTGTTATCTAAAACATTTTAAAAACAAAAAATAAAATAAGTACATTTTAAAATTACTAAACTAAAAAAATTACAAAAACGAAAATGAAAAAAAAATAAAATTATAGGAACTAAAGAGTATTGAAGCCAAATTTTAAATGTATTTTACTGAGTCATGATTTTTTATTTTGTCCCCCTTAAAGAAAATCTGGCTGAGCCGCCGCAGATTAGTACGTAGTCTCTAATAGTAATCCCTAATTAATTCATCAAAGACTCGAGCAATTACAATTAACCATGATCACCAATCACGCAAAGATAGTAGAAGAAAATACCTACTAGCTGTTGAATGCAAATGTAACACAGTCGAACATGTGACATGAACACCTATTAATTTCTTTTCTTATGTGCATGTTGCCTCCATTATTGGGAATATACCTAGCTAGCTGTTGAGAAGAATAATTGATGTTTTGAACACTAGCGGGAAATAAGAGAGAAGCAGACATGTGAAGACGATCAACAAATTGCTAGTGGCTGCAGTGGTTGACCAGTCAGTACATACACTGATTGTTGAAAAGTCTCAGCCAATACCAGTTTTGTTTGTCAATATAAACGAACAAGTTATGGAGCCTGAATTGCCATATATGTGCATCAGTTCTTCGTTCCTCAACCTTCTTTCTTCTTATATATCTAACATGGATAAGTATCATTCAAGTGGGAAAAGTTCTTCCATGACTGCTATAGCCTTCCTGTTTATCCTTCTAATCACTAATACAGGCACAACAGGTCCCTCTCTCTCTCTTCCCTGTGTCTCTCTATGCATCAATATGTTTTCAACTTTGCCTTGATTAAGGGCACTTACATTTATGTTACCATTTACTCGTATGAATATATAATGAATAGGATGTTTATTCTTATGAATCTCTCTCTCTCTCTCTCTCTCTATATATATATAGTTTTTTGGTCTAGATTGAATGACACATGTATTTTCTGTTGAAAATAATTATATTAAAACAGTAAGA
Source organism: Glycine latifolia (assembly GCA_013407115.1). Taxonomy (NCBI): domain Eukaryota; kingdom Viridiplantae; phylum Streptophyta; class Magnoliopsida; order Fabales; family Fabaceae; genus Glycine; species Glycine latifolia. The sequence continues at coordinate 22,454,913 of CM023943.1, forward strand.
CCATTATATACGAAAAAATTCAGATCTATCCCTATATACTTTTTGGCTTTAGACAAATTTTGTAGATGAGTCTTATCTATTTTCATTTTATTCTTCCATTTTTTGGTGTAAAAATTGTTAATTAAAATTTAATATTCAAGCAATATTTTTACATTTCATTCAATAGTAGTTTATTCTACTATATCTTAGAATATAAATTATCTCAAATTGAATCTAGAAAAAATTAATTTTAAATATTTTTTTTAACAATGACAACAATAGTAAGTATTATTAATTATATTTTATAAACATTATATGCATATAAAAATGATTAATTTTTAATAGACTTTAATATTTTTAGTAAGATATTAATTTTTTTTGTAGTATTTTTTTAATATCCTCAATTTAGAGAGAAATTTTAACACCAATAATATCAAATTAATAATCACTGAAAATTAAATTTAGTTGAGGATAAATCTAATATTTTTTTCAATTCACTTTCTTTTAAAATTTTAATTATTACGATTCAAATAAAAATTACAAAGTAATTTTATATTTTACAATAAAATGTGTAATCTGACAAATCTCATTTTCATCAAAATATACATCATATTTTTTTATTATAAAATTTCATCACTATATTCATTTTAATATGATTATTTTTAATTTAAAGTAAATGGAAACTAATTTTCCTATGATTTTCAAATGAATTATAATTTATCTATGTATATACATATATTAAAATTTTATAATTTTACTAACAAAAGAATGTAAAATATATTATCTAATAATTTAAATTTAAATTATTTTTATAAATATTTATAAAATTAATAAGACCTAAGGCAATGACCTAATTGGTCTTACCAATGCCACGACACTGGCAAAACTCTCTCCCCCCTGAATATTTAACGGACAGTTATATATTCGGGATTGAAATTTGAAATTTCTAATTAAAATGAAATAATATGTTGTCAATTGATCCAAACATACTTGATGATCTAAATATTATATATAATACAAACATTATGTATAATACAATACGTAACTTGTTCTATACATATTGTCCCTTACACATATAATTATATAATACAATACCTAACAATCTCATTACATTTGCTTTTTTTGAGTTGAGAAGGACTAGTTACTGGAATACGTGCAAGTGAGTCACTACTAGGATGTGAATGAGTTATTGTTAGGATACAGAACATGATTGTGAGGCAATCTCGCAAATGTGCATGAGTCTAGCTCTCCAATCATAAAATATTTGGATATAAACTGATATACATGACCTGATTAGTGATAGGGATATTCTGCTTCAAGCGTAGAGAACATAATAGGATGTAGGCCAAACAGCTTAGCAAGTTGTTAATGGACCTTAGATGACTCCTTAGCCCTACCGATGGCATGGACGAATCATTGTTTCATAGAAATATGTAAAAATAGGGCCACTTTTAAAAGTCGAGTACTACTCTACCATTGAGTTAGAAAAAAAAAAAAAGATTATAATGGTTCTCTCTTGAAACATTTATATTTAAAATTGAATTTATTTTATTTTTAATCTTTGAATCGGATTTTTGTTCTTGAATTTTTTATGTTCTTACTTTTAGTCTTTTTAGGGTCTGAAAGTAAAAACGAAAAAATAGTTAAAAATTAAAAGTTAAAAAGAAGCAAATTAAGGACGTTGATCAATGAAAAGAAAAGTTCAAGGACTAAAAGTAATTTTAAAAAAATATTTAGGGATTAAAAATATAATAAATTCTTTCAAATTTGAAAGATATGCGAATATCTTTTTAATCAAGGTAATTCATACACTTTTAATTAGTGCTTTAGTTTTATTAATTTTTGATAGTTAATTTTTGATATTATAGTAATGCACTTTGTTTTATAGTACTTTGTAAAAATATGACATTAATTGAAAGGATAACATATTTATTGAACTAAAATCTGCATAAAAAGTTCATAAATTAGTATATATAGATACTAATTAAAACATGGACAAATAATGACACTAAAATTACTATCTAGACAAGCATATATCACTTTTGAAAGAAAGTATAGGTAGTACTTAGTGTTTTTATTTAGACCTGTAAGAGATGAAGATAAGGTCAAACACTCTTAAATTGTCCCCATATTAAAAAAAAGTTGTAAAATAAAACTTAAGAAAAATTGGGTAATCCTCAAGTAGATTTTTGGTCTTTAGATATAAATTTTTAGTTTTCTGTATAAATGTCATCCATTTTAAATCTTTACATTTAAAAGTACACGAATTTTATAATTTTAAAGAACTAAAACGAAAAAATTAAGTTAAATAGGAATCAGTTTATATATAAAAGCTCATGTTATTAAAGACTATAAAACATATTCCAAAACCAAAACAATGAAATAAAATAAAACCATTGATTAAGATAGTATAATATTCCTTGCATTTCAATTGTTAGAAAATGAAGCAAGTTATGTACTCATCGCTAGACCAAGTCATCTATATTGTGAATCAAGTAGCTAGCAAATTAGTAGTACAATCAATTCACAACTAGTGTAATTTTGTTCCATCTGATGATGATGCAGATGCACAATCTGGGGTATGTTATGGAAGACTTGGCAACAACTTACCATCCCCTCAAGAAGTTGTGGCCCTCTACAATCAATTCAACATTCGCAGGATGCGAATCTACGGTCCAAGCCAAGAAGTCCTCGAAGCTCTAAGAGGTTCCAACATTCAACTTTTGCTAGACATTCCAAATGACAACCTCCAAAACCTAGCAACTAGCCAAGACAATGCAAACAAATGGGTGCAAGACAACATCAAAAACTATGCCAATAATGTCAGATTCAGATACGTTTCAGTAGGGAATGAAGTGAAACCCGAACACTCATTTGCACAATTTCTAGTGCCTGCATTGCAAAACATTCAGAGGGCCATTTCTAATGCTGGCCTTGGAAACCAAGTAAAAGTTTCCACTGCCATTGAGACTGGTGCCTTGGCAGAATCATTCCCACCATCAAAGGGTTCCTTCAAATCTGATTATAGAGGAGCATATCTTGATGGTGTCATCAGATTTCTAGTGAACAACAATGCCCCATTATTGGTTAATGTGTACCCTTACTTCGCTTACATTGGAAACCCTAGGGACATTAGTCTCGACTATGCACTTTTTAGGTCTCCTTCGGTGGTAGTGCAAGATGGTTCACTTGGTTACCGCAACCTCTTTGATGCTACGGTTGATGCTGTTTATGCTGCATTGGAGAAAGCAGGAGGAGGGTCATTGAACATAGTTGTGTCTGAGAGTGGATGGCCTTCTTCTGGTGGAACAGAAACTTCACTTGATAATGCAAGAACTTACAATACAAACTTGGTTCAGCATGTGAAACAAGGAACCCCTAAAAGGCCTGGTGCACCCCTTGAAACTTATGTGTTTGCCATGTTTGATGAAAATCAGAAGCAGCCAGAGTATGAAAAATTTTGGGGGCTCTTTCTTCCTAATAAGCAGCCCAAATACTCGATTAATTTGAATTAATTATTAGCAGAAGCATAATTTAGTGTGAAATAAGGGCCATGAGTCCAAATGAAACTTCAATAATTGTCTTAGAAGAGGCAGGTATAGAACTTTAATTTATCTGCATTCTTGAAGTCTGCATACCATTTACGAGCTAAGTTAATTAGCTTTAAATAAAAGTTATCTTATTAATGATCAAGAAGATCTTCTTTTGCTCAATGACTCCAGAATTTCTGAATCTCTCTATGGTTGATGACTAATTTCTTCCATACCAGGACCAACAGCATTTAAAATCATTCTATTTATAAACCTATAGCATATATAAATACCTAAATATTTGAATAAAGGATCAAAATTTTAGGATTTTAAATTATTTTTTTTGTCAGAAGGATTTAAAATAAAAAATTGATAAAAAGACTAAACTTAATGGATTTAAAAAATAGACTTCATTAAATATAATTAATTTAAAAAGAAAATTCAAGTAACTCAAATTAAAAAAAATAAAAATGTAATTAAACCTAAAGTGGTTATGTAGATCGAAATTAAAGCTCCACCTAGCTAGCCAGGACACAATAACTAAACCACGTAAATATGGTATGGACTGGTTTTTCACATAGAAAAGAATCATAATATTTCTTTGATGTGTAGAGAAAGCTTATATATATGGGACATCTTCCACAACGATGAGAAGTTATGGGTATTTTGTGATGTATGGGGAAAGATCATATGGTATCACTAACATGTGATCTTTATTAACACTTTTTTATCTAACATTTAGTAAATATATTGTTAAAAGTTTTTTATCTCATTTAAAAATGTTATAAAATATAGTTTTAGCAACATGAACTATACATAATATTTGATAATATTTTTTAAATGCTATAAAAAATTTTAATACCATTTATATTAAGTGTTAAAAACATGTTAAAAATTAATGTATAATAGTGTATTTTGATTATCATCAATGTATATAGTAGTATCATCAATTGTTCTCCTCCCCATATAGGAATTGAATACCATATATATGGAGTTGATCAATTGATCATACTCATCAAATATTCCAGGCTTGACTCCCTTTCTCCTTCACCCGTAGTTAATCTAACGTAAAATGAGGTGTACGTTTAGAATTTTGCAAGAAGAAAATGTTGCGGCTAGGAATTTTGGAGAACAATTAATGGAACTACCAGACTAGCTATATATAATCAGCCCCATATATTTATTATACCACAATATAATTGAAATGAGCAAAAAAAACTAAAGCAAAATACCCGGACAAATAGTTTGGCATGCTGCATGTACTGTAATTGGAAAGGATAAAGATAAATGAACATCCTAAATGCTATTAGACACTAATTAGTGTGGGAGAGAAAAAAATTATATAATATAATAAGAAAAAAAATATTGATAAAATATTTAAAATAAAAGAATATTCATGTATCACTGTCTGAAAAGGAAAAACCTTGGTGATGGACGATAGTTTTGGGGGTAGAGCCAATCCATTGTATTCAATGCATTTTAAGACCCCAACACCTTGCTCATTAATTAATTGACACTTGATGGCTGAAAACCTTTTATTACAAGCATTGCACTTTGCACATGAAAGTGATCTATTACGTGTCAAGCCATTACATGCATGGTAGTTACACAATCAAGTCAGTGAGACAGGCATCTTATTTGGTGGGAGCACCACCACCTCACTGAATGAGAAAGTGCATGAGGGGTGGATTTTAGAGAAAAAAAACTCTTCTTCATTTATTGGATTTTTTTTTCAATAGGAGAGATATAAACACAAAGATTTTGAGTCCCACATAAAAAATTTCAGTAAGCGGAGAGAATCTCAACCTGGGTTTGAGGGGTTTTAGAGCTTGTTTGTTTGGATAGTTAAGTGTTTCATTAGTTTGAAGATACGTTTTATATTTTTTTTTAGACTTTAAATATATTTTAGGTCTGTAATAAATAAATAATTTTTGTTTTGGAAATATATTTAAGTCTTATTTTTATAAATAATTATAAAATTTTACATTACTTTTTGTTTAGTTTCTTATTTTTATAGTTAATATTTGTGTACAATTTACTAAAATAAATTTTATTATTTTTAATACAAATCTTTGAAATAAAGAAAACAAAATGTCAATTTAGAAATTATGCATAAATAGAAAATAAGGATTTTTTTTGCTGGAGTTTTCAAATTCTCACGTGATGGAAGTCCATGAAAGGGAGGGAAAAAAACCCATAATTTTGTCATGACCAGTTAGATGGCGTTATGTAATGTAGTACTGTTTGACCTGACATAAGTCTCCCAAACTCAAAATTCAGAAAATCTTAAGTCCAGTGGTAAGTTTGGCAAATATTAAATTAGAGAAATATATAACTGTTTATTTTTAAAAAAAATTCTCTTAAACGTTTATAATATAAAATGATTATTTATACAATAAATATAAAAAATGTTTGCTGCTGTTTGGTTGAAATACCTAGTCTAATTAAAAATTTAATTATAAAAATTATAAATAGCCACAAATCAATTTCATTTTTTTCGATTCAACTTTAACTGTTCTTTTTTATTTACAACAACAATAATTTTCTCGTACTGTAACATATATTTTAAAATAAAATAAGTAATTAAAATTAATTTAAGCACAAATTAATTATATTAAACAACTGATAATTATCTAATAAGTTGTTGATTCGAGGAATACTAAATTCAATTATCTTTTAAATTCAAGTCTTATGGATGAATAAACATAATTAAGAGATGAGACCCCACTAATATTAAAAGTGATCGTTTTTCAACAAAAATTAATCATTAACAAAATTAGTAAATATTTCATATCAATATAACCTAAAATACGATTGATAATTAATTATACTAAAATCTAAATGCAAATTAAACAAGAGGCCACGTGAGCCTTTGGGCAAAAACATAAAGTGGCCGGGGCCACGAGCCAAGAGGATTTTGTAATTGAATTGGAAAATAAACATAGTCCATTGCATTAGTCTTCTGCTAAGAATCAAATTAAGTAGAGAGAATGAGAACCGAACTGAAAGATGCAATATGCATTGTTTCCTTGTCTTTCTCTGACTCTCTATAGTTGATCCAACGCACTTGCATGTATAGTCTAGCTAGGATATATGCCCGTAATTCGAGTTACCTTAACAACACTTTAGTGGGACCCACTTTAATTGATTAAGGGCCTATTTGAATGTAAGTTTCTTTAGAAGCACTTCTAGAGAAAGAAAATAAGAAGAAAAAAATGAAATGAGCTTCTCCATAAGCTAAAATGAGTTTTCCATTAGTTCATTTATAGATGTCATCTCATCTTTTAAAGAAACTATATTGGTGAGCTTCTAAAAATTAGCTAATAAAAAACTTATTTTTACTTTTGGAAAAACTCATCTCATTTTTTCCTTCTTATTTTCTTCTTTTAAAAATGCTTCTAAAGAAGCTTACCCAAACAGGCCCTAATAACAATATCCAATGCACAAAAGAAGAAAAAAAATCTACGCACGACTCATTGATTCATTGTTCTTCTCTCGTCCCATATAACTTTCATCAGTTTCATGTTTATCCTACTGATACAGACACATAAGCACTCCTACTTATTTTGTGCACCTTTTGTACAATTAATCCAACCCTTTTCTTACTTAATTGGCATGCAAAACAAGAAAAAACATTTTAATTTAAAATGCTAATAGATGATACATATTAAAAGTATTTAACAATTGTGAGGGATTAGCATAGGAATAGAGAGGAAAATAAGGCTATGATTGCGAGGGATTAGTAAGGAATTAGGAGAAAAGTTAGGTTATGAATTGCGAGGGACTATTGTGAGGGATTAGCTTGGAATAATTGTGAGGGGTTGACGAGAAATAACATGGGAGCATTTGATATTATCATTTGCGAGAGTTTAGTGATGGATTTGCAAGAGAATAATCTCTCGCAAAATCATGATTTTCTTGTGGTGTTAAAGAGCTAAATTAGAAGTCAAATGTTTCTCATTTGAATCATCTTCATGTTTCAAGTTAGTTTCTTCTCCAATTGCGTTGTTGAATGTATTATAAACCCATATTTTCTTGTATGTAGGTGGAAATCCATGCTTTCTATAACAAATCTCAACACTGTTACCCAATTTGCCACAATTGGTACATTGTTTGTTATTTTACTTTCCTTTCTTAAATGTCTTCCTACCATTAGTGACATTTATCAAAGCCTGTGTTTCTTCAATAGGTCCAAGTCCATTATGTCTTTCATGTGGAATGATAGAAAACTCTTTTTAATAGGTAATAGATCTTTCGATCTCATGACATTGAAGTCATAATTCAATCCAATGAGAAAACATATCACATAATCTTATTAATTGTAAGTCATGAAAATTCATAAGGCATCACAAGAACACTAAAAACACACAAAACTTGGAATTGGTTTGTATTTTTCCAATCCTTCCCACAAAATCTTCATTTTAGTGAAATTTTCTATGATAGAACTTGAATTATACTTATAAGAATAAAATTATTGTTGAAACTCAACAATTCAAAATATACAAGACGTTGTGCTATACAAAAAGATGCATAGCTTATTAACCAAGAATGGACTACAATAATACAATATTCTCAAGTATTCACTACTACAAAAAGTTGTTTATTACGACGCGCCAACAACAACGGTTGACAAAAATCGTCTTTGAAGACGATGTGGTGGCAGTGTTGTAATTAAGTTCATTAATAACGAAGACGATTTTCAAATAACCGTCTTGGAATTGTGAGTTTAAGGACGATTATTTAAAAAATCGTTGTAATTGAACATGTAGAAAGACAATTTTACAAAATCGTCTTTGAATGGTACTTACCATTCTCGTTTTCTATCTATCTCTCTCTCTCTCTCTTATCGGGCAACATAAGCACTAGCCTTTTCCCTACCCCTAAAAAAAAAAAAAACCCGCGACTCTTTTTTCATTTCCCTCCTAGTGTTTTGAGTGAAACCTAAATCAGTAAAGAAACAAATTCCTAAATCCTCAATACTCAACAAATCATTCTTCTCCATCTCACATTGCTATAGCCAACAAGTATCTCTATCTCTTTTCTCCCTCTCATCTCTTTTTGGTCTCGTTCCCATCTTTCATGTCTCTTTCTTGTCTATTCTAAGTGTTGCGAGGTTAGGGGGTAGCGATTGTTGTGGGATTACGACATATCTGAGGCTACATAACTGGGGGTAAAGGGAGGTTATGGGGTTGTGGTTATGGAATAGAGGCAAGCTATATATCAAGGAAACCTAAGATTTCAGATCTACCTCAATTCATTTCCTACAACATACAAATATTCTACTAACTTAAAAGATAAGTATTCTAATTGGACTCAGCCTAATCACATATTGCAAGGATAGAATGCATGTCAATCCAATGTCCAACCATGTAAATAATGTCTCTTGGTGTATTTAGCATGTGGTGAAAAATAGTCATTCATTTAAAACACATAGTTGCTCGATAAAATCACTCATACAATTTTGAAAATAATCATTTCAAATTACAACTACACTTATTGCTAAAAAAATAAGACAATGGTGTTATATAAACCTCAAATTCATAACTCTAAGGTACACACTCTTTCTTTTTCTTCACCTGTTAACTCTACACCTTATTGACTTAAATGTTAGAGTCGTTATAAGTTAAGTCTCCTACCATCTCTGACTATAAGAAACTCTAATCATATTCCTTTGTGTATTGTCTAGGGTCCACAAAATACACGTGACAAGTGATGTGACATTCCAGTATGCACGTCAACCTTCCATGTCAGCCCTTGCACAGGAGCACAAATGTCTCGCCCTTAGCAATCGGGTTATGGGGCCAAACAAGTTATCTCTGATACCTTATTATTTGAATATTAACGATAATTTTGTAATCTCCTTATCAAGTGACAAGTACTCAATTATTTATATGATACACATTATCTATAAGTTACAATTATTTACTAGTTATTATCTACAAGCTAGTAATTATCTGTAAGGGTTGTTACACCACTGTAACGACCCTTACAAACAAGGACCTGTAGCTCTTACTTTACTCTATAAGTATCAGGTTCTATCTCACCATTTTTATATCTCATTCTCACTTAACTCACGTACTTATTTGAGTGTCGAAGTCTTTTGTTTTGTAGGTTCCCCCTCTTGTCCTCCTTACAAAGGATATTCGTCGTCCGACATATGAGATTGTGGAGTCTACCTTGACTATGTCCACTCTGATGTGGACAACTCCAGATTTCGGTAAGTACACTTTGAAAACCATTATGCAATCTCATCACTAGAGTTTGCTACTGCAAAATACAAGAAGATTGAAAAGAACATGTGACAATCATTGCTTGAATATTGCGAAAAAATGAAAAGTATAAATTTAGGTCATACAATAATACATGGACAGTCCAAATTAAAAATTAGGTAATAGTGACATAAGCACTTGAAAATTTATGTGCATTAATTTAATCTCAACTATTTAAATGTAATCTAATGATTATATTTCTAGTTCTCAAGGGGTGTTTGATAGGGAGATTCTTTTAAGTTTCCCATGAATCCTTGGGTCGTGAATCTTAAACTCCTATGTTTGGTATACATATTTTAAAAATCATTCTTAGGAATCCAACATTCTTAGGAATCATTTTTAATTAATTTTTTATTGAGTTTTCCACGAAACATTATCATGGGAGGGGGTGAGAATGCAACTTTCTCTAGTTAAAGAAAGAGTTTTATTGTGGTAAATATAATTAAAGTGTTTCATATTACTCTTATTAGATCATTTAATTTGACAAACATTAAAAAAATTTGGTAAAAATATAATGTCAACATTTGATCACAAAAATCTTATATAAATTATTCTCAGGAATATTTATGACAACTAAACCATTTTTAATCATTCAATCATGATTCTCAAGATTTATGAAACCCAAAAATCATGATTCTGGAAAAAAAAAAAACTTTCCTCATACCAAACACCTTCTAATGACAAGAATTCTCACTTGATATTACACACACACACCACTTAATAACTTTTAATGAAAGATAAAGAAGAATCAAATTGCACAAGATAATTTATATCAACCATTACATCATTTAATGACTTATAATTTTATCTTAAATCCATTGTTAAGTTGCAAGTTTTTTAAATAGATTATATTTTTTTTAAAAATTATATCAATAAAAATTATTTGATAAACCATTCATATACATTAAAATCAGTGTAATGAATTCTTTTAAAAAAAATACAAAAGTATAAGTTGTTTGATTACTTTCTTATTTTTGTTCAATTTTAACAAATTTTGGAACAAACTATCTTCTTATTGTTATAATCAAGATGATATATAATTATAATTTGGATTAATAAAATTCAAATTTTATATAAAGTTATTGATGATATAAAACATATGTGTATGTTTTTTCATTTCTCATAATAACTCTAATTATTGTAAGAAATGAGAACTTTTCACTTCTTTAAATAATCATGTGTTCCCACTATCAATCTGTTGGAATATGATCCTTTAATTTTGTCATCAACACTAAGATTACTTCCTTTACTTTTATTACATTAATTAATCAAATAATATTAGTCCATAATTAATTAATATGTAAGATAGAAAAATAAAATAAGACAAATTATTATATTAGGCATAGAAACAAACATTGAATTCATATTCAATGCCTGATTATATTTTTTATAAGACCATCAACTTTAGACAAACATCTTTAACAAGTCAAGACAAAAATAGAAATAAAATAAAAGAAATATTAATTTTTGATATTTTTAATTAAAAGAGTTATAACAATATTAATAAAATAAATAAAGGTCACTAAATAATTATATTATAATCTCTTATTTTGAAAATCTTTAAAAATAAAATGATCACATAAAGTAAGAAACAATCCTTCCTTTTCTTTAAAACAATTTCATTTAAAGATTTCTTAAAATAATGATAACAATTATCAAATACTCACGAGAAATGGTCTAAAAATATATCTTCAAATCTTTTATCTTAAATGAAGAAGATTATCAATTCATCATATTGAGATTTTGAAGGGATTTATAATTTGTTTTTTTTTTCTTTCAAAAATGAGAAAGAAACGGAAAAAAACTCTAATCTGTGACCAGGTGCATAGAGTGAGGGGGGAAATGTCAAGGAATTTTATTATTATCATAATTATTATTTTATATAGAAAACAGTAAAAACAAATAAGTAAATATATTAAAGTAAATAAATATTAATAAGTTATTAATTTGAATGATATTAGATTTGATCATTTTAAATAAGATTTTGATTTGAGTCTCATACTAAATAAGATTTTGATTTGAGTTTCATGGAAAAAAATTGATTGAACGAGATCATCTCCCTAAAGATGATAATTTAAATTTTTTAATAAAAATTAATTATTAATTGGTTATAAAAAAGTGAATAAAAAAAATAATGATGAGAGATGATGATTCATGAAACCGAAACAAAGCAAAGGACAAAAAAAACCATGTGCTATAAATAGCGAAACGAATATGATAGGGTCTCACTTCAAAGGAAACGCTTCGAAGGCATGTGACAAGAAACCTCAGAGAGCGTTTCCTCTGTCTGGGGTCCATTCACAATTTCACATTTCACATTCATCAATTCATATTCATTCATGGTCCTTCTACAACCTCCTTAATTTCATGCTCTTCTTCTTCCACCTTTTCCTCACGCATCACCGTTTCTTTTCTTGTTTCTGTCTTCGTGTGGTGTCCCGATACACAATAGAACAACAAACAATAAACACACACACAAACATAACTCTATTTTTCTCTCTCTTTTGCTGAGCTAATTACTGAAATCCGTGCCTGCTGCTTTCACCCTTTTGTGTCAAAGTTTGCAATTTTTTTTTCTCTTATATTGTGCCTCTGCTCTGCTTGCAACCAAAGCTTTCAAATTTCCTCTTCTGGGTCTTTCTCTTTTGCCTCTGGGAAATGGCTAATTGCAGAAAACAACAAGGAGAGGGTCATCATCAAGTGGGTCACTGGCGATCCTCCTACAACAGAAAGCCACCCTTGGGTTAGTCACTATTTTTTCTTTTCTTTTTCTTTTCCTTTTCTTGGTTTGGTTTTCTGAGCCTGCGTTTAATTCTAGTTGCATGGATTACTCTTTTACTTTTCTTTTTGTTTTTGTTTTCAGACACACTTTTAAAAGTGGGCGTGTGATTGAATTGCCACGCACATCATGATCACGCTGCTTTTTGAGTGAATTTTAATTGGGGTTTTTGTTTGAGAAAGTGGGGTTCCCTTGTTTTTTGTAAAATGGTCTGTATTTGAATGAGCAATTAATGGTTTTCTTGCCTTTCTTTTTCGTGTGATGGAGTTCTAATTTTGTGTCAGTCGTGTGTTTCTAGGAACTAGCTTTAGTTAATATAGATATATATTGAATTGAATTTTGTTTTATTTTTACTTTCCACCTTTTATTTAATTTTCATAGTTGAGTGAAGTGTGGTTTCATTGTGCCCTTATGAAACCCCTGCCTCTTTTGTGATAGGAGGATCAGAGGTGGATTAATTCAAGGCTTCAAGTTACTTTCCTGTGTTTGTGTTGTGTGTGTGTGTGACTCAAGTGATAAGGGTAGGGTGGGGTTATGATAGAGGGCTTAGGATTCATTTCCTTGTCAATTAATGTAACTAAGAGATTATGCTTCAATAATCAAAGGGAGGGCCTCTAAGGTTATCAGGTACTGTCATTTTTTTGGTTGGTAGGTTGTTGGTATTGATGCTTTGCATGTTCAGCAGATTGATCGGTTCCAATGTCATTGAATTATTGAAATGGACTAGGTTTTTTTTAAAGATGAAATGGACTAGGTTAACATGCATAACTAAGTGTCCTTTTGTAGTGGCTCTAAGCAAATTCTGCTCTGTAACAATTTTTGTTTGTGTGCTTTGAACCCCAACTGTCTATGTTTGGGCAATTTTCAAGTGGATGTCTAGAAATAGAATCTTTTAGTGCACATTGTAAATAAAAAACCTCATATTATCATATTGGTGAAGCCTAGGGTAAACTGAATTTCCTATGGTAGTCTGTTTTCCACATGTAGCAATTTTGATTTCTGTCGCATTCTGAACTGAAATTGTCTTGATTTTAGCAATTTCTAACAATGCAACTTTTGATTCATTCATCCAATGCGACTGGTATTATTTAATTGAAATTGATTGAGTACTGGAAAGATAACTGAATTTCCTGCTTGGTTTATCTAAATAATTCTTATAATTACTCGGTGTGTCGTGTTCTGAACTGCAACCGTTGAGGTATCTACTAATGGAATATTTTGAAGACATGTCTGATTGTTTGAAACAATGCATACATCATTCAATTATTGAAAAGGAAATCTGGTGATTGAACCTGAAGCTGTCGGTTTGTGTCGGTTTTTGAACTGAAGCTGCCGATTTTGGCAATTGTTAACTAGTTTATTAATTGAATCTTTTACGTTGCCACGTTTCAATCTAACTAGCATACAAAGTAATTGTTGCTCTAGATATAACTTGGAATTGTTTGTCTTAAGTTTTGCATGGTTTTCATTCCTTTGTCGCGTTTGTTAGAAGCATCTGCATGTTATTATGAAATAATTTTTTTGAGAATGTATGAGTATCGCATTGCAGACTGCACGCAGAGTAACGCACGGCCCTTTTGCTTGGGATTTTACATTTTGTTGGCTTTCCTTATGTACTAACCATGCTTTTATTTTGTTTAGATTGCGATGCAACTTTTGTTATGTATTCTTCCCATGATAGCAGGCGATTCCTTTAATTATCAACTGATTTTCTTATTCTTCTTGGTTCACAGGAAATAAGTGGCATTCAACAGTTCCTGCCTGGGAAAGGAAATTCTGCACTTCAATTGGCTCAGTTCCATGGCGAAAGCTAGTAGAAAGCAAGAAGTATATGCACCTGTTTGAACATGTGGTGAACTGGGATGACTCTGCTGGCAAAGAGGCATTTGACAATGCAAAAATGAGGTATTGGGCTGAGATCAATGGCGTTCCTTGCCACATATCGCCACCTGATCCCAACATTTTCATCGATGAAATAGATTGGAATGCAACTGTTGACCCTCAACTTATTCTGGACGTGGAAACAGACTTAGGAAAGGTCCCCAATGAGGAACTAAGGAAGAACGATCATGAGGTTGTGATGATTGGTGGCGCTCTCTTCTTGAACGAGCAAAAGCTACCGTGTACTGGATGGGATGACGATTATGCTGCCGAAGGACCAAAGCCTTTGGATCCAAATTCTGCTGTCCAAGGCTGGGGGGAAAATCTGCAAGAACATAATGGAGTAGAATCTGGGAAACAGAATCATGCTCCTGCTGAACATGCAGATGAACATGTTGCTCCTGTTGAACCTGCAAAAGAAGATTTTCCTGCTGAACATGCAAAAGGGCATGAATGGCAAGATTGGAGGAATGATTCTTGGGGGTGGAATCAAAGGGAGAACTATGGTGGTGGTGGCGGTGGTGGTGACTTGCACAAAATGGGAAGAGGGAGAAATGGTGGAGGAGGGTATGGTAATTGGGGAACATGGGATGGTTATAACAGAAGGAGAGAAAACAACATGTCATGGTCTAAGACCCCTACTGCATATAATGGTAACAGTGAGTATCATGTGAATAACAATAGGGGAAGAAGAAACTATAGAGGAGGAGGAAGAAGGGGCAATTTTGTTTATGTGCCTAAGGAGGTGCCTCCTACTCCTACTCCTACTCATGCTGGATGGTAAATGATACAACCAAGGCTAAGTGTCAAAGACCTTAGACTGAGACTGCAACTGCGACAAGGGGACCCCAATGAAACTGCTGAGCTGGCTGAAGATATATGAATTTTGTTATCCTGGTAAAAAAACATGTAAGATATGGTAGCTTATAAGAAGAGAAAAACAGCATTTTATATTTTAATACATTTATATGGAAGGTTTATGGTATATTTGGGATTTTATAGTTTAAGAATAGGTTTATGGTATATTCTAGTACCTGCTGTGGTGATAGGTTTATGTATATGCATAGACAACTTTAAATGAAGCTAAATTGTTCATTCTTGTCTCCTTGATGATCTATGCTACTTTTGTTTATTTGTTTTTCATAATTCAATATGTGATCCCTTTACACTTTATTTGACCTTAGGGAAAAACTAGGTCTGTTTTTCTCCTTTTTTTTTTTATAAAAAGAATTGTTTTATTTTTTATGATTGTGTTATGTTTTTAAAGTTCTTTTCAAAACTCTCTTTTTTAGATTTTAAAATTAAAAACCTTTTCAAAAAAATTATAAAACTTGTTTGATATGATAGTTTTTTGAGAATCGTTTTCAAAACTCTCTTTTTTAGTTTTTAAAATAAAATAAAATAAAAAATAAAAAAACCAAAGTATATCTAAGTTGTATTAAAAATCTAAAATCAGCTTGACTCTTTTTTTTTAGGAATCAGCTTGATTCTTAAATATTTATTTTCAGTTTTTTTATTATGTTTTTATAAAGTTTAACACGAGGAAACCATTTCATGCTAAGGTGTTAAAGTCAAAGCATGCCTACTAATGAACGTGGGCTCGATTATATTTTAACCTAAGTTTAATCCTACTCATGAAATTTCACTTGATTTTTTTCATCCAAATAATTTAACTAACTGTCATTATTTTGTTATGGGTTTTTTAGAGCATTTTTTTTATCCAATAAATTCTCTTGATGAATTATTTTACCCAATAACATGACTCAAACCAATGAAAGTTTGATTAGATTGATTTGGCTTAAACACTTACCTAAAACCAACCATACCCGACCTCATTAAGTTTGGAGCACTGTTCTGCTCAAACTTCATCTATAACCACTTTTAATACTCGTATAAATAGTTTTTTCTTTTATTAAACTAACATACCAATTTATGTTTTACACTATTTTACCTGTCTCATTATTTAAATATTCTGAAAGTTTATTAATTTTAAATTATTCTGAAATATCTTTTTCATCTTTTATTTTTTTAATTACATAAATTTTGTGTTTAGTACACTTCTTTTAAAATTAGATAACATTAACAAGTTTGCCTAATGAACTAGTTGGGTGATGGTTTAACCGTGTTGGTCAAGTTTGCTTCTAAAGAACAATTTGCCTAATGAACAAGTTTGTCTAATAAACTAATCAAGAATTGATGCAAATGACCTAATTACCATGTTGGTTGCCTCAAAAATAATTATATAAAAATAGTAAATCTTTATAAAAATTCAATCACTACAATTCATAAAATAAATTACTAGCAACATATGAAAATATAAATTTGATAAAAAAGAACGAAACAAATAAAAAATAAATTTACTAGCAACAAATAATTATAATTCACTTTTTACATAAGTTAATATTATATTAATTTGGGTGAAAAAACTAAAAAAAAAAAAGATATTTAATTTAGGGAAAGAAACAAAAAAAATTATAATAATATCCACGCTCTAAATGTTTTTAGGCCTTGACACAATTCGAAGGTGAGTCCTTTTATAAGTTCTGCATAAGCTATTCCTATAATTAAGTTATCTTGAAGAACTTGTGAAAATAAGTGAAAAACATCTAAAATGTATTAGTAATACGATATTTTTATAAGTTCTCCCAAACACTTATATACCATAAGAGCAGTCCAAAATCGTCGTTTATAAGTTCTTCCCAATGGGACCTTAGTTATTTTATTTGAGGGTGTGCTTAATAATTGATATTGAAAAACTTTGAACAAAATGAGCTTATCTACGACCAACATGTATCATATATTCAAAATGCACGAGGTATCTAGAGTTCTTAACAAGTTTGTGATTGAGCGTCATGGTGAGTTCTACACTAGGGTGGTTTCTGAGAAAGGAGAGACTGATTGAGTCTTTTCAAGCTAGGAGAACAATTTTCTTAACCGTGGTACGAAAAAGGTGAAGGGAGGATAGGTTTGAGAAAACGTGGTGAGGTGACCATGAACTTATGAATGTATAACTCAGAATATGACTAAGGTTCTAGAGGATGGTCCAGTGAAGCATCGTGAATTTGTGATGGTCATGTACGTAAATCCTCTTAGCGATAAGGAAATGAGTTTAAGGGCAATCACATGAAAAAATACGCTTAATTAGTTGTTAAAGTGTTAGGGAAAATAGTTAGCTTCCACACTTAGGAATCGAAACTTCAGAGGAATTGCACTAAGAATGATAAAATATTTATTATTGATATGTACAATGGTTTTTTCTAAGTAGTTTTTAGTAGTGGGAAAAATTATAAGTTTACCTTACTGGAAGGTCGTTGGATGGTGGTTGATCAATATCTAATTGTCCAACATTGGCAATCATTTTTCTTCATGAATGCGAAGGAATCAAGGAGGATTACAATTTGGATTCCCACTGAACTCCCTAATGGTATTTTTTTAGAGGGGTTGGTATAACCCTCGGGAATTATGAAGATTAATCATTTGACTTCAGTTCATTAATTCACAAGGTAAAATTGCTCAAATTTTTGTTGAATTGGACCATGATAAACCTTTGGTCACTGTTGTTAGGGGTTATCCCCT
This sequence comes from Glycine latifolia, assembly GCA_013407115.1. Classification (NCBI taxonomy): domain Eukaryota; kingdom Viridiplantae; phylum Streptophyta; class Magnoliopsida; order Fabales; family Fabaceae; genus Glycine; species Glycine latifolia. Next base: position 22,472,927 of record CM023943.1, read on the forward strand.
TTACTTAAAATATAAAGGTTTACAAGTATTTTGCTTTCGGCCGGTGTGGGTGATTTGGGCACAGAGAGGATCAATGTACTGAGTTCATAGGCAATAATTGTAATAATCAAGGGGGAAATAAGACGCATAAAAGGTGTCAATGAGGTAGCGTACGTATGCAAAAGAAAGCAATGGTTGACGTCAGCCCTACTTTCTAAACTAATGCAAAAAAATATGGATCAAACTAAGTCAACGAATCACCTACAGTCTAGCAACAGGGTAATTAGGGTTTATGGTTAATTGTTCACGTAATAACGCGTAAAATAAGGTGGTTACACAAAGTATTAAAGATTCTTCCATTTGGGATGTTGAAGTTGGCTTTGAGTTATAGCTTTTGCAACAATAGATTTTATCCTTTTCTTGAGATCTCCTTAACTTCGATGTAACTCATGGATTTATAACAAACCCGAAAGTTCATCCAACTTAAGTGTACTAAGATCTTTTTTACTTCCTAACTAAATGGATGTGAAATAATCCTCTTTATATTGTAGTTTCTTCTCAAAGGTGTGTTTATTGTTATAGCTATTACGAGCAGTTTTGAACCTTTTGTGGGTATTGATAATGTTTATTGCTAGGTTCTCTTATGCATAGAGAGTGTATTAATTTGTCTCAAATTTTTGCAAGTACTGTTACACAAGTCAAACAAAGTTTTGCCGGTAACTTCCTTATGACTCAAACCCTTGCCTCAAATTTGTCTCTTCCAAGACTTAGCTACATAGACATCTTTTAATCTGGCAATCATGATTTTGAACTTCATCTCAAAATTTGATCATCTCATCAATATTTCTTGAATTGACTTCATACTTCAAGAAATGTTGAAAAGTTTGATAGGAGCTAGGTAACATTATTGAAGTCCAAGTTATATATAACTTGATATTCTATAACTCTCAAATCTTCGTCCTTCGTGTTCATTTAATTTCCTACATTAAAAATTCAAGAAAATTAGAATGTAATGATCTTTTTTCATTTAACAATGTCTTAACACGAATTGCATGAAAATGTATACAATTGTAATAATATCCATCAAGTTAATGCATTAAAACATGTAATAAGATTCTACGAATCTACATATGCTACCGTAGATTGTTCCATTTATCATGACACTTTTGACCCTTCTTATTTTCCCCTCTAAGATAGCTTTGCAGTTCCTAGCTTGGATCCTAGATTCAAGCCACTTTGAGATAGTTTGAGTTTTAATTATGCGAATGGCTATTAGCTACACAGCGTGATGATACGGATCCTTCGCACGCACCAGCTGGTATTATTTGCGTGTGATAATTTATTTTCTTCCTTTTATTTTTTACTCACCGGATTTATTAATTAGTTACACTCATTGTGCTTCACGACTAGCTAGCTACAAATCACTGCACCTTGGATCAATATTAATTATAATTTGATCACCCCCCCCCCCCTCTCCTATCTCTATCATATGCATTGAAGTTTCAATTTGCTGGTTGAGCATACTTATTAATTGTTCTCCTGAATTGCATTCATCCACGTTAATATTGTGGATGAGTCACGTGTTCTTGACGGCATGTTCTATTACCTAGTGTTGGTGTCACAGTGGTCGCTATAACACGTTAATTTGTGAAATGGTTGTACTGATATGACATTAAGAATCTTTCATTTAAAATTTTTCGTACTAGGGTTGGTCGTGCTTTGAAAGAAAGTCATCAATCAAACTAGAGATTCAGAAATTCTAGAATTAATTAATATGCAAGCAAATTAAAGAGATGATTCAATATATATTGTATAATATTGATAAGGAAAACTTTTATTTAAAGCTAACTTTGCTTGTAAATGGGTACATACTGACTCCAACAATAGTGCAGATAAAGCTCCATAGCTGCCTCTTCTAGGACAATTATGGAAGTTTCACTTGAAATCATAGCCCTTATTTGCTATAAACTATATATACTTCTAATAACTAATTCAAATTAATCCAGTATTTGAGTTGTTTATTTGGAAGGAAGAGCCCCCAAAACTTCTCATAATCTGGCTGCTTCTGATTTTCTTCAAACATGGCAAACACATAAGTTTCAAGGGGTCTACCAGGCCTTTTAGGGGTTCCTTGTTTCACATGCTGAACCAAGTTTGTATTGTAAGTTCTTGCATTATCAACTGAAGTTTCTGTTCCACCAGAAGAAGGCCATCCACTCTCGGACACAACTATGTTCAGTGACCGTCCTCCAGCTTTCTCCAATGCAGCATAAACAGCATCAACCATAGCATCAAAAAGGTTACGGTAACCAAGTGAACCATCTTGCACTACCACCGAAGGAGACCTAAAGAGTGCATAGTCAAGACTAATGTCTCTAGGGTTTTCAATGTAAGCTAAGTAAGGGTACACATTAACCAATAATGGGGCATTGTTGTTCACTAGAAATCTGATGACACCATCAAGATATGCTGTTCTATAATCTGACCTAAATGAGCCTCTTGATGGAGGGTATGATTCTGCCAATGCACCATACTGAATGGCAGTGGAAACTTTGATTTGTTTTCCAAGGCCAGCATTAGAAATTGCTCTTTGGATGTTTTGCATTGCAGGCACTACAAACTGTGCAAATGAATCCCAAGGCTTCACTTCATTTCCCACAGTAATATACTTGAATCTGACATTGCCAAAGTTTCTGACGTTGTCTTGCACCCATCTGTTTGCGTTGTCTTGGCTGGAAGCTACATATTGGAGGTCGATGTTAGGGAGATCTAGCAGCAACTCAATGTTGGAATCTCTCAGAGCTTGGAGGACTTGTTGGTTTGGATCATAGATTCTCATCCTTCGGAAATCATACTGTTTAAAAAGGGACACTACTTCTTGTGGCGATGGCAGATTGTTGCCAACTCTTCCATAGCATACACCAGATTGTGCACCTGCACCAGATGGAATAAAATGCCACTAAAATGGTGAATTGATAGTACTACTTCTAAGGTATCAAAAAAGTTTGACTTACACAAGTAAGTTGTGTTATATATATATATATATATATGTATGTATACATGTTATAAATTCTTGTTATTCTTGTGTGTATGAGTTGAAATGAATTGTGAAAAATTCATATTCGAGCTGATTTAGTCCTGATCGACTTAAAATTTTATTGGTTCTAATTAAGCATGATAGTCCTTCGATGATGTATATTTTATTATTTAACTTTTTTACAATCGGTAAAATCATGGATAATAAATTTAATACTACATGTGTTGTCGCTTTATTTTATTTTATTTCTATTTCTTTGCATTATATTTTTCTATTTTATAGTATACATAATAATAATATTCTATATTTTCTAATTTTAGTTTATAGTGATTAAAAAAAATTAATGATTTTGTAATGTAAAAATCAATTATTTTAATATTTTTTAAAATAATTGGCCCATTGGCCAACTTGTTTAGGCTGGGACACACTAAGGGTTGGGCTAAGAAATATATGGAGAGAGAAAAGATTAACTTACATTAAGAATAATATTTGTAGACTTATTCTTCAATTTTATCGTTATTTTTTTGAAATTTATTAAATAAGATTAGTGATTTATTACATAATTAGATTTAAAAGAAAATAAATAATGAGAATAAAAGTCATGTATATATAAAATATCAATTGATATCAAGTTTGAAACTTTTACATTGTTCAACTTAAAAACCTTTTGGTATGATATTTAAAAAATAATGATATTTAAACTAGATCAAGTTTTAAAATTTTCATGTAAATAAAAAATTAATTTACTACTTCATAGAAAACCTTATTTTGACAAATAATATGATATTTAAAATATAAATAAACTCATTGCTATATAACATACAATAAAAGTTCAATTTATTCGATGTTTGATATACATGATCATAAAGATAATATATATCAAATGTTTCAATGGTTGGATTTATTAGTTCCGTATTGTATAAAAAATTCTTAAGTGGTGTAAGGATAAAACACTGACACCTCATGTAAAAGATAAAATTAAATTGAATAGAGATCAATTTTTTTTTGTTATATTCTTCGATAACTTTTTATAACATAACTTTATTTCCAAAGTTATCATTGATAAAAATTCTCTCATGTGTCTAAATCTTCTATAAATATATAACTATTTATTCAATAATCGCAAAATACATCTCTAGTGAGAAATGAAAAACTTTAAATGTGATTGAGTATCATATTAAGAATTAATTTCATAATTAACTCAAAGGATCAAAATTTATAAAAATATCTAGCAGCTTAGGTTTCACTAGAGAAGGATCCTTTAATTATAGTGGTTATAAAAAATATATAATTATGTAATAATTCATTAATATTGGTGTTATGCCTATATTTACTTTATTTAAAATATAAAAAACCTCTTTATAATTAATGTTTATAGTTGTTCAATTTTGATAAAATTTAAAACAAACAACCAAACTAATATCTAAAAGCTAATTCAGTGATTTGGATAAAATAAAATTACATTATATTTAAAGTAACTAATAGTGTAATAGTTTATGAGTGTATATTGATATTTTTCTTCTTTCTCTCTCTCTCTCTATAAGTTCAATGTTATAATACAAAAAGTAGTACAACTTTTATAATTTAAGTGATCATATATATAACCTTAAACAGTGATATGCAAAAGTGCCCAAAGTGGAAAATAAACAAGACTTGAGCTTCCTATTAGTAAGAAGATAATATATAGATCAGTTTGTAGAAAGTGGAAAACAAAATAATGATTATTAAATGAGAGAGAGAGAGAAACCTGTTGTGCCTGTATTAGTGATTAGAAGCATAAACAGGAGGAGTATTGAAGTCATGGAAGAGCTTTTTCCAGCTGAATGGGATTGAGCCATTGATAAATTAAGGACAAGAAAATAGGTTAAGGAAGCAAAAGTGATACAAGGGAATGACAATTTAGGCTCCAAAACTAGTTCGTTTATATAGACAAATGAGGCAGCCTGTATTGGGCCATTAGAATTTTTTTTTCCTCCAATTTCTATGGCGTCATTCACACTACTGAGGGGTCAATTAAGTACTGCAGCCACTGAGCCACTACCTAGCTAAGTTAGAATAACAACAAAAACAGCTTTCACAATATGATGGATATCTTAGTGATTACCTAGCAATTTGTTGATCGTGGACTTCACACGTCAAGTTCCCCTCTCTTGTTAGTGTTCAAATTGAAGCCCTAATACCCCATGGAAAAGTACCAGTAGCGTACTTGTGTCGAACACCGATACGAGACCTCGACCCCCGTGCCACATATTTTTTAAATATTTACCTAAAGGCCACGGG
>CM023943.1:22493222-22523123 GCA_013407115.1 Glycine latifolia
CCCCCCATCCTCCATGCTTCCATTTCCCTTTGACATACACTTTAGAGAATTGACTAGGATGCCCTTTCACACTTGAAGTTGCATCACTAAGCTTCTACTTAGCAGATTAACAGTGGAAGGGGACTACCCACCTTGTGTGCGCTCAAGGTCCCTGACGAAGATTTGTCACTGCTTTTGGTAGGGACAACTTCATAACAATACCATAGTTACCAAAAAAAAGGGATATTAAGTGGGAAAGAGAACTAGCATGAAGAAAAGGAAAGACAGGATGAACTGGGGAACTGATGACCCCTAGATTCCTTGTCTGAATATATCTATCTATACCTAAAATTCTAAATATCAATATCAACACTTTTGGTAGCCACTCAACCTGAATTATTTTCCTGTTCAAGCCCTATGGCTAAGAATTTTCTATTCAGGCTCCAATTTCATATTAATATTGACCAGTAAATCCAGAGCATTTAAGGCCATCTAACCATCAGAAAAAAGCAAATAGTGCTACTGCTACACAATTTCACTGGGTCATCCACCAGCAAACTGTGAGCACATGATACATATTCCCATCTCATAAATGTACAACACATTTTCTTACACCAAACAACTGTCTAAACTCTAAAGAACAGATGCACAAGTCCTATCATCACCTTTGGTAATCCTCCAATTCCCAGAGCTAGATCAAGCTTCAAGGATCCTGTAGATATCACACGAGCACGGCGTACACCCAACATCTTCTGCGGAGATAACATAGATTTCTTTCTAAACTTGCTGGCAAGCTGAGTCAGCCAAGCAAAGTGCATTATCTTTGTCTGCTGCTTTGACATCATCATGGGTCACATCACATTCAAAATCTGAAGCTTTAGCTGAAATGCTTCCAATGTTATTTAACACATCATTTACGATTATTTTATTCTTAAAGAAATGAAAGGCATACTTATATTCATAAATCCATACATACTCATAGTCACAGGTACACTAGGAGATATGGGAACTAGTACCTGCAGAAGAAAGAGAGCAGGCATTCCTGCCAATCCTGGTCATTACTTGTCTACCTCCATTCTGGGAAGAAAAAAAAAGGTATAATTTGTCACAAAAGGAGATGACAATGGCTTAGACAATACTCATTTAGGGGATATGGAAACATATGAACACAATTGCAAGAGACAGAAAGGAAAATAAAATTAATTACGAAACTGGACGTGTATTCAATCAGTAACTATAGGTTTAACCTAATTAATACTTATTAACATTTTAAAATATCGTCTAATCGACTAATCCCAAAACGAAAACTCACATCAAACTAAAGCCATGTTTGAATAAACTTTTTCATAAGCCATTACAGGAAAAGAAAATGAAATAAGCTTCTCTCATAAGCTAATGCATAAGTAAAAATATGCTTTCAGAGAAGCTAATATGAGAGAACTTCTACAAATTAGCTTAAGCATAAGCTAATTTTACCCTTTTGTTTTCTTATTTCTTCTTTCAAAAGTACTTATGCAGAAGTTCATCCAAACAGAGCCTAAACAAATATAACAATGCTTTGAATTAACAACACTAGAGGAACATTACCCACCTCAATTGAACTATCAAACCAAATCCACAAATCTGTCCCATCAGGATTCAGGAACATTAGCACACTTCAAGTTTCCCTTCTAATTTACCATAGTACATTAATTTTCTTTTATAAAAAATAAAACTAAAACAAATGAGACGTAGTCAGGTTTCATATTTAATAAAACAAGTTTATATTCAGTCAATGGGTAAGTAGTTGTTGCAAACAAAATATGTGAGAGTGATAGGTTTTGGGAAAGGAAAACAAAAACAATGATAATGAAAGTGTAGAGAGAGAGAGAGAGAGGACCTGGCAGAAGGGGGAGAGAGAGAGGAGGAAAGTAAAGGCCTAGCGAAGATATGGGGACGAGGCAAAAGAGACATTTTTATGAGACAACAGAGGCGTGTGGTGGTATTTACGACTTCATGAACATTTGAGACAGCACAACACGAAGCTAGTTTATGCTCATGATGTTCTGTTCTTCCATCCCAGCTTACCTAAGTAGAGTTATTATAAGAAAAACATGGGAGAAGGAAAACCAAGGGAAGGGTTTTTGAGTGGTTCCCTCGCTCAAACATTAAAGTAAACAAACGCAAATATTAATGACAAATTTAAATAAATAATACAAATTCAAAAAAGGGGACAGTTTTTTAAAAAAATTGAAATTTGAGACTGTTGAACACGCTTAAAATGGGTGTGTTTGAACACGCCTAAATTGAGCATGTTTAAACATGTCTATTTTAGGCGTGTTTAGGTTCTATATAAGACAAAAAAAAATGACTTTTTACCATTTAACCTTTTGGGTTAAAAAGTTAGGCTTGGTTCGCTTTAGAGTTTGGGTACATTTATCTTGCATCGAAGCTCTGCCAATAAGTAAGTAGATTTTATAATTTAGCATATTATATTATTGAATTGTTAGCGCCGTACATTTTATGTTCGTAGAAAATTGTTAGGGTGCACATGTTAGTGACGTACATGTTAGGTTTATTGAAAATTGTTAGGTTCGTAGAAAATTTATTAGGTTACTAAAATGTTAGGTTCGTACATATTAGTAACAAAATTATTAGGTTCGTACATGTTAGTAGGAAAATTTATTAGTTCGTTCATGTTAGTGTTAGCTATGTACATGTTAGTAACAATTTAATATTGTTTACACACAAGCCTTTTAGGCTTACTTCTATGTATTATTTGATTTAGAGCCTCTTCAGTCTTCAACTATTTTCGATAAAAAAAGGTTAATGGTAAAACTTATTGACTATTTTATCTTTGACAAGATGTATACACAGATGAAGTTCAAGTCTTTTATGGTGTTAGTTTAGGGTTTATGTTTGAGTTATTATGGTTTAGGGTTTAGGATTGATAGTTATGTGCATTGGGTTTAATTAATTTGATATATTAATTATTTGTAATGTGTTGTCAACCGAAGTCAAATTTTGTTTAATTTTAATTTTGATTTATTTATATTAAGATAGTTGTTAGATGGCTGACTCATCTTCGAGTGATTAATTGCGCTCTGGATCCGATCATGAGGGTGAGCCCATGGATCCGACGACACATGTCATCCCTACCCCCTATAAGTGAGGTGTTTTGCGTAGGCGGACTCAGCAGACCCACGTTTCACAAGCTGTGTGGAATGAGGACTCAAATCGCCTGTTGAAGACTTGACGCGGTAAAGCGACGGGGGGGCCCCAACACGACGATATACCTGACATCGTTGATGATATGTTAGGAAATGTTGGCTTTCTACATGTCACATGCATGCGACATATTCAGGTATGCAAGCAGGAAATTAGTAGACTAAACAATTTTATTCAAGATGAATGCATATGAATTGATTAGTTAATTCTTTTTAAGATCGATGTTGCGCTTATTAGTGCTTTGGTTGAGCAGTGGAGACCAGAGACCTATACCTTCCACATGACACAGGGAGAGATGACCATCACGTTGGAAGACGTGGCTGGTATTTTGGGATTGCCCATCGAGGGCAAAGTCGTTACAGGAGTCACCGTAGGCGACTGGGACAGCATCATTGAGGAGGTTTTTGGGCATGAACCTCAGGAAGATACCGAGCTTAAAGGTGGATATTTGCGCCTGTCTTTCTTTGATAGACATTTTGTGCACTGGGGTGAGTTTCAACTAGATTTGATCGCTGTGATGCACTTTACTAAGGCGTACATTGTGCGACTTCTTGGATCATGGCTGCTGAGCGACAGATCAGGGGGGAGCATGGTCGCGTCGCGTTATGTCTCACTGCTTGCTGGGGACTTCGAGGAGATTGGAGCATATAGCTGGGGCTCTGCGGTCCTTGCACATTTGTTTAGACAAATGTGCGAGTGCATAGATCCACGCAGAAGTGACATTGGTGGGTGTCACATGCTGCTTCAGGTGTGGGCATGACTCCGATTCCCACCCATTGCTCCAGCCATTCCGCTTCCTACTCACCCAGAGTGACATTACGGACACCGGTATGTTTTAGTATATTTGATTTTTTTAAACAATTTGTGTAATACAGTCTTATAGTATTCTAATGACAGTTATTTTGATATAAGGTTTAACTCTTTAGGCCGGTTTCGAGCACACGAGCTGCTCTGGTATAGGATGAGATTGGAATCCATAAGTCGGGATGAGGTACGTTTAGTTATTTGTAAGTGTTCATTACTGTGCTTTCATGGTCCATGTCGTTACATAATTGTGTGTTTACTTGGTCTGCGGAGGTGGTTTGGCAACCATATCTAGATTACCACTTTCTTGGTGCATCTGAGCAGCAGCGACTGTTGTGGATGGCAACTACTCCTGTTATATGCTTCCACACCTTGGAGTATTCACAGCTGGACAGATGCATGCGCCAATTTGGGAGGGATCAGCCAATCCCACGTACTCCCAGGAAGCTGAAGGGTGTGGATGACCTTTCGTTGCATGGTAAACGAGAAGATAACTGGGTGCGTAAGCTTAGACCGTTTATTAGACGCTGGGAGGTTCGGGACCAGCACATCGACCTTCCCCCTCTGGTTCAGGGCTTGATGTCACCAAACCATGAGTACATGGTTTGGTACAGGGAAAATGGGAAGCTGTACATCTCGAAGATGGCTGTGAAGATTGGACGTGGTGTAAGTTTTGCTGACATTATAATTTGTCTTTTTATCTTTATTATGATAGAACACATGAGAAACACTAATGTTTATATATGTTAATTTATAGATTGATGGGCTGGAGATGTTGTACTTTGCGCTTAGTCATGATCAATGGCCGGGTTACAATCACAAGTGGGCGCAGCAGGAAGTCGGTCACATAATATCTATATTCCGAGAGAGTTGTCGCCTGGAGGAGGCAAGGCCACATGCACCAGACACCCAACTTCAGGAGGAGCCACAAGTGTCTTTTGGCGTTGGCCGACGAAGTCGAGAGAGGCATGGGCTAGAGCGTAGACGGCAACCGATGCATCATGTTTCTGAGCCCATAGTAGGTGTCAGGCCTCGTACTTCGGGTTATTTTAGGCCTCCATATGTAGCATCGTCATACGGCAGCCAACCCCTATATTACGAGTCTCATCAGCAGGGTGACATGGGGTACGGGGGAAGCAGTTCATAGAGTCAGATGCCTCCACCTGCTGACTCCCAGCCTGTATATGTGGCTACGACAATGGCAATGGCATCAACAGATGTTGGGGCAAGTAGTGACGTAGGTCCTACTGAGTGGACTGGTGCCGACATTGATGACATGCTCTCCCAGCTTGATTATTCTGTTGTAGGTTGTGGTGGTTGGCCACCAGATGTACCGTATTCGACCCCAGCAGATGATCATCCTCAGCCCTCATATTCAGAGCATGGCACTCCATGTCCACCTCCATATATAGACAGTCATGGGGCAAGCCCTTCTCAGCAGGACCCTTCTCAACCAGACCCTTCCACGCGACCTTGTAGATGGAGGCTACCTGATCGTCAGGCGCGTCATCATCAGTGGCCACCGGAGTCTTAGTTTTTTTGCCGTTTATGTTTTTTCATTTCAGTTTGTAATACATTTTATTTCTTATGTTACATTTGTTTATAACTTTTGCACGCATACTTTTATTTTAATCAGTCGACATATTAACCTCCAAATACAAGGGATAGACAACATTTTTATAAATCACATGCATTAACATCACATTAATTAAAAAAACAAAATTTCTAATTCATGAAGTACCACCACGAGTAGGACAATTCCTCCAATTATGTCCAACCTGCTTGCAAGGTTCGCATTTGATGCATCTTGGAATTGTTTCTACTTCGTCCATCTCGTTACGTATTCTGGTGAACCTTGGACAACCAGAAGCATGCAACATTTCCCTGTCAGGTATGACAATTGAACCTTCACTCGGTGGAATAACACGTTCATTACCGATTGGCTGCCATGACAATGAATAAGCCTGAACCAAGTTGCTTACGAGGAAGACATCATCCACAAACTGATAAGGATTTTGGCGAACATGTAAAGCAGTTGCTGCAGCGTGACTACATGGGTATTTGAAGGCCTTAAACTTGTCACACTGACAATAACGCTCTGCAAGGTTGACTGAATATACCCTATCCCAGCCCTCCTCCACCTGAAATAATGTTTGCTTAACATTATACGTGCTTACATGGTGGCCTGTAGCAAGGGTCTGATTATGCCTCATAGCATCAACCACATTTTTGCAATGTCGCTGTGAATGTTCAAGCTGTGAAACAGTCGCCTGACCTCTGCATACAAAATAATTAACCAAGCGGGTGTACATGTGCTTCACAACAGCGGTGATAGGCATGTTCCTTGCTCCCTTGAACACCCTATTCACTGATTCTGACAAGTTTGTAGTCATATGGTCATATCTTATCCCCTCTACATCATATGCACGTATCCACTTTTCCTTAGGGATGCCATTAATCCATTCTGCAACCTCAGGACTGCTATCACGAAACTGTGTAAACGTGGCATCAAAATCTGCCATACTGGGAGTATAACCTGCAGAATAATAATAACATTAACACTATTCCGTTTACAGATTTGTCTAAGCTTAATGTATTCGAAATAGTTGGTAATATACCTAAAGTCATGAGGGTCTTCTTCAATCTTGCACTCTTGAACATTTGATTAAAATTACTGGCAATATGACGAAGGCAAAACACGTGATGCGCAAAAGATGGTTACCAACTGGCATGATTCTCCACAGCAGATATGATACTCCGGTGTCGATCTGAAATGAGACATATATTTTGCATTTGGGTAACGTGTAGGCGAATGTTAGCAAGGAAGTATTCTCAGGCTTCCAACGTCTCCCCCTCAACAATGGCAAACGCTAGTGGCAGACACTCATTATTTCCATCCTGACTCGTGGCAATCAACAATTTTCCCTTATACTTGCCATATAAATGAGTCCCGTCAATTTGAATGATGGATTTGCAAAATTTAAAAGCCTCGCAACACTGCCTAAAAGTCCAAAACATGCAATGAAACACATGCTTTGCCCGTACCACTCAATTTGCCACAAAATAAGCATTTGTTTGAATATCATAAAAAGAACCTGGTGAAAAACGAAGCATGTAGTCGCACCACCTCGGCAAAAATGCATAATATTCTTCCCAATCCCCATAAATCATTGTCATTGCTTTCTGCTTTGCATACTAGGTCTTTCCATATGAAACTTTAAATCCATACGTATTAGTGATCCTTTCCTGAACCAATGCAATTGAAACAGACGGTTCCTCCTTAACCATTCCTAAAAATGAAATGGTAACATTTACATTAACAACATACCTTTAAAAACAATATTCTTCATATTGACCAAATTTAATAGAAACATACCTATTACAAGTGAAGCAATAACATCAACATCAAGCTGTTTATGACCCTGTGTAATATGATCATTCAAGCAATTGTGTTTTCCACCCCATCTTGAAACAAGCCACTTCTCACCGTACGTTGGTTTGATTACCCTAACCCTCCAAGGGCAACCATCGTTGTTTCGAATACACTTCATGCTAAACTTGTTAGACTTGCTCTCAACCACAGTTGCTTCTTGATGCTCCTTCATGAGGTTCCGTTTAATTGCAAATTGTGCCTCCATTTTGGATGCAAATTCCTGTTTAACAAACAAGTCGTCCTCTAATTGCCATGGACCTTGGACTGAACCTGAACCAGAACCCAAAGCAGAACCAGTAAAAGATTCTTCTTCACTTGGATGATTCTAATCAATATATGTGTAATGTGGAATTCCATCCCAAAAAGGAACAACCTCAGCACCTAAACATATCAGCCAAATAAAATGCTATAATATGACGAAGGCAACCAGAATACCCCGATGAAAGAAATCTTGAATTATCTATCTCAATCCAATAAAAAGATATTGAAAATGATTAAGTAGGATCAGACAGTGCAAAAAATAGTAAAGGTATAAAGAAAAACAAAGACAAGAACAACATGGAGGCAGAACTTAATTTCTTATTAACAAATTTTTTGATTTTACATTTAAATTGGAATAATTTCTTAGGTCAAAGAATATTTAACAACTATAATATCCTCTATTCAAAGAGGAGAACTACGTCTACATATTATGATGATTCAAAATCAGAAGAAATTAATTCTATGCGCAATCTAACATGTCACCTAACAACTAAGCATATATCACTGATTAAAGCAATCTAACATACCTTCGACAACTTGTTTTGGTTTAGTAGATCCAACGTCGGCATGATGACGGATTTGAGACGACCCCACATCAGTTTCTCCTTGGAATCCAGTTGCATGCACACCAGCATCCACATCATTATCCGAAGCACTAGCATCCTCCTCAAGAAGACGATCTTCCATTGCGATATTTTCATCATCGTCTTCCTCATCATCGTCATCCAGAACCCAATTTGGGTCATGTTCAGCTTCCTCAGACACGTTTACACCTGGAGCAACATATGATGCTTCATTATGTGCATAATTAAAAGCGACTGACCTTATGGGTAAGGGTAAAACAACATCCTCCACTGCGGTATAATCCACGTACAATTCTAACAAATCATTCGTTGATTGCTTCAAAAATTGGTCCCTTACAATTTCTATGTCTTCATCATCCAACAGTTGACTCCCTGTGTAATGATATTGTTGTCATAATCTTGCCGTCACCAAAGTGATACGTTGGTTGTCTTTTAGACCTAATTTTTTGCGTATCTTCTCATGCAATTCACTCACTGTTGATCTTCGATTGATACGTGTCGGCCTGTTGTCCCCTTCAAAAACAACACCTCGTCATCTTCTAAATTTTCTTCCATTAAAAAATAACATAACATTAGCACTCTCATTGCCTGAACTCATTTCTTGCCACCAACAAAAACAAAAACTTTCAAGGACGTAATGGTAAAATACAAACGCTTAAAGGATGCTTCAACAACAACTTACTATCTGAAGCAAAGGAACCCAACAACAACCCACTCAACTAATGCATCTGGAGGCTGTTTATTTGGACCCACTTTAAATAGACTCAAAGCACCCAAACACGCTTAAAATAGGCGTGTTCAACAGCCCCAATTTTCAAATTTTTTAAAAACTGCTCCCTTTTTCGAATTATTTTTTTAATTTGTATTATTTATTTAAATTTGCCAATATTAATAGATATTTTCATTAAATAGTGAATTTTTGAATGTATAGAATATTGATAATTTCGTCAAGAGAGATATAAATTTTTGAAAGTGAAAAAATTATAATAAATTCATTAATTTGTTAATTTTTGTTGTTAATGAAAAAATTATGAACACATTCGTGGATGAATTTATCAACGCTCTCTAAATTCAGAAACAAAAATAATTATTTATTCAAAATATAATTTAATCTTTATCTTTTTCTTTTATGATTGTTGTAAGTATAACATTGTAATAAATATTTCAAAAATAAAAAAGATAAATAAAAGTTAAAATAAATATAATAATAAGTATAATATTGATTAATTACTATAATTTATTTGTTGCTATGAAATTTCTATTCTAACACACATTAAATAGTAACAAAATTAAGTTGAGTCTATTTTTTTAAAGATTAACTTAATAACTATGTATTTTTATTTAAGTCACATTAAAAATTTTAAAACAATAGACAAATTATACTTATTAATCAATATTATGTTTATTATTATTATTATTATTTTATTTTTAAAACATTTATTATAATATTTTACTTGCAACCATAAAAAAAAAATAACTCTCTTCCTTTCTACCAAACACCCCTTAAACAAATACAACTAATTATTACTCATCCATTTTCTTTTTCACCTTTTTTTCATTGTCTTTCTCTATTATTATATATTTTTAATTTCTCTTTTTCCTATACTTATAATTTCAATTTTTATATTGAAAAATATGGAAGAAGATAAATGCAAAAACTCCAAGTCAAAACTTATAAATATTTCATATATTTTTTTAACAAATAAAATAATTTATAAGAAAATGTGTTAGTAAAACAAAATATTTTGTTCTTTTTAATATAGATTTACCGACCACACCGGCTCTTCGGTGGCGGAAGCGTTGATTAGTGTTTCCCTTCTCACTCTCTTCTCTTCACAATAAAAATCCAATCTGTGTTGTTCAGCGCAGCACGCCAAATCAAAGCGCGTGAGGAAAGCAGACATGGCGGCGGCTAGGGCGATTTCTCAGCTAGGCTGCTTCTCCGCCGTCCACCGCAGCTCACACCTCCGGCGCCGCTCGATTCTGTTCCCTTCCCCTCGCTCCAAGGTCTTTCGCCTCTTTCTAATTTTGATTTTTTTATTTTGTAACTTACTAGGGTTCGTGTTTAACCACAATTGCGTGTCTCAAGCACGCCAATGTAGAAGTTATTACATAGATCTAAAGCAACGATTCCTGAATCATACGTTACCCAGGGAATTTTGAAGTAATAGCGTTTAAAAAAAGTAACTGAATTTTTGTTGCGAGAGCTTTAATTTCCAATGAGACGTTGTGTTAGGTAGGGATTTTGTTTAGTTTATGGATTGGCTCGCTGAGTACATTTAGTGCGTTTTTGAGTTAGTTTGTTTTGAAGAAAATATATATAATTGAGTTTTATTAGCGGCTTCTTGATATATTATTTTAATGATTAGTTCTTCTTAATCAATCTTTCCCAAACATGATTTAGTGTTTGAAGATAGTGCCTTTTGTTTTCTGATTCTTGGTTTTAGTCAAAGGATTTTGTATGACTTTGTGTTACTTCTGAACCAGATTACGGAAAAAAGACCAGCAGCATTAAGTCATTAACATAAATCCATTTTATTTAGGAATTCCATAAAAACGAAAAATGTCTGCCTGCTTTACCATAGGCAATATATTTTTAATCACCGGAAATTTTGTAAGCAGCCTATTTCACATGATGTGGTTTTTATTTCACATGTTCCACTTGTGACTTATTTCCTTTTGGGTATCACTCTGCCATACTACTTTACTTTCCTTCTACTGTTGACTTTGTTGCTGTTAAGCACACATAATCTACATCTTTCAAATTTGGCATCCATGCCTGCTTATATGTAGGCCCTGTTTAGATAAATTTTTCCATAAGCACTTATAGGAGAAGAAAAAAAATAGCTTACGCATAAGTTAAAATCAGCTTTTAGAGAAGCTAAATGATATAGCTTCTACAAATTAGCTTATGCATAGGCTAATTTTAACTTAAACTTGTAGAATAAGCTTATTTCGTTTTTTCTTCTCCTATAAGTGCTTATAGAGAAATTTATCCAAACAAGGCATATAGACATGTTTCTATGCAAGTACTGAATAGAATGCTTTATTGATTATATATACTTGTATGTATATGTAATTCTAATGAGAATACAAAACTTATATGTGCATAGCCGAGTGCTGGAAGTATACATAACTATTCAAGTTGGCCTTAATGATGATAGATTGACATGTTTCTCCACATTTAGGGGAAAGTCATATTAAGTTTATATGCTTGCACACATATCTCTTGCTATATTGCAAGGATAGTGCTAGACAATATCAACAGGCTTGAATAACAGCATAAATAATATGTTACATAAAAGTTTGCTAGAGAAATTATTTATTATTGATACTAAACAGGAAGCATGTCTCATTTAGTTATCGGTTGTTATGAGTCTGGAGAAGCATGACACAGATACTGCTGGGTCTGATGCCAAAAATACACTAAGTTATGCAGCTGATGTGTCAAAGCTACATGTTGAAGAAAAGCAGAACTCATATTCAACGAAAGATGGCCATGATGCTGAAAAAATAGGGTTTGGAGAGGCAACACAGGAAAGTGTCGATCAACCGAAAAGGACTGCAAAGATTCATGACTTCTGTTTAGGCATTCCTTTTGGTAAGTGTTTCCTTGTTAGTCAATTTGCATGTCAGGGCAACTTTATTGTTGTTCCACTTACAGTGTGCTTGGTTGGACGGAAATGGAGGGGTGGGCTAGTTCTATTTTCTTTTAAATTTGTTTTTATAGCTTATTTGATTCAAAAACTTGGGAGTGGAGAGGAGGAGATATGGTAGAGCTAAAATGCCTCCCTGCCTGTGTTTGTTTCCCCTTCAATATTGGCCTTTTTTTTTTTTTTTTTGGGGGGGGGGGGGTTGGATGGGAGGGTAAGTGGTTTATAATTTTTTGACTGTGCAGTCTAAATTGTCTCAAATTTATTTACCACTTTATTAGGTTAGATCTAGATAAGTTGAGATAAAATATTAGTGAAAGGGGATAAAAAACAATTATACCTTCTTTTCAAATTTCAAAGAGTGTAGTAAAAAACATTATGATCTTGATCTCACTTTTTCCCGATCCTTGGCCCATCTCTTCTGTTGTCTACTCCATAACTGAATCTTGGATCCTAACATTGCCCTTTCCTGGAGCTACAGCCTTGTCCTATCACATTGTACTTCTATTAATTTCCCCTTATTTTTCCAGCCTTTGATGAATCTTCTATCTCCTAAATAACTTGTCTGCTAACCATCACCATTACATATTCTGGCTCCACTTGATCTTATAATTCAAGTTTCAGTCCCTCTGGCAAGTTGTTAGGCACAATTTTAGGGAAACCCAATTTCCTACCTCAAAACACTTGTTCCTTTCTTTTTCTGTCAACATTCTCATTCATGAGTTGTTGGGCCCATATTAGGTTTTGTCTCAACTGTGATAGCACTTGATCTCTGTCCTTCACATCTTGAGCTAGAGCCTTTACTCTGGTTTTACTAGATAAGAGGCATACCAAGGTAGGAGGCTTCCTCCACAGCCAATTTCAAAAGGCATTATACCTGTGGCTGCTTGATGTAATATCGTTGATGGTCACACTATAACACTTTACACAGTGATACTTTACTCAACATCCTTGTTGGTCAAAACCTTTTGTAGTTGTAGGTGGTCCCTAGGTTATCGATAGCGGGTGTCGCGGCCGCAATAGCAGCGGAGCAGAGCGGGCATGCACCGCTACAATGGGTAGTGTAGTGGTGCGTTTCACTATTGCGGTCGTTGGACCCACGACAAGGGAGTAGCGGTGCGCCCGCGATCACGGTGATGCGGCCGGGATTTGGTGTGCGAGGGGTAGGTCGAAAATATGCTCAGTATTTAAAGGGTGCTCTTCCTTCCTGTGCGACTTTCGTTCACTACTTCCATGCGACCTTCGTTCACTTCGACGGTTCTACCCGCTCCGGCCAGCAGCTCTTCCTTCTCCGGCGGCTCTTCTTCTCTAGCGGCACTTTGTTCTCCTTCTCCGTCGAGGTTCTGTTTTTGTTTCTTACTTTCTTTCTCTCCTTCTCCGTCGGTGTCTCATTGTCTCTTTCCTTTTTGGTTACCTCTGTTTCTTCTTCTTTTTCTTTTTTCGTTTTCGTGTTTCTCTCTTTTCTTTTCTTCCTTCTCTCCCAGTTCAAATCCACCTCCACCTCCACCTCCCACCACTCCCTTCCCACGTTCCAAATCGAGAAACACGAATACCACCGCGGTTCCTGCGACTACTCCGACGGAACATGGATCCACGACCCCTCGAGGACTCCGAGGTACGACAACACCTGCAAGGAGATCTTCAAGGGCTGGAACTGCCTCTCCGCCCACAAATCCAACGCTCCACATCTCTCCATGTGGCGCTGGCAGCCCCGCCTCTGCGATCTCCCCCAGTTCGACCCCGCTGAGTTCCTCCGCACTCACACCCACACCAACATTGATACTCTCTCTTTTTCTGGGTTTTTGATTTCGCAAAGAAAGTTGCTTTTTTTTTTTTGGGATTGTTAATGATGGGTGTTTTGCATGAATTTTTTTTATTGAGGGCCCATTGACTTTTATTGACATCTACTATTCTACTTTATAAGAGTTTTTGTTGTTAATGATATTTAGTGCATGAATTTTTAGTTATATTTCTCTTTTTCAGCTTATATATTTATATTATAATTTTTTTAATACATATATAAAAACATTAGAATAGCGGTCATCCCGCTATCCGCTATCCCGCTATCCCAGTTTTGAGGGCGGCTGCTCCGCTCCGCTATCTGGGATTGATACCTATGGGTAGTCCTTTCCGAGACATCAACAACCAACTTTGACACCGCTTGACTGCCCTCAAGATCAATGATTATCCCCACAAACCAACATGAGACTTTTCAGCATGTTTTGGCATCACTCACGCTTTTTGGGAAACTTTCTAGAAAGTCACCCATCCGATAATTTTTCTAAGTCAAACACGTTTAACTGTGGAGTTCTTAAGTGAAAGGCTACCAAAAAATAGATGCATCTTGTTAATATAGGTAATACCAATTAATTCCTTTAAGATATTCTTAATTATACAGTCTCATACTTGTACAATCTCTGGATCCCTCTCTTTTCGGTGTGATTCGTTCAGGGTTTTACACTTGAAAAGATTTGTTGTACCATAGCTAAGCGCACATCACCCAATGAGGTAAAGTAACTCTAGTTGGTTTCCAAACACCTATTCAAGACTTTGGTTTGACTGTTTAATTCAGGATGATACGAAGTGCTCATCCTAATTAATGTCCCATTAAACCTAAACAATTATTTCCAAGAATGGCTAAAGAAAAAAGAATCTCAGTCACTAACCACTGATTTGGGAATACCATGCAGCCTTACCACATATCTTGAAAATAACTCAGTGACTATCTTTGTCATACAAGGGTGCTTAAGCAACAAAAATGGCTATAATTTAATTGTCTATCATCAACACAAATAGAATGCCTCATAGCCTCGTAGGAAAACCCGTAATGAAATATCTAAGTGTCTTCCCTATGGTTCTCTAGAGGCTGTGTGTGTGGCTTCATATTTGTTCCTTTAACAGACATGACCGGACTCCACAAAGTCCTGGACACTTCTCTTAGTCAATCCAGTAGACAAGGCAACTAGGGGGTTTGGCTCTCCCCGTCCTCGCTCCAACCAAGGACTGGACTGTTTGAGTTGAACTGAAACAATTTAACAATTTGGCATTTCTTTTTCATCTAGAATTAACAATTTAAATTGCTTATTAGAAGTTTAGAATGGGTTTGTAGAGGGTGGAATTTCTCACCACAATGAAAGTAAAGGCTTTTTTTTTTCACTCATTGAACTCAGGGTAAAAGTGGTGATGAAACCCTTTCATCTTCTCTGTCGAGACTATCCAATGTTGGGACACCAGTCACAACGACAAAGCAGAAAGAGATAGAAGATCCAAGATTAGAAGAACGTTTGTGTTATTCACTGGAAGAGCTTGGACAGAAAACCAGAGCTTAACTCAGATTATATATCTGTCGCAAAAATTGCAAATCCCCCATGTCCCTTACATGCCTGCTGTATCTTTTACATTTAACTAACTGGTCATCTCTCAACAGTCAACAATGTCAAGCCAACTATTGCCAGCTCAATTTACTAACACCTGCTAACTAACTAGCTTCTTGATCTCTCTTCTTGCTCCTGTAGTATACTTTCCAGACATTGGGTTTCTCTGTTATTGTCCACTAATTGATCTGTACCTGAACTTTGGGTCCATACAATTGACCTCAGAAAAGGCTTTATGATGTCTAATGTTATATAGATTATGGCTTATTAAACTTTTTACATTTACCTGGTAGCTGAACAGGGTATAGTATTTGTGGGTGACCTCTTGTTTGAGACTTGTGACATCAATAATATGGAAATATGGTATTATTTCAGTACAGAAAGAAAATTTATACAGTATTCTATTAGGAAACTATCCCCCTCCCTATTGAAGATGTTATATCTCATCTTTATCTTTTGTTGTAGGTGGATTTGTTTTAACTGGAGGGATTATTGGATTCCTTTTTTCACGGAGTCCTGCAACACTAAGCAATGGTGTGCTCTTTGGGGGTGCTTTACTATTCCTCAGCACCTTTAGCATGAAGGTCTGGAGGCAAGGAAAATCAAGTTTACCATTTATTCTAGGACAAGCAGGTATATGATTAAGCAGCATTGTTATAGCATTGCATTGGTCTTGGAATAAATAAAAAAAAGGAAACATAAGAAAGCTGCAGTATAATCTTATTATTTGGATAAATGTTATGTACTCTCTTGACTTGTTTCCTTATTTTACAGCTTTGGCGGGGGTTCTTATCTGGAAGAACTTCCAGAGCTACTCATTGGTAGTACATCTATTTTGACAAAAACTGTTCTTATGTTGTGTCTCATTGGTAGTACATGTACTTATTTGCTTTTCTGGATGCAGGCAAAGAAAATATTTCCAACGGGCATTAGTGCTATTATAAGGTATCTCAATCCATTGCTTTTATCTTAATTAATTATACTTTGGTTTTTGAAATTGATAATTGTTCTTTTAGCCCCTTGTGTGTTAGATTGTCCTAATTTTGGTCTAATCGCTCTATGCTTGCGGGGAATTTTTGTTTGCAGTTCTGCAATGCTCTGCTTTTATTTATATGTGCTTATCTCTGGAGGAAATCCCCCGCCTAAGAAATTGAAGTCATCTGCCAGCACTGCATGATGAGATAGTCCAGGTTATGCTAGGAGCCTATATAGAATATGGCATATGATATCTTATTTTTCTGTGAATTGAAATAAGTTTTGGATGTAAATCTGATAATTTATATCTATAATTTTTTTTTATAAATCATAATCTTTATTTTCAGTCCATTTTAGTTGTATCTTCAGAATTGGGCTACATTTCTGGTCCACATGTGATGTATTGGATATTCAATGATTTCTGGTCGAAATGGATTCAGCTTATATTTTCTCAGATAGATACAGTTCATGCACAGATTAAGAAAGAGAAATGGGAAACAAATGGTGAAGATTAAATTCTGTAATGCCTGTGTTTTTTCCCAAGAAGGGGAAAAAGAAAAGGGTAACGTGATCCTTTCCCTAACATGGCTCATGACTCGTGACTATTTAGGGTAACAAAAGATTAATATTATACTCAGAGCAATACATACTCAACCAAACAGCATTGGCTAAATGAAAAAACTCCTCTAATTAGTTTTAGTATGAAAAAAAAAAAATCCCGTGTTTTCTCCCAATAATATGTTTTAGATTAAAATAAATTATTGAACGTAACATGAGGCTAGAAAATTTATGCTCAATATAAATAATTTCTTGCAAGCTAAAGGAAGAATAGGTCTTGCTTTGGGTATCTTCTTTTGAAGATGAGCAGCAGGAAATTTAAAGGAAGATGCCAGTCTCCTTATATTTTCCATTCGTAACTTTTTATTTTTATTTTTATTGTACCTTTATATACTATATACTAAGTAATGACTCTAGCTAAGAGCATCTCCAATACAAGTTTCTTGGTGGGTTTTTTAAGCTAAGCACTCGTGTCTTGTGGATTCTTCCGCGTTAGAGCAAAATGACGTGGCGAAACCTATTTCTTGAGCGCATGATCCTTATATTTATGAAAATTAAAAAAATGTTAAGTTTTATTAAAAAATATATAAATATGTGGATTTTTTTGAGTTCTTTGTGATTTCTTGCATTGGAACAAAATATTGGATGAGTTCCTTAGGAGTGATATAACACTGTAGGGACCACAAAAAATACTGCAGAGATCACAAAAAATTGCTTAAAAAATTCAATTGAATTTTTTGCATTAAAGATACTCTAAAAACCGAGTTGACTGGATAAAAATATTCTATATACAAAACAGTACTGTCACAACAGGTCACTTCACAACTACTACTATCAATGTAATTATGTACAAGCAAAATAGAAATAACTTAATGGTACAAAGCAACAAAAATGCTTGGTTAAGCAAAAAAAAGATGCAAACAAGAAGGGCATAGCAATAGGGCAGTTTTTAATTTTTATATTTCGTCATTAATTATAAATTTTGCTTTAAGAAAATTTCATATTTTCTGATTAACTCTAGAAGACATCTTTTACACTTTGTTCTATCTACATAAAAATGTACTTTCAAGGCTCTATTAATAAATCACTTCCACAATCAATAAAAGCACACCTATGTTTACACCTATGTCGTTTTTTTTGGTGGGGGTTGGTTGGGAATGCTAGAATCTTAAGCTTATTAACGGTGGTTATAACATTGTTCATTTCAACTTTACGAACTCTAGTGAACATATATAAATTTCACCAATTACAAAAAAATCATCTATAAAACACACGGGGAATAAGTTGAAAAAGTATTAAACTTAGAGAACTTAAGTGTAATTTATCCTAGAAATTACTATATCACACCTTACCTAAATTCTCTGTTGAGATATCATGCAATAAGGCAAGAAAAAGACAAGGTTTACGTGGAACGCCCACCTAACAAATGGGTATGCCTTGCAAACTTGCAATCTTCTGTCTTGCTTCCTCCTCGTGTTAGAGGTGCAGTTATTGGAGCACGTCGGTCCAACAACGAGGAGTGAGAGACCTAAACTAAACTTTACGATAAATTTTTTTACTTAAAATGAGAGACCTATACACTTGAGCCTTTTTATCGATATATATGACATTTTTGTTTTATGAAAGTTAATATCAAATGATTTTTTGTTGGTGGTTCTAAAGTTTTAGTAGTTTTGCCCTAGGACAGTTCTGCTCGAGAGATAAGGGTAGGGTATCACGCCAGGTTCCTGCAATGCCTACAACAAGAGCCAAACAAAGAAGGCACCCAGTGGAAATAAGTTACACCCAACTCGAGACTTGTGAGTGACCTTCCTTGGCTTCAATGTCATCACAAACATCACATTCTGTATTATGCAAGAGAGAGTTGTTACACTGGGGACACAAAAGTGCACCAATCTCATGATGAATAAGATTATCACAAGGATGAACAACATAACTGAAATGACGACACAAAAAGGAGGTTAAATGGTCAAACAAACTTGCCAATGTAACATTCCCAATACCTCAACTCCCACTTACGTTGTGCTGCAAGAAACCAGCGGGAATGCAAAAGATTCATCATTGCACAGTGCACACACCTATTAATAACACACGAGTAAATTACATATTCTTCTCAAGTTATATCAAAAAATTTGATATTTGAAACTCCGAGATCGAGAAAGTTCAATCTTCATTGTACTGATTAATAATTAATCTTATGTGAAACTAACAATGAGTAAAAAGTTGTATGCCCACGCGTAGCACTACTTCAAAAACACGCTGATGATATATATATATATATATATATATACACCATGACGTAATGCATATCTAAAAAACACATTTCCTCTAAACCCTTTAATTTTTCATTCGATGGTCTTGATAAATTTTACTCGCTAACAACAATAATAATTAGTACGTAAATGTATTTTACACTGGTGAATATTCAAAAGTTTAATATAACAAATAGTGATTGGTTGCACTACAAATCAAACTTAACATGAAATATCAAATATTTTAATCCTGAAGTTCTCTGCCTGACTCTCAATCTAATTAAGGGATTAGTTAAACTAGCTAGTCGTCTACATATACTTGAAGTTGGTGGGATATACTTGAAAAAAAATTAAATGTTTATTAGTACGTAAACCTTAAGCGATTGGGTCACAGCACATACAAAAAGAATCACTTGACATGAAGAGATGGTGACAAGTCACAACCCTAAGTAAGAAGAGATCATGTAAAGGGAGTTTTTCTCATGTTTGTTCAGGAAAATAACATTGTAATGGGAGATTTTTTAAGTTTTTCTAAAAAACTGCTAATAGGAGGTTTCTCAAGTTTTTGTATATACAATTTTTGCAAAGCTTTGACTAAATTATAATTTTGACATTCTTAATTTTAAATCCCTAACTTTGATCCTCAATTTTTTATATTATACAGTTTTAGTAACTCCGCCGGTTGAGCATTAAGTGCACAAGTGACATAACACTTAATTATGTGGATATTAGTGATGTGGCAAAGCGATTTAATTATAATTTAAAAAATGTTATAAAAATGAGACTAGAACTCAAGTCCTCTTTTTTTCTCTTTCACCACCTATACCACTAAATCATTTTGCTTATTTGAATTATATTACTATGTATACATTACTGTATAAGTTAATTTTTTTTTATAAAAAAAATTTAATACTAAATCTAGTTTATAAAAAAACTATACATGCAATAAATATACACATAAAATTATTTTATAAATAAATTATATAGTTCATTAATATTTAATAGTATATTTTTTTCATGCAAGCACTTTTGTCTTCATATTTTTATCGTATTTTTTTCATTTATTTTTACCACATCAATAATTTATGTAATTTATTTTAGCATTATAATATTGTAAACTATCTTTTAGTTTAACTTTCTTTTTTTAGAGAATAGTTTAAGTTTCTTATTACTTCTAATTAATATTTTATAACTTTGTCATGCATGCATGATGTCTAACCTTATATCCTTTGCTCAAATCTGGATTTATCTTAATTCTTATGGATAAAATAATTATAAATGACAAAAAATTTATTTCGAGTATTGAATATTACTATATGCTCAAAATTCGAATATGAGTCCTCATAATTACGCTAAGCTATGTTATGCATACTTAGCAATGGATTTAGTGGTGAAATATTTAGAAAAGAATTGACAATCCATATATTGCGAAGTCTATCCTTTTTTTTTAAAATAATTTTTTCTAACAAAATATATCCTTATTAATTAGTAAGCAATATAACTAATTTTATGTTTTTTTTTTCTAACAGTGGACCGGCTCTCTATACGTATGGCATATTGTCTCAAAAAGGTTCATAAATACGTAGGCTGAGCTTGAGATGTTTATTATATCGTGCCACCTAACTAATGAAAGAACTCATTTGAATTATTGGCAAAAGCATTTATTTAATTAGATTTGTTTCAATGCATACTCCACATCACTGGGATTTATGTTGAAGCGATTGGATCAATAGCAAATTGATGGTGGTCGATGTTCAAAACTAGGGACATATCATGAGTACTGCTTGGGTGGATGTTGTCAGTGGGTGTGAAGGCATTATCTAAATTGCGATCCGTATGAAAAGTAAAATGTATTATATGCATAAAGAAATTAAACAAAAATAAATAAATAAATAAACAAACAAAAAAACTGTTCCACGGAGTACTATGGATGGTGTGGCCAATTATATATAGGTTATCTTACTTTCCAAGAACATGATTACGTACTAAATTAAGCACAACCAACGATGGTGGCAAGAATAATATTGTCCCTTTATCTATTGGACGAATGAATTCTAAAATTGTCAGGCTATGAGATGAGATGACACAACTATGTATATATTGCGTTGGTATGCCTAACCCATCTTGATTTGGGGATGATGGTAAAAGAAAAGGTGATGATAGGGATCCCACAATGGGCATGAACTATCACCTCCAGGTAGTGAATGTGTGTTTTTCAATGAAATTAGGGTTCATATGGACCACATGGTCATTTAGGCTGGCTTTTATCCACGTACATCGTCATTAATTCTCAGATATTATATATATATATCAAGAGAAAATTACATAGGCCATTGTAATATTCAATTAAAGTTACCAACAGTTGTCGTTAGTTCGAGGAACTAATTCAATCATTTTAAGTTAGATCTCAAATTTAAATTTTATTGATGGACAAAATTTGATTAAAAGAGAAAATTCCAATAAAAATGGTTGGTGAGATTTTCCGATGGAAAAACTTTTGAAAGCCATGTTTCAAAGCAAATGACTAGGCACTTATCAAGCATTTTGCTACAAGGTATTGAGCTAGGTGGGGGTGTTATTTCTAGCTTTCTCGACCCTTTAACTAGTCCTTTCATGCTCGGCACTGCTTAGTGCACTTGAGCATTGATGGGATGCTAATTTCTTTTCTGTATAAAGGTGGCTTTGCAATTGCCTCATTGTCTAAGTAGATAATTCTACATTGAAAATCGCTATCTTCTCTCAATTTTTATCATACCGAAAAATGTTAAAATGTTAAAATATTGACAGAGGGATATTTCTTTATCATAAACACTTATTCGATATTTTTTTTATATTTTTTTCTTTTTATCATATGATATATGTAAAACATTTATTAACTTTGTCAATAATTTATTTTTATTATAAAAGAATCTAACTTACCAATTATAATAGGATCTTTACTTAAATTTGAATGAAAGCAATTCTTGCTGTTGCATATTTTTTAAAACTATTTCAGTTTAAGAGAAACAAAGTCTTTAAATTAAACAAACTTATATTTTATCTCTTTAATTTCTTATTACATTATATTTTTATTATTATTTCTATCTCTTCAATCTCTTTTGTTTTATTTATTTATTTATTTATTATTATTATTATTATTATTATTATTTACATGGCATCAAAAGATATATCTTACAAAACATTACCCTCATAAATTTAAATTCTCGCCTATATTTGTTGATTGTTTGAGAGGAAAGAAAAAAGAAGGTATGAGAGAATTTTTAAATTTAAATTCAAAAAATGTAAAAAAAAAAAATCTAAAGAAACATTTTTATTCATTTTTTTCCATACAAACGACATTTGATAAGATCGTATAGGATGCTACAAATAATATTTATTTTTCCCACTATTATAATTGTAGTCTTGTACATTTAGAAGAATATTTGTGTTTTAGTGATCCAAAATTCAAACCTTCTTTCATAGTTGGTGAAAGGAGTTGTCTCTGCAGCAATGCGACGGGAGGTTTGACTAAGTGGGGTCCGAGAACAATTTATGGGCCGGATTCGACACAAAAATCACATCGTTAAGTCAATATAAACAACATCATACTACATTGCAAGAAATATGTATGTTAGATAAATCATACAATTAAATTTATAAAAATAACTTATGCCTTATATTATGAGTATTATTTTTTTATTTATTTCAATAAATCATAAAATTAAAAATTTATGAATAAACTCTAATTTAAGAAGATATTATTAGTTAATGAATGTTTATTTAATTAAAATTATTATCGATCTAAATATGTATGTTAGATATATTCATTTCATATTATTTTTTGTTGCTAATTTATTTAAAACGTTTTTGTTAATTCCTTGTGAGACTTATGATAACTTTCTTTTATATTTATATTGAGTAATGATAAGTGCAAACTCAATCATTTCAAACACTATATTAACATTTATTATTATTTTATTTCTTTCTTTTATCAAATCATATTACATACCATAACTCCACTAACAAATATACACACACATATATATATATATATATATATATATATATATATATATATATATATAACTTATGAGCTTGGTGATTGAAGAAAGAATAAAAAATAAGAAATCATGAATTCAAATCTCTCTCAAATAACAAAAATTAACATACTAATTACTAATATATATAAAAATATATATATCATAACTCCATTTTTCTATCTTCGAGAAAATAAAATCAACTCAATTGCTTTAATTAATTCCAGTGAATATGTTGATATATATATATATATATATATATATATATATATAACTATGTCGAATATTCAATAGGAGAATTTTATTTTCTATATATATCTATAGTATAATCTTAGTTTACTCACACAAGATTATCTCTCATAGCAAATACTTATCATCTTAAAAAAAATCCTACAATGAATTGCAATTGAAAATGTGCATAATAAAAGATACAGAATAATAATTTGACTTAAATGAAGATAAAAATAAATAAATTTTGTTATTAATTAAAATATATATAACATTATAAATTTTTTATATTTTATATTAGGTTAAATTAATTTATTAGTTATGTTCTCTTTAAAATTTTTAACATAGCAGTTTCTATATTTTTAATCAAATTCTTATATTTTTAATTTTTTTAGTTAAGTATCTAAAAGTTAATACCCTTAAATTAGAGTCCATTATGTGCTAATACAGTATAACATTTGTTTTTACCTAGGATCCCATTATATTCTTATAAGTTGAAGGGAAGAGAATTTTTTTTTTTTTACGGTTATTAAATATATACACTCATCATGTTATGGATGTACTCATAAATGTTCTTAATATTTGAAATCAGTTTCCTATTCTTCTAATCTTACACTGAGTTGGCCATACTATTAGTATGCATAAAATTAGTAACAAACTTTATTCACATATTATAAATTTTAGGTTTTATCATTATTTTTAATTATACATATAAAATTAATAATATAATAAAGAAAATATAAATTGTAATTTTGAAAATATTTTAAATTTAGAGACTGGCAATTTGTCTCTAAAACCAATTTTTCTTGCAGTGGGTGGAGTTTTTTTTCTTTATATAGCATGGGAAAATGAGGATGTTAAATCAATGGTTACTCTTTATTTATAGTGTGCCATACAGATAAATAGAACATAATCATTTGATGGAGGTGAGATGATTTTTAATTTGATGAGAACTACTTGTAAAAGGGTTTTTAGGTACCTTTTGTACCTATTCTTACATATATAATTCTTTACTTTTTTTCTGATTAAAAAAAAGTAATTATTAATTTATATTTTACATATGTTATGGTTATATTTCAGCAAAATAACCATTAAAATGTTAATACTATTATAAATCTGACCCAGCTCATTTCATTTTAGGAGTATTTGTGGACTAGAGTTGATTGATTTAGATGAATAAATTAAAAAGCATCAAATCACTTCTGTTTTTTTTTATTATTATTCAATTGGTTTTGATTTTAAAATTAAATCTAATCTGATTCACTTGATTTATAATAGTTCCAATTGGGTTATTTTTCTTTGATATTTAAAAAAGAGTATACAAATATTGAAATAAATGATAAAATACACAAGATAACTTTGTTCTTGAAATACACAAGTCAACATTAAACATCACATTTCATATATAATTCAATATAATATAATAGATTGTAGGAACCAAAATAAATACTTAGATGAAAACTATATGTCATCAATAAATTCAGAATTAATCATATTAATCGTTAAGAAATTGATTGAAGTGATAACGAATCTGAATTTATGACAGTCAAGTGATTTTTAAAATTATGCGGTCATCCAAATTGACATGTACTCTTGTGAGAAAACCTTTTAGTTTTCTATCTGATGATGAGACGTCGCAAAAAATGAAAAAAATAATGACTTAATTGCATTTTTACCTTCATTTTTTTAAAATTTTTTAATCTCAAATAAATTAATTTGGTGTATTTTAATTCATCTACAAATTTTAAAAAACTTGTAAATTTTATCCATAAATTAATTTCTGCAAAGACTATGCATTAACAATTTTATTTAATTATTCAGCCACAAATTATCGTATTGTAAATTAGTTGAATTTTATAATAAATATTTTAAAAACCATTCCAATAATAATTTGTAATTGAATAATAATATAAAAAATTACATTATAATTATACGATCATTAAGCTCATTTAACAATGAAAATATGTTTTAATATCACTTGCTAAAATTTTCTTATCTTTATTTCCTGATCTTTATTTTTTATGCAAAAACCTAAACAATCACACACACTTTAATTATTCAAGATTAAAATAAATATCTGGATTCATAATTATTTCTTGATCTAAGCGTTATTTGATTATGAAGTGCGGCAATTAGGTATGTACATGAACAACAATCTTATCATTCTTCCTCAATCTTAATCTCTTCATTTGAAAGAGAGAAACAAGAAGCTCAATGGGACATTTATATCTCTTTATATGGAAAAAAGAGAAATAATGTTGTTGTTTGGTATATTCAAGACCATAAAATAGTTTCTTATTTATAGACACCACTAGGTTTCTATTATGCCAAAGTCGACTAATAAAGGTATCCATTTATATATTAAGCTGATATCACATCTTTTGGTAGTCTAATAAAGTTATTTAACTAGATCACTTAAAATGTAATCTACTAATTATAAACAACTAATATATATAATTATTACTAAAATATGCGCCTACACTAAATAAAAATAAAGAAATATAAATTTCCAACATTTAGGACCCTAGTACGTATTTTATTTAAAATAATAATTTTTTTCATTAGCTTATGAAAATCTATAATCAACGTTCCCTCCAGCTCTCCCCCGAGACACACTCATCTTGACCCGTCCGTAACATTGATCTATCTGCTGCGATGATCGAATAATTTTTGTGGCAAAAAGTTTCATATCTCCGACCACAAAACCCTAGCCAAGTACGATAGAATTGCATAATTTTCTACTTGAAAAATTTGTCTCTCACACCCTTCTCTACCCTCTCACCTTAATGAACTTTAACACCGCATATTGGCCACACATGGGGGATACAAATGATGACAGAAAACAGAAGGCTATATGTTACACTTCCCACCAGAGGATAAGATAGCAGGTGAAATAGGGTATAAATTAACCATATTCGATGTTGGATCATGTACTCAAGGAGTAGTAGCAGTATACTATTCAGTACACTTTTTCTAACATGATCAAAATTTATTAAAAATTATGTACGAAATTGATCATTAAATAAAAAATGAGATCTAAATTTTGTGATTTCAATTAATAATAAAACGTATTTAAAAAAAATGTGTATATATATAATATGTTGCTAAAATTTATTTCATGTGCTCACAACCACCTTTGTCTTTGTCTAATTAA
Source organism: Glycine latifolia (assembly GCA_013407115.1). Classification (NCBI taxonomy): domain Eukaryota; kingdom Viridiplantae; phylum Streptophyta; class Magnoliopsida; order Fabales; family Fabaceae; genus Glycine; species Glycine latifolia. Next base: position 22,519,701 of record CM023943.1, read on the forward strand.
CTAGGATAACTACACAGCTCGCCAATAATAATGCTCCAAATTTTCTTAACTTCACATCTTCAGGTTCGCTATCAAGAATGTGGTGCATGTTCTCAATGTCATTTTCTCCAGCCACATGATCATGATCATCAACTACTTAACTTCTCCACTTTACACAATTAGGTTAGTTGGGAACACTGGTTACTTGCGTGTTAATTTAGATCAGAGAAAGAAGTGACAGGGTTAATCTCATTCATAAATCCACTCCATCATGTAGAAAATTAACGCACTCAGCATCGGATATTTTTATTTTTGTTTTAGCAAATTAAGTACTAGCTTTTGTAATATTTACTTTGGATGATTGAAGCTAACCATTAATGTGATGACACCCAATATCTTAATTTCTCTGTGAGCATGGGACATATATATAGATTCGCAGAATATATGTTTGATGTTGAAGAGTCAGAGAATAGCTACGTCAGTTAGATCATATAGGCATGTGATATGCCAACAAATCAAATAAATTGGTTAGGTCTAAAGTTTTATTAGAAAGTTACAAGCACGAGGATACCCTTTCGCTATCACAAACTTGAATTTGAGTCTAGAGACTTTGAATGCAAAAATGGTCCTCTTATTAATTATCTTAGGACGACACGGATATATACTCCAATGCAAAGACGAATTTAAAGCATAATAATGGAGCTGTTATTTTTATTTTATTTTTCTCTTTTGGATGCATGATATGTACAAACACAATCATTGTTTGACATAAGAAATATAAGATTGATCTACATCAAAGAAAAATAAAACAAAATCACATATTTAAATTCTCTCATTAATAAAAACTAATAGACTAGGAAGAAGAAAAGAATAACTGAAAAATAAAAAAATTATTCATCAAAGTCTCAATCATTCAATGACCAGAATTAAACCAGGATATATAACTCGGAAACTGAGGATAAAAGTTCAATATTTATAAATAAAAAAATCAGGACTTAGCATGACTAGCAATTTGCTAGCAACGCAAGTACTTGTCTGCCAAAAGCTTAGGGGTCTGATATCTCTTTGGCAATCATTTTCAGAATAGCTGTAGTGACGATGCTCCAAGCCTCGCCAATTCACCACGTGACAATGACTTCGTACCTTATATCTAATTAATGTCCCCACTCACAAACGATATACTTGCAGGAAAAAAAAAATTAGATACTGTAAATCTGTAATATATGTAATTTATATATTGTTGGATTGATTATCGAACAAATCAACTGCATGGTGCAATGTTATCCAGTTTAACAAAAAATCTTGCAGTTCAAAGTTTTGGATATGTAAGTAGTTAAGTTAAATATTTGAAGAAAAAAAATTCAATTTTATCTCCTTATTGGAAAGTAACATTGATAACAAACACTCTAATCTTAATTGGAAAGTAACATTGATAACACCTAGAAATTTGCATTTAACTTTTCTCCTTATTTTTAATCAAAATCCATATTTTATCTTAATAATTGTCAATTTTTGTTATTGAAATGAAAATAGTTATTCTAAGAACATCTTTAATGCTAAATCTTGAGTTCAATATTTGATTTTCACTAAATCTCTCAATAAAAAAGGTGAAGAAATCTCCAACATGAATAATGAATTCTTATAGAAAAATCTTTCATATCTTCACATTCTTCAACAAAATATAAAGTTTTTCTCTCTTAATTTCTTTCTCTCTACGATTTCAAAATAAGATCTACTATTAAGGAAAAAATTAGAAAGATTTTCAATCCTATCTAATACTATAGGGTTCACCAAAAAGTGGTCAAAATTTCAATTTAAAATCTATCATTAAAGATGTTCTAAAACAAAATGTTAATTTTTATTGAAGACCAATACTATATTTATGTTTTGTCTTACATTTACAAGTCCAAACATGTCCTACAACTCACATGTCACTGGAAATTTTGAAATAATAGAAATTGATGTGTAATTACGGTTGGAATATTTTTTTTATGCGATTAATTATAAAATAGGGCCACACTCCTGGTTTGCCCTAGCCTCACAAAAGAAAGGGAATAAAACTAAACTTTAATTTTGTTAAACCCACCCCCAACCAAAAAAAACTTAGTTTTTCTATAATGATCCGATTTGACTCATGCAAGATAATCTTTCATATGAAACACTTTTGGTCACTGTAAATAACTCATCATTATGCAGGTTTTGTTAAAAATAATTTATTTCTATCTTAAGAGAGGCACAAAATAAAATAAATGGAAAATTTTTAGTGAAACGTGTGAACTAATTCTTTGAGATGGACCGACTCTAGCTAGCAATACTGAACACATTAGAGCATGGTACAATAATATTTTTTAAACTTTAACTTTTAACTGTGTCGAATGATACTGTACGATTCTTCACGTAACTGACCTGACCTCATCTATCAGGATAAGATTTTGTTAGGGTTGTTAGCATTGTAGTGCTCATATATATTGGCTTTGCAAATAACAATTTTTCCATTAAAAAATATAATTTTTATATTAAGTAATGTAAACTAAACAACCCTATAAAGTAATTATTGTAGCAAAGTGATCATTCTGAAATTTAAAGATGTTTTATCGTGAATAGTTTCTTGTATTTGATCTAGCAGACAACATGGTGCACAAATTTTCATATCATAATTGATGTTAAATATATATCCTCTTTTTCTTTCGTGTGTCACACTCACACACGCCTCTCATGACATATTTCGACTTTAGTTTGGCTGCAGACAGTTCTAGGATCACAAACGATACAGCAACACTTGTGTAATAAATTGACTAGTTACTGCCACGTCATGGTACAACACAACATCATTTTGATTCAATCTAGCACGTGATCAACTGATAAGCATTTTAAGATAAGGTGTTTGACAGAACAATGCTTAATTTCTGAATATTTATTATGACAATGATGCTTATACTCATAAAAAAAAGCTTAAAAATTAAAACATGACAAATTAACTATCGTCTTCATACACAAATTAACTGTATGATCGAGTTTGTAAGGGCTGGCAATCGATAAGAAGCAGGGACGGATTCAGGAATTCATCAAATTGGAGTTCAATTTTTTTTTTTTTTGTATTTTAACTATTTAAGTATCTAACCTCAAATAAATAAGTATTTAATAACTAGTGACTTTTATAAAATTATTTATTTTTTTACACATAAACTTAAAATTAATTCTTATTTAAATGATAAAGAAAGAAACATGTGTATTTATTCTAGCTAATTTTTTATTTCAAGTTTTAGAAGATTTTTTTGGTTTTACAAGCTCCATAACAAATAAGCAGAACCACACAACAATAATCTCACAACAAAAAAGAGAAATGTTTTTATTAAATATAATAATAATTAAAAATCATCAAATTTTAAAACTTTAGTATAATATATATATATATATATATATATATATATAATATTAATAATA
>CM023943.1:22528123-22553087 GCA_013407115.1 Glycine latifolia
AAAAAGGAAATATACTAGGAGTCTAGGACTGCTAATATCTACTCTTTCGTTCTACATTAACTAATGAATTCCATTCATTTTAGGATATAATTGCATTTCTCCTTTTATACACAGATGGCATCATAAACCACAACACTCCTTTAGTACATTATATTACTTTGAGAGTAAAAGGGATCATGCCATTCATATTTTGGGTGTAATACCTGCAATCGAACCGAGAGCTTCAACAGCCCCATGCCTAACCATTGGGTGCTCATTCATATCTTTAAGTATATTGGATAGAGAAGTTGAAGCAGGCAAGCAGCTTTGTCTTGCAATTGACCTAAAACATATGCAACCTAAACATTACAGAAAATATTAAAAAAAATTGAGATTCAAACAGGTGTAGGGAAATCAAAATTGCATCCATAAAAAACCATCTAATATTATTAATGTTTAAATAACATTTCTTATACTCATGGACAACTAGCTACTTATACCATGACAATTTCATGTTTATTCCATTCCAACAAATAGAAAGAAACTGCAGGCAGTAGCTACGGGAGAAGAGAAGAATGAACAGTGAACCCGAACTGACTAAGGAGCGACACCGACAACCACAAAGCGCGGGAGAAGAATGAACTGACAACGGCGTGATAAGCATGGCACGACGGGAGAGTGACGACTGACAAATGGACTAGTGAGGAAGGAACGAACTGAAACGCACTCCCAAATGGACTGAAACGCACCAAGAACAGCTCACTTGGGAACGCACGAACGACACCAAGAAAAGAACTTCTGAAACGCGCAGCACAGGTGACTAGTGAGGAAGGAAGAAGACCCTAGCCTAGCGCGTAAAACGATGTCGTATTGCAATAAAACAAAATCGTAGAATTGCGGTTCCACTCAAACTCGTCTGATTCTACGCAGAATCGTACAATTCTGCTCCGAAAATGAGTCTACATCCGATTTAACTCGCAGAGGGGTACTAGACTCATAAAATGTCTGATTTTGGGATTTAAATTGCGATTTTGATAACCATGATCTATAAGTATCAGCTTATTTATTAGCTATTATCAAGCTAGTACTTATCTACAAGCTACAAATTATTTGTAAGGTACTAATGATCTACAACCTGTGACTATCGTTTAGCCTTTATGTACATGTTAATTATCTACAAAGACCCAAGCTTCACGTTCCACACTATAAATACAAGTTACATCTAACTCATTCACACAATTCACTCACGATGAACATATTCTATTTTATTCAATTTTATTCTCATCAACTAATATACTCAGTTTTATGTTTAACAAGGTTGATCAATCATCCGATGTGTAGAGTTTGGAGCCTATCTTGGCCACGTCCTCCCTGACATGATCCACATCTAGATTTTGGTAGGAACAATAACAAACTAAAACAAAACAAAAATAAAACTTTAAAGGGCTATAGTAAAAAAAAACTATTTTATGGAACCAAAAACTTATTTAATCTTTAAAATTATTATTTTAACAACATTCTATTTTTTAGAAATAATAAATTATATAATTATGAAATGATACACTTGAATATTAGTCAAGTGAGACATGTTGTGTCTTCATCACCCATAATAAATCTAATTAAATGAAAACCAATTTCAAATAAACTCAAAACTTATGGTGAAGAATCTTAGATGTTTGGATGGACATTGGATGTGGCTTTCAGTAATAAAGAGTGAATCCATATAATTTTTTTGTGCAACTTTTCGTAAATCATAAAATCTTTGATAATGGAAAAAATTGTATTATTGGTGCATGTACTTTTAGTTAAATTTGATTTTAGTCCTTTTTTTTTAGCAAAGTCTTTCTATTTTTAAATTGACTAAATCATTCTTTTAACTTTTAAAATATGTGATTTCCATTCCTCCCTTATTTGATTTTTTCACAAGCAAAATTAGTCAAGAGGGACCAAAGTCACACATTTTCAACAATTAGAGGACTATTTTCATCAATTTGAAAGTACAGGACTAAAAACACATCCACTAGATAATTGTGAAATTGAATTGAATTGATTATGACCTTGAAATGAATTGTTCAAATTGCATAATTGCTTTGAGTTTTGATAATGATTAGATTACCCATGATATTGTGATTGTGGTGAATAGCTAAATTATTGTTGTATCAATTTTTTATATAATTTACATCACTAATTATAATCTTTCTATTTGCATATCATTGGATTAAGGTCATTACACTTAGATTCAGAAAAAAAAAAAAGTCATTACACTTAGAGCATCTTCAATAGGAGTGCTTATATGAGTTGTTTAACTTTAAGTAACATTATTTAACATTTTTTTCACCGGGACAGATTACATGGTGTTACTTATATAAGTATTGTTGTTTATATAAATAATTGTTGCTTAATAAACTTATACTAGAAATAGAATATTTTTCAAGTATTGTAACACTCACAAAATTAAATTAATTAATTACTTCAACAATCTTAATATTGGGAGTGAATTTCATATAAAATGTTTAAATCTCTGTGAAATGATAAGGTTTCACAAAATTATGATAAACAATTTAAATCTAAATAACTATACATTGTAAATGTTCTTAGAATAAATTACTATTCATTGAATGTGAATTAAAACATTCACTTGAGATTGATAGAAAGGATACCTCAAAGCAAATTGAACCAATATAAGAAAGAGACAAATTGTTTTTATTTTTCAGAAGGTTTTTTAAAAGGTTTTAATAGCTCAATTTACCCACTTTATTTTTTTTGACAATCTTGAGATTAATTTTCAATTCAAAATTTGATCACACTTAAAAGTTTTTTTCTCTCTTTCCAATTATATATCCTGAAAAATGAGCTTAAATCCTTCTCCACCGACTGAACTATATACACCAAATAGATATTTAATTACCCCTAGAATATACCACTAGGCTATTATATTTTAGTGCCCCTTTTACAGATACGTATTAATATTTATACATTCTACATAGAAAATAAGAAGAAAAAAATATATCCATGTATTGCAGTCCAGTTCCCCCCTCTATATTCCCTATACATGGATCCGGATAGTGCTGCCTATATGCATTCTTTTTTCTTTTCTTTTCTAAAGATTTAAATGTTGATGATTCCATTAATAAGAATCGCAAGTATCAAATCTTTTATTTATTTATCCTCATTGTACCACAAATTTTTTGACCAAATTCTCTATATTGACAGATTCAGATATATTGACTAATTGTCAATAATATGCAATGAATGAATATGTACCACGGTTAGTGCTGAAAGGCATCCATAAAATGATGGCAAACAATGAATCATTTTTTCCATGATAACAAAAAGGGCACCATTTTTTTGTTACAATAACATTGCATATGGATGCTAAGTAAAGTTTGCGACAAACATGCAGTAAGGGGTGACAGGTCCAAAGGCAAATGGAAAAGGTCCTAATCAACCTCCGTATTAGTGCTCCCTCATATTCAAACCAGATGAACATTTAACGTTTTTTTCTTTCTTTCTTTGAAATCAAATTATTTAGATGTTGATGATGAAATTATTGAAAATCACGTGTATTGAATCTTTCTATATTTATCCCAGTTGGACCACAATTGTTTTTTACCAAATGTCGCTATATATTGACGGATTTATATGCACTACATGCTTGTCATTAATATATTACGAATGAACATGTACCACAGTTAGTGCTGAAGAAGGATATCCCGTAAATGACACAGAATGAATCATTTTTCCACGATAAAGAGGCTACCATTTTTGTAAAAAAAACATAGCGCATGTGGTGCTAAATAAAGTTGCGACAAACATAATAAGTTGAAAAGGCATAAGCAAATGGAAAAAGTTCCTTGCTAGCTTTCATATTTTTCATAATTAAATGAGATGATCCATTCCAAATCATCAAAATCAAGTATTTCTCATTTCGTTGTACATGAAAAACTGCTTATAAAGTTTAAGAATCTTAAAAATATATAGTTTTCATTAAATATGCTCTTAGCATACTTTTCTTGATGACTACAATTATAAGTTGTCAATTCATGTCAAATTAACCTAACCCTATATCGTCCCATGTCAGTCCTTAATCAGATTAGTGTATAGGAGCATTAAGAACCAAACATATTTCAAATTTTCAACAAGACTTGTTACCCAAACTTAATCCATATCAGCCATCACAGGTATGGAAATTTACTAATACAATAAATAAAAATAAATCTATACATATTTCTTCTATTTTCTTTCTTGTGGTTGTTGTGTTGTTGGTTTGGTAATATGGCATTGCAATAAGCAGTACATTAGGCCAGGTTGAAGATAACCTTTTCTTTCTTGCTTTTCACATGATTTGTCAAATATTTCACTTTCTTTCTCTTCTCCTTCCACTCATACACCCTATTTTTTAAGTGTACCTTCATCACTTTAATTTACTGTAATTTCCAAATTATATATAATCATATAGAAGATATTTATATATTTGCAGAGTATCTTTACTATCTTTTTATTAATTATATATTGTAATTTCTTTCTCTCTCTCTTTTTATTCTAACTCTTTCTTTCTTTCTTTTTTTTCTTTTATACACCAAAAATATTATTTATATATCAAATTTTTACACAACGAAATTCTAACACAGTATGCCATTAATAAAAAAGACAAGAAGAAAATCTTAAAAAGAAAGAAGAATTGATAAATTGCTTTGGGAGAGAACAAATGATTGATTGTTCACATTATTTTGAATTGGTACAGAAAGAGGGAGAGAGAGAAACACCTTTACATTAGTGGCTAAGAAAAGGAAGAGTTCAAATCAACAAATTGACAGCTACTAACTAACTTAATACACACACACTTTTCATAGTAATTATTTTAGAAATTATATCTCTTATGATTTCTTATTAACCAGCAATATAATCTTTTATATTAATAATGTATAAAAATTAAACTAATAATATTATTTATTTTAAATTAAAATTCGTGTACTTGCAATGTGAGGAATATGATAAGGTGTTTACAATACTAAAAATATTGTCCTCTCTAAAGTGGCAAAGGAATATCCAATTATGAAGAGATCGATAAAATAATTACGTAATGTTATGAAGAAAAATAATTATATCATTATAAAGATATATATTGCCCAATTATAAATAATAATCTAATGCACCGATTTCAGCAGAACCTGAATAATATGCATGATTCCAGTTAATCTGTATGCTTGAAATTCAAGAGAGAACTACTACTTAATAGTGTGATGTAAATATCGTTTCTTCCAATTTCATTGCATACACATACATCTGGTGCCATTAACACCACGTACGCAACCCCCCTCCACACAGAAATGGAGGAGAACTGTATATGATGTACGAGTAATTGTTGCACAACAAAGAAGACTTCATTATCAATATGTTTGAGGCATTGATTTTAAGGACGCGATGAAAAGCATCACTCCACTGACTTTACAATTGCGAGAAAGTCAAGACACTTTCCTATGATGACATTTTAGAGAAAGCATGTAATTTTCACAAAAAGGATAGTGATACGCCCTAGTATAGACACAACACATGACCTAGTTTGTTAGTGTGGAGAAGTTATGGACATTATAGGTAAGGAAGTGATTGTTAAGCATTTGTTCTGGTTGAGTAGTAGTACGTTCACTTTTTTTTTTTTTTTTTTTTTGGGAAGGTTGAGTAGTAGGTCACTTAAATGGATGAATTGGTTAATTTTTTTTTATTTGGACTAGTTGGAAAATAGACACTCCGTGTCTCTTGTGCATTAATCGGTTAACTATCTTTTTCAGTTAAATATAGTTATAAAATAATTGTCATGTTGAAAAATTTATTCGACAGTAAAGTGGATGAATTGGATTAGATTTTACATGAAAATAAACTAACTAGATAGATCATGAATAACGGGATTCTTAATTTAATTAACCACCACTACTCACTGGTTAGAACAAAATTAAATTATATATATATATATATATATACAATATTTAATTGTTTATTGGATTTTCTGAATGTTGGGATCCAAAGATTCTTTTGTCATATCTAATTAATTAGCAAAAGTATTAATTTGGGGTTTTCGTTTGGATATATGTGTTAAGCTTGCTTTCAGAAAAAAAAAATAATGGAAGTGAAGAAGAAAATTAAAATAATATAAGAGTTGTTGGAATCTTCACATCATGTATAGTTTTCTTCGAATTTTCTTGTTTAAACTTGGTTGATGTATTTGTTAAATAAAATAGGTTAAAATGAAGATTAAAAAGGTGTTACTAATTATATTATATTAGTCATATCGATGGTATAATATTTATATATTTTATAAAAAAATAAACTAAAAAATAGTGATAAATAATTTTACTAATAACAAAAGTTCCTTTACTGTTAATATAAATTATTATTTTTTGAACAGCAAACAAATTACTTCATTCAAGGAGGAGTACGAGAAGTACTAGTGGAGACATGGAGCTGTAGTATCTTGGATATACAAACAAAATAACACTTCTTACATTGAATCCACTGCATGAAACCAGAACTTGATAAAGGACCAAACCACTATTACCCTTACGCGATTAGCTTTAAACAAAAGCTGACAAGAGCATACTTAATGAAACCAATTTTCAAACAAAGCATATCTCGAACAATTTTCAAATTCCAATCATATAATTTTGCTCGGGCTTGTACCTGCACAGCATGCACCACCCATCCACTTACACTCCTTTCTTCCCCCCTGAAACAAACCTGAACACTAAGTAATACAAAAAGGCTTCATTGAACTTTGCAACATCCTGGACTAACTATCTCCTAATTTATGCAGACAATAATGGGACTAATGCACCAATCCAAGATTATGAAAGGAGACTTAAGTGTGAATCATTGCCATTATCTCACCTTAATTAGAGGGACAGCACCACAGAATGTCAAATCTACATATCCTACCAATAGGGTATTCATTTGAATGTTATTGTATTTTATCTTATTAAATAAGGTATGAGATTTAAATCTTATGAATGAAAAAAATATGTATTGAAAGAAAAAATCCTAGTAAAATTGATCAACTAGATTATTTAACAAATATTAATTATATATCGACAAAATAAATAAATATTTTGTATCAATCAACATGTTCATGGTTTCTCTTCTTAATTAATTTCCTTTTACAATAGACCAAAATTGGAGACAATGACCAGTCTGATTATTAGGAGAATATGAACTAAGCCAAGAGTACATAAAATACCACATCCAAATAGAGAACTTGCAACGAGAAAATAAATGAGCGTAGATTTCAATTTGATTAGAACAAAAACGGGTGTGTTAGGTTCTAACCAATATATGGTTGGTTATTATTAATGATTTCAATTTCCTTCTATAATATATGGTTTTAATGATACACAAACCGTTTAATCTAAATATCATATCTTATGGTTGGTTATTATTAATGATTTTCTTTTTTTTAGAAGAATCCAAGAAGATGATAAGGACTCTCTATACATCAAAGTATGAGTCAAAAATAGCAAGCCTAATAAGAAAGCTACGTACTATAAAGTTTATTGATGTCAGAAAGGCTAACACTTTATCAAAAAGTTAAGATTGAGTTTTTCTTATGGAATAATATTCATTAGTATTTTGTGAAGATCAGGTCTTGAGAAACTTATAAATGATTATGAAATATACTAAATAATTATGTGGTCGAATCATCACTGAGATTTTGAAGATTGCTCCAGTAATGAAAGTCCTTATGAACAAGCATAGCTTTAGAAAGGTTAAATTTATGAAGCGTCAAACTGCATTTTCAAAAGATTTGATACTTATGTAAGAAATGATCATTATAATATAAGTCAATTTTGCTATGAGAAGGAACATGAAAATAAAAATAATTATTAGAGATCTCATATTAATTAATGATGATGCTAAAATAATTCTTATCTTATAAATTAATTTTATAGAATTAAATTTAGTCTGTAATTTATATTTTAAGATAATATTAAAATCTATCATAAGATATTAATTTGTTGGGTCTATCTAAAGCCATCCACTATCCGACCATGATATCGGATTATAAATTTCAAACTTTAAATGTGATCCTTAACTTAAGGAAAGTATATTAGAGATTTTACATCAAAATTAATAATGAGACTAAAATAATATATATATATATATATATATATATATATATATATATATATAAATAAGTGAAAGTAATCCTCATCAATCTCACAAGACAAGATTGTTTGTGATTAAAGACATTGGATAATTGCCTATGGTGAATCATAAATCTATTGAACATTGACCAGAAAAGTAACTTGTCTACAATCACAGTTAAATTCTGAGTATCTTAAGAAATCAAGTTTCTCATCATTTGAACTCCACCCAAGTTTTCGATTGAAGATTCGTTGAATAAATTTAAGGAATTAAATAAAAATAATAAAAATCCCAAGTATTAGATAATAGTATTGTTCAATAAATATTAGAAATATAGTTAGAAATTACATATTATAAATACTTTAAAAATGTCTAATAAATTCAAGAAAAATAAGGAAATGCTTCCATTGCTCACACCAGGCTTAAAGCATAGCTAGTGTGCCAATAAAGAGCTTATAACTACCTATAACTGTCTCAAATGTCATAAGCATTTGCATGCGCTAGCAAATACTTGAATCTTAAAACTTATAAATGTGTTTTGAGACCATTTTAGAGGACTTTCATGATATTCACCGCTTTTTAAATTTTCTTCGTTTTCTCTATTCTTGTGTTCTTAATGTTAAGTAGAGTTGTTGTTTTGAATTCTTAGAATTTTTCAACGGAGTTAATTTATTCTAGGAATGAATGTGGAACTTTCAATAGAGTGCTTCCATAAATTCTCTTCTTTCTACATTCTATGCCAAGTTCATAATTTTATCTTTTTAGTCTTTTGTATTAGTCAAAATGGCAAGATCCAAGAGAAGGATGAATTAATTGGATCTTCAAAAAATTTATAAGGTCCCTCACTGGATTTTCAGAAACATTCAAATTGATTCTTTGAAATTCTATTGACTCTAGGCATGGCAGCAGAACCCGACCCTGTGGAGACCAAATCGTACCCATCCTGACTTTGACGGAAAAAAACCGCATTGATTGGGTTTAGGATCGATAAAATTTTCTCTGATAATCAAAAGCGAGCACGGGGTGGGTATATGATTATTGGTATCTGCCCCGACCCCGAATCCGAACCCGCCCCGCCACTTAAGAAACAACATAAAAAAATAAAAAATCCTACATTTAAAACCTTAAAACGCTCTTTTTGCGTCGCGCCTCCTTAGTCCTCATCTTCTCCCTCAATGCGATGAAGTCCTCTCCCTTCCATTGTTGTCGGCTGTCGCTTCTGGAGCCGCTGTCTGTGTCTTCTTCGCTCACCATTAGGTTGTGGGTGGTGGTTTCCACTTGGGGTATAAGCCATTGTCTTCTTTCTATCACACACCTCTCCCTCAATGCACCTCACATTCTCTCAATCGAAGCATCATGAGGTATTTCCCTTTTTCTTTCGTTTTCTACAGTAAATTAGGTTGTGGATTGAGTTAGGTTGTTGGGGTTGGAAGAATCCATAGCCATGAATATGTGTGAAGGTTGAAAAGCATTGCTTCTAGGAAGACTTCCATTTCATCAGATCTTGTAAGCTTAACATCTCTTATTTATTTTCCCAATCAAAGTTTTTATTTTATTTTTATTTTCAGATATAGCTTTATTTGATTTGAAAAGGTTTATAATCTGACTATTTGTGTTCTGCTTCTCAAAATATGTCATTTTTTTGTTGGTGTTTTATTTATACACTTCTTGGGATTCACCTGATTGTCTAAGGTAATGAAGGCACAAGCTTTGTGTGAGATTGACATGATTGTATTAGATTTTTGTTGGTCATTGTCATAGTACATATAATTTAATTCAAACTATTTCTTTTCAGGGAGGGGATTGTACCACAAAAGAGCAAATTTTTATCAAGAGACCGAAGGAAAGGTCAATGAGGAAACATATCCTAATGAGAAGTGCGGAAAAGATCAGGAACAACATGTAGATTCCAATGTTCCTTCAGTGGCTAGAACTGAGAAGTCAGGTTATGATCAGCTTCCAAAAGAATTAAATGAAATGAAGATTGGAGAAGAAGACAAAGGCAAAAACAACAATGCAAAGGTATATATTGTGATTCATTTTCTTGTTTTCTTTTTATGTTTATGTTAGTCATCATCGTGTTGCTTCTATATATGTAAAATCATTTATGTATCCATTGCAAAGTAGCATACCGGTTAGTTTTTGTAAAGCTATTTTTTTTTTCTTAAATGCAATCACTGAGTATGGTAAATGATTTGCTTTGAACAGGATATGGAAGCAACTATTGTGAGTGGTAATGGAACAAAAATCGGTGAAATAATTACAACTACTATTGGTGGTCGAGACGGACAACCAAAGTGGATATTGATCCCATAAGTTCCTTTATTGCTCTGTTACTTCCCCATTTGTAAATTTTATTTCATGGAATTAGATTCTGAAAACCCTTTTTCTTAAATTCAGTATTTATGTATTACACTACTTTGTATATGTTATTATAAGGGGTGTAGGAATATCACTTGTATTAATGGTTTAGCATGATATTTTTTACATAATTACTTGTATTAATGGATTGCTATGAAATATTTTTGCATATATAACTTTATTTTTGCCTGGCTCAGACAATCTCATACATAGCAGAACGTGTGGTTGGCACTAGTTCTTTTGGTGTTGTTTACCAAGTATTGATATTTGTTTTGCAGTATTTCTTTACTTGTTGGAAGTGATCCTTTGATTCACTGTTCTATGGGTTTGTCTAGTTACTTTCTTTGCTTATCCACTGGCTCAGACAATTTGCTTATCCACTTTGCTCTGAGACAAATAAAAAAATAGAACTTAGTATGAAGACTTTTCTTCAGCTCGATAGTCAAAGCTGTTAATAGTTTACTAATTCTTTCTTTTTACATGTATATTATAATAACTATTATAAGAACTATTTGTGAACAAAGTTGTCACTATTTAGAGATCTAGTAGTAAGCTGGAGTCCAGACTAATCACTTGAAAAACCTGTAAACATGGATTATCTTTAAAATATTTTTAATTTTAATCAATAATAGCGAGGACGGGGCGGGGAAACCCGACCCCTAACGGGGATAGGGATGAGGAATACAATACCCGCCCTCGCCACACCCTGTTGTCATGCCTAATTGACTCAATCCATTTCGCTGTGGGGAGTTGAATTTAAAGATTACTCTTATTTGGTTTTCTAATGCAATCCTTAATCAACCTTAATTGAGAGTGCCTAGCTACTAGTAATTGAAATTGTTTTTATAACACCCAACCCATCAAGCTTCAAAATCTTCCACTTTTCTCTCCAAAGGCTTCCTTTTTCATAAGTCTTCAAGGGTAAAAATGCTTACCTCTATTATTTTAATTTTTACGGCTTAAAAAATGTCATGGTGTTTGTATGGATTAAATGTGGCATCTTGGTATTTTGATGGTTATTTTGGCCTTTTATGTTTGTGTGTGACTATTTGTCTAGATTTATTAAATATTTTAGTTAATTAATATGATAAATAAATTAGTTACTAATTAGAATAAATAAAATCATAACGAGAGTGGCTTATTTTTTAAGGAAAATATTTACTCTTAGTATTACTAGTTCAGAGGTTAATTAATAGCTTTCTTTAAATTTTTTGTCTATGAAAATTAATAGTTAATAATATTTTTTTGGGGTTTAAAGGTTAGATCACATGAAAGATTAGAGGTAATTAATAAAATCATTAATAGCCACTAACCCACCCATAGAGCTAGATCACATGAAAGATTAATTATTTCTTTTCATTTCTTAGATTCTCAATCCATTTGGTTGCAATCATTGTTGCATAAAAGTTAGTTAATAGAGTTGGCTAAACAAGTTCAAGCCCATGGGCTATTCATGAAACCCAAAGCCCGCATGGTATATGGGTCTCATTTTTTTAACCCATTTAAAAAGTGAGCTTTTTAGCCTATCCCACATAATTCACGGGTTTTACCTATGATCCTCACGGGTATTTTAATCTTTATAAAAAAAACAAAGTAGTGTATGATTTAGCAAACACAAGATTGTTTTAGCACTTAGTCTTGTTTAGATTATTTGTATTGTACTATTTGCACTTAGACTTGTTTGAATTTAGACTTTACACTTCAGCTAATCTAGACTTGAGTACTTAATAGTTGATATTACTTATTTGTATTGTATTTATTTTATGTGCATTTAGAATAGTTTATTTAAACAATTTATAATTTTTAAGATTTTTAAATTTCTTTTTTTTTGTGAATGTGGTTGGCCCGCAAAACCAACAAGCTATATGGGACGGGTGCAGGTTCAAAAAAAATAAACCCATTTAAAATATGGGTTTCGCAGAATGAACTTTGTGGGTTGCAGGTTTTGTGGATACGGACTTTGCGAGGCGAACTTACCTCCATGTCTAGCTCTACTAGTTAATTACCCCTGGGGGTTGGAATTATTGTTGTAGTCTATTAAGTAATATTCATTTTTGTGGGGTTCAAGATTGCTAGATTGTAATAACCTACAGTTATCCAATATTTGTTGAAAGAAAATTTGAATTTAAAATATTGTTACTGTAGATAAGATAAATGTTTGTTAGATAGTTTAAAATTGAAAATAGACTAATAAGATGTTACCTATTTTCTTGGTACTATTTGTTTATTCAATATGTATAAATGTACCTCATTGAAGAGGAAATATAAGGAAGGGAGTGAGAACAATTCTCAACATTAGAGTTATTACTTTCAACATGGTATCAGATGTGTTACGATCCTAAATTAGAATTCCCCTTTACTTCCTCCTGAACCCATATATCAAAATTCCCCTTTACTTCCTCTTGAACCCCACACTCAGTCTATTCTCAAATCCCTAATTTCCCAATTCTTCCATGGACACTATCGACTCATCCTTGAATTCCATTGGCCTTCCTCCCAATTCTTCCATTGCCCCTCCTTCCAACATCATCATCCACCATGACACTACCTTTTTTCCCATCATCGTCATTCTTGATGAATCCAACTACTCTCTTTGGTCCCAATTGATGGAAATGTATATCGGTGCCCGGAATAAATATGGTTACCTCATCGACGTGATGACGAAGCCATCGGCCACTGATCCACCTATGTCACGTGGGTCACCAAAAATTAGCGAGTCAAGAGTTGGTTTATTGACTCCATGACTCCTCCATTGATACAACGCTTCATCTGTCTGGAATCTTCTCATGTCATCTGGGAGGCTTCTTAACGCACGTTCTATGATGGCTTGGACGAATCTTGCCTCTTCAAATTGAATCAGAGGTCCTTTAACACCAAGCAAAATGGTCGGCCTCTCCTTACCTACTACAACGAACTTCTCTCGATTTTTCAAGAAATCAATCACCGCATGTCCTCCCAAGCAACCATCGTTGATAGGGTCATCCAATCGCACTCTGCCCTTGCTCGTCTTCAGGTTTACATCTTTCTCAGTGGCTTAGATCCTGACTTTGACCAAGTTCGAGGCGAAATCATTCGCAAAGAACCCAAGGTGGACCTAGAAGGCATGTATGCATATGTGCGTCGTGAATTCCAACAACGAATCTCCATGAACCGTTCCTTGCTTTCGCCGAATTCCTCTGCCTTATTGACTCATGCACCATGTCCTTCTTCAGTGGTTCCTCCTCCTAAGCCTCGAAAAAATGCTCCTCCTAACAAGAAACTTGTTTATACCCAATGTGGCGATTCGGGTCATACCAAAACTCGATGCTATGAGATCATTGGCTACCCAAAATGGTGGGACTTCACCAAAAAGTGCCACCGGAACCTTCCCTCTAAAGCTCTTCATGTCATGGCTGACGATGCTACTTCTCCTCAAGCTAATCTTGTTTATGAAGCCATTCTTGGGAAGTCCTTTACTCTCTCTAATCATTTTGGGAATGATATATGGATAATACATACTGGTGCTTCTAATCATATGATTCGCAATCCCTCTCTTTTATCTCACTTTACTTCCTCCCCAAAATCAACCATTACTATTGCAAATGGTGGGTCTGCCGTAATCGCTGGTCAAGGTTCTCTTCAACTT
Source organism: Glycine latifolia (assembly GCA_013407115.1). NCBI lineage: Eukaryota > Viridiplantae > Streptophyta > Magnoliopsida > Fabales > Fabaceae > Glycine > Glycine latifolia. Next base: position 22,542,222 of record CM023943.1, read on the forward strand.
TCCCCTTCCCTAAACCTTGATTTTGTACTTTAGTTCCTTCCCTTGAATTCAATTTACTTTCTGTTAGTTAACTTACCTCCAATTTGAATTGTACTGTCAATTTTTGGCCTACATTTTGTCTCTTTCAGGTCGTCCAGACACATGTGATCCTCGATTATGGTGTTAGACATGGCAAACTCTACTATCTCCAAGTTTCTACACGTGAGGATCAGTTACGTTCTCAGGCTTCTGCTACCACCTCCCCTGATACTTCTGCATCCCTTATATGACTTTAGCACAAGAGACTCGAACACCTTTCCTTCAATTACCTTAAAAAACGGTTTCCCTGTTTATTTTCTAAGTGTACCTTTTTTTATTTTCATTGTTCTACTTGTGAATTGGCTTAGAGCCATCATCTTCATTTTTACCCCAGTTTGAATAAAAGCACTATTCTCTTTCAAGTAATCCACTCTGACGTATGGGGCCTTACAAAAATTGCCTCTTTCTCTCAATCTTTGTATTATGTAACTCTTATTGATAAGTGTACCCACTTGGATTTCCTTACTAAAAAATAAAAATGAAGTCTTCTCTACCTTTAAAACATTTTTCAACATGGTTCACACTCAATTTTCCAGCAAAATTCAAATTTTCCAAATTGATAATGGGTCAAAATATATGAATGGCTCCTTCTCTGACTTCCTTTCCTTAATTGAATTAAACATCAGTCCTCCTGCACCTATATCCCTCAACAAAATGACTTGGCTGAGCAAAAGAATCGTCAAATTTTAGAGGTAGTTCAGGCTTCCCTCTTTGATATGCATGTCCCTCTTCGGTTTTGGGGGGAGGTAACTCTTTCCGCTACCTATCTCATCAATTGCATTCCTTCCTGTGCCCTCAACTTCCTCACCCCTAAACGAAAACTTGAATCTTATTTCTCCATTTCTTATGTCTTAAATCTTGAACTCCATATCTTTGGATGCATTATATTTTTCCATGTTCCTAAAGCTCTTCGTACAAAACTTGACCCTTATGGAAATAAATGTATTATTTTGGGTAATTCTGACGTCCAGAAAGGCTACCGCTGCTTTGACCCACATTCTCACAAAATGTATGTCACTCGTGAAGCCTCATTTCATGAATCTGAACCTTATTATTCAAAGGGAGATTCTATTTCTTCTTCTCAGGGGGAGACACCATTCCATGATATTATAGAAGATGAATCTTGTTTTTCATTGCCTACTCATGTACCTAATTCTGTCCAAAACAGCCCATTACCTACTAATCATTTTCCTGGACTAGATCTGGAAAATGTAAATGAATCCTCACATGTTGAAACGCCATGTGTACCTGTCACAACCAAATCACCTACTATGGATGCTTCTGAAGAACAAATTGAATCTACTAGTGAGGTAATTCCTGACATCCTTTATTACCTGCAGAAAAAATACTTAGAAGGTCAGAACGACCAACTAAGGGTATTCCTAAACCAGTATATCAACCAGACCCTAAAGTTAAAGTTAAATATCCCATAAGCAATTATGTATCATCTCATAGGCTATTTGAATCATATACTCTAACCATTGATGAGTTATCTATTGTATCTATTCCTAACAATGTACAAGAAGCCTTGGATGATCCTAGATGGAAGAAAGCCATGAACATGGAGATGGAAGCACTCCAAAACAATGAAACTTGGGAATTAACCCCACTACCACATGGAAAAAAAACAATTGGCTGCAAATGGATTTTTAATATCAAACTTAAATTGGATGGAAGCATTGATAGATACAAAGCACAACTTGTCGTAAAAGGCTATACATAAAAATATGGAGTTGATTATCAAGACACATTTGCGCCAGTTGCCAAACTAAATACAATTCGGATCCTAATCTCCATAACAATAAGCAAAGATTGGTCATTAAAGCAGTTTGATGTCAAGAATGTATTTCTAAATGGTGATCTAGAAGAAGAGGTCTACATGGAAGTCCCACCTAGAGTGAAAATGGAGGACGAAAAAGGGAATACAATATGTAAACTTAAAAAGGCTTTATACGGCCTCAAAAAATCTCCTAGAGCATCGTTTGACAGATTCTCAGTTGTAATGAAGAAATTTGGGTATAAACAAAGCAATTTCGATCATACGTTGTTCATAAAGCAGAATAAAGGAAAAATAACCATTCTTATTATATATGTCGATGGTATGGTATTGAAGGAGATGATATAGAGGAAATAAAATCATTAGAAAGACGGTTAGCAACTAAGTTTGACATGAAAGATCTCGGCCACTTAAAGTACTTCCTTGGCATAGAGGTTGCAAGGTCGAAAGAAGGTATATTTTTATCCTAAAGAAAATACATTATTGATTTATTATCTGAAACAGGCATGTTGGCTTGCAAATTGACTGACACCCCTATTGAGATGAATCACTCCCTAGGCGTATACCCGTATCAAATTGACATAAATAAAATACGTACCAAAGATTGGTAGAGAGGCTAATCTACTTGTCACATACTAGGCCATATATTGCCTATTCAAAAAGTATTGTTAGCATATTCATGCATTCACCAAGTGAAGATCATATGAAGGCTGTTTTTTGAATTTTAAGATATCTCAAAGGCACGCTAGGAAAAGGCTTACTTTTCTCAAAACATAACAAAGCTTGCATTGAAGGCTACACAGACGCGGATTGGGCTGGTGACAAGACAACTAGACAATCCACTTCAGGGTACTTTACCTTTGTGGAGGGAAAGTTAGTTACATGAAGGAGCAAGGAACAAAAAGTAGTGGCAAGATCAAGTGCATAAGCATAATTTAGAGGTATGACATATGGTATTTGTGAACTCTTGTGGATTAAAAGCATATTGGCAGACATTGGAATTTTTTATGATCAACCTATGAATTTGTATTGTGAAAGCAAAGCTGCTGTGGAAATTGCATATAATCCGGTTCAACATGATAGAACAAAACATGTTGGAGTAGATAGACACTTCATTAAAGAAAAGCTAGAAAAAAAGATCATTGAAACTCCTCATGTAAAATCCAAAGATCAAAATGCAGACATCTTAACTAAAGCGATTTCTGGAAAAGTTTTTGAAGAAATGATTGGCAAGTTGGGAATGACTAATATTCATGTCTCAACTTGAGGGAAGTGTTTAAAAAAAATTGAATTTAAAATGTTGTAACTATAGATAAGATAAATGTTTATTATGTTGTTATCTTGGTACTGTTTGTTTATTCCATATGTATAAATGTATCTCATTACAGAGGAAATAATAAAAAAGGGAGTGAGAACAATTCTCAACATTAGAGTTATTACTTTCAACAATATTAACAAGAGATTATTTGCAAATATTGGCTAACTATAGGCACCAACCAACAACTACCAAGCAATTAAGGTTCAGTAATATTCATTTAATTGCATTTTATTATATATGTTTTCTTTTTTACAGTATATATTAGCTAGGTTCGGTACTTCTCATACTTTTATTTGAATAATATTCTTAGCTTTCTAAAAAAAATTGAGGAAAACATTTAACTACATGAAAATTAAAGGAGAATATATATATATATATATATATATATATATATATATATTATCCTCATAATCCTATTCATTACTTTTGTTATTATTTTTTATACGTAAATAAAAAATATATTTTTATATATAAAATTGTAATGATAAAAATGTTAAATACGATTATCAATTATTTTTAGCTCTATAACACTAGCTAGTCTTTCAAAATATTTGAAATCAATAATAGTTTTTTTGTTGGACATACGATTATTAAATTTTATATATACATTTACTATTATACACACACACACACATATATATATATATATATATATATATATATATATATATAATTTTGATTTTTGAAAATATATTTTTTAAACTAAAAGTATTTTGTACAGAAAGTAATTATGTTTGAAAAGAGAATATCTATAATAATATGGTGGGGTTAACTCTCCTACCAAAACATTTTCTAACTACAAAACTCATACATGAAATCTTACTTAGTCTTTAAAAAATATAAAGTTATTATTTTTAAACTCTTACCAAAATCTAATATTATGCCATTTTTGTTAAATGTAAGAATTATTTTTTCTTATAAAAATTGAAAAAAAAATCATAAAACGTTACTTTTCACGTACTAACTAGTATATATTAACTTGAAAACTCAAATTTAAATATCTAAATATTCTTTGACCAATTCTGAGGTATCCATGAATGGGATCGATTATCACAAGGTAGGTCTAAATCGAGACTGAGAAGATGACAACAAGCAGTGAGGTAGACGAAGCACAAATAAAGAAAGGGATGGATGGGGAAACGTAGAAAACTGCTTAAAAGAGAAGGAAAAGAATGTGTGAACTGAGTTTTGTACCACCTTTAAGCCTATGGTCTTTATCAATCGATCGATATAATACAAACTTTTGAACGTAGCTATCGACATATAGCATCCAAAGTAGGGGAGAGTTCGTGAGAATAATAATACTAACAAATAATTTATCATCTTGATAAAAACCCTGAAGGTACTTTTAAAGCTAGAAATTTCTTCTTTCCATATCATTGAGTGTGTTTCAATTTAATCCTAATATTACAAATATAATTATACTAGAATTTAGAAAATTTTTGGATCACCATGTTATTTGTGAGAAGTATTTAATTATTTTTTAATAATTAATCTTGGTTATTGAAAAACCTAATGGACAACTTTTAATGAAATATTAGTTTTCAATTACGTATTTTATATTCATAAAACTCAACCTAAGATACATGAATATGTAACTTCGAGTTTGAAACTTTGTATAACTTATTCTAAATACAAAAATTATTTATGCACACCTCACATCTATTTGACACTTATATATAACGAGAGGAAAAAAAAAGAAATATTATAATTATATGATATGATAAAAAAAAAGATAAATATTAATGAAATATTTAAAATAAAAAATGGATCATGTGTCATTACTCTTCTAAATCGAAATGACACCAGCTTAATTTAGTAGTGTCTTTTTTGCAAGTATCTCTTTGAGAGATGTTTTTTGTGAGGGATATATAAATGTCTTAGCAACTATCATTTTCCTAGCTATTCCATATAGCCTTGATTTCACGGTGAGGAAATGCTAGATGTTAGCCTGTTAGGTGTCCTTTTGTATTCTCCATGTGTCATGACTCGCCACTTAGTGTAGGATCAAAATTTGAGTCAAGATGCATGCTTACTACGTATTCCACTAGTTTTCCCGTGTGATCCCTTGTGAACATCACGTGTACTAGTCCCTACATGATTCCCTCTTAACAAGATAATATGTCAGGCTTGGCTAAAGTGATTCCCCGAAATCAATCATGTCTACATCGGCATCTTGATGAAAACACACCATCATAAGATGATGAGGAGAAAAAATATCGTTTTTCTAGCCACCCAACTTAATTTGTCAGCTTATAATCCAGCTGTTGAATCTTGATAATCTTATTATTAATTGAATATGTGCATGATTGTTAAGGGAAAAAAAAAAAAGCAAGTATAATCACATATAATTGTGTGACATCATTTGTACTTCATGCATCGTATTCGTGGCTTGATAAAGAGGAATATATATTTATATACAAGTTCATTAAGAGCTTTGATAACCCCGAATCAACAAGACAACAACCTTACATATAAAACTTTTTAATGACATTGAGGATGCAAGCTAGGCAAACAATTACAATACATATTCTCTCGTGTAAATTTAAATGGGTAATATTGAATGATAGAAAGATGGGGGAGGGGGAGAGAATGTGACGAAAAATGTTCTAGAAAAATAAAAGATATTAAAAAAGAATGCATGTGAGATTTCCTTCAATGGATTAGGAGTGAATTATTCAAGTGTATTTCAATTCAAAACCTTAAAATATTAAATGTATAAATCCTGTTTACGTATATGTTTGCCAACTTGGTTAGTCATACCAAATGTGAGAGATTCATTAACATTTGTTATTCGAAAAACCTCTCCCCAATCTACAAGTCCCTTTCACGTGGAAATTAAGTTTTCCGTTAAACGAAAATCTTATTCCTTTTGTTCATAAGTATTGGATTTTGATATATACTACTTATATTTGTACTTCCATTTTACCTTACTTTTACATTGTCAGGAAGACTTCCAATACAAACCTACAAGGATCCGTCACCAATTTTATTGTACTTCAATGTCATCAAAGTCTATCACTTGGTCATACCAAAGGTGTAGCACTTATTAATTAGAACATATAAGTTTTTGGTGGAATAATCGATGTTATGATGCTGATTGATATTATAGCTGAGTCTGGATCTTAGTATAGAAGGATCAAGTTTGGTTAAAGGATTTAGAAATGGAGCCAATTTATTACTTTTTTTGTGACAATATTGTGGTGGGTTTTCTTTTGGATTCTGTGGCTAGTGTCTATTTATATTTATCATGAGGGTATAAATAGGAACTAACCTAGAGAAGAGACAGCTGAATGTGTTTTTCTGGTACATCCTTGTATATGCGGGTTTATGAAGACTTCTCTATTCACACTTATCAATAAAAAAATAGTAATAATTAACACGGATGCAGAAATAATGTGCCAGTAGATTTTGGCCGGTCAGGGAAAAACCTCATTATGACTCTGCACAACATTTTTTATCAGCTCTGATATATTTGAAACAAAAAAGATTGTGAAAATTTTTATGTGATGTGAGTGACAGGTTATTTCATTTTTCATTTTCTACAAGAAATTTAAATATGAAATAAACCAACACATATAGTTAAGAATTTATAATATTTTATTAAAATGCATTCTTGATTTTTTTTTCTTCATTATCAATCTTTTATATATATATATATAAATAATTACACGAAAGTATGAACATATAACATTTGGCAAACATTACTTTTCGCCACTATATATTAATGTACTAGCTATCATCTTGGTTTTTTTTTTATTATTATCAAACTTCCATTCTATTAATATTACAAATGCCGTTTATTTTATTTTCTGATTGTGTAAAACATTATTCACTTTATTCTAATTCAATACATAATGAGAATAAAAATAAACTATAAAAAAATGACCAACTAAAGCAAGATTTTGTAAAGTGAAAAAGTAAAGCAATAATTATTCCAATATCAGTATTTAGAGTTTTTTTTTATGAGGAGTATTTAGAGTTTTATTTGTACTTAACGAGAGATCTCATATGACTAATAATATGAAAAAATGTATATATTATGTATAACTATCTTTTAAGTTAGTTTTTAAATTTAAACTCAAATTATAAAATAATGTCATAGTTTATTTTAGTAATTATTACTTGATTTATTGAGCCCATAATATTAGACCTTTAATAGATATTCAATCTTGTAAATTTTATTTACGAGATATCTAATCTAATATTCAACATGCATGATGGGGTATAATAAAGATCTCATGTTGATCAATATTTGTCAAAATAGTTAGTATATATAAGTAGGAACAACCATTAATGCGTTAATCCCATAAACTAACTTTTGGGCTGCTTAAATCCAAAGTTAATTGAATTCTAAAACTTATGCAAACAAATATATACAAATAAATTAGTTTATTTTTAAAATTGATGTTGGTTGAGACTGCAAGGAAGAAGTCGTGAGATAAGAAACAGATGAAAACCATTGAAGAAACATATTTTATTATGCTACTTTTAGAGTAGGGGACCCGAAAATATTTAAGTCTCTCTCTCATGACTCATCACTTAACTCTAACACCATCCAAGAGGCTTATAGTAGGGGCCGGACCCGGCAATCACTCTCCTAACTCAAAAAGGAATTCTTCTATTCTACTGTTTCCTAACCTGACAATAGTGTCTTCACTCTTCAGCCTATTAAGTACACACTACTCATCTTCTTTGCTTGGGACCTCAAACCCTACTTCAAGGTCAAATATGGTCCCCGATTAAGAAGCCACTCCATACCATGTGACCGCAGTGATCCATTCTTTAGTTAAATATTAATGAGTTCGACATTACATTTCTGCACTTTCCTTTCGCATATTAATTATTGTTACATTGAATTCGGTTGTATATACATTTTTTTAGGAATCCAAGATAAGTACTATGTTTGTAATAACTTACCCGTTATATTTAATTAATTTAACTACATCTTTTAGATATTTAATTGTATATACTATATACTACTTATGAGTCTCACTTTTTATGCTTCTTTTTATATCATTTATATTTTAGTTCCTAATATTTTTCATGTTTTTATTTTTAGTCTTTGCACAAATTAAATTTTAATTCATTCTAGTCTCTAATGTTCTTGTCTATTTATGTTTTTAGTCTTTATTGTTAAATATATCATAAATAATGAGATGATAGTCACAATGAATGATGCATGTTAATTTTTTTTAAATTATGCAAGTGCATTTCATTTTTTTGCAATTTTGAAACACTTCATTTTCTGACAGTTTTTCGGGTTCAAAATTGCAAAAATAGATTTCAATGACTTGTTTATTCAAATAACGCTTCTCATTGTTATAATTCGCAAGAGAGTGTTTTTCCATTATCCAAAAGCAACCAAAATATAAGGGGAAACTCAAATTGAGACCGTGTTTTCACCATCCACCTCCACCGTTGCTCCTGACATCCTCAGCCACCCTCCGCCTCGGCCTCCTTTGTTGTCACCTCTACCTCCCTCACTGAAGACCAGAACATCGGCAATCTCTTTTTTTTATATCGAAAATATATTAAAAGTTTACTTTTATTTTGAAGTGAATTAATTGAAGTGAGAAAATAAATAGACACAAAAGTGCTATATACGGTATAAATTAGGGTAAACAATTATTTTGCCCCCCAAAGTATAATTTTGTGTTATTAAGTCCTTCAAAGTATTAAAATATTAATAAGATTCTTAAAAGTCTAATTTATCTGTTACTTTAATCTTATCTTTGAAAGATTTTTATCAAAGTTAATGTTTATGCTTATGTGACATGTTGTTTGAGAGTGAACACATGAAAGATATGTAACAATCCAATGCATCATGATATATTGACGTAACTCAAAGGTGATAGTCTAGTTACTACGGTATACACCAAATTATCACGTGTCATTCACATCTGAACCATCAATTATCCCGTAGACAAATAGCTTTTTAGATAAGCACAAAATGTTAATTTTAACAAAAGTTTTTTAACCACATGAATAAAAGGACAAATAAAATAACTTTCAGATACCTTCTTGAATTTTTAATACTTTCAAAGACCTAAATAACCATGAACTATACTTTTGAAGATCAAGTGATTGTTTACCCTTATAAATTATTGTATAAGTTGTTATATATATAACACTACAAGATATAAATTAATACTCTATTCTCAAAATATAAGCAAAAGCTCTTCATTGTTTTACACACACCACATATATAGTGTACTCACTTAAAAAAAAATGATCAAGTAAATAAGTGCATTCCGATTTGAATCGAATTAGGGGCACTAACTTTAAAGATACATCAATAGATAAAAGACACTTTTTGCATAGCAGAATAAGCACACCGCCACTTATATATTTGTGAAAGGGATAAGTGCTAAAAATTTGATGGTGTACTTCACATATACCCACAGAGATAAAACAGTTACCTGTAAAACTATTGAGTGAAATTTCTCCACTTTTTGTCCCTATAATATCCTATATACATATTTTGTCGACTAAAAGATTTGAATATAGATTTTTATAGGTTCTACCTTATCCATTTTCACCCTTTAATATTAGAGGAGTATTAAAAAGTAGGAACGCATTCTTTATAATAATTATTAGTTAAAATTTATTAACAATATTAGGAGAGACTCATAAATAAAAAATAGACTTACAAAAGTTTTAATTTCTATTCAACTAATAGTAAAATGTGTGTTTAGAATATCAGTGTGTTAAAAGACTATGTTGTGTTGCTAGCATTTTTCTTCCTTTTTAATATTATTCATGACCAAAATGTGCATTTGGTATAATGTCCCATGCAAGTTAAAAAAAAAAAAAAAAACTAATCATACTTTTATAGACTACTTTCTTGTGCCAGAATTAATTCGGCGAGCCACTAGTGTAATATTATTCTTCACTAAATTTTTCATCTATTGTAATATTGTTCGATCATCGTGCAAGTTATAGTAAACAACGATTAACCACGCAAGTTAATAGAAAATGAAATCGGAAGTACATCAAAACCAATGAAATCGGAAGTCTTGGGTCACCTAATTAATAATTTCTCCTTTGAGAGGAATTAATTCTGCATGTAAAACAAAAAATCAATCATATGTAAGAATTTCTTTCTTCGGAGTATTTTTTTTTATCAGCCAATAAATTTTTTATTAACAACTGGTAAAAGAAGTACCTTGCAATTAAAAAAACAGGAGCAACTAAAAAAGCCACTGAAGACAAGATTTCCACTGTTATTAATTATTTTTATTCCATGTGAATAAAAATAACCTATAACCATGATACACCTTTTCCAACACAAAAAACCAACACCCTGCACAAAACCATTACAAGGAATTAATCAACCTCGTTGATCCCTCCCCACCAATTCAATGACTCCTTTCTTCGGAGTATATAATATCATAAATAACTTTTATGTTTGAATGTCGACGCATTTAAGTCCAGTAGTAAGTTTAAACTAAAGACATCTTGTGTTAATTGAACATCCATGATAATGTCAATTATAGGGAAGAAAATGTATGAAGTGTATAATTGGAATCACATCACGTTACATCTCAGCTCTGAATTGATTATACTTACTCTCTGCAAAACAGTAGATAAATTGATGCATACAAAAGAAAAGAAGAAAAAAAAAGTTTATCCAAAGAGGTATAATAATAATAATAATAATAATAATAATAATAATAATAATAATAATAAT
>CM023943.1:22553097-22576060 GCA_013407115.1 Glycine latifolia
TCAATTTACTGGCAGACAAAAAAATGTTAACTATTAGTAATCTATCGATATAATTTTTACTTAATTAATAGAAACTAAATTGTTAGAATAAACATTGTATTTTTCTAACCTTTAATGTTAATATATAGAGAGAGAAAGAAAGACTGAGATGGAAACTTTTTTTTATAATCATAATGTTAAGTATATAAAAAAATGGTTTGAGACCAATTATATAATCAAATATTAAATTGTGTGTGTGTGTTTAACATTAATTATTCTTTACGAAAAGCAAAATGATGACAAACATTTCATTTTTTTCAAGTGTATAAGTGGAAGGGTGGAGAGAGAAAAAAAACAAATAAAGATAGAAAAAATTATATATATGTGACAAAATAATGTGATAAAAAGAGAGTATTAGAAAGAAAAAAGGAAGTAAAAATGAAATGAAAGAAAACTGAATATATTACAAATAATAACTATTACTAAAATCACTCAAATTTATTAATATATTTATTTATTTTTGCTTTTTTTTTTCTTTCTCTCTTTAATTGATATATAAACGTGATCTAATAGTTGATGTTATTTGACTTAATTATCAAGTTTTAGATCTAACATTTGTATTCATTGTATGTTTGGTTTAAACTGATCCAATTAACAACTTATTGGTTAAAGCAATGATTCACTACTACTATATCAAGTCACTATAGAAGATGATAGTTGTGATGAAATCTGGTATGATTATTGATCTAGTTGAGGTAGTGGGTCAGTGATCTAATTAACTAACTGTAAGATCAATAATTGATTCGGTTTGATCCGATATAAATTAAAAATTAAAAATTATATATAAGTATGTAACTAACATTATCTGAGCAAGAAAAATTTATTCATATTTCAAAATCTAAAATTAAAAATAAAAAATCCAATTTCTTTTTCAAAAAATAATTTAATTTTAAAAAAATTTGGTCAGGTTGGATCGATCCCATGACCGACCCAGACAGAGTTGACCGGTCAATTGCATAACCAGTCCGAAAATGAAACTGACTCGATTAGACTATCAGATCCCAGTTTAGACCGTGTTTGCTAACACTGTACAAGGCCTTTAACAATGATATTAACCTTATCTTTGTAAATAGGATTTCTCAAAATCAATTTAAAAAGAAAGAAAGCAAAGCTTAATTATATTTTTAACTCCTTTAGTTTTGGACTATATACGATATTTCTCCTTCAATTTTCTAAATTGATTAAATTTCTCTATTTTTAAAATTAAACAATTTTGGTTTTACCCTGGATTTTTTTCCATAAAACTCTCAAATTATTATTTTATATATAAATATTTGGAGGTTAGTAATATATTTGGTATATGAAAATTTTAAAAGTTTAATGGAAATTTAATAAAATTTTAAAGATTTTATCGAATGTAAGATTAAGGTTAAAAATGAAAAGTTTAGAATTTTTTATTGAATGAAATTTGTTGCTTTGATTAGTGAAGGTTAAGCAAAATAAGGTTTGAAATATTAACTGTTTCTCCTAAATTTTCTTTATAGAAAAAATTTATATAAGTAATTTATCTCAATTATTAAAGCGGTGTTAAGTAGTCATTCAAGTAATGGAAAATCTTTCAGATTGGTTCTGAAGATTAGTAAAATATATCAACTTGGGATTAAATTGATGCCTATTAACCTGTTAGAGTCAGTGGCAGGGTTGAAATAGATGTATAAAAACTTAGTTCGATGTTTGTTGTTGTAATTGTACAACAAAAAAATAGTTGTATGTATTCAATACCTCTAAGAGATTATTTACATAGTTTTGTTTCTGTAGGGATTACTTAGAAAATAAAATAATATTTTTATTATTATGATATTGGTGTAGAGAGCATTTAATGTTATTTATGACTAATCTATATTGTAAATTTGACTTAAGTATTTTTTTTCAACTATGTGTTTTTTTTCATCAGAGAACTCAAACTAAAAACCTTACTCAAGGGATTGAGCTCAATTTCAGACACACAAACAACGTGTTGATAAAGAAAATAATAATTTAGGAGATGAAATTGAGGGTTTATTCAAAAAGAAAATTAAAAACACCAAAGGACACCCTCAGGTTGCCTATAAAAGGAGTCACTCCTTCAATCTGTCCATACTCTTCCAAAACTTCCCTTCACCTTTTATACCCTGCCTTCCAAAACAATATTCCACCCCCTCATCTTCTTTTCTTAGACCAATATTTTCATAAAACAGAAACCATGGTATCATCAAAACTTAATGGCTTCTATGAACAAAGGAACTTTCCATCAATCAAAATCCTCATACTTGTACTCCTTAATTCTATACTTCACAAAGCCAACTCAGGCTGCAACAACTCTGTTTCCAACTCCTTAGTTTCATTTCTATCTCATGAGATCCTCTCATCATTGCAAACACTACCTGTAGATGGCCTCTTTAGCCTAAGGGACAATGAGGATGCTGCCAAGGACTTTGGCAACATACACCATTTTCCTCCCCTAGCAGTGCTGCATCCAAAAACAGTTTCTGACATATCACTCACCATCAAGCATGTTTTTGAAATGGGGTTTGCCTCACAGCTGAAGATTGCTGCTAGAGGCCATGGCCATTCACTTCAAGGCCAAGCACAAGTACATGGAGGCCTAGTCATTAACATGGAATCTTTGCAGGGTCCTGAAATGAAAGTTCACAACGGAGAATTGCCTTATGTGGATGTCTCAGGAGGTGAGTTGTGGATAAACATTCTGCATGAAACTCTTAAACTTGGGTTGGCACCAAAGTCATGGACAGATTACCTTCACCTCACTGTTGGGGGCACTCTTTCAAATGCTGGCATAAGTGGGCAAGCCTTCAAACATGGACCTCAGATCAATAACATCTTTCAGCTTGAAGTGATCACAGGTAACTGTTAATGCACAATCTATATTCTTAATTTTCCCTGCCTAACAGGATTTTACATTTTAAGGTTTGTTTTAGTGTTTGTTTAGGGTAGTTTTTTTTTATTATTCATGGGAATTGAAGGCAGTGTCGGGAGGTTTACAATAATTCACACCCTACTTAACCAACTGGGCTAAACTCCCTTGACAGTAAAAATAAAAAATTATTTCTCCAAAAAATAAAGTAAAAGTTGTTAAATTTCATCGTTCTATATGAGAATGATAGTCCCTTCTATGGAGTGTGAATGGTGCATTCTATAAACTTTTGTGTGGATATTACTTATGAGTTTTCATCACATTAATCTGGTTTGCAAAATTAATACTTTTGTTGTAGGAAAAGGAGAGGTGGTTACCTGCTCAGGGAACCGAAATGCTGACCTTTTTTATGGTGTTCTTGGAGGGCTTGGTCAATTTGGCATCATTACAAGGGCTAGAATTTCTCTTGAACCAGCACCTAAGATGGTGAGTGTACATTCAAAAACTTTAAAAGTAAGACAAAAAAAAATAAAAGTTCCTAATAATATTTATTGAATTTGACATGACGTGTGCCTTTTTGACAGGTTAAATGGATTAGGGTGCTCTATTCGGAATTCTCTACTTTTACAAGGGATCAAGAATATTTGGTATCACTTAACAACACATTTGATTATATTGAAGGGTTTGTGATCATAAACAGAACTGGCATCCTTAACAATTGGAGATCATCCTTTGATCCCAAAAACCCACTTCAAGCCAGCCAATTCAGTTCTGATGGGAAAACCTTCTACTGTCTAGAGATGGCAAAATACTTCAATCCTGGTGAAGCTGAAGCCATGAATCAGGTATGCCATGCCAAGCAACTTATTAATTGCACTTGCATAACCAAAATTAAAGCATTGATTGCAAAAAAAAAAAAAAGTTCTCATCTCCATCACCTTTTGTTCAATAGCAGAGTGTTGATTACCTACTGTCAAAGTTGAGTTACATTCAATCCACACTCTTCCTATCAGAAGTTTCTTACGTGGAATTCTTAGACAGAGTGCATGTTTCTGAGAAAAAGCTAAGAGCACAAGGCTTGTGGGAAGTTCCCCATCCTTGGCTGAACCTTCTGATCCCAAGGAGTGAGATTCATGACTTTGCTGAAGAAGTATTTGGCAATATTCTTAAAGACACAAACAATGGACCCATACTCATTTACCCCGTCAACCAAGCAAGGTATATATACATGGACATGACACAAACCAACGAGTTTAAATATTATACTATAATAATTTTTACACTTTAAATCAATCAGAAATAAATAAATAAAAAATTATGTCTTTTAAAGAACAAAAATGATTGCTGGACACCAAACAACCTATTTAACACCTATAAAAGAAGCCGATAAAAAAATGTATAATAAATTATATGACGACGTGATAAGAAGAAACAAGAAATTATGAATGTTAATAAGATATATAGAATGTGGGGGTGTTTAAATGACATTACTCTTTAAAGAGATATTATAAAAATCAATATATTATACATAATAATTTGTGATTGATTGAACATGTAAAAATGTAACTCTGCAAATATTATGCTCTATTAACTTTATTAATTTTGATGATCTGAGTCATTTTTTACTTTTTGTTGTTACAGGTGGAACAGCAAAACATCATTGATTACCCCAGAGGAAGATATTTTTTACCTAGTAGCATTCCTATCCTCGGCACTCCCAAATTCTACAGGTGCAGATAGTTTAGAACATATTCTAGCCCAAAACAAAAGAGTCATAGATTTCTACACTGGTGCCAAAATGAGAGTGAAGCAATACCTTCCCCATTACAGCACACAGGAAGAATGGCAAGTCCATTTTGGGTCACGATGGGAGACATTCGTGGAAAGAAAAAGGGCCTATGATCCACTAGCACTGCTAGCCCCTGGCCACAGAATCTTTCAAAAGGCTGTCTCTTCTTCATGTTAGTTTTCTAGTGTGTTGTAAGGTTGTGAACTAATGATAAATTGCTTAAGAGTGTTGCTACCAGCACCTCTTTGGCATCCCATTACATTACGGCATGTCCAATCCATAATGTTAGTAATCATTCTGTAATGTAATGGGGCCTGAAGCAAAATTTGAAGGTGCACGAAGTTTCACTCGTTGATTAATCATGTATGTTTCTTTTTTCCCTCTGGCCTTGCTCTCAATAGTTGTGAGCATGGTCAATGTATTTTCTATTTAAACGGAGGCTTGCTTTTTAGGTCATGGTTAGAAGATTGAAGATTGGGTCAGAAGAACACTAAGTTGATGGTGATGTTTTAAGCTCTTTGCAGGAAATTTTTAAGGTTAAATTTTAGGGCCACCCTTGTAAGAGAAAATTATCAGCAAAGAAAAATGTAAAGCAAAGATTAAATAAATACAAATTGTTATTACCTTTTTCTTTTCATTTTTTAACTGCCATAACTAACCATTTGTTTGCTTAAACTTTTTTCCTGCCATAATCGTGTAAATAACACAAAGCAAGCTTGTTCAGACGGGAGAAAAGACCTGTTTAGTCAAATTTTCAATTTACAGTCTGTCAAATCCCTGTACTATTAAGCACTTAAGTCTTATTCGAGTAGAAGAAATAAGCTTTGACTTTCTCTATGAGGTATATTTATAATAATATAGTCTGTTAAGAATTTAATTAAAATACATTGATAATGTTATAACTTTTTACACATTAATTATATTATTTGTAATAACTACTTGAAAAAATCATATTTATATTATTATTTAGTTCATTAATAGACCAATACTTTCTATCTTTCCTTTCCCACCTCCCAAACAGGCAAAGCAGTGCACTACTTTTCCTGTTTTTAAGTTTTGACCAAAATAAAAACACTTGAAAACACTTTTAAGGATAAGTTCTTGGGAAACGAAATTTTTACATATAACATCCCACTTAACAAAGACAAACCAAACACTAGGCAACGGATCAATTATTTGTACAAGAAAATCATTTAGTGATATTACCAACATAATTTTCTTCAGCATCATATGACTTTGATTTTAAAATTTACCAGCTAATATTAGCCAGAAACACATGGTCCTCCCAGCTAAAAACAACAGAAAGTTGCTAATACTAGAGCACATAACAGCAACAACATTCACTCCCCCTTAGTAGCGCCAGTCCAGCCAAGGCCTGGCCTGCTTACTTGACCCTGTGGTTCTTCATAATCGCGCGCATCTCGGATTGAAGCTTCGAAGTCGGTAGAATCACTTGCAACAGGCAGAAAGCTACTGATATCATCTCTTGCACCAAATCCTCCAGCCCGAATAACATCATCAGGTGTTATGGAAGCCTCCATGTTTACATCCCCAGATGCATCAATTTCCTCAGGACGTGTACCCTTTGGACAATTTTCTCCACCTTTCCAATCAGCTGCTATCTTTGTCTCTGCAACATCCCCTGAAGATCTTGTAAAATTCTTCAAAATACCTTTGTCCACACCAATCTCTGGATGATGGGTGTTAGTCGATGTGTTGTCAACTTGAATGCCCTCCTTATTATCTGTTGAACTCATAATCAAAGTCTTTATTAAAAGCATCGTGTAACATGATCAGTACATCAAAAGAAAGTAGAAGTAAAAAAAATTCCAAGATACATAATTATTAAGTAACGAGAGTTATATTAAGTAATAATTCACTTCCACCTTATCTCTAAAGTAGTTTGAATTTGAAACAAATTCAAATAATGTATCATGCAGCACAAGATCATACACTCTGATAGAAACTGGAACAGGAAAATAGATGAAACAGAGAATCTTTATTGAAAGAAAGAACAATTACAATAGCTACAAAGTGAATTCGAGGTTCACCACCCTCCTATTACTTTTCTGCCTGCCTTTCCTAAACTCCCTACACTTATTTATACTTTCCCTCCAATCTGATAACTAATAGTTACTTGTAACTAACTATTAGTTATCCTAACAGATAACCACTAACAGCTAATTAACTGACAGTTTACCTTCAAGGGACCCTCCTAGAGTACACCTATCTCCATCTTCTGTCTCTATCACACTCCCTCGGGAAAAACACCCTACCTCAAAGCAAATACTAAAATAAGTGTTTGCAAATATTTGAACGAATTAAAAAAGCATATCCAATTTATTAATTTTACTTAATAGTTTTTTACTCTTTGCAGTTTGCAAAGCAGTTACATATCACTTGAACAAATGGCTTGCGATCACTGCACTAATATGCATTATATATTAACTTAATAGATGGAAAAACACTGTCAAGGAACTCATCCTAAGACTTCAAAAGGACAAAATAGTGAAGAGAAATTTGAATCAAGAGGAAAAAAATTCCAGGAAAGTGCAAAAACTGTCTCCAAATGAATGGTCTAAAAATTCTAGCATGTCATTTCTTTGACATGCTTCACTCATTGACTATACTTCAAAAAAATAAATGTATTTGATTCCCTGATATAGACCAACAAAGGATACAATGCAGAATAGGAAAGAGTGGAGAGTTTATCAGAGGAAAAAGATATAGGAAATAGGAAAATAAATGTTAGTTTAGTTAAGTAGTTATTTCAGGTATATGTATTATAAATAAGTGAGCAGAGTGGTTGTGAAGAGAAGGGGGAATAAAATTAGTAATTGTTGTACAAGAGACAGGGGTCTCTAGGGGAACTGAAATCAAAGTGATTTCAGATTCTAAGGGTGTTGCAAACAGTTCTTAAATGAAATAAAAGAAAGTGCAGGAATTATTCAGAAATTCCAATTGAGTTTTCTGATAAAGAAGGATTTATCTTTCTAAATACTATCATTCCCTTACTTCAATTGTAATGATGTGTCAAACAGTTTTCATGGCTTTATGATATTTCTACAAACATTTGCATATGGCTTCATCAAAGTAAATTCATTGACATAATCTGCGTTGTTAAATGCACTGTCAAGTATCAATTTTACATAGTAATATCAAACATTCATTCAAGATCGAAAAGTAGTTGAAGTGAGCTTCAGATAAAATAGTTAATTACTTAATGATAGTCCTCACCATGCAGCATTTTATTTGAGTTGTTCTCCATTGAAGATTGAATATAAAACCTTGTATAAATAGATTCACATTGGTATTCCTATGTAGGTTCATTCACTGTCTCTGTAGGGCTGAATCCTCCAGGTTCCACAAAATCTTCTGAAATCTGTACCTACAGAAAGAAGTAGATTATTTGAACTATGTCCAGTGCATAAAGTTGCATGATTGCTTGATATAATTAAGCTAAAATGGAGCTTTGTAAACCACTGGAGGGAAAATTGAGAAGGAAAGTAAAAGAGGAGAAACTCCCACTGTGACTGCAATATCTATCAAGAATCAAGACCTGTAATAATGTATTGGCATTTTCCTAATTATGAAAGAGTAAACAATATTTGAAATTAGAATGTTGGTTTCTCTTGTTGACATAATAGCCATCTTAGTTATTATTATTTATTATTCTTTATTTTCATGTAGTTATACCAGTTCTATCATTGTACTATAGCCTGTACTAGCATCTTTCTTAGGGATAAATAACACAAGGACGCAAGATAACACTCACATGCAGTTCAAGGATTTCGATATATCGGTCACATTGCGATTTTGACACATTTGTTGATATAGTTGTCAAAAGCAGCCAATGCGGTCCCAATTATGGTTGGGGACAGTTAAAAAACCTTGATGTTGCAGCCCAAATCACAGTCGCAGACTGTTTTTTAAAACCTTGGTCTTTACTATTTTCTAGGTATTATAGTGGCTCACTCTACTACTTCAGAGATGGCAAGCAAGTACAGAAGTATGCATTAGACACAATGAATTACATCATTAAGCTTCTACAAGGATGGGAAGTTCTACCAAACCCAGAGGGCAGAACTATATTGTAGACGATTGTAAACTTGCTGGGAGACTGAATTATCTCACTATCATTCATCCAAATACTGTAGACGAGTGTTTAGCCAGTTACTACAACTATAAGAAACAAGCTCCATGGGATAGTCCCAAGAAAGGTTCGGTTAAGTTTGCATTCTGGATTCTGGAATACATCAAAGATGCATGAGGTGGGATCAATATCTTCTTTATGACGATAGGGGATACACAGTTACACACAATCAAGCAATATTTTAGTCCCTCTAATTTTTAAATGTTCCGTCTTTCATCTCAATCTATTATCTATCTAAATCATTTTTCACCCTCTATAAAGCACTTTGAGGACCAAAAATACAAAATTTTAAAGGGACTAAAAAACTAAAGTTTGAAAATTTTAGAGGGACAAATACATATTTTACCCTAAAAAGCATTGGACAATGATACTGGCAACATGTGAATTAGAATATGCAACTTCAACTTGAAGAATGAAAGTTTGGAGAACAGAATGAGACAAAGAAAACAACTAAACAACGTTGGACATTAAGCTAAGCACAATTTGAGCTACAAGAATTCAGCATAGCAAGTAAATTCCAAATCATAGCCTTCAGCATAGAAATTTTGCACCTTCGATTCACAACGAAGTAATAATGAAACAAAGAGACATCGTTTAAAGCGAGATTATGGGGGATTGTAAGAAGAAGATGGTTCAATTGAAAATTTTAAAAGAAAAGAAGCAAAGAGCAGTACCTGAATGAAAATGAAGATAGGAGAGGGGAAGAATGACGAATCGCTGATTCTGGAGTCGGCTGCGGTTTATGATGCGAAAGCGAAAGTGAACGAGACTGGCCACGTGTCTTCCAGAGGCTGCGTTTTATGCTACGCTGGTGAGTGTAGAGGCACGTTGCGTAACATACATGGCCACATGGGTGTTGCGTTTCACAAAATATCTTTTTCTTTGTCTATTTTAAAAAAATCTTCCATTGTAGGGTAAGTTTGTTTAAATTTATATATATAAGAAATAGACAGAACATTTGCTTCTTAAAAAAATTGTTTATTCTAAATAAAAACAGTTTAGATAAAAATATTTTTAGTAGAAATTCCTTGTTATGTTGTTAAGGTTCTCTATATCTTTGGAATTCTAGTAGATCTTATTGGCCGGAATTTCGTGGTGTTTTGTAAAGATTGCACACACACACTGTGCTTGCAACTTCTTTGTTATACTTATATCTAATAAAATTTCTTTTGGCTTTTCAAAAAGGAAAAGAAACTGATGTAAAGTAACCATTCTCAGTTTTAACATCATTATAGTTTTATATTTAATATTCGAATATAAGATTTTCATTTATTACTTATGAGATGTAAAAGAATTTTGTCTATCCTCCCAAACTCAGCCGTGAGTTTGTTTACCGGCATCTAAAACTTTAAGATTGTATGGTAGTAGTCATGTTTTTTTTGTTGTGAGTTTTGCATTGTATTTTCATTTTTATCATAAATAAAATTCTTAAGTGTTTGTTATTAAAGAAAACTATTTGATTATTAGATCTCACTAATCCTTCAATTATTTATATTCCACTGATATTGTTCAAATTAAATTCTAAATCACGAATTGTTATTATAACAGTCTCTATAACTTGCTTTTGTTAATTCCAACTCTTAAAATCAATACAAAAAAAAAGTCAATTGTTATAGCTACTCTTATTCACTTAAATTGTTGCCTTTGCATCCTAAAATTCACCCTAAATATTTAAACGTTATAACTTCTTAATACCCTAATTAAACTCATGTCACTCATAAATCACCTAAACTCACTCTATTTTATTTTTCTCTCACCATCGTGCTTATATCACTCGACCTTCATCACCTACATCTTGACATTCAATCATTTAAGACCATATTTTTCTTTATTTTCTCCCTTGCGCATGCCACCAAGTCTTCACGGTCATGCCATCCTAAAAGCCATCCAAGTCATTTTTTCTACCTTAATTGCTTTTCATGCCATGGTTTTGGCTCTTAATGGCCAAAGCTTGAACATTAATTTTAATCAGTGAAACTGTCAAATTGAAGTCGTAATCCTGTTTCTTATCCAATACCTGAGTGATGGTAAGCCTAATTAAATCTCTCTTGTTGTTTCTCTTGGTTTTCTCTGTCATTTTTGAAAGGGAATGTTGTGCATTTTGTTGTTTCGCACAAACGACCACATTTTGCACTACTTGCAACCTTCTAATCACAGTAGTGTGATGAATTTTCAAAACATCATATTTTTCTCATCATCGAGACTCATTAGACTGAAACTTTCATGGCCATGCATGTGGTGTTTGCGAAGTTAAATTGATCAAAAGTTCAGAGAGTAAAACACGCGCAAGGAGCTCAAACGAAACAAACCCTGGAGGACCCTTGGTGGAACTCTCACCAAATAAGGGGTGTGTAAGATTACCTATATTGTGTTGGTAAGTAGAGTCAGTTGGGAGCACCTTATTCTCAACAACTTATTAACTTTTTTAAATGAAAACGTGAAATTACCTTTGAATATTGGTTGAAGTACCTAACTGAGAATAATCACTTCTTTTTGTGGAGAGAATACTCACTTTAGATCTTATAGAGTGAACAATGACCTAAATAAGTGGGAATATCGATATGAAGGATTATAAATACTTAGTACAAATATATATAAATGATAATACTGAATCTAGGATTAATTAAGTCTTTGTGATTAATTTTCTGTAATTTCAGTCAAATAGAAATACTCAATTGAAAGTAAAATACATATTCAAAGATCCAATTTAACTAAAAATAGTAGAAAGATCTAGTTACAAATTGAGAAATAATTGTAGACTTATGGAATAATTTAACCAAATGGAAAGAAAAATAGTCAAATACAAAAATACAAATTTGTTCGGGTCCATTTTCTTATCGACAGGAGTTTAGCGAAGACACAGATAAGAAAAGTTTTCAATTATAATAATACGTTAGTAGGCCCCACACTAGTTGACTCTCCCAACCTCCCATCCCAAAGTCTTCAACGTTATTCAAAATCTTTTTAGGTTACTCATCCCCCTTCAGAGTTACATTACATAAGCTATATATATTCACATCTATTTAATCTAATCACAATTCACAAACCATAAGTTTAAATCATAACATAATTAATAATATTAGCGCAAACGATTTTCATCACCTTGTGGAGGAGTGTGGTGGGAATTTGAACTCTCAAACCCGTTGGAAGTCACCATTTTTCAAAACCCTACTCTTCCTCCCCAAATGTCGTCATCCGCGGCGGTGCATCTCCAATCTCAGATCAACGCCTCCTCTGACGCGCCGCCGCCGCCGCCGCATTCACCGTTCCTCCATTTCAATGCCGACTGCGTAAACCCTTCCGCCGCACGCACGAGGTCAAGGCCGAGGCCGAGGCTCGCCAAGCTGAGGAAGCAGTCTGCGTCGCATCAGGCCCGGTCCCGGAGCAGAACCTCCGCCACCGGCGGCGACGGCTCCGACGCCGGCTTCAATCCGTTTCGCTCCGATCATCAGGTAAACAGTAATGTTAACAATAGTGGAGTAGAGAGTGGTCCCGATGGTTTTGTGTTTGGGGCTGGGAAGGGCGATTCTGATTCCACTAGGGATTTGAAGGGGCCGAGTGAGGGAGAAATTGGGGAGGGTGGCGGTGGTGTGGAATTTGTGTTTAGTGCTACAAAACGGAGTGATGAAGATGAATTGAAAAAGAAAAATGAAAATGTTACAGAGGCGGTTTCTGGTGAGGAGAGGAAGGTGTTTACGAATTCGGAGGGGGAGCAGGGGGAATTGAATGGTAGGGAGTTTGTTTTTGGTGCTTGTGGAAACAATTTTGATTCTGGTTTAAATACAGAAAAGGGGAAATCAGGTGTACGTGTGGGGGATTCGGGGTTTGATAATGGTGGGGTGAGGGAATGTGAGACTGAATTTGAGTGTGGAAAGCGTGATAGTGTTAATAATGTGGAGAAGCTGGAGCGTGTTGGCAGTGTGTGGAATTCGGAACGTGGAATGGGTGCTTTTGGTGTTAAGGTGGGAGTGAACGGTAATAGTGATACAGGTGCTGATCGGTGTGATCATTTGGGTGATGGTGGTAAGTGTGACAATCGATATGGCAGTCTTAATGGTATTGCTGCTGCTTATAGTGACATTCCAGTGATGCGTAATTTATCAGATGAGATGGAGAAACTGAACATCAAACATTCTGAGGGTGCTGATATTGCCAGAGATTCGGCGAATTCACATGCAAATGGTAGTGCTGGTTTTGTGTTTGGAGCAAGTGACAAGGCTTTTGGCTATTCAAGTGTTAGTTCAAGAACTGATGCTGGTGGTCAGCAGTCTTGTGCTCAGGCTACTTTTGAGAATATTGGTGGGCAATTTGCCAAAGCAGGTGGATTAAATGGTGTTCAAAATGGAACTGCTTGTGGTGTTGCCTGTGGTTCTGCAGGAATACATTGCTCTAAGCCATCCACTAGTCAGGAAGCCGTCAGAGATTTCCAGTGTGGCAAAATTCCAGAATGTAATGTGTCTGAAGATTCAAAAGTGAATGGAGCTGCAGCATCGTTTTCCTTTTCATCATTTGGTTTTGATTCCCATCCAAATAATCATGCTTCCATGGGCCATTCCTCAAGTGCAGATAATGATAAGGATGGATATTGTTTTGCAAGTACTTCAGAGGCTTCCAAAGAGTCTTTTGCGGACTTCAAACCCCCAACATGGGATCCTTCTTGTTTCAAAGAAAATTTATTTCCTAAGTTAAATAAAAAAGTTGAATCCACACTGAAGGACCGATCTTGTAAGGAAAAAGGATCAAAATGTATGAGGAGAAAATTGAAGCCGCATTCTGTGAATAAGAAACAGTCAGGGCTGGACCATTTGTCAAAGGAAAATGGTTCACAGAAAACCCCTGATTCTTCTGGTATCCACTCACCCATGGATTTTTCTCCCTATCAGGAAACAACAGCAAGTGATCATGTGAAAGCTTCTGAAAAATTAAATGATCTGCATTCAACAATTCCTACTGACCGAGGGTATGTAGATCCAAATAATGACAAGTTATTGTCATGTAATGGAAGTTCTGTTGATGTTTTTTTTCCTTCTGAGATAGTCTGGCCTAACTTGAAAACCTATCAATTCTGCAGTGGTAGTGTAGCAGGTGCTTCGGCAGACGCTGGGTTTGACTTCACCCCAAACACTGAAAAGCAAAAGGATGATGGATTTCGTTTTGTTCATGGTGTGAATGATTCAAAGGGGAAAGGTTTTGCATTTTTTGCTTCATCATCTGTGGAGGGTACTCCATCATTAAAGCGTCAACAGAAGAAGAAATTTAGGAGAAAAATGGGGTGCAACTCTTTCGTTATCTCTCCTCGTGTGAATGGAAACTTTGTATCTTCTGTACAATTTTCTCCCCATAACACTGCCAACATGTCATCACATTCTGATGTACAATTCAAGGAATTGGATGTTGCATCATCGGAAACAATTCCAGCAGCCTGCGACACATGGAGACTCAGGTGCCGACCATAAAAGAAATCAGCTCTTTTATATATACTTTAATAGTGTTTTGATATTTGTTGTGCTGATTTCTGTTAGATGTTCCTGAAATTTGCATTCTTTATTTATATGTGGAAATCATGATTTTATATAGGGGGAACCAAGCTCATAAAGATGGGGATCTTTCTAAAGCCGAGGACTTCTACTCTCAAGGAATAAATTCTGTCCCTTCAAGTGAAAGATCAGGATACTGTGCTAAGCCTCTTTTACTGTGCTATAGTAACCGTGCAGCAACACGGATGAGTCTTGGAAGGATCAGAGAAGCTCTAGAGGATTGCATGATGGCTACAGCTCTGGACCCCACCTTTATGAAAGTACAGATGAGAACTGCTAAGTAAGCATCTTGTTTGTTATTCTTTTAGATCATAAAATATAGAGGTTTTTAGTTTCTCCCCCCCTCAAGTAATGAAATATGATTTTCCTCTCCAGCTGTCACCTTTTGCTAGGGGAAGTAGAAAATGCTCAGCAGTGTTTTAATAAGTGCATGGAATCAGTTAATGTTGTTTGTTTGGATCGGAGGGTTATAGTTGAAGCAGCTGAAGGTTTACAGAAGGCTCAGGTATTTCAAAGATTTTCTTTTATGTGGATGGCACCATTTTGATAACTTAATTTTGATGCATTTTTTTTATATACTGTCAATTTGTGTGTCAATGGCTATGTCTTTTTCTCAAAACTTGTATTAATATTAATATCAGTCTTATATTACTATCAGCTATTATTACTACTTTAACTATTAGTCTTTAAAGGAGCAATTAATCTTCAATTCTGCTATTCTATCTTGGTTTACTTGTGAGGTGTGCATGCTTTTATAAGATGTCTAATAAGTGTCACTACATATTAACAGGAAGTGGTCAAGTGTATAAATAATGCTGCTGAACTTTTAAAAGAGAGGACTTCTGATGCAGCTGTTACTGCTTTAGAACTAGTTTCTAAGGCATTGTCAATAAGTTTATACTCAGAAAAATTGCTTCAAATGAAGGCAGAGGCTCTATGTTTGGTATTTTCTATTCTAATTATTTGCTCCACTCATCTTTATGCATTTTTATTCTGTTTTTTTTTTTTTTTTGGTTCTTGTTTTGCTTAATCAATTTGTATTAGGGAGAATAAAAGGTGCTGTTTATTATTGTAATGTCTTGCAGCTACAAAAGTATGATGCCACAATTCAGCTTTGTGAACAGAGTCAGCATCTTGCAGAAAAGAATTTTGACTTGACAAACATTGCAGAAAATTCTGATAGTTCCTTATGTGATAGTTACTCAAGTGTAAAATTATGGCGGTGGTCATTGAAATCCAAGTGTTACTTTCGTTTGGGAAGGCTTGAAGCATCACTTAATGTTCTTGAGAAATTACAGCAAGTTGTGTCTGTCAATGACAAGTAATTCTATTGTAACTGAGCAAGGCTAATTTCATTTGCCATTTCAATCAAGATAAATTTTCTTTTTTTCAACAGATAGGGATGCCTTACGATAACTTCAATTGTGTAGGTGTGTGATTGATAACATTGAAGACTTGCTGACGTTAGCTTCTACAATACGAGAACTTCTGAACCACAAGGTAATTTCAAAATGCCCTTTATCCCAAATAGAGGGCCTGAATCCAGATGACAATTATTAAATCATCTTGACCATCGTCAGATTTAGTTGCATAATGTTGTAAATATGTAATTAATTTATGGCATAATTTTCCCCTATAATTAGCACTGATTTAGGACAGATTGATTACCAATAATATTTAGGAAGATTTATTTCTCTATTTTCTGTTATTCTTGCCTATATAGGAAGCCTCGGGATTGTATTCCAACTTCCAATGCAAGCAATGATATTCAGATTTTCTACATGGTATCAGAGTCTATCCTAGATGGATTAATGGGTCACTATATTATCCACATACTAAGCCTAATAGTGCTGGGCGTGAAGAGGTGTATTAGGAAAAAGTCCAAGTCCCACATCAACCAGTGATATGGCCAAAATAGTGTTTATAAGTAGAGGGTAACCCTCACCTCAAAAGTTAGTTTTCTAGGGTTGAGTTAGGCCCAAAAACTATCATTCTATGATTGTAAGATGGTATCAAAGATCCCGGTCTTGGGGTCTCGCTTCCACACAAAAACCTAAATTTAAGATGATATCAGAACCTATCCTAGATCCATTAACAGACCACTTACCATGTTAACCACGCACCAAGCCTAATAGTGCTAGGTGTCGGCTGTGTTAGGAAAAAATCCAAGTCCCATGTCGACTAGTGATTAGGCCAAAATAGTGTAATATGAGTTGGGGACAAGCCAGTCGGTTTTGTAAGGTTGAGTTAAGCCCTAATAAAAATTCTTAGACAGTATTCCGTGTATGAATGAATCTATGACCTATGAGCTAGAAAGCATGGATACAACACGGACATGATGATATGATATTTGTTTCAGTGTTCTTTTTTGTAATTATTAGTGACTAATTGTTAATTCCTGAATCCCGTTTAATTCAGGTTTTATACAAGAGAATAATTAGTATAGCTTCTTATTGTTTATTTGAAAGATTCTCATATATTGTAGTAGTATCATTTGGTATTATGCCTATTAATGTTACTGATCTTTATTATTCTTCTTAACAACAGAGGGCAGGAAATGAAAACTTTAAATCAGGAAAGTATATGGAAGCTATAGAGAATTACACTGCTGCTTTATCTTGCAATGTTAAATCACGTCCTTTTATGGCAATTTGTTTCTGCAACCGTGCTGCAGCTCATCAATCTTTGGGCCAAATTGCTGATGCCATTGCAGACTGCAGTGTGGCTATTGCCCTTGATGGAAATTATGCAAAGGTATGCTTTTCTGAAGTCATTTCAATTAGGTGAATTCATGAGTTCATATTTGAATTTTCTTCAGAAATGCTTGCTTAACCTATTAAAATATGTGGATTACAGAGAGAAATTTCGTTTGAATTAAGCAGTTTTATGGAATATGATGTTTTTTGTTTGACTCTAATTTTGTTAAAGGAGGGGTGTCAGAATCTCATTGATCTCATTTTGCAGGCAATTTCAAGAAGAGCCACCTTGCATGAGATGGTTAGAGATTATGAACAAGCAGCTTGTGACCTCAAGAGACTTATAGCTGTCCTTGAAACTCAATCCAATGAAAGAGCCAAACAATCTGACTCGCCCAGTGGATCTAATGGTGTGAAAGAATTAAGGCAAGCTCATCAACGTCTGCTTTCAGTGGAAGATCAAGCCAAAAAGGGAACACCCTTGGATGTTTACCTCATTTTGTAAGTTCTTTATTCAATTGGGGGATTACCTGTCCTAAATTTTTTCCAGTATAAGTGTATAACTCAAATGAAATTGTGTTATCAGGAAAAAAAGTTATACACTATATGGAAATCTTTTCACTGGTTTTTAAGGTCGTTATTGTCAGAATTGTTCTCATTGTTTATTTGTTTGGCAATGATCAATTGAAATATGTCCTCATTATATTGTCACTTTGTCTCAGAATACAGATACATGTATCAATGTTTTGAACTCCCCAGTTTTCTATTACTGATAGTTGCTAATTCAGAGCATCCAAATCTAAATTCTGTTCTTTACAATGTCAATATCAGAGGAATCAAATCAGCTGATACAGCAACAGACATCAAGAAGGCGTACCACAAGGCAGCTCTCAGACATCATCCAGACAAGGTTTGAATCTTTTGTGGCTGCATTGCAGTTATCTTAGTATAAGCTTTTGGTTGTAAAGACGAGCCACCCTCATTTTTAGCTTTCAAAACTTTTGTACTTAGGGAACTTCATTTTAGCTGTTTTTGGTTTGAATCTAGGCTGGTCAGTTGTTGGCTAGAAGTGAAGTTGGAGATGAAGGCCAACTTTGGAAGGAAATTTCACAGGAGGTGTACAAGGAGGCTGATAAGCTTTTCAAAATGATCGGAGAAGCATATGCTGTGCTTTCAGACCCAGCCAAGGTTATATGCATGATTTTTTTGCTAGTTAATGAACCTGAATTCATTATTAACTAGTCTGAGAATACGAGCTGGGTGGGCAAGAGAGAGAGAGAGTTGACAAATAATGATTGAATATATGAATGGCTTACTGTACTATCTTCCTAGCATTAACATGCTCAAGTTCACTCCTGTCTTAAAACACTTATTTTCAAGCTTATATGCTGCTAGTTTTTTGCAAATAGAGCTAACAAGTAGTCAGTAAGTAGTTTCATGATTAAGAACTTAGAGGTATACTAATTTTCTGATCAAATCTAACCAATAGGATTATGATAGAGATGGAACTCTGTTTCTATTATTGAATGTATTTCTGATTACAACACTAGGAAATGAGCCTAGTCTCCCAATCCAATTACCAGAAGAATATCCCCCTAACTAACTTGGTATCTGCTATTTATAGCTGACTCAGCTAACTGACTTTCACTTGTGACTGCTGACTACCGGTGGCTACAGCTAACAAGCCTTCTACTGTAACTGATAATTATCAGTTACAGGTACCAACTACTAATTCTGGCTTCTTCCTATACTTGCCATGTGTTTTTGCTACATATACCTCCCTAATTTGTGGCCTAACAATACTCCCCCCCAAAAGAGCCACCTTGTCCTCAAGGTGAAAGGCAGGAAATTGTTGATTAATGACTGATTCCTCTTCCCAAGTGGCTTCAAATTCTGGAAGATCTTTCCACTGAATCAAAACTTCTGCTGTACCATTTGGGGAATTCCTCACAGCTGTCACTGCTAAAGGCTCAACCTTTAATTCTAATTCATCAGTCAACATAGATGGCAAAGGCTGAGGTTTTACTGCAGGGGAAATGGCTTTTTTCAATAAAGACACATGAAATACAGGATGTACTTTGCTGTCAGGAGGTAGAATCAGCTGATAGGCCACTTTTCCTACCACTTTCTCAATCTGGTATGGGCCATAAAATCGAGGGCTCAGCTTTTCATTCAACTTTTTAGCCAAAGACTTTAGCCTATATGGTTGTAGCTTAAGGTAAACCCAATCTCCTTTCTCCAAAGTAACCTCTCTCCGGTGCTTATTAGCCTGGCTCCTCATCTGATCCTGAGCTTTAAGTAAATTCTGTCTCAGCTGATCCAATAATCCATCTCGGTGTTGAGTCAACTTATTTACCTCTTCAACCACTGAAGGAATGGTAGTACCCTTCAATAACTGAGGTGGATCTCTACCATACAAAGCTTTAAAAGGAGTGAGCTTTGCTGAACTGTTATAGTTTGAGTTAAACCAAAATTCTGCCCAACTCAAACAGGCTGGCCACCTCCTGGGTTTCTCCCCCCGTTACACACCTCAAATAAGTCTCCACCCCTCGATTTACTACCTCCGTCTGGCCATCCGTTTGTGGATGATATGCTGAACTAAACTTCAGCTTTGTACCAGCACTCCTAAACAATTCCTTCCAAAATTGACTCAAGAATATCTTATCTCTGTCAGAAATGATTGTGGCTGGAAACCCATGTAGTTTCACTACTTCCTTCACAAATAACTCTGCAATTTCCTTAGCTGTGAAAGGATGGCTAATGGGAAAAAAATGAGCATACTTGGTTAACCTGTCCACCACTACCAATATTGCATTTTTTCCTTGTGCTCTAGGGAGGCCTTCTATAAAGTCCATGGAAATATCAGCCCAAACTTGAGTAGGAATTGGAAGAGGTTGCAATAATCCAGCTGGTGATAAAGCTTGATATTTGTTTTGTTGGCAAACTTCACAACCAGCTATGAATCTCAAAATGTCTTGCCTCATGCCTTCCCAATACACCAAGGCAGAAATCCTCTTAAAGGTCCTGAAAAAACCTGAATGACCACCCACTACTGAATTATGATACTCCTGCATCAATTTAAGCACCTTAGGAGATGTCTTTGATAACACGAGTTTGCCTTTGTACCATAGCTTTCTGTTTTGTAAGGAATAGCCTGGATGTGCAGCCTTATTCACCAATAAATTCTGCATAATAGTTTTCAGTTTTGGGTCAGCTAGAGTCTCTACCTCCCATTCCTCCTCATCATCATAGCTGATCATGGAAATTGCTGAAAACGACATCCTCCTTGATAAAGCATCTGCTGCTTTATTTTCACATCCAGGTTTGTACAGAATATCAAAATCAAATCCCATTAATTTGGAGGTCCATTTAAACTGGTCTTCCCCCATTAATCTTTGTTCTGTCAAAAACTTTAAGCTCTTTTGATCAGTCAAAATAATAAATTTTCTGCCCATCAAATAATGCCTCCACTTCTGAACTGCCAACACTATAGCCATCAATTCCCTCTCATAAACTGATTTTCTTTGAGCTGTTTCTGACAGTGCCTGACTCCAAAAGGCTAATGGTCTACCCTGCTGCATCAATACAGCTCCCAATCCTTTATTAGAAGCATCAGTTTCTAATGTAAAAGGTTTAGAAAAATCAGGAGTAGTTAAGATAGGAAGCTCTGCCATAGCAGCCTTAAGCTTATTGATAGCTTCCTCTGCTTCAGTATTCCATTGGAACCCATCCTTTTTCAGTAAGTCATACAAAGGTCTAGCCACCTTGCCATAATTCTGGACAAACTTTCGATAATAGCCTGTAAGACCCAGAAATCCTCTTAGTGCTTTCACATTTTTTGGGAATAGGCCAATGCCTCATCACTTCTAGCTTCTGTGGGTCTGCAGCCACCCCTAAACCAGAAATAATATGCCCCAAATACTCCACCTTATGCTGCCCAAAACTGCATTTCTTTTTGTTGACTAATAAATCATTCTCAAGCAACAATATTAACACAGCTTTCACATGCTTAACATGTTCCTCCTCACTACTGCTGTATATTAAAATATCATCAAAAAATACTAATGCAAATTTCCTCAAGTAAGGTTTCAGCACCTGATTCATTAAGGACTGAAATGTGGAAGGGGCATTAGTAAGCCCAAAAGGCATTACCAGGAATTCATAGTGTCCTTCATGTGTTCTGAATGCAGTTTTAGCAATATCCTGCTCTCTCATCCTTATTTGGTGATAGCCAGCTATACAATCCATTCCCCAAAATCATAACTCTACTACCCTCAACCATTCCCCACAATCTTATAGATCTCTTTGAAGTCAGGCCAGCTATACTATGCAATGATAACTGCATGTTTTGAAGCTGCTTCTCTTCTTCCTCTAATATCATTTCTTCGACCTCCTCATTCTCTTCTTGTTCTACTGCCATAATCAATACCTGAAATTGTTTATTTGGACATACATGACCTGGTCCAAACTTCCCATCACACCTATAACATAGCCCCTTCTCAGCCTTCTCCTGAAATTCAGCATTGGACAGTTTTCTAAATGGTCTGCCCCTATATGAGCCACTATTCTTAACCACATTAGAATCACCCACTGCAACTGATTCCGTGGCTTGCGAATTTTTTATTCCAGGTTCCCAAATAACAGTTCTATTTGAACTGAAATTTCTGGCAGCTACCATCCCTCTTTGACTTCCCATTCTTCCTTTTTCTAGCAGCTCATTTTTTTCATCAATCCTTTGAGCTAAATCCATTAATTCTGGAATGGAATTAACTGGATGTAATTTTAGCTCTGCTCTCACCACTTCCTTCAAGTCATTCAAAAAAATTCCCTTCAAATACTCTGGTTCTGTACCTCTCAATGGCCCTGCATACAGCTCAAACCTCTCCCTGTACTCCTCTAGTGAACCGTTCTGCTTCAAACTCAACAACAGCTCATAAGGACTCTGGTTCATGGCTGGTTGAAATCGCTGGACTACTGCACGTTTAAATTCTGTCCAGTTTGGATATTTGGTGCAGAACTCCCACCATTGGAACCAGTTAAGAGCTCTCCCTTCCATGGCAACCATGGCCGCTTGAATCCGTTCTCCCTCTTCCACTCCTTTTACATCAAAATATCGCTCCACTTTGTTAATCCATCCAAACGCATCGTCGCCGTTAAAAATCGGAATCTCTAATCTTCTCCACCTCTCCTCCCGTTCACGTATTACAAAATTCCGATCGCTACTGCCTCTATCACGTTCGACGTGTTCGCCATTGTAGCCGTTTCCATAACCGGAGCGTTCGTCACCGTCGCGATTGCAACTCCTGCGCTCACGTTCTCCGTTCTCGCCGTCGCGATGGTTATCGCTTCCCGATTCCACTCGCAGTGAGAGACTTCTCACCGTCGACAACAATTCGCCAATCGTCTCCTTCAATTCGACTTTCTCTTTTCGATCTTCCTCCATCGCTCTCCTTAACGATCCAACGTCTTCTCTCGTCTGCATCAGACCTTCGAAACCTCTCTCCAACATTTCTAATCGAGCCTCCATGCCTCCGCGCGTTCCAACCATGAACAATCGCACCTCCCAGGATCGCCTCACTCTGATATCAGTGATAGAGATGGAACTCTGTTTCTATTATTGAATGTATTTCTGATTACAACACTAGGAAATGAGCCTAGTCTCCCAATCCAATTACCAGAAGAATATCCCCCCTAACTAACTTGGTATCTGCTATTTATAGCTGACTCAGCTAACTGACTTTCACTTGTGACTGCTGACTACCGGTGGCTACAGCTAACAAGCCTTCTACTGTAACTGATAATTATCAGTTACAGGTACCAACTACTAATTCTGGCTTCTTCCTATACTTGCCATGTGTTTTTGCTACATATACCTCCCTAATTTGTGGCCTAACA
>CM023943.1:22576070-22705095 GCA_013407115.1 Glycine latifolia
GATTAATTTTTGCAAAATCTGTTTTGTTCCTCTCACAAAAGAGTGAGTATGAAGTAATATGACACTGTCTATTATTTTACATACCTTCCTCCATCTAATGGTACCATACCCAATACTTGATTCTGTATTATGATAATAGAGATCAAACCCTTTAGACACCTGTGTGATAATCAGAACATATAAACCTCACATGCAATTTAACATATGATAGAGTGGGTAGGTTATAATACCAATTATCTTAGCCTTCAATTGTAATAAGTTTTCTATTGGACTCATTTAGTTTTTAACAACCTCAACAACATTCATTGCCAATAATATGTATTGCTCTTGTTGGATGTCATCCATAGAGTTTGTTTTTGGTTTATCTTTGGAGAAGCATTTCTTGTGCTCATGTGCCTATGCTGAGCTTATTTCTGCTTGAGGGAAACATGTATGTTTCAGAGGGAATAGTATAATAAGCAGAATGCAATCTCATAGGCAGCATTATATTGCAAACACATCTTAACAATCTTTCTCATCATTAGTATATGATGGAGCATTCTGCCTCAGTCCCATCCCTTGTCTTATTTTTCCTGAATTCCTGGTTTTTCCTATAGTTTAAGCACTATTTGGGGTCTTGAGATGGTCTTTTATTTTTTCCAGCTAGCATAGAGTATTGGACTAGGTACCTTTTAATGGGTTAGAAGTTGTAGTGAAAAAATGTGACGGACAGTTGATGTTGACATGATTGGCCTCATTAATTGGGAAATATGCCTACTGGCTCTATCTGTTGGGAAAGCATAAAATTTGTATGAGATTACTTACTACAGAGTATTTTCTCCTTTGTTTCCATTTTCCTGTTTTGATTGTGGAGGAAGTTTTTCAAATTTATAAAACTAGTTCAGTTTCATAATTTTCATTAAGGGTTTATTCTTTGTAATTAATATAAAAAACTGATGAGCTTCTACTTTTATTGACATCAGCGCTCGGAGTATGATTTGGAAGAGGAGATAAGGAAAGCTTCTAAGTTATGTAACAGAGGTGGCACAAGCAGGAGATCTTCAGATGCTTATGGGTGTGGAAGATCTTCAGATGCGTATGGGTGTGGAAGACCGTTTGATGGTTACAGATCTACCTCTGACAGAACTTCTAACAGACGAAATGGATGGGATCATTGAAAGACCCATGGACATTCATATTCTCGATGGTGAGAGGATGGATACTCATGTCATGGGCATTGAGAATCGAGATTCTTTTGCCTGGTGAAAGTGATCTTCTTTCTCATTCATGATGGTATGAAAAAGAGGCTTAAATCTGCTTTTGCAGGTAATTTATGACTCTTTTTTGTACTTAATCTGGTTGAAAGTAACTGAGGCCTTTACTCATATATCTCTTCTTTTTTTTTTTTTAATTTCTTTTGGTCTGACTCAGGCCATGATTGGTTTATTTTTTGGGTCTGATCTGGGCCATCACTCAAATCAGATTGTAAGTAGATTTTGCAAGCATGCCATAGCGATATATGCAAAGGGTATTCCTTCAAGTAGCCGAGGACTTGAGCTTAGGAAGTGAGGCAAGAACAGGCCCCACTAACAGTTATATATGTGCTTCACCAACTTAAATGGTAACAAGCATTGATGCTATACTAATTTACCCTTAATCCCATACTTGCTGCTGGACGAGTTTTTCAAAGGGAAAGGGATTGTTCATACAGACAGTCAGGCAAAAACACTGACAAGGGAGCCAATCCAGCTGTTGTTGGGTTTGCATCTTTTCTCGAGTGTAACTGGTGCTGTTGCAGCTATCATGTATCAGTATTTTTTTTTTTATCTGGATTGATCGAGAAACTTGATAGAACGTGTGCTTCTGCCTATATAGAAAATATATATTTTTTGAATTGATCCAAATTACATCTCCCTTGTCAAAGTTGAAAATTGCCTCTAATTCTCTCTCTTGGATTCCAAATGAGTGAACGAACAGCTTATAGAATTGTATGAAATATTGATTGATTCTTTACTTTATTAGGGTATGTATCTCTGGCTGGATAAGGATAGTGTAATGTGTAACTGTTCTATATTTTTTATATAGAATTTGCTTACTTCACGATTAGACAATGAACGTATCCACACGATCAAGAACGTGTGTTCACGTACTTACACGTGTGCATTCAGTTGGTAAAAATTGATATACAGAAGACCATAAATGACACGTTACAATTTTGAGGACTGAAATGAATATTCATTAAAAAAAATGCGTCGGTGTTCTTTACGGCTGGTCATTCATTTAAAAACACTTTATTATTTATTAAATTGCATCGTAATATTCCATTAATGGGCAAAAATTATGGATAGGTAGCGATAATTATAAAATATAAAATTCAGAAAATGCACTTGCGTACATACAGCCTGTGGCAAAAAATTATGAGTCAAAGTACTATTTTAATTATGCAGCTTCCCCCAATTCAAACGAAGCACCACCCTTTCCCTTTGTCTCCTTTTCTCGGTATAAAATACCTGTCATATCCAGAAATTTTTTGTTATATAACGAATAAATATCACTTAGCTTTTCTAATTTTTACTTTCTGAGTAAACTTCGGAACAACTCTAGAATAGGATACTAATCTAATTGGAACACGCATTGGTCCAAATATATAAGGAAAAGCATGTTTTAGTTATGGTTGCAAGTTTTGTTATTAGTCTCATTTTTATGATTCATTCATCAGCGAATCTGCTTTGAGAATAGCGTGTATGTATCAAAAAGGCTTTTGAGATTATAACAGCGTCGAATAATAATTAAAATGCATGACTTTCATAAGAGCAGAAACACAATTGATTCATATGTTTTTCTTCTCCATTCAGTTCTTCCTTTTCTTCCCTATACTTTCTCACCTTCCTTTCTTTGCAACGAAAAATCAAGGATTTTGCAAAACTAGTGTTGACAATTATCGAGTGTTTTGCGTTCTGATCTCTGGTACGTGTTTGCATTTCTGATAAGATAACCATGGCTGAATCATTTATCTTCAGCATTGCGGAGTCACTCATTGCAAAGCTTGCTTCTCAGGCCTTTGAAGAAGCTTCTGAGGCACTGGGCGTATACGATCATCTGCGAGAGTTTGAAAAGACTCTTGTTAGTCAAGGCTGTGCTGTTGGATGCTGAGCAAAAGCAGGAGCAGAACCATGAGCTGCAGGAATGGCTGAGGCAACTCAAAACTGTCTTCTCCGATGCAGAAGATGTGCTCCATGAATTAGCGTGCCAAACACTGCAAAAGCAAGTTGTCAAAGCTCATGGTACCTTCAAAGACAAGGTAAGCCATTTCTTCCCAAATTCTAATCCACTTGTTTTTCGTTACAAGATGTCTCAACAAATCAAAGATGTCAGCATGAGGCTGGGCAAGGTTGCAGCTGATAGGCAAAAGTTCGGTCTTCAACCAATTGATGTTGATCGACGTGTTGGGCATCGGAGAGAAATGACACACTCCCGTGTGAGCAATTCAGATGTCATAGGAAGGGAACATGATAAAGAAAAGATCATAGAGCTTTTGATGCAGCAGAATCCTAATGATGATGATACAAGTCTCTCTGCTATCCCCATTGTGGGGATTGGAGGCTTGGGAAAGACAACACTCGCGAAGTTTGTTTTCAATGACGAGGATATGTGAGTGTTTCCCATTGAAGATGTGGGTGTGTGTTTTTGATGACTTTGATATTAAGCAACTCATTATCAAAATCATCAATTCTGCCAATGATTTTGCTGCTGCTGATGCTCCTGATCGCCAACAGAAGTTAAACAAAATGGATCTGGAGCAACTGCAAAATCAATTGACAAAAAAATCTCCGGTCAAAAATTGTTACTTGTCCTGGACGACGTATGGAATGAAGACCATGTTAAATGGTTTGAGCTGAGGAATTTAATACAAGTAGGGGCTGCGGGAAGTAAAATTGTAGTGACTACACGTACTTATTCCATTGCTTCCATGATGGGCACCATTCCCTCTCACAATTTACAAGGCCTTTCTCTGGAGGATTCATTGTCTCTTTTTGTCAAATGGGCATTTAAATAAGGAGAAGAGGAAAAACATCCTCATTTGGTAAATATTGGGAAAGAAATTGTGGAAAAATGCAGAGGGGTTCCACTGGCTGTGAGAACATTAGGGAGTTTACTATTTTCTAAATTTGAGGCAAATGAGTGGGAATATGTGAGAGACAATGAAATTTGGAATTTGCCACAAAAAAAAGATGACATTTTACCTGCACTTAAGTTTTCTATTTATCCAAAGGATCATTTATTTGTTAGTTATGAGGAGGTAGCTATGCTTTGGGGGCACTTGATCTCCTTGCATCACCTAGAATGACTGAGACACTGGTAGATGTTGCCAAACATTATGTGTATGAACTTCTGTCAAGATCTTTCCTTCAAAATTTTGTCAGTGTGGGCAATGTTTATATGTTTAAAATGCATGATTTAGTGCAT
Organism: Glycine latifolia; assembly: GCA_013407115.1. Lineage (NCBI taxonomy): Eukaryota > Viridiplantae > Streptophyta > Magnoliopsida > Fabales > Fabaceae > Glycine > Glycine latifolia. The sequence goes on from CM023943.1 coordinate 22,580,517, forward strand.
GATCTTGCTGTATTTGTTGCAAAAGATGAGTGTCTACTTATAAATTCTCACAATCAAAATATTCCTGAGAATGCTCGGCTTCTGTCTTTCGCTGAATACAATTTGCTTGGCAATTCATTCACCACAAAATTAATAGCTGTGAGAACCATATTGTTTCCAAATGGTGCAGCAGGAGCCAATGTTGAAGCCTTGCTAGATACTTGTGTGTCAAGGTTCAAATTCTTGCGAGTTTTGGATTTGAGTTTTTCGGCATGCAAGACTTCACCACATTCCAAGTTGAAACACTTGAGATATTTTTGCATTGAGAATAATCACAACATCAAGAGATTCCCCAATTCTATTTGCAATCGTTGAAACTTACAGGGTGCAATGAGCTGGAAGCATTGCCCAAAGGATAAGGAAAATTGGTCAGTCTTCGGCAGTTGGAGAAAACTACAAAGCAACCTGTTTTGCCTTACAATGAGATTACCAACTTGAGCTCGCTGTCTATTGAATCAAGCTATAATCTGGAGTCTATCTTTGGAGGGATAAAGTTCCCTACTCTTAAAACATTTCGTGTTGTTGACTGTCAAAGTTTGAAGTCCTTGCGGCTGGTTGTTAAAAATCCTCCTGAATCAGAAACTTTGGTTGTTGGATTCTGTTTTAATCTGGACTTGGAACTGTGCAAGGACCACCATAAAAAACAAAGCGACAAGTTGAAGTTAAAACATGTTCACCTTTCGGCTTTACCACAGTTGGTGTCCTTGCCCCAATGGCTTCAAGTAACTATCAACTCCTTACAGTCCTTGCATATTTCAAATTGTCAACTGTGACTCATCTGAAAGTACTTTTTATATTAGATTGTTCAAAGCTTCTATCTCTCCCGGATAACCTCACCGCACCTGAAAGTTTGACAATTAAAGATTGTCCTGAATTATGTAGAAAATATCAGCGCAATGTTGGAGAACATTGGCCCACAATATCACATATCAAAGAGGCTATCATTGGTGATCAAAGAAGTTTGGATATAAGGGATGAAAAAGAGAGAAACGACAGAGACTATAATGGGATGTATGATAAACACATTTCATTCATAGTCAACTAATTACAGAGGAGAGAATATACATACCCATTCTCTGTGCCTATAGCTAAGGATAAGATTAAAAGGGAAATGACAGCAAATACAATTGGTAAAAATCCAAAACAGAAAACCAGAATGTGTCCTCAATGAGACAAAACAACACTAGCCAAAAGAGCATCTTAACACACAGCTCAGCACTTGTACGACTTGGTGGATGTGTGAATTTCTGATTTTCTAATAGGTGAACCAGAAGAGCTGGAGGAAGGAAGAAGAAGAAAAAGACGAAGAGGAATGAATTATTGACACATATAAGCGTTGAAGCCCCTTATTCTATTTATTTATTTGTTCCTCTTGGTGTGTGTTTTGATTGTTTTCCTTGTTGATTCTCTTGATATGCTTTGAATTCTTCGTGAGCATACCATCTCACATCAAATTGTGCTTATTGGATCATTTGTTTGATGCATGTCTCTTTGATTATATTCCTTTAATCTTCCACTTTTACTTTTGTGAAAACTGAAAATAAATTTGAGATTCTAGGAAATTAAAGGCGATTCAATTTAGAATCTCCTTGATAGTTGTGCAATACAACAATACTTTTTTATTATTTTATCTGCAATACTTTTTCTTTCATTAATTTGGTATGCATAATGAACTTTGGAAAGCATGTTTTTTGTCCCTGAACAGTGTAGATGCAACAACTCGCTGAAACTTGTGATTAAATGTATACCTGATTATCGTGAACAACTTGTAGGTGCTATTTTTCAGGAATTTGAATAGCACTCTAATTGATTCAGTGATTAAAGGCTTGAATGTGAACTTAATTCATGTAAGTTTGTGTTATTTTAAGTTTAGTTTTTGTAAGATTTTTTTTCGGTAAAATTGTATTTTTTTTTAAAAATTTTGGTTTCTTTAAAAAATTGTTTCTTTTTAATTTTTATAAAAAAAATAATAATTTTAGTCCCTACGCGAATTTACATGAATTAAAAATGAAAAAAATTAGAATCTTATTAAAATTGAAAAAATGTTAACTTATAAAGATTAAAAATAAACAAAAAATACAAATGTTGAAAAATACAAAAATTAAAAAATATGCAAACTTATAAAAACTAAATTCATATTTAAGTCAATTGTAAAAATTTACTAACCACAAATATCCAACTCATTAAATTTAGGTCAAATGACCTATTTGGTATTTAATTTTTTTTAATTTGATCTTTTATCTTTTAACCTATGGGTTAGGATTGACCCATGAACCTTAAATTTTATTAATTTGACCAAAATAAAAAAATGACAAATTATATTTTAAAAAATAATACAACTAATTAATCCACTTTTAAGTAAGTTATTTTAATTTAATATATGGAAATAGATGTGTTAGCCTATTACTTACATGATTTTAAAAAATTCAATTTTTTTTACAAATAGATGGAATTTTACAAATTATTGAACTTACTTATTTGTTGATAATACTCACACACAACAAAAATGATTATCAATAGCTCAATAGATAAATAAAGTTTTGAAATGTTTATGTATTTTATAAGTGCTACTGTACGAAAAAAATGAATATATTTATTATTTTAAGTAAAAATGAATTTCATATTCCGATAATATTGAAAATCATATAAGACAAAAAATCACTATATAAACATAAAATCCTTTAATCCTCTTTATAAGATAGACGTTGTAGTTAGGTGTTTTGCAAAATATCATTTTTTATTCACTGTATGTATTAATTTATATATGTTGTCAATAATTTTTTTTATACAAACTTTTAATTTTTTTTTCTTATAATCATAATCGAAAGAAATACTAGATAAGTCTAGTATTTTTTTCAACATGGAGTTGGATCAAACTAAGCTAAAAATCATAAATTTTACATAATAGGCAATGAATCCTGGCTCTTTGTCTGGACAAGGTCTGATGTGTGTTTGGAAGGCGGTGGGGTGATCATGAATTGCTGGTGGAGGGCTACGAGAATTTAATGGGAGTCATGCATTAAAGATTTAATGTGGCATTTAATTAAAATGTATGTCATATGCAAAAATGGATCATGACTTTCCCAAAAGGTCTAGTGTTTTTAAACATTAATTGAGAAATTAAAATGAAAAAATATTTATTATAAATATTATAAAAGAGGGTAAAAAAATTATAAATTATACAATTTTACATACCTTTACAAAATAGGAACTTCATATATAATTGGGGGAATACTTTGTATTATTTACAAGGATAGGAATTAATCATGTCTCGAGGGGTAGAGGATTCAAAAGCAAAACTGTAAATTCAAAATACATGAAAACAGCAAGTTATACCTTAAGTTTAGGCACATTAATTTATTGGAAAAAGTACGTTTTTTATACAATCTACATTATTGTTCAATAATATTTAAAAATAAATTTATGTACTAATTACAAATTACGTACAGTTTGGGCACATTCATAAGTCACACCTTTAATTGGCCGTTTTTTCCTTGGCGGGTAAATAAATCGATATTTCTGCCATAACATTACCATAAACCAACATAACAAAAAACTTCATAAATAAAATAAAAGTCTAAAATCAATAACATTAATAACTTGGAAGTGAAAGTAGGCACATTGGATGGCAAGCTTGAACGACAACCCTTCAAATGGAACGAGATTATAGGCTGTGAGCAAATTCTTGTAATAAAAAAGCGCAAGAAATATAATAACACGTACACACACATGCACATGCAATATATGTTGATGATTATTACATTACACTCATATCTATCACCACTTTTTAAGACCGATATAGTCATAGTACAATGACCCTCCCCACCAATCTCAAGTTCTTCTGTGTTTCTCCTAGTGCTCATTCTCTATTCCTCCTCCCTCGTTGGATCAGCTGTTGATCCTAAGGCTGGTACGTATGAATCAAATTTATATATATATATATTCTAAAACCCTTCATTCATTTCCTTTTTTCTTTTTCTTGTTAGAGAAATTCAGAATGAAAAAAGGTGTCATTGTTGAGAGACATCATTTGACAAATATTTGAGGGAACCAAGGATATTAGTAATATCTCGATGTTCCTCACAAACATCATGTTTGCCAGTTTTTTTTGTGTTTATTCCTGTTCTCAAAGTAGTTATATGCACAAATCTTGATAATTAATGTTTTTTCAATAAAATTTAATTTTTCTAGTAAATGAAGTTTGATTTTCCTTCTTTTCCAAACAGTGCATTATACATCCCTACATAAAAAATTGTTGGATGAATCACCACCATAATTAAAATTGTTTTATCTTGTGATTGAAGATCTTGATTTGGCAATTGTTTCTTCTTTCTTCGATTTTACTATTGAATATTTTCATGAGAAAGAAATCCATACTAATTGTCTACTTTTTTAATGATCAACCAGCATGAACTTTGTTCTTGCAAACAGGATGCATTCATATACAAGATAACCATTTGTTTCTCCTTTAGTTAGATTTTTGGATTAATTCCTTTGGTTTACTTTTAAGTTTTAACCCTTGGCTTATTAAATTAATGTGAATTAGAATTAAGGAAGAAATTAACATTAAAAGAAAAAACTTTACATTTCTTTTATATATGTTACTAAACATTAATTTATTTACAACCTTATTTGGGAGTCACGGAATGACTATACCCATTCACCTTTTCTACGAGCATACATCATAAATAAATTAACAGTCTCTTTGCATATTTGTGAAGGTGTATACTTTTTTTCCCATAATATTTTAATTTCCTATTTTCTTATTTTTTGTTACCAACCTTACCCTCCTGTTACGAGGCCAATTTCTTATATGCCTCTGGAAGAAGAAAAAAAATAAAGGGTATGGGGTCCAAGTCTCACATCGACTAGAGATAGTATTAAGATAGAATATATAAATGGGGGACAACCCTCACCTATGAACTAGCTTTTAGGGTTGAGTTAGGTCCAAATCTACATTCTAAGATGGTAGTGGAGCCTATTCTAGATCCATTAATGAGCCGTCCACCAAATTATTCATGCACCAAGTCCCAAAGTGTTGGGCGTGAGGAGCTGTAGTGGGGGACAACCTTTAGGGTTGAGTTAGGTCCAAATCCGCATTCTAAGATGGTATCAGAACCTATCCTAGATCCATTAACAGGTCACCCACCAAATTATTCATGGGCGTGAGGGGGTGTATTGGGGAAAACTCAAGTCCCACATCGGTTAGAAATAGTGCTAAGATAGAATATATAACTGGAGGACAACTCTCATCCTATGGACTAGCTTTTGGGGTTGAGTTAGGTCCAAACCCACGTTCTAAGATCTTTGTCGATCTCTCTCAATTTGAGATTTTTTTATCGTCACAGAATTTACATACCCTTCATTGTTTAATCTCTCAATTTGGACAATGCAATTTTTCACAGCTTTACCCGTGAGTGATGAATAGATCAAATTGCTGAAAAGAGAGGAAGGGACAAACTCTTTACATTACTTGGAACCTTGTAAGGCTCTTCTAATTGTAATATCTTGTGGTCCAATTCAAAAAGTCATGGTTCTAGAATAACAATTGGGATATAATTAATGCCTCATTCATTTCTCTTTATTGAGCTTGACATTGGCTTCTCCCTTGTGTGATGTGAACAGAAGATGACGAATTTACCTACACTGTAGGAAGTATCAAAGGGCCAAAGAATTGGGGGCAGATCAACCCAAAATGGAAAGTATGTGGAGATGGAAGACTACAATCTCCCATTGATCTCCATGACCAAATGGCTCAAGAGCTTCCTCAATTGGGTAAACTTGACAAAGTTTACAAACCAGCTCCTGTTGTCCTAATGAATAGGGGTCATGACATCATGGTAAGTCACTAAACCACACCACTCTTGTGTGTGTTTGAGTCAACATATGCAAAATTGATTTCGAAGTAAAGTGATTTATATTTGAATATTTTTATTCTATAAATATGTTAGTATAAATTCAATGCATTCAAAATAAATTTTAGACCAAGAATCAACTCCTCATTAACATGCATTGAAACGTGTACTTAAGCAACAAGTTGTTGGTACGAGTGACACTTGATTATGTGTCCTTAAGCAAGGTCTCAAGTTCGAGCGCTGCAATGAAAAAAATATGGATGAGAGGGAAAAATCCCACTAAAGATCATAAATCAGGTTTTCCAATAAAAATTAGTTATCGATAAAATCAGTAGATACTCTCAATGGATACTCTTTAACAATAAAATAATAACAAAAAAAAAAAAGCATGCACTTTGTCCTGTTAGTTCATGCATTTCTTATTTTCTGGATACCTTTTAGTTGTTGCAACTTATTGCAACAATTCACTTGGAAATCTTACTTATTAGCATGAACTCATCAACTAGCTAGGACCAAAAATTTCTAGTCACATAGCATTAATTATCAATGGATCAGTACTTCCTGAGAGCTGGGATAAATTTGTATAATGAACCTAATATTTGTGCTTAATGTTTTGACAGCTGCAATGGAACGGGGATGCAGGCCAGCTTAACATAAATGGAACTTTCTACAATCTGACTCAATGTCATTGGCATTCACATTCAGAACACACGTTGAACGGAACAAAGTGAGTTTGCCATTTTTCATATAGCTTCTTTAACCTCTTTGATGCAGTGCTAGGGGAAACTCTATAGGCTTGACTTGGCTTGGCTTGGCATGATTCTCCAGATAATTATTGATGTCTTATATTTGTTATTTAGGTTTGACTTGGAACTGCATGCAGTCCATACAACCTCTAAAGGAGAGATTGCTGTTATTGGAACATGGTATAAAATTGGCCATCCAGATCCCTTCCTTTCAAAGGTTTGCTGTATTTCTTGACATATGTGTACACTTTTGGGAATTCATATATACATGACTTGTATAGTGTATAGATTAGTACACATGTTCTTATCCAGTTTAGACGAATATGTGCAAATGTGTAAATTTAAGTACATATAGTTCTCTTCTCTCTCTATAAATTGTAAGATAACTTTGTCCCTTTCTGTGATTCTGTAAATCTCAGATTTTAGATGCAGTCTATAGTAAAAATGAATAAAATAAAATAAAATGGCTCCCTGAATTCTATTCAATGCTGAAAGTCTGAACTTCGCTTTTGTAAGTAAATGAATGTGGTTAACTATTTTGAAATTTTAAGAAATGGTCCACAACTACAATTTTGACTGCAATGTCAAGGATTTTGTGATCTTTGCAACTACAATTGTAGCCATTATCAGCTGCAGAGATATATTTATCCATAATTTTCTACAATATCAAGAATACAAAGCTATAGTTCTGACCATAATTTAAAACCTTGCTATTAACATTATTTAAAGCAATGAGTTATAAGAAAAGTCATAAAAGAGAATCTAATTTGGTGCTGGAAATGATTATGTGATTAATTTCAAATTTATGTATTGATTGAGTGATTAATTTGGTGCCGGAAATGACTGAGTGATTAATTTCAAATCGTTTTTTCTATAACAAAAACTTTATTCTCTCTGGCAGCTGCTCAATGACATAAAATCAAGTAAGGACAAGGAGATAGATGTAGGAGTAATCAACCCAGGAGACATCATGTTTGAAACCAGAGAGTACTACAGACATGTTGGTTCTCTTACAACTCCACCATGTACTGAAGGTGTTGTTTGGACAATAGTGAAGGAGGTTCTGTTCTTTTTTCACATGATTTTCTTAACTAGCAAAGACTATTTTTACTAGACACCCTTTTCTAAACTTATGTTGCATGTGTATTACAGGTGAGGACAGTCTCAACCGAGCAATTGTGTGCCTTGAAAGGAGCTGTCCATCATGTAAGTAAATCGACAGATAATTAAAAATTGTTTACTTTTATAAGAATGACTTTGATTATAAGTTATATATATATATATATATATATATATATATATATGAGATGGAATTCGTTTACACCGGTGTAAGAATTGATAGTCTTACACAATTTAATAATTTTTTATTGGATAAGTATTTTACAAAATTCACCGTTAGATTGAAAGTTTATATAATGTAAATCACATGTCTCAAATTTCACAAAATTTAAACATCAATAGGAATGTAATCAAATAGTCTAATTTTCACATATTTTAGAAATACATATTACGTTAATTTATATATATATCAATTAGGTATCAAATGATTTTGGATTAATGTGGAATTTGAGACATGTGATCTACATGATATAAGCTTTTAATCTAATGGGGGATTTTGTAAAATACTTATCCAATAAAAAATTATTAAATGGTGTAAGACTATCAATTCTTACACCAATGTAAACAGATCTCATCTATATATATATATTTCAAGAAGCATGAATACTTCTCTTTTAGAACTGTTGATCAAATATAAAATTCCCGTATAATTGATCATATACATACAAGTATTTCAACTTAAGCCTTATCTAAATTGCAACTTTTCCACAGGGATATGAGGAAAATGCAAGGCCAATACAAGAACTTGGTGGAAGACAAGTTTTGTTATATAAAGATGTGAATTGTGAAGGGAAGTAAATGCTTCTACACTTGGCAATAAAGTAGAGTACAAGTATGGACAAATAAAGGCAACATGAAGGCACGATCCAGCACTTGGGATGATGATCGTTATTTTATTATGTTTTAAGTTGTGTTTTTGGTGTGCTTGTTTTTGTAGTACGTTGCTTTGATTTGTTTGCCTTTTGCTGGTATGAGATAGTAGTGATCATTTGTCTTTTTGAGGAGGGAGAGAAGCTGAGTATTGATCATCGTACATCTTGAAATTGTTCACTTGGCTTCCTAATAATATATAAACATGATTAATTTTGTTTGTGACAATATCAATACTAAAATTAAGATCATTTGTAGTATGACAAAAACATGAAAAGGAGTTTTATTATTTAAATTCAAATGAAGTTTGTTGCAAGCTTGCATAATTGAATAATAATATTTAGTGTAGATCAACATGAAAAAGAAAAAATATTCACACACTTTTGTATATGTGAGTTAAATGACTATCACTAATATAAAATAATTTTATATTGATATTTAATCATTATAAATTATCGTTTATATAATTTTTAATTATCATAAGAGTCAATAAATTTATGATGAGTTATGATTAAATAATTTATACAATTATTTTATATTATCAATATATAATCATTAAACTCATATAAAAGAGTGTCTAGATTTTTTACTTTATTATTATAACATCTTCCATATGTCTCATTCTTATCTGTCATTTTTTATTGCCAAACACTTAAAACCTTCATTTTAACTCCCTCTTTCACTACTTTCATTGTAACATTTGATTTTAAAAAAAAAAATTATCATGACATTGAAGTAAAGTATTTACAAGTATTATTAATGATTAATCTTTAATGTGATCTTTTTTTTCATTACATTTTTTTATCCATAAAACTTAAATCAAGAGAAATACTTACTACTACATTTATACTTTCATTATGTTTTTAGTAATAGATTTCATTGATTTTGCATCTTTGATCAATTGAAATAATCATCACACGAAGTCGTTTTCTAGAGAGCTTATCCTGGAGCAAGAGACTTTCCGCATAACACTTATGATTTTGCTTGCAAGCTTAGAATAATAGATATCCATTAAAAAAATGTTATTTAATAAGGAAAAAATAATATATTCCTATAACTAGATTGAAAATCTAGACTTATTTGTTTCTTTTACATTTAGACATATTTGGTGTAAAAAAAGTTTGGTATAGGTCATAAGTATTTTTTTATTAGAAATAATCATGTTTAATATTTAATATCATTATTATTATAGACGATAATTTTTTTAAAATATTTAATATAATTAAATACTAAGTTTTAACTTTAAATAGATTTTGTGGTTGTTGTACAATATTTTTTTATGAAATAGTTATAATGATTTGTTATTTAATTTTTCATAAAACTAATAAAATTTTATTAATTTTTAGAATATGTTAAGGGAAGCGCAGTTGGTATAATTTACATTGGAACAATAAATGAATAATTCAATTCCCTCCAGAAAAAAAGTTAAAAAAATTCCATTCCCCCCGTTTCTTCTCGCCGTCTATACACGGCAAATTCCACCGTCAAAATCGAAACATACAGGGTAGCGCACGTTAGTGTAAACGCACCTGTCCAGCGCACGTTAGGGAACGCCAGTGCTTCCAGTTTCAGTACTACTCTTTCTCGTCTCTTTCCCTGGCTTTATCCTGCGCACCACTCTGTTCCCCTTTTTCCTTTTATGGTTACGCTTCTTCTTCTTCATGCTTCGTCCCAGAATTAGGGTTCCTTCTTCGCATCGTAGTTGCTCGCGTCGCAGCACATGGATCACAGACTGAAATCCAAGGACTCACTCTCTTACTCCACTCTCTTCAATCTCGAGGTCCGTACTGTTTCTTTTCTTCGCGGAAACCATTGTGCTTCTTCTGATTGTTTGTGTCTGAATTCGCTTCTTTTGAGGTTTCCTACGATGTACTTATATAATTAATTTGAATTGAATTTTAGCCTCTCTTGAAAAAAAAAAAATTGTTCGAGGATTTTGTTTATTTTTCGCTGTTTCTGATTGCATTTTTTTGTAGTCTTTGATGAACTTTCAACTACCAGAACAAGATAATGATTTTGATTATTACGGAAATAGTAGTCAGGATGAGAGCAGAGACAGCCAAGGTAGGCACTATTTCTATATTTGAGGGTTTTTGTTTATATGAGAAACTTTTTATTTGGATTTTCATGATTGTATGTAGATATTACTGTTTGGCTAGTGAGTTTGGACTTAGTTTAAGTGTGTTCTGTGTCTTTTTATGCTACCTTGAAGGTGCGGGGATTGCAAATCACACTAATGGGAATGTGCACGAAAAGGAGGTGAATTTGTTCAAGAAGAGGAGGTGGTCTCAAAACAGTGACAACAAGGAGAAGAGCGGTTTTTACAGGACACACATGACAGAGGAGCGATATCGATCGATGCTGGGAGAGCATATTCACAAATACAAGAAGAGGTTTAAGGGTACCTTGAATAGTCCTGCCCAAAATCAGGCTGCTGTTCCACTTGTGAAAAGCAACACGGGATTAAAAGTTCGCAAGTCAGGGAATGAACGCAGGGGAGGAGGATTACATGTGGCGGAGAGTACATCGGAATGGATGAATGATTCTGGTTCTCAAAAACCTGGAAGCTACCGCGATGCAGATTTCTCACCACAATATGGCACTGATAGGTTTGCCTTTTCTACTCTGTTGCCTTTTATGGTGTTTGAGTTTTTGAATCATGAATCATGGTTTAAGTGGAAAATTACCTTGCGGTTGTGAACTCCTTTCAGGATTATGTATGAACCTGCATCTTTGGATATTGGGGATGGAATCATTTACAAGATCCCTCCAGTCTATGATAAGTTGGCTGGAGCTCTGAACCTCCCAAGCTTCTCAGATATCCATGTTGAGGATTTTTACTTAAAGGGTACTTTGGATTTGGGCTCCTTGGCTGAAATGATGGCTGCTGATAAAAGATTTGGGAACAGAAACCGAGCAGGAATGGGAGAAGCAATACCACAATTTGAATCACTGCAGGCACGGCTGAAGATCATGTCAGCTTCTAATTCGGCTCGTAAATTCAGTCTGAAAATGTCTGATGTTGATTTGAATTCCTCCATTCCGGAGGGGGCAGCGGGAAGCATAAGGCGATCTATTTTGTCTGAGGGTGGAGTATTGCATGTTTATTATGTGAAGGTTTTGGAGAAAGGTGACACCTATGAGGTATCTGTCATATAATATGAATTGATGTTTTCCCCTTTACACTCTCCCTTTTTTTTTATCATTTAGCTTTGTCACTTTGGACTGCTTCAGATCATTGAAAGAAGCCTACCTAAGAAGCAAAAGGTGAAGAAAGACCCTGCTTTGATAGAGAAGGAGGAAATGGAAAGATGTGGAAAAGTTTGGGCAAATATTGTAAGAAGAGACATACCAAAGCATCATAGGAACTTCACTATTTTTCATCGAAAGCAGCTCATTGATGCCAAGAGGGTCTCAGAGACTTGTCAAAGAGAGGCATTGCCCTATTTCCCTCCTTTAATACATTTTCTATCTGTTATATTTTCTATTGATTTGTGGTGTATCTAGAATCTAGCTGTCTAGTCTAATCTAGTGATTTTGATGGTAGGTTTTGTATTTGGCATTTTGTCTACAGTAACTTATTACGTATATGGACCTGTTTTTCTTTCAGGTCAGAATGAAAGTTAGTAGATCCCTTAAATGGACAAGGACTGCCGGTATGCGCACCCGTAAACTAGCTAGAGACATGTTACTGTTCTGGAAACGAATAGACAAGGAGATGGTATTTCTTAATTCCTTCCTGAAATTATTGGTTTTATGGTGCTCGATATTGAACTCTGGAAGACAGTGTATTTCAAGAAGTCATCTTCATTATGTGATTATGGTGATTGGTGACCCTTAGTGTAACATGATGGCCTCATACTCTCCCTTTACTTTTTGAAGTAAATTTTCATGCATGATAGTTGATAATAGGTTTTACCTACTAGTGTATGTCTGCACATATTTCATTAATGCATGATTATCTTACAGATAAGAGTTTTGAAATCTCTTATCACTGAGATTATTGAAATGATGTCACAGTCTTTTAGAAGTAGTAATGATTGATCCAGGTGGTATTGTGCACCCTTTCCAAACCATGTTATTTAATTTTGGGTTTAAGCTGCTCAATTTAGGTGTTTTTGTCTTTTTGAGATAGAGAAAAGAAGAATTGGGATTCTTTTAATAGATATCGAACCAACATCTTGACTCTTGACATAAAGTGGGTGGTCAATTTGGTAGAGATGCAGATACAACAATGTGTACTTGGATTTATCTTTCAAATTGGAATATTGTCATGCTAGTGTACATTTTCATATGTACATTAGACTTGAATATACTGTAATTTTTTTATTTCATTCCTTGCACAGACAGAAGTGAGGAAGAGGGAGGAAAAAGAAGCTGCTGAAGCTTTGAGGCGCGAACAGGAGCTTCGAGAGGCAAAGAGACAGCAGCAAAGACTTAATTTTCTTATACAACAAACTGAGCTGTATAGTCACTTTATGCAGAACAAGTCGAACTTACTATCTTCAGAAACTTTACCCAAGGAAGATGAAGATGCAGATGATCAAGATGCACTGGTCGACTCTTCAGATGCTGTACCTGATGAGGAGGAAGATCCTGAAGAGGCTGAATTGAAGAAAGAAGCTTTGAAGGCTGCACAAGAAGCAGTTTCTAAGCAGAAAATGTTGACAAGTGCTTTTGACACTGAATGCTTGAGGCTGCGCCAAGCTGGTGAAACTGATTCACTTCCACCAGATGTTGCTGGAGCGAGTAATATTGATTTGCAAACGCCGTGAGTTTCTTCACTCTCTTTATTTGTTGTTGTGTAAATGCATTTCTATACCACATGGACATATATTTAATTGTACATATGCAAAAAAAAATGATGTTCATCTGGATAATATTGAGAGGAGAGTTAAGCAATATTGTTTTAATTTAAATTAAGTTTTTGTATCGATGTGTTGCAGCTCCACCATGCCAGTGGCATCCACGGTTCGGACACCTGAATTATTTAAAGGGGTTCTTAAAGAATATCAGCTAAAAGGTCTTCAGTGGCTCGTTAATTGTTATGAGCAGGTTGTTGAGCAATCCTTAATAAAGTCTCAAATCTTAATGATTTATTTGATTTGGTTGTTAATTTGAAGGCTTTTGGTATCTTTCAGGGTTTAAATGGTATTCTAGCGGATGAGATGGGACTTGGAAAGACCATTCAGGCCATGGCTTTTTTGGCCCATTTAGCTGAGGTAGCTATTCATCCACATGTTTTGGTACATTTCTGTGACTTTTTTGTAACCTGTTTGTCCCTTTCAGGAAAAAAATATATGGGGACCTTTTCTGATTGTTGCACCTGCTTCTGTATTAAATAATTGGAATGAGGAACTTGAGCGCTTCTGCCCTGAACTGAAAAGACTTCCATATTGGGGTGGGCTTTCAGAGCGGACAGTACTAAGGAAAAGTATCAACCCAAAGGATCTTTATCGTAGGTAATTTTAATTTCTTTTGCATTTTTTTACCTTGAAAAACACAGGTGATAGTAATGGCTTTCTACATAGGGTTAATGTTTGAGAAAAATGGACTTTGTTTAATCAAATGTCACTAACCTTACAAAGATATTTCAATACATAAAATTTGGTGTGTGGAATGCAGTCTCCCTTGATACCTCTGGTACTGTTAACAATTATTATTCATTATTAATACTATATATACATATTTTAGCTGATAAAAAAAAAAACTTACGTGGATATTCTGTTCTGGGAATGTGAGCAATATTTTTAGTCTAGAATGTGCACATATGACACGGGATACAAATACAATATGACACAACCATTGGGATATGACATTTTAAAAAGTATAGGACTCAACTTGAATGTAATACAAGATATAAAATTAGTATAATACTATAATATTAACATATAGCACAAATCTAGAATCAAAGAGGTAATTAATGTTTTAAAAGTGAGCACAAGTCCTTGTAGTATTTTTTTTTATCAGCAAAAATAATATATATATTTATAAAAGAGCATAGTACAAGTAGTACTGATACATATTAGCAGACCTATGACAACCTAATACATGAAAGTACATGAATTAAGCTGCCAAAAATCTGTCTTGCTTATAGGTTTCCCATCAGCTTGGGAGGGAACTAAATTAAAAGCTAAGAGCTAAGCCCTCCCCTAATTACAAAAGCCTCCCCCACATTGCTGGACCATACATGGAAAGGAATGTCAAATCCCTTCTCCAAATTTTTGAGCCACGACCAACAAATAAAGAGCGCATCGTCCATTAGTTTATGACTATTGAAACTCTCATTTTGAAAAATGATACTGTTTCTATGACGCCAAATGGTCCAGGTCAAAGCTATCCACCAAATTTTCCATCTCTGCAATCGAGTTCCATTGTAGCCATAGTAGGAATGTTGACTGAAGTGTTCTTTTGGAGTTATAGAAGATACACTAACTATATTTATCCATGACATTGATTCCCACCATAGCGGCGTAATTCTGCCACAGCTGAAGAATAAGTGGGCCGCATCCTCATCAGTATTCCTACAGAAAGGACAATAAGTATCATTGAGTACCAAATTTCTTCTACTCAGATTCATCTTAGTAGGCAATCTGTCCCTAATCAATCTCCAAGCAAAGCATGATGCTTTATTAGGGATTCTTATACTCCAAAGATCTTTGAACACATCATCTTGATTCCGGATCGTCACTTCCTTATTAATAAATCTGTAAGCACTCCCCACGGTATATCTTCCACTCAAATCAGCCTCCCACCGCCAAGTATCTAGTTGCTGTAGTTGTATATCCAAGACTTGTATATCTTCTAAAAATTTTACAGCTGTTTCTACCTCCCCCCTCCATAAAGAATCTTCTCCACCGGAACTGCCATTCCCAACCTGCTTGTGATTGTGTGCCCATTTGTTGGATGCAGTGTTGTTGTTGATGGGAAATTTGATACAATCTTGGATACTTCACCTTCAATGCCACCCTATTGTAGTATGATAAAATTATTAAGTTTATTTAATTATTATTGTGATATTCCTATCTGTATTAGTATGAAATTTTAAAAAGCAAAGCAATGAAAATTATAAAATGCAGCTGGGAGTATTTCAAAGTAGTTATGGGACAAAAATGAAACCCGAAGTAAAGGACAAAAAGTATAGTTTTGCCAATTTTTAACTGTATTTAAATTTGGAAACTGAACAAAAACTGGAATAAAAACTGCAGTATACATTGAAAATTTTGAAGTTCCTTAAAATTAGGAGCCTTTTGTAATTGATGCAGTTTTGTTTTTGAAATAAAATGATGGTTTTCTCACTTTTAAGCTATTGTTAAACAAAACAATTGGTTTTTTAAGAAAGTAAAAAAAGGATGTCAATGATGAAATCCCCTTTCTTTTGGTGTAGAAGGATTTGGTTAATAGAAATAGACTGCTCATGTGCATAGAATCATCTTGTTTTTTAACCTTTGAAATTGTGCAGCTAATCTAGGGCAATATTTTGGCCCTCACCTACCCAAATAAGCTCCATTTTAATTTATCATTTTGGTATTTAATTTTCATTCCTCTTATTTCTATTGTAACTATACCTTGCTTATTTACCAGGGAAGCTAAATTTCACATTCTCATCACAAGCTACCAGCTATTAGTATCCGATGAGAAGTATTTTCGTCGCGTGAAATGGCAGTATATGGTTTTAGATGAAGCGCAGGCAATCAAAAGTGCAACCAGGTTTGCTGAAGTCTTGTTTCTGCGGTGCATAAGTGATTGGCATCTATTATTAATTGATAATTCTTCCAGCCCTTTTTCTAAAATTAAGAAATCAGATTAATTATTTTATATTGTGCATTTCTTTAGGATTGTGTTTTCTACAATTTTCTATGTGTTTTTGTTAATTGTGTGGTCAATCAAGAACTTATATTATTATTAACATCTGTTTTTGTGATTTCCCTTTTTAAATTTTTCTATTTGACAGTATAAGATGGAAGACACTCCTCAGTTTTAATTGTCGGAATCGCCTACTGCTGACTGGTACACCCATTCAGAATAATATGGCTGAGTTATGGGCTCTTCTTCACTTCATCATGCCAACTTTATTTGACAGCCATGAGCAGTTTAATGAGTGGTTTTCTAAAGGGTATATATTCCACCATAAAGTCCTTGAACATGTTAGCTATTTAAATTTAACTATGGTCTAACAATCTTTTATGATCTACCCATGTCAGAATTGAGAACCATGCAGAACATGGGGGTACTTTAAATGAGCACCAACTTAATCGATTGGTAAGTTTCTTTCTTGTTGATAGTCATAGTGATGAGATGGTTAGGATGTTTTATATTATATTATGTTGGATTTTATTGTAAAATTAGAAATTTTATGTGCTTATGAATAGCCTATGTTGTGGAATAAAGGGTAATTGCTTGATGTTTCACAAAAGAGGAAGTTAGTGGTGCCATTCATTGAGTTCTTGCCTTTATTGTGTGTTAATTTTTCTAGAAATTGTTATATTCACAATGTATACGTGAGCTTATGAGTTGTGTTAAAACAGAGATATGATGATTGAAATTACAATCAGATGTATTATATGATGACTCTTATTTTTATTATTTGCTTTTAAGTTTTAACTATTGTAATTGCATTTTGTTAAGTTAGTTAGATTATCATTTAAAACCCTTATGTTAAGTTCTAATTATTGCATCTCTTAACAGCATTCAATTCTAAAGCCTTTCATGCTGCGGCGTGTTAAAAAGGATGTGATTTCTGAGCTTACTACAAAAACTGAGGTTACTGTGCATTGTAAGCTGAGTTCTCGGCAGCAGGCTTTCTATCAAGCAATTAAGAACAAGATATCTCTTGCTGAGTTGTTTGATAGTAATCGTGGGCAGCTCAATGAGAAGAGAATTCTGAATTTAATGAACATTGTTATTCAACTAAGGAAGGTAAAGAATCCATAGTATTCAGGCTTTCTTTTCTCTTTGTTCTTAATTTTAGTAGCACAAATTTTGTATTAATTGGTCCATTTTGAACAAAGGATTGTTGTGATTCAATTGTGTGAAGTTATTTTTTCTTCCCACCAAGAGTGTGCTTGTAATAAATATTACTCATCAACTATGCTAGGTTTGCAACCATCCAGAGTTGTTCGAAAGGAGTGAGGGAAGCACATACCTTTACTTTGGAGAGATTCCGAATTCGCTTCCACCTCCTCCATTTGGGGAGATGGAGGATGTATATTATTCTGGTGGTCACAACCCCATATCATATGAGGTATTTCCTCATCCTCATGCCTTCTTTACTATACCAAAATATTCAATTTTATTTGGTCTTGTATTCTTGCAAAACTTATCCACATTGGTTCCTTAAGAATTTGGTCTCTCCATTCCTATTGGATGTAGTGCCAAATGTAGGAAATCTTTGCATCGTATGATATTTGGTTTTGTACTGTTTAAACTATCCTTGACTCTATAGTTGAGACTTGAGACAAAGCTAATTTGATCCATGAACAAGGTTAGTTTATGAAACATGTAAGTTCATTCAGGACTCGGGACCTTGTTGCGATGTTGCTTTAGTTTGGTTTCTTACATTTAGAAGGCCAACAATTGAAATTTTAGTATGATTTAGTTTATTATGTTAGCTGTTGGGTTGGTAGTTTTTATGGTCTGAAAATGGGTCCATAGTAAACGGCCATTATAAAGAGGATTTTCAATGGTATTAGACAGTAACAAACACTGGTTGATTCAATGTTGAGATTTGAGAAGAATGAAAGAGGATATGGAAGGATAAAATGATACTAAGTAAAAAAAATTCTTTTTTTATATGAGAGCCTATAAATAGGAAAAAAACAAAGAATGTACATCTGCGGAATGGTCGAGGGTTAATTAATGCTTTTACACTAAACATTGATCTATTCTGGCTGGTAAAATTTGATACATCATACATATGGAACCTGATGTTTGTTTGGTGCCACTTTTGGCATTTTTACTGTAAAAGGGAAGTATGTTTTCAATATTCAATGTCACCCTTTGGGGAATCTGTTAGATATATGGTTAATATTGGGAAAAACCCAAGTCCCACATTGGCTAGAGATAAGGCCAATATAGAGAATATAAGGGAGGGACAACCCTCACCCTATGAGCTAGTTTTAGGAGTTGAGTTAGACCCAAACCCACATTCTAAGATTGTATCAGAGCCTATCCTAGATCCATTAAATGGGTCACCCACCATGTCATCCACGCACCAATCCCAAAGCGCTGGGCGTGAGGGGGTGCATTGGGAAAAAACCAAGTCCCACATTGGCTAGAAATAAGACTAATATAGAGTATATAAGTGGGGGGAAACCCTCACCCTATGAGCTAGTTTATGGGGTTGAGTTAGGCCAAAATCCCACATTCTAAGAGTTAAAAAATGACCCAGGTCATGATGATATTGGTCTTTCTTTTGTTTAGGGTTTTCTCTTTTCCCTAGTAATTAGTTGTTTCTATTATCTTATGTCAAGTATGCCTCCTTTAATTTTCTTACTGCTTTTGTTATTTTCCCCAATATTTTTCAGATACCAAAACTTGTCTATCAAGAAATTATACAAAGTTCTGAAACTCTCAGTTCAGCTGTTGGTCGTGGTGTCTCCAGAGAATCTTTTCATAAGCATTTTAATATTTTTAGACCAGAAAATGTTTATCGGTCTGTCTTCTCAGAAGATATGTGCAGTAAAAGTGGAAATTTTGGTTTTACCCATATGATGGATTTGTCTCCACATGAAGTGACATTTCTGGCTACTGGTTCTTTTATGGAGCGACTATTATTTTCTATGATGAGATGGGAACAAAAATTCGTTGATGAAGCTGTAGACTTTCTAATGGAGACCAGAGATGATGATCTAGAATGTAGTTACCTTGAGAAAGAAAAAGTGAGAGCAGTTACGCGAATGTTATTGGTGCCATCGAGATCTGAGATCCAGTTTCTTAAAAAAAAATGGCAAACTGGACCCAGCCATGCTCCTTTTGAGGCCTTGGTTGTGCCCCATCAAGATAGGGTGTTATCAAATGCCAGGCTTCTTCACTCTGCTTACACATATATCCCACAAAGTAGAGCTCCCCCGGTATGTTGTTTCCTTATTATCTGCTGCAGTTATTTTTTCCAAAATAAATTGCTTCTTTTTTTCCCTTTTTAAACAAAATGATAATTAATTATTGACCATTTTCTTCTTTTCTTCTTCATAGATTGGTGCTCACTGCTCAGATAGAAACTTCTACTATAAAATGATTGAAGAATTACATGATCCTTGGGTTAAGAGGTTGCTTGTGGGGTTTGCACGTACATCTGATAATAATGGACCTAGAAAGCCAGATAGTCCTCATCATTTAATTCAAGAGATAGATTCTGAACTACCTGTTTCTCAGCCTGCTCTTCAGTTAACGCACAGTATTTTTGGGTCTTCTCCACCTATGCGGAATTTTGACCCTGCGAAATTGCTCACTGTAAGTGTTGCTTTTAGTTTTGCTCATTCTTTCTCATGGAACACTCTCTCCTCTCAACTTTCATGTTGAATAGATCTTCTAATTTTCATGTAGGACTCTGGAAAGCTCCAAACACTTGATATATTATTGAAACGCTTACGAGCAGAAAATCATCGTGTTCTCTTGTTTGCTCAGATGACCAAGATGCTGAATATTTTGGAGGTACTTTCAACATTTCACAATGTTCAATCTTTTGATATTTATTGTTTATATAAAAAAAAATTCCAGGGTTGTATCATTCTGATATGTTGAATTCAAATTGAAAATGTGAAACATGGGTAAATGAATGAACAAAATTAGTCATTACAAAAGCCCTTTGGCACTAGTTAATTTCTCTTCAATATAGTGATTACAACGTACATGAAATCAGTTTATGAGGAGACCTAGAAGTTGCATGTTTGTGTGTGCACATGTATATGTACAGACATCTATGCAAGTATTTATGTTTTTTTTCCTAAAGCTATTTGTGAAATATATGATTTGATATGTTTTAATTACAGAAGTTTAGTATGGTATTATTTCCCTTATTACTCATTATTTAGTTTCCTTATTAATTAGTAATTGATTGATCTTGTAATGAATTCTGATTCCCTTTTCCATATTATAAATAGCATGAGGTGTGGTCTACAATAACACACAACATTACACAGTAAATAACATTGTTATACTATTAAATGAGTTTGGTAATTTGGTTTGATTTTGTTTTTAAAAGAGATGGGAACTTGGGCTTTCTAGGTAAGTTCAAATGTTCAATGATTTGAAAATGGAAACATTCCTACCATGATGAGAATCTATGTACATGGGACAGAGCAACACAATTGTTCTACCAGTCTTGGTTCTTGGCCTTCAAATTTTATGGGTCTTTTTCTATATGCTGACTGGTAATTTAATCATTTTTGCAGGACTACATGAACTATAGAAAATATAGGTATTTTAGACTTGATGGATCATCTACTATTCAGGACCGCAGAGACATGGTCAAAGACTTTCAGCATAGGTAATGTCTTCTAATTTCTTTGTAATCTTTTCATACTGTACTCTGGTTAGACTACTTAACATTAATTATTTCATTATACTGCTGTTTTTTATATTTCTTATTAATTTTTTGTAGGAGTGATATTTTTGTGTTCTTACTGAGTACAAGAGCTGGTGGATTGGGTATCAACTTGACAGCTGCTGACACAGTCATATTTTATGAGAGTGATTGGAATCCAACATTGGATCTACAGGCAATGGACAGAGCTCATCGTTTGGGTCAGACAAAAGATGTTAGTTCCATCTTTCCTGCTACTTGTTCTATGGAAGTCATGTTGCATATTTTTGGGGGATCTCAATAATTGGTCTCTCTGAATTTTCCTTCATTGCATATCTGGAGCTGATGCTTCCCTTTCTCTGGATCATGCACATTTTTCTTGCTCAGACATTAAAGCTACTCCTTTTAAGTGCTTAACTTATTTAGTTTAAAACTAAATTCAGTTGCATTTTCAAACTTGCAGGTTACTGTTTACCGACTTATATGTAAAGAGACAGTTGAAGAGAAGATTCTTCTCAGAGCTAGTCAGAAAAGTACTGTGCAGAACCTTGTCATGACTGGTGGTTCTGTCGGTGGGGATCTTTTAGCTCCTGAGGATGTTGTATCATTGCTTCTAGATGATGTTCAATTGGAGCAGAAATTAAAGGAAATCCCTCTCCAGGTCAGTTGTGAATTTGGTTACCAAACTTCATTATTTTACAATGTATTGAATATATCTCTCTGACCAACCAAATGAAATACTAGGAAAAAAGGTCTAGAAACCCTAAAACCATTGAGAAAATTTCTGATTGTTTGACCTCACTTATCCTTCCAGGTAAAGGATAAGCAAAAGAAAAAACAACCTATGAGGGGTATTCGGGTAAATGAAGATGGTGATGCATCGATGGAAGATCTAACAAGCTCTGTAGCCCAGGGTACTTCAGATAATGATCTTTCCATGGATCCAGAGGGTTCAAAGTCTAGTAATAAAAAGGTATCATCATGCTTCTATTTGTTTATTTGGAGAGGATTATACCTCTAATAAGGCTTTGTTATTGTTGATTATGCCTCTAAACTTATTTGGTTACTAAAATTCTTGATACTTATTTCAATTGATTGCATGATATAAAGAAAACTGTTGATTTATGTAAGTTGTGACCCTTAATCCATCATGTTACCTTGACAGACACAAAATAATGACACTTGATTTTAAATATAACTAGCTGACCCTTAACCAATTATGGTACCCATCACAGTGGTTGGTGGGTTAATACACAACTAAACTTTTGTGTCTCTGATAGGAATAGGAGTTAGTAGCAATAGCAGTTAATTAGTTAGTATATACCAGTTGATAGGAACTGGACCAGATTTAGAGAGAAAGAAGAAAAAGAATGAATCTTAATTGAATACTGGAGACTAGCTCCGGCATACAGTTGTGACTATTCGAGGTGTCACAGTCTCCTAATACTTTCTGCTTACAACCTACCCTTTCCTCAGCCACCCACCTCCTATTTATAATTTCTGACCCCTCCCCACAGTTATTTTAACTAACTATCTGACTGTACAGCTAGTATACTAACTAATTAATTACTATTGCTACTAACTCCTATTCCTATCAGTCTCTTTCCAACATGATCATTTTGTGACAATAAAGGACCTGAATCTGTTGTACTTTTTTGTTGGTTTTATCATTTATGCAATAGTTTTTGAGTGATTTGAATTTTTAGGTGTACATGATGTTTGCAGAGTTCAAATACTGCAAGTTTATTTTGAATGTTACGTTTAACTTGGTAACATAATGTCTACTTGCAGAGAAAAGCTTTCTCAGATAAGCCAACTTCAAGGCCAAAGAATTCTCAGATGAGTGAATTTAGTACTACGCCTATGGAAGGTGAATTGGATGGTGTTGATCCAGTGGGTCAGAAACCCAAAAGACCCAAGAGGATAAAGAAGAATGTGAATGAAAAGTTTGAAGATGCTTTTACTGGGATTGCTGCCCTGGTCCCCGAGCAGACCCAATTTCCACCTCCACCACACGATTTTAGTGCCGGGGGTTCTAAAGCAGAATCAGGCCAAGACAACTGAAGACATAGTGATTCTTAACCACTACAAAAAATTTGGAGTTACTATTCTCAGCCCTATGGATTGACTTTTTTTGTGGAGACTGCTAAATCGGCTCTCTGGTTGATCAACATTTTCTAGTTCCCTATTTCTTGGTTATCATCTCACTGCAAATAGTGGCTGCAAAGACAGGAGAAGCTGTATATCCTAGGTTGTATATAGTAGTCCTTAATAATAGATATTAGATTCTCCTCCCTTCCACAGTTTGGGGGGGTAGGGGCTTTGTAGTTTGTACAGATTGAGCCGTCCTTACTTGAGTTGATTTTTTACGTTCCACAAGCAATATTTATAACAAATGATGAGTAATATACGGTAGTCTTGCTACTCGTATTAAGTCTGCTGCATGTCAATTAGCACCCCGTAATCAATATGATTATGTGAGATCTCTGATGACCAAGTTTAAGAATAACTTGTTCAATTCATCCGGATCATGATGGGGTGGTGGAATTCATCAAAGTTAGAAGCTGGTGGTGGATAAGGCTGAGCATGAAAAAGTATCATTTTCTTACTGTGAGTGGACTTCAAATTCTGAATTACTTTTCTCTTATTGTAACACTAGGTCTGCAATTTGATGTAAAGGGCAGGGTTACTTTTTGTACTCCCATCTTTTAATAAATATTGCTTTATAAAAACAATAACTTGTTCAAATCATATCATACAATGAATGCTAGTAATCCATTAAAGATAACGAGGAGTGACTTGTGAAAAGCTTGCTTCAGCTTCCATCCCATGGGTTCGTAAGAACATAGCTTTGATGTCAATCTTTTGTTTTTTTTTTTTTGAAAAATATTAAGTAAATTACATTAATCACTCATAAGATTTTGTAAAATTACACAAACTCTTTTTTTTACATTTACAATAATCTTCCTTACAGGAGAGCATGGTGTAATGTTTTTAAAACAATTAAGGAGATTAGTAATGTATAAAGGGTATATTTTCAAAATTAAGGGGGCTAGAACAAGAGTAGGTAAAAGCAAGGAAAAATTATGTAATTTTACAAAATCTCATGCATATAATTAGTATAATTTACTAAAAATATATTAAAAGAGAAGAAAGTTTTCTTCAACAGGCTCTATATAGAAAAAAGGGTAACAAAATATTAAATAATATCATGTTCTTAAAATCAAATTGCTATCATAAATCTAAATGATAAGAATATTATCCTTATCTTTGTCTAACCAATATCTTAAAGAATTTGATGCAGTACAAAAATAATTAAAAATTAAATTATCCATTTTTTAAAATTATAGTTTACTAATATATTCTAACCAAAAAAAATATATGTATATTAATTAGCATACAAATACTTGTTTTTTAGTTAGAGTGTGTAATAAGTTATATCATCAGTGTAATAAGATAATCTTTAATAATAACTTACTAATATACTCAACTAAAAAACAAATGAGTATGCATTAGCAAATTACGTATATATATTCTTTCTTGTTTTAAATATAAGAAGAAAAAAACATATTTTTCTTAATTTTAAATACAAAAAAAAAAATTAACTAACTTTATGTTATTTAATATTATTATCTTAAAAATAATCTTCATTTAATTTAGGTCCTAGTGTCAATTATTCTTTCTTATTCTTAATACTAAATTATAATGAAGGATAAGTTGAAAAAAATATTTTTTAGATAAAGTTGTTGTAATTAAATATGATTAACTAACTTTCTTAATTAGTATATGTTTTTTTTCTTATATTTAAGATGAGAGCCATATGTGTGTATAAAATCAATTTTGTCAAACTTTATTAAATTTTTTATTCCTATAAAAGAATCGAATTTGTAAATTATTATAAACTCTTGTTATCTATATTCGTTTAACTTTACTTTAATGCTAAATCAAACGGACACGTCATCTCTAAACTAACTAAATAAACCTTCACATCAAGAGAAATGTATATTGGTGTATGAATCACGTGAACATTAATTATAACTAAATTGTTAAAATAATCAATTAATTCGATCACCTAAATCCAACTAGCAAAGTACTAAACAAACGTACCTGATATGTTTTTTATTTGCTGAGGAACGATGCCTGAATCTAATTACATACACAAGCTAAAAAGTTTCCATCTAACAAGTAATTGAGCATTTATATTTCAAATAAGAAGCAGGACATTAAATATATCGTCAATCACAAAAAAGGACAAAGTATGATGACTATATACGATCGAGAGAGAAAGTCACATGAAAGTGTGGGCAAAGTCATACCATATTAATAACCGTTGGGGAAGTTGGCCGTACCCAAATACTTTTAATGCAAATAGATTGATATAGGTGGCACCCCCTATCAATATAACTCCATGAATGTAAGGCGGATCATTTCATCACACCTTTATGTATGGGTATTCTGAGAAAGATATTTTAGTTAATTTTTAAAATTTTTATTATCTAAAAAATTCATTTAATTGTTAAGTAAAAAAATTCTTTTTAATAGTTTTTTAATAAATTTTATTATTTTTTAAAATACTACTTGAAATAATATTTTTTAAAACATTAGCTTTTGACTTTTTATATTTTCTTTTATTTTGATCCCTAATATGTTTATCAAATTTTTTTACTTGTCCTTTTTAAATAAATAATAATTTTATTATTTTTCAGTCATTTTACACTTTTTAACTCCTTTAACAATTAATATTACTAAACACTTATAATTTAACAAACTAATTTTAACTTTCAGCTAACTTTTTTCAACTAAGTTTACCCAACATAATAATCTATGTGACATGACATGCGAAAAGATGAAAGGCAAATACTGAGGACACTCATTAAGAAACTTAAGGTAGAAATATTTTTGATGGGTGAAAAATTATGTTACCCATGATATTTTTACTTACTCTCCTATGATTTTCACACTAAATATTTTTTCTTTTTAATTCTTTAATTAATGTCCTAAGGACACTAGTTAACAAGACCTTTAATTCCTCTCCATTTAAAATAAATAAATATTTCAATCACCTTAAAATTAATTTGTGAAGCTTTATTTTTATTTTTGAAGAGGGAATAAAATAAATAATTTTTTAAATTCATAAACTAAAAAATTAGTTTATATTTGGGAGACGAAAACAAAGGTGTGACCCAAATTTAAAAGATTAAAAAACATATTTTTTAACGAATCTAGATATCTCATAATTGAGAGTAAAAATTAATCATTTCAGTGCAGAAATTTATTTAAAGAAATTATTTTTCCTAACATATTCTTACATACATACAAATGAAATCGAAATTCTGGCTGTATAATTAAAAATCATAATTATCTATTAATCATATCAATTTTTTTATGTTATTCAACACCAATGAGTCAGGTAGAGCAAAACGAGTTATAATGCAATATCTACTTTTAATATCCTATTGTGTCTTCAATAAAAACACTACATTGTCAAAAAAAATACATATGTGAAATAAAAATAATAATACCAATATTTTTATTACAAACTTTATTTTTTATTTATTGTTTGGTTTAAGTGTTTAGCTTTCCCTCCAATTATGTGAGCTCAGAGCCTCAGACGATTAAGAAGCTAGGAATCATAGATATGGTGGGGTCATGAGTTGGATGAGTTAAACTAAATGAACCCCATCGTTGAAGGACCATAAGGTTGTAGTTTTCCCAGCACAAAAGTTTGGTTTTTTTATTGGCACTAGCCGCGTCTTATAGTTGGGTAGATCAACTAACAACAGGCGGAGAAAACAAAGTTTTATTTGTGTTTGGTTCTGGTTTTGGTTTTTTCCCCCATTCCCCTTATCTATTCTTTTGGCTTCGCACGTGCCCTTCTTAGAAACTAAAAGAAAAATACAAGAGCACTTTATGTGTATGCGTGTGTACATATAAATATCATGGTTCATGCATATTGCATGTTTCAATTAAATTTAGAGTGGGATATTATAGGCTTCATTTTTTGGTCAGAAATTTTTTCATAGACCCAAATTAACGTTCACCTTTGGTCAAGCAACACCCACCAAAAAAAACTTTGATTTCCCATTGCTGCATATTTTGTAAAGGCAAAAAAAAAATTATTCATTAGTCGGTAAGGGGAAAGTGAGAAGCACAAAATTGAGGCAAGGTTATGTAGGAGTCTCAGTTTTAGTTTTATAGGCACATCACGCTCACACATCTATTGAAGTTCATAATTCCATCTCTTGTGTTTTTTCCAAGGCTTTGTTAACAGCAACTCTTTGGCTTAGAGTTATAGAGCATGGTGGGAAGCATTATGGGAGTGGTTCACAATGCATACACAAATGGAAGTGTTGGTGTACAAAATTGTATTGGGGTGGAGGAGAAGCTTGATTGTTTGAGAAGGCTAATTGGGAAGG
This sequence comes from Glycine latifolia, assembly GCA_013407115.1. Lineage (NCBI taxonomy): Eukaryota > Viridiplantae > Streptophyta > Magnoliopsida > Fabales > Fabaceae > Glycine > Glycine latifolia. The sequence continues at coordinate 22,608,085 of CM023943.1, forward strand.
GTGATGGTGACCCTCTGAGAATTGTGAGTGTTGGAGCTGGTGCTTGGGGAAGTGTTTTTGCAGCATTGCTACAAGACACTTATGGCCAATTTAGGGACAAGATACAGATTAGGATATGGAGAAGGGCAGGAAGGGCAGTGGATAGAGCCACTGCTGAGCATCTCTTTGAGGTCATCAACTCAAGGGAGGACGTGTTGAGGAGGTTGATCCGCCGTTGCGCTTATCTCAAGTATGTTGAGGCAAGGCTTGGTGATAGGACACTCTTTGCTGATGAGATTCTCAAAGATGGTTTTTGCTTGAACATGATTGATACACCACTTTGTCCTTTGAAGGTTGTCACAAACTTGCAAGAAGCTGTTTGGGATGCTGATATTGTTGTCAATGGCTTGCCTTCAACTGAAACAAGAGAGATCTTTGAAGAGATTAGTAAGTATTGGAAGGAGAGGATCACAGTGCCTATAATTATCTCTTTGTCAAAAGGTATAGAGGCTGCATTGGAGCCTGTTCCACATATTATAACTCCAACAAAGATGATTAACCAAGCAAGTAAGAAGAGTCTTTCTTCATCTCTACTTACATGTTATCTGTTTTGGCTTCTTTCTAATATATAAAAATAGGTATCTTTCTCATGCCTTTGCCAGAATAGAACAAGCAAACAAGTGTGATGATTATGTTTTTGTCTCTAGCTCTAGTTTAGGGTGCATTTGGATTAGTTGTGAAAAATCAATTATATCAATAATCTTCTAGATATAATTGATTATACGAAATAAGTTTTATATTTGAATAAGCTAGGTGAAAAGTAGTTCCATCTAAGATAATTTATTTCATTTGAATGGTCTAAAAAAATAGTCTTTATAATAAATTATAAAAAGGGTAAGAAGTAATTTGTAGTAATTTGTTTTGTTTTCAAATTAATCAATTATTGAAAAGAAAATAAAATAAAGTTAGCTAAAAGATGAACTGTTAACTTTTAATCATAAAAAACTAAGTAACCCATTGTTGGAGGCTTCACGCTATATACGCAGGTAAGGGAGATAGATATTGTACGCAACTTTATCCTTGCATATGTAAAGAGGCTGTTTTCGAATTCGAACCCATGATCAACAAGTCACCAATATACAATTTTTAATCATAATTTCTAAAATTTATCAACAAAGTGATAGGCTTGTGTCCTTTAATCAAGTGGTCCAATGTTCGAATTTTGGTTGGGTCTTGGGTATAGAATAAACAGTGTTGGGAGGGAATACCTACCTAGTGTGCGTTTTAGGTCTCCAATAAAAATTAGTCACAGCTTTCACTGGGGTTACTTCGTACTAATACAATTGTTAGAAAAAACAATCTCTAAAATTCTATCTACCATAAAAAAACCATATTTCCTGTTTTTTGAAATTATAATCTTAACAAACGGAAAATTATAATCTTGAAGAAGAATCTAATCCAAACATGATGCATCAGTTAAAAGTTAAAATTATTGCAATATGCAAATTATGAGTTAATCTTCCGTGTATCTGAATGCGTTTGAAATTTCATCAATAATCTTGGGTGTTCTTGACCCAACCTTCCTGTTCTCTCTTTAACACATACAGTTTACAGAAATCTAGTTCATATTCATACTGAAGCATTTACATATCAATTGTGATAATTCTCTTGCTGAATTGCATCTTGTTAACGAAGAATTTGTTACTGAGCAACGGAATTTTCATGCTAAAGTTAGTACTTAACATCCTTGTTTTCTAGTAACTACTCTCTTTTTTATTTATTTCATCTGATTTTGTATTATCATAGGTCATAGCCTTCTTAACATGCAATAATATGTTTAGTCCTTCCCTCATTTTCTATTCTTTGCATTGCAAACTTGACAGCTAGAGTGCCTATGGAGAACATACTCTATCTTGGTGGTCCAAATATTGCCTCAGAAATCTACAACAAGGAGTATGCCAATGCAAGAATCTGTGGAGCTGAGAAATGGCGGAAACCTCTGGCGAAGTTTTTACGACAACCACACTTTATTGTCTGGGATAACAGTGACCTCGTCACGCATGAGGTCATGGGTGGCTTGAAAAATGTCTATGCAATTGGAGCTGGTAAGCTTCTAATTAATTGTTATAACTTTACATGCAATGTCAAACTTGCAGTAATCTATATATCATCGTGTTTTGGTTTGTGTAATGTTGTCAATTTCACTAGTTGGTTCACTCCCTATTCCACACAGATTCTACAATCTAAAGAAAATACAAAAGGCAGTATCTGTAACAGATAACCGAACAATTTTAACATTTAAGTATGGTACATATCAAGGTATATTGATAAAGATTTCATAATGATTGATGATGCATATTATTGGAAATTGAATTAAGGACTTTATATGTCTTTCACATGCTATAGATACTAGACTAGTTGACATTAACTTGGAAAAGAAACGGGTTTAACATACCTCTAATTTTATGAGAGGCATTCCCATGTCTTACACTTGATTTCTGATTTACAATCTATAAATCCTGTTTATCATTTTAATGTTGTCAGGAATGGTAGCTGCCCTTACCAATGAGAGTGCTACAAGCAAATCTGTGTACTTTGCACACTGCACGTCGGAAATGATATTTATCACTCATTTGTTGGCTGAAGAACCTGAGAAACTTGCAGGGCCATTGCTGGCTGACACTTATGTGACCTTGTTAAAAGGCCGTAACTCTTGGTATGGCCAGATGTTAGCTAAGGGTCAATTAAGACCAGACATGGGTGACAGTATTAGTGGCAAAGGAATGATTCAGGTATATTTTGTAATTTTTCATGTCCTAGTTTCTTCCAAACTCATGCTGTGTTCTTGATCAGGTGTGCCAACTGCATCTTTAAAATGTGAAAGTTCAATAATTATATACATAAAAAAGTGATGGTGCTTCACAGATAATTTAGCAGCATCCTGTGGTAGTGGCTGGTGGTTTTCATCATTTGTACTTATATTCATCCTTGCTAGCAATTTATATATGCTTATTTTCAAAGCTTTATGTTGTCTGAGTGATTCTTAGATGGGTTGATGAATATGATGTTACAATTTTTACTTGACATAAGCCACTCTTATCACTTCTCTTATTATTTGGCCCTCATAGATTTCCTTGCCACAGCAAAGGTGGAATTAATATCATTCACATAAGAAAGAGAAATCATCCTTGTGTATTTCTCCTTAATATCAATTTTTTGCCTTCATTCAAATCCCAATATAACTAAACAAAAATGCTATCCCTGACCCTGCCATTTATTTCTAGGGTGTGTCAGCAGTGGAGGCATTCTTTGAACTTTTGAGCCAATCTAGCCTGAATGTGTTGCATCCTGAAGAAAACAAACCTGTTGCTCCTGTAGAGCTCTGCCCTATCTTGAAGACACTCTACAAAATTTTGATATCAAGGTAATCTCCTGCAACAATTGACTGAAACCTTGGTAGTCTGTTTTCTTTATCCTTATGCTTGTTATCTTTGACCACTTCAAACTCCAAGTACTACATTTGCAAATATTCTATACACCTTGCCAATGCACTAAATATAAGTTTCCCATGATTCTGGTGCATGCTGGTTTTCTCAGGGAACAGTCATCACAAGCTATTCTGAAAGCCTTGAGGGATGAAAATCTGAATGATCCTCGCGAACGAATTGAGATTGCACAAAGCCACGTTTTCTACAAGCCTTCACTTCTTGGACAACCCTGATTGTTTTCTCATTGGCAAAAGCCAAATGTGGATGCAACTATATATGGAAGCATTTGTCAACTCAGAGAATATTTAAATGAGCATGAATGTATTGTTTTGTGATGGATTTTGTATTACATTGTTGTATGTATATATGTCAAAATATAAGCCACTAAGCAATTGGACTGATAACTCTAAAAAACACTCACTACAGTACTGTCTGATGGACACTACAAAATTGTGGCCAAAAATGAGAGAAACACTGTTTTTGGAAGGAAAAAAATTCATTAATGGAATGGAATGGAATAAGTGTGGAAGGGATACAAAGGGAGAGGAAGGAATGAAACAAAGCTAGCTTTATTCTTGCTTGGAAGATTAATGAGGGATTAGGAATGGAACTAAATTCTTTTGTCTGGAAATTATTATAAAGGTCTTGAATGAAATGTAATATGCTTAATTATGAACAAAGTTTATTCCTCCAATTCCACCTCAATTTTGAAGAGCAAAAAAATGTGTATTTGAGGAAAACAAAGGGGAATAGCTTCCCCTTGAGTTCCTTTCCCTTCCCATCCATTTTTCAAATCCCCAAACAAGAGGATTATTTCCTTCCCCTTATCACTTGTGTGTGAATCTGAAATTGTGTTACTTTTGTTTTGGCAACATTGGTGAATCAAGTATACAACCTAAAAGCTGTGTCACAGTCACAAAGCGCTGTTTTTTGATAAGATGAGTTTATTGAATTTGTAGTTTTTAATACAGTAGTAACTAATTACAAACCCGTGATAGTAACCTTAACAACTAAAATGGGAATTAGGACCACCTTGATCACTTGCTAACAATTGGACAAGGATCAAGGAGTCTATTTCCTGTTTTCACCGATACCTTCTGGAGTTAAAAACTTGCCTGCAACAGAGTTAGAGGTCAATTATTATGCCCCACCACTCTGCTATAAGACAAGCATATTGTTTTCCTAGTCTTTATGGAATGGGGATGAGAGCATTGCAGTGATGGAGCTAAAAATTTTTGGAGGCTAGAGTAATTATCATTATAATATATTAATTAAATACAATGATTTTTGATAATGTCATCTTTTCTAGGTGATTTTAAATATTTAATGATATAATTCAAATTATATCATAATTAAATATAAACACACAACGTCTGAGAATTTAAACCAAAATTTTCGAATTTGTTTTATACTTCAATATATTACGGATTTAATTAAAAACTAATAAAAATCTATTTCACAAATACCTACGTGTTTTGCACAAACACTATTGCAAAAAAAAAGTGTAAAATATTTATAAAATGTGGAAGAATTACATTTCATAATTGCGTAATTCCTATTGACAGATTATACATCTTTGATTCCCCTTAAGTAAGGAAAAAGAATCTTCACCAGGAAAAACTAATTCCATCATGTTGACAAAAAAAAACTAAAATCAATTAAAAAAACTCTGATCTAATACCTAATTAAGAATTTTTTTTTTTCCTGTTTTACAAGATTTTTAAATGTATACAATTTACCATAGGAAAACATCATAGCAAAGGAAAATCTGCAATATCATCATTCTGAATCCATTAGTCCGTGGTCCATTATTCCATTAATGAAAAACCATTGTATGGATATATCAAATAATCTAATGAGAACGTAAATGAATCGCAAAGGCTCCTGCTAAAATTGTGTTTAATGTAAAAGTTAATATAATAATATTAGAGAGAAAGCCAGTATAAAACTGAAAGTGACAAATACACATCACCAAATTTGATTTTTCGCTTCATGTTTAACAATCAAACTCATCAGCACGTGAATGCGGCACAACAGTTAAGTCTTCTCTGCAGTCACAGTGACTAACCAGTTGCAAGGAAGGAAACCTATACTTCCTTTCATTTACAAAAAACTACTCTTGAAAATTCTATCTATATAGGCTGTACAATTTCCTCACTGTCACAAAACCCATTTTGGTTTGCCTGTGTATCATTCATAACTACGTCAGAATCCTATACCAAATTCCAGGGAAGCACTGGACTTAACAAAATCCAACCAAGAGATATACCCAAAAAGGCATGGCAGAAAAATGGGTTACCACCAGTAATAACTTCAGCAGCTACTGAGCTGCTTAGCTAATTGTTCAACCAAAGCTCCTTTTCGAAGCTTATAGTACTGTTTTACTTTGTGGTCCTTTGCCATGGCCCTCAAATCAATCAATGACAAGCAATTCAAGTCACCAGGCAGCAAAGATGAGGTCCTGTCATGGGAATCCACCAAGGAATGCAAGTTGTTACTATGAAGAACTAACTGGCTTCCGCTGTCCATAGAAACCCTATCTGAATTTGTTTCCATGTCCACAGTGATTGGCAACTTTGAAGCTTTTCTTCTCTTTTGTAATTCAGAGAAGTTGCTATCATAAGGAACAAGAGCACGACCTTCAGTTTCATGCTTGTCAGGTTGCACTGCTATTCTAGTAATAATCTTCCGGTTCATGGGCTCATTTAAAATGGCAACATCAGTACAGGGTTTGGATCTTCGCTGCCTCTTGGTTGATGCAATTATGGGTGTACTTGGAATAACTTCTGTACAACTGTCATATGGTTCTCTGGAAGAAAATGCCTCTAGTTCCAGTTTCTGCTTTTCCCGAGCTTTTAGCTTTGAAGGGAAACTCATGTTCAACTTTCTGAATTCAGAAGTAATTTGGGACTTAAGGTCTTGTGCTTCTTGTTCCTCTTCATCTTCATCTATCAGCTGTAAATCAGTATACAGTGTACTCTTGGTTTGAATCCCTAGCAGAAACCAATGCAGAATTTTCAGCATTAATAAGGGAGTGGTGTTTTCAATGTTGAACACTAGTCCAGAATTATTACCATTACTTCCTTTAAAGGAGCAAAATTCAGTATCAGCACTACAAAATGTTTGAGGATAAACAACTTGTAAAGGTAAATCCACAGAGTTCAAATCTTCATCTGGAGCAACCTTGGATTGTTTCTTGTAGGCTCTCCGTGCAGTTTTCGGAGCAAAATCACATAGCTTTTTGTCTAAATTGGAATTCCTACTTTTTCGTTGTAAAGTGGCTAATCTGGAATCAGGATACTTTTTCCTCCCCTTGATGTCAGTTGCAGGTCTAAAATCATCTGAGCTAACATCTTTGACAAATTCATTTTCTTTCTGCACAATTTAAGGAAAAAATGCATTTAAAAACCTTGTTTAAAATAAAATTATAAATTGATTAGAAGGGGAGCAACAGCACTTCTTGCACCTTGGCTTCAATTGGAATATTTTCATTGTCTTTGGCAGAAAACAAATCCAAGATTTGACCTATATCTGTATCAATGAGTTGGCTTCTTTCAACTTCATTTCCAGAAACTTTATCAGATGTTTCTGAAAATTTCCTCCAATCAGAGTGATCAGGAGATTCAGGTCCACTTTTTTGTTGTTGAGAAGCAGCTAATCTGGAATGAGGAAACTCTTTCCTCCCCTTGACACCAGTTGCAGGTCTAAAATCATCTGAGCTAACATCTTTTTCTTTAACAAATTCACTTTCTTTCTGCAAAATTTAAGGAAAAAAAAATGGACCAAAAATCTTGTTTAAAATTAAAGTAAAATAGTAATTGCAGCATCCAAGAAGTCAAATTGATTACAAGGGGAACAACACTTCTTGCACCTTGACTTCACTTGGAATATTTCCATTGTCTTTGGCAGAAAACAAATCCAAGATTTGACCTATATCTGTATTGATAAGTTGGTTTCTTCCGACTTCTTCATTTCCAGCAACTTTATTATCAGATGTTTCTGATAATTTCATCCAATCAGAGTGATCAGGTCCACTTTTTCGTTGTTGTGAAGTAACTAACCTGGAATGTGGATACTCTTTCCTCCCCTTGACACCAATTGCAGGTCTAAAATCATCTGAGCTAACATCATTTTCTTTGACAAATTCATTTTCTTTCTGTGCAATTTAAGAAAAAAATGGAGCAAAAACCTTGTTTCAAATTAAAGTCAAATATTAATTGCAACATCCAAGAAGTTTAAATTGATTAGGAGAACAACACTTCTTGCACCTTGACTTCACTTGGAATGTTTCCATCATCTTTGGCGGAAAACAAATCCAACATTTGACCAATATCTGTATTAATGAGTTGGCTTCTTCTGACTTCTTCATTTCCAGTAACTTCATTATCAAATGTTTCTGATGATTTCGTCTCATCACAGATGATAGCTCCTAAATCAGGACTTCTAACAAGAGATTTTTCAGGTAAATCCTTAAAAGAAAAAAATCTAGTCAGGATTTAAAGCAGGTCCACTGGCAGGGACATGTTTGATAGGTGATTCAAGGCATCACGTACAACATTAAAGCTGAAATGTAATCTAGGAAGATACAAAATAAGCCTCTCTACAATAGGCATTGCCCTTGGGCTTTGCTCCAAATTCATCATGCATAAATATGGTTGCTAAGGTTAGAGTTAGACCTTCACAAAAAAAAAAAAAAAGCAAAATAAAAATAAAACCATACAGATTGCAATTGCAAGCACAATGTAAAGTCAGAAAACTGCTACCAGTCTACCACATTAGCCATTTTACTGGGATTTACTCTCTTTTCCTTAGGTTTCAATGTCAAACAACGGTTCGCACTGTCAGAAACTAGAGTATGTGAATCCCTTCTTAAATGCTACTTTAAAATTAAAGCTCAAAATAACTTTAAAAAAAAAACTGTTTAAAGTACTTAATTTTTTAAGAGTTTTTCTCTAAATGCATTTAGCACAACTTCTCCTTTTAAAGAGAAGACAAGCTAGAAAAAACTGGGCCAAATGGGTAATTGATATTTGATGGCTTATAGTTGACAGGAACAAGGTGCAACTGAAAAAACGACTTATTTTTAAGTGATCCTTAAGTTCCATCTAAATTAAGACTAACAATATTCTCTTGTCTATGGGTAGCCAGCTACAAGGTCAGGGAATTTGGGGTGAAAGCTTTAGTCTTGTTAAACTTGAGTGTCAAAATTGGCCAAAAATCAGTTTAGGATGATTGGACTTGGAGCCGACAATAACAACTGGTAAGAGATTTAAGCAAGCACAGAACCATGTCCATATCTAACTCATTATAGGCTTATTTGTAAATGGCATGTGCTCAAATCAACTTAAAATCTAACAGACCCCCAGGAAAAGCATGAAAAAAAGGCTCGAATGGTATGATCCCGCCGTCACCCCAAACCCGATATAGAATATTATTTCCAGCGCCACAGGATATGATTGATTAGTTAATGATTCGACAAATCTCCACTATATGTGTCTCCAAATATCATATCCATTGCCTGAATCATGGCTTTATGTGGGCTAGAGAGAGGCAGAGAATTACTGCACATTTATGTTAAACTTGTTACTTGTATGATTGAAAGCGATTGCATATCCAGAAGTAGACATACCAAGCAATTGTCACACAAACAGATACAGTAAGAATTAGTCTTAAATAGGTCTAATATTCCAGAGGCTAAAAAAATTTGAAAGGAAGCATTGGTGTAGCAATCAACTATTACAAAAAAAGTGTTCAGCTCAAGCCTTAAAATTTATAGCACATTAAGACATGCAGGAACAGAAAATAAGTGCATTTAAATTGAAAACATACAACAGAGCTTTCTCTACCTCAATCTTTTCAGGATTATCTGATCTCTTGTCATGAAGCTCCAAAAGAAGTTCCGAGCTTCCAGAGCTTTCAGAGGTTCCATGGAGTTCGTTTTCTTCCTCCTTAATGATTATATTAGAATCAAAAGTGCTAGAATCCTTGTCTAGTGCATGTCCAGTAACATTCACAATTGGACTCAACATATTCATATCCAGAGACTGCTTCAAATTGAAAAGGTGGGGGAAGAAAAGATGCCAGTTACATTCAAAACCAAGTGTCAACAGTTAAATACTTTACATCAAACCAACACTACCAGAAGATACACAAGAGTAACCAATGAGATATATATGTGCTAAATGGCAAGCAAGGGATAGCTTAATACATATTGTTGTCATTATCCAGCACTTGCAAGACAGAAAATCCGTAAGTTAACCCTTAAATTAAAATAAAAGAATTACAGTTGTACAATTAATAAGCTATTGTATAGTACATACAGTAGTTTAAATTATAATCAACAGTAGCATAATTACTTCCCCCTGCATAAATATTTGAATAATAGAAATTAAGCAATATATACCAAAAAATGAAAACAGAAAATAAATTTCATAAGGGATTTCAAAAGCCAAACCTGGGCAAGTATTTCATGAAGTGTCTCAGCAGGTTCTTTATCTAACAGTGGCTGCATCTCCGCATCATCAGCATAATCATTCTTCAAAGTGCTAACCGCCACATCAAGCCGGCTGATTCTCTCAGTGAGAGCAGCACAGCATATATCAGGCCACTTTTCATGCTCGGTGCAGGCCAATTCATTCTGAAGCAACAAGAGATCCCTTTCAAGTTCCTCAATCTCGGTATCCGCCTTGGTGATCATAATTCTTAAAACCCGAACACAGGATTCCACATTCAAGGCATCCTCCTCTATCAAATCTACAAAGTTCAACAGAAAGCCAGAGTAAACACAACACACACGGAGGACACATGCAGTGAGTGCGGGGAGTGAAACGATAATTTACCACGGCCACACCCAAAGTAGAAGTCACATTCAGGATGCTGTGACCAGTAATTACTACCACTCGCAACTGAGACAAGTAAATAAATAAATTACATGTCAAGCAATTTGATTTGTTTGGATAAACTTCTTGATTATAATCATTTATAGGGGAAAATCAAATAAGGAAAAAAAAATTCAAGAGGGGTCAATTTACTCCATATGCAACTCTGGGTGAAATTACCACTTCAACTAAGTATATATTAAATTTTATTAATTCAACCCTAAATAACTGAGTAGATTAAGTAACAAATTTCCATAGAATACTAAAACTATTTCATTCTTCATTAGCTAAACCTTTTAAAAATGTCGACTTTAAGATTAAAATACCTACAAATATATTATTTGTCTAACATGTGCGCATAGAATATATTGAACGGATTACTTAATAAGTTGATTAGAACTTTTTCTGAGAGAGAGACAGAGAGAGAGACAAAAGTTGATTACTACTATAACTTCTTAAACCCACTAAACGATTAATTAATAAAATAATGACTTAAGAAATAGTAATAGTAGTATTAGAGAAGAAAAGGAGAAACCTTGGGCATAGGACGAACTCCAAAGATCCCAAGCCATGAACTCCAGCCAGTAACTATATCCTAAAAATGAAAATTAAAAAAAAAAAAAAAAAAGTGGCTTTGAGGAAGACGAAAAGGTGAATATAATAATAATAAAGAACATGCAAGTAAAGAAAATGAAGAAAGAGCGAACAGCATTGAACGGAGAGGAACGAACATGGTGTTGGTCGGTGCGAAAGAGGGTTGAAACGACAAAGGCATTGCGTACGGAACGACAAAGGAACTTCTTCAAGAGAAGAGAAGGGGAAAGGGAGGAGAATTAATAAAAAGGGGTGGAATTAATTACTATTACGATTTACGCACCAACCAGAGTATTAATTAATTAATTCATAATTAATGAAGTAGAAGAAGCATTAAGAATGATGGTCACATCACATAGTGCAACCATAAATATTAATGCAGTACAAAGATGCCAAAAAGTGAGAAGATGAAATTACTGTGGGAAAATGCAATGAGGAAGGAAGCACGTTTGTTTTTTGATTTGCTTCACCTGGTAAAAAACGAGTCCGTGAAATGCGAAATTTTGCCTAGGGTTTTGCGATTGTCGACAAATTCAGAGTCGAACCAAACAGAACCATAAGAGAAGAAAGAGTGAAGAAAAGGAGAAGAGAAGAAAGTGAGTGTGCTGCTGTGTGTGCTGTGTGCAGCGAAAAGGCTGCAACTGAAAATGAAAGCGGCGAGAGCGAGGGCAATATGGTAATTTCATTCGTTGCGACGTGGGCCCGGGGGTTCTGGTGGGGCCTCGTTTGACTGGGCTAGTTTGTGGGCAGGGTGCTATTTTTAGGACATGCTACACACACCATATTCGTTTCTAATATATTTAACAGTAAATTATATTTCCATTTTCTATGTTTTTCTCAAATTTTATCTTATATCTCTTCTTTTTTTCATATTATTTATATCCTTTTTTTTAACGTCATTAACTAATGTTAATTAAAATATATGACCAGCTGAAATTATCCTTATATTTCAATTGTAAAATCTAAATTATCCTCTCCTAATTAGTTTCAAAATTCAAGGTCTATGTTCCATTCTTCTTTCTCATTCACTAATATTATTCACCTTCTTCTTATTGGTGAATTATTCTTTAGCGTCCATAGGGTGCGAGTTCTTCTTCCTCTCAGGACGTTCGTGTTTTATTCCTCTTCACCGTTCGCAAGTTCTTACTGTTCCTCTTCCAATTCACAAGTTCTCCATTGTTCTTCTTCCTCTATCATTATCTGGTCTTGTTTTATACTCAATTTTGCATTGTAAACATTATTGATAATTTATTAGCATAATAATAATTACTTGCAAGGAATTTTCAAGAACATAATGAAAGATAATGGACCAATAACCAAATTCATGGTGAAATATAATTTTGTCTCTGTTCCCTAATGAAAATAACATTTATTTCTGTTTGAGTTATTATCAATCTCCATTTAAAGAAGCATCTCATGAGTGACTATTCAACAAAATTGATTTTGAAATTAAAATCAATGCGTCAAAGCAATTTAATTATGTCTGTTGGTTTAAATAGTCGTGTCTCTGTTACATCATCAAGGAAAATGAAATGTATAATTTCTCAGATGAAATTGGACGAGTGATAAATAAATTGAACTGAATTACTCAGTCTTTTCAGTTTAACATTATGATGTGTCTTGTAGCTCTTGATTGAGATATTATATTAAACACATTGGCATAAAAAAAATATTTCAAAGAAAGAAGTTAAAAACACAAATGTAGGAGCAAAACACTAAATTTGAAGCAAATGACCATATTCAATTAGAGAAAAAAATTGAACTAAAAAATTGAAAAAGAAGAAGGAAGGGTGTTAACAATGCGTATTAAAAAGGTGGGTTCACGTCTAACAAAAAGTTGGATTCATGTCCAATTATAGAGAAAACAGAAAGAAACAAGAGTCTTAAAATATTTTCATGTTGAGAGGAAGAAGATGAGGATATTTTAAACATAAAATTTTATTAAAAGTTATATGACTAGCATGTACCTAATTTATGTTAAATTATTAAACGGTGTTTAGGACATAGGGAGTCTGAATGTAATGTGAGCTAAACAATTAAGGGTTTTTTGTATGTGCAAAAAAGAATGGGTATCAGGTGAAATTTAAGCAAAACACAGGGGGTGCGGGTGTAATTTACTTTATACCCAAAGTGTAATAGTAATTTTTCAAAAATACACTTTTTATTAGGTTAATTATTTGGAGTGTACCTCATTCTTCTTCTTCTGCACCGTATTGTTGCACCTCATTCTTCTGCACCTTTTTTGGTTTTCCTTCTACGACGCACCATAATGATTTGTGTTTCTTTATTTGTCCAGCTCTGTCGTCGCATTGGTTGGCGTTCGTTGGTGGTGTTCTTTGTTCGTGGTAATTGATTATGAGTTATTTCGTCGCCTCCTTCATGAGTGAGTGACATGTCGTCGTTTTGGTTGCCTGTAATATGAATTCACGAATCCGTGAGGATGACAAGGATTGGAGAATCCGTATGAAGGATTTGAGCCTCATACAGATTGGGCAATCCGTAAACTTCATACGGATTGACCAATATGTATTGATTTTGTTGATTAAATAAAAATTATTTAATTACTATATATATATATATATATATATATATTAAAATGTGAAATAATTATTTATTGTTTATTTATTTACATTTTTTGTATTTAAAAGACACCTCAATAGTTGAATAGTTTAAGAGAGAGTTACTAGTTATAAATTATAATGACCTCAACTTGTAAACAATACAAAATTATTTGATGCATGAGACAACTTGTCCCTCATATTGGCTAAGGTCTATATATGTGAAAGTTAATTTTTTGTTGCCTATTAAGCTCAAGGTTGAGTAACTCTTAAGTCAATCAATCAATTTAATATCCATAATATGTGAACTTTATATTTTATATGTTAAGATGAAGGTGGAAGGAATGTGTGTCTTGGTAGGTTTAGGTTGAGATGTCATATGTGATGGTGTTTCGTACCGCTCACATATTAATTAAGTTTTTTCGATTGATTATTGTGTGAGTTTTGTAACAATTTAGGTAATTGAATGTCGAGACACACAGACGAAGTTTTAGTCATTTTGGATTAAGAATGATCAATGTCTATTATAAATACTTACAATAGTTTGAATTGTTGTATAACATCATTCCCATACCCGTTATACCTTGATTTTTTTTATAATTTATTTTGTAACATATGTATATATGTTTTTGAAAGTTGTTGAAATTGTGTATTATAAGAAAATAGTAATAGAATTGGAGTAATTAATTGTTGATGAAGCTATCATTTGGTTTGAAGTCTTAGGCTAACATTTAAACAAATGTTGGTACAAATTATGGTTAAAACAAGAAGATTGTGTCGGGCTCTAGGCAGAGTTGTAGACCGAGCATTTAGTACACATGTTAGTGGTAATGAAGAGGAAGCCTCTGAACATCGTAGGCCTACCGCATCCGTACGTAGACAACAGGCAGGTGTTGTTGTTGCTGAGGATCCTCCTACTTAGGAAGGACATGTGGAGCCTGACATTCCTGTTATAGAGGATGTAGGTACTGAGTCACAATCTTTTCCAGCGAGCCAGAAGACAATTTAGTGTTGACAGAGTACGCTGATCATGTGGTTGTTAAAGTGTGGGCAGGAGAGGTATTTATATCTTGAATTACATACAAAATAACTTTTATGTCATTTTAATGTTTCTAAATGACATAATTTTATTGCAGGAACATGTTGAGTTAAAATTGGCTTCTCACGGACGTAAAGTGGTTAAATTTGGAAAGCCTGCACCTAAGATTAAAGGCTTAGTGGTTGTTACGGGCTTAATCCCTTTGATTTCATGCTCAGTGGAGACTGAAGACAGGAGATTGCTATATGCTTTTATGGAGAGATGACACCCTGAAACCAACAGCTTTCATCTGCCTATAGGGGAACTGACCCTCACTTTGGATGATGTCACTTCACTATTGCATCTCCCAATTATCAGAGCGTTCCAAACATATGATGCAATTGACGTGGGAAAGACAACTAACTTACTGGTTGAATTGTTTGAGGTAACAATCGAAGAAGCTGAAGCTTAGACAGAACAATGCCATAGGGCATATGTTCGACTTTCTTGACTGTGAGAATTATATGGTGTCAAGTGTCAGGCAAGGCAGTGGATATTAGCAGCCAGAGCATATTTTCTACATCTGGTAGGGTGCACAATCTTTGCTAACAAGAGTGCCACACATATTAGTGTGGTATTCTTAGACGCATTTCGCAATCTAGACCAATTCGCAAGATTTTCTTGGGTGTGACTGCTCTTGTTCACATGTATGATAAGTTAAATTATGCATGTCAGCACCACGTGAAACATCTTGCAGGATATATAACTTTGTTACAGGTAATTAAATTTTTACAATTATGTATTTTATTTAGTAAATTAAATATGTACTATTTATGGTGTATTGTTGATTTTTTTATTTGAAATTGTAGTGCTGGATCTATGAGCATTTCCCAAGTATTGGAAATGTCATTGCAAACGATAACTACCAAAAGAGGCAACCACGTGCCTACCGCTAAAAGAGTGCAAAGGCATTACTAGTGACAACCTATCGTAAGCAATTAGATAAGTTGACGCTGAACGATGTTTGTTGGACACCATATGGGGATCACCGTGGCCAAAGAGATTTGGAGATGATTTCTTTATTTTTTGGGTCCCTACGATGGGGTCCTTACATTGTCAGACATTTACCAAAGAGGATCCTTAGGCAGTTTGAATTTGTTTAACAAATTCCACAACTGGAAGACTCTCAAACTCCATCCACAAAAGAGGTTGATGACAGATGAATTCACTTTTTAGAATACCTTGTAACAACTGGAGACTTGGTTACTTATCTCAGTCAATGTGTTGCTGGGTATATGGAGTGGTTCTATCGTATATCTCATCCATTCATGAGTCCGCCACAGGTTGGGGAGCCACGTAGACATCCTCCGACAGTGCCTAATATTTTATCGGATCTACCACATGTGTATAATGATGATACACTAGTAGTGTCAGCTCCAGCTTCAGCCGCATCTCATGAATCTCATATGCCTCCACATGTTGTGGTAAAACATTGTTATCATTATTATTTTTCAATTGTTAAAATTATTTATTCCAATATGTACTGTTCATTTATTGATTTGTCATTGTTTCAGGCTATGGGCCAAAGGATAGCAGACGACTTGCAACATATGATAGACATGAGGATGATTACACCTAACACATGCATACACTACAATAGAGCACCTTCTGGAATTAGCATGCGGTGTCATTGAGCAAGGAAACATGTATGTGCGATCCAGATGGATGAGAGATACATAGAGGAGACATGTTGGTGGGCGAGGTTAAAGACGACTAATATATCATCATTATATTTTATGACAATATTATTGTATTGACATTTATAAACAAATATTCACGCATATAATTGTTTACAAAAATGCACAACTTTTTACAAGATGTATCCAACACTAAGTATCCAATTTACCTATAGTAATTCATCCACAAAAATGACAAGATGTATCCAATTTAACCTATTTATTTTTTTAATTAAAATCATTTTTAATAAATATTTTAATTTTTTTAAGAAAATTTGTTTGAAGCATATATATTGGCTAATATGTATGCTTCATATAGATTATATGAAATATATAGATTGGGTAATCCGTATAATTTATACAAATTACCTAATATGTATGTAATAAAAAAATCATACATACCTGAGTGCCACCACAAACGTGAATTTGACGAACCCAAACAGTGAATGCATCTACCATCACCCAAAACTAGTCCCTCCAACAACAAAACCACTAATGCACAACCAAAAGCGAACAACTGGCAAAAACAAAAATGCAAAAGAAAAATGCAGAAATGAAACATGAACGCAGCATCAGCAACCAAAAAGAAGAAACACACAAGGGCAGTTTTGGAATTTAAAAATATTAAATGATGTATTAGAAATAAGAATGGTGTATGAAACATATTTCCTATTTTTATTGGCGAATTGGTGCCCAATGGGGTCCACACGTCAACTCTCTTTTCTTTGTTACTACAAGTACAGCACGTCTATTCTATTTTTCTAACTTTTCAAACTCTTTTTTAATTCCTTTTATAAAACCTTTTTCTTCATCTTTATGTGTTCATTTTATTAAATACAGAAAATATTTAATATTTCTAAGATATTATTAAACATATATTTATCATAAAATATTGGCAGGATTGATAAGAATATTTTTTAAATAATATTTCATATGTTGTGATAAAAAGAAAAGTTAGATGTTTCATTTACTAATAATACTTGTTACATGTTTTTTATAGCGTGTATACTGTATACAGACTTTAAATCAATGTTTTTAAAATTAGATTGTTGATTCAACTGGTAAATATACTGATTTAAAGTTAATAATTCAATTATAGTAGAATCGATTTTATTTTTTTGATATTATATAATATTTTAAGTAATAAAATAATATAGAATTTTAAAAAATATAAATTAGAATAATTGATTAAATTATATATTTCATGAGATAAAAATTAATAATAATTGAAAAAATAGCTGATATTTATATGAAATATTTAAAAATATTTATTTATTTCTCTAAAAATATTTTAGAATAAATAAATAATAATAAAATTAAAAATTAAAAAAAATTGGTTCAACATTGTACATTGGTTTTGTGTTGGTTTAAGTGTTTTAAAAATCATACTTAAAACATCAATAATTTTATAATAAAGAAAATAACAAACAACTTAAAGAGCGAAACATTCTACAATTCACAATGACAATAGCGAGTGATTCTTAAAGTTTTATTTAATTATCTTAAATAACATTAAAATGAAACTGATAGTGTTCAACTGTTCATAATATTATTTTTTAATAAAAATAAATACTTATTTTAATAACTTGACTATTAAAAATTTACATGAAAGATGAATCTTAAATTTAAATTTAAACAATAAGACTACAAAATTAAACATCTAATTTTTTTCCTTTAGAAAATCATTTATATTATTTCATTAAGAATCAAAGAATCAATACAAGTGATTGATAGGTTGACTGATCTTGGTTTTGCCTTAGATGATCAAATTAAGATTTTTGAGGTCATTCCTCCTTGAATTTCTCTTGAATTTCATCGACTGCGTTTTCATGTGATTTTCAATACAATTGGGGTGGTTAGCAATACACGAAGTTTATACAAGTAGAAATCAAATGAAAAATATGGTGTCTAGCAAAAGAAAAACTTATTTTTATTTAAAAAAAATATTAGGTTCGTCAATGCTTCTTCATATTTCTCTTTTTATTTTAACCATTTTTCCACCTTGTGCGTCAAATATACAAAAAATATTTTTTTTAATGCTAAAGGAAAAGGAAAAGGGTATATAAATTTTTACATACTTATTTAATATTAGTATATGGATTATTTATTATTAATGAAATTATCCTATAATTTATTAAATTATTAAACAGAATTAATAAAAGAACAAACTCCTATCATTTAATTAATTTTCAAAAAAATTATTTTATTTTTTTATCTATCTGAACCTAGTTCAGGTACTCTCTATTCCTAATTATAAGATTTTTAAAAAAAAATTATTTGTTCCTTTTTATAAGACCTTTTACTAATTTCTAGATGCATTAATTATTTTTTCTTACATACTCTTATTTAATTATTTTTTCTCCAAACATTAATGAGAAACAAGTAAGTGGGTAGAGAGAATAAAATGATAATTTTGGAAAAATAATATAAATAATTGACAAATTTAATGCAATAACTACTTTTCTTAATGGATATGAATTAGTTGGAAGATGAATAAACTACTTTAACAAACTTTTTAATTAGGATGACGATGAGGTGAACTTGGAAGACGCTTATGATGATCTGAATAGAATATTTGTGGGTAGAATTAATAAACATGAAGTTAAGAACACTTTAAAGAGGATGAAGAATAATAAATTTTTAGGACTCGATAACGTCCCTATTGAAGTATGGAGAGGCCTCGAAGATGTGACAATAAAATGACTAACCAATTTTTTCAATAAGATTGATGTGTGAGGCTTGGAGGAAAAATATATTTGTGCTTATTTACAAAAACAATGAAGATATTCAGAATTGTTCTAACTATAGAAGCACTAAGCGTATGAGTCATACTATGAAGTTGTGGGAGAGAGTTATTGAACATCGCTTGAGGAGAGAGACCGAGGTTTTTGTAAATCAATTTGGATTTATGCTAGGAATATGTACCATGGAAGCCATTTTATTGATGCGACAATTAATGGAAAGACATCGAGGAAAGAAGAAAGACTTACATATGATGTTCATAGATCTTGAGGAAGAATACAATAAGGTCCCAAGAAAAGTTTTATGGTGGACTCTTGAGAAGAAAAAAGTATCATTAAAGTATGTAAATGCAATCAAGGATATGTATGATGGGGTTAACCCCTGTGTGAAAGCTTGTAATGGAACATCAAGTTATTTTCCTATCATGGAAGGTGTACATCAAGGTTCGACTCGTAGTCATTATCTCTTTGTCTTAGTAATGAATGAACTAACAAAAGGTATTCAAGAGGAAGTGTCGTGGTGTATGTTTTTTGCAAATTATATTGTGTTTAATGATGAGACCAAAGATGGTGTTAATAGGAAACTTGAATTGTGGAGAAATACTTTGGAGTCTAAAGGACTCACATTAAGTCAAAAGAAGACTAAATATATGAAATATGAGTTTTTACTGATAAGAAATGATGATCAAGATCCCGTGCATCTACTTGGTCAAGAGGTACCCAAGAAATATGTTTTTAGATACTTGGAATCAATGTTGTAAAAAGGTGAAGAAATTGATGAGGATGTAGATCATAGAATCAAAGTAGGGTGGATGAAATAACGGAGTGCATCTGGATTGTTGTGTGACCGTAAAATTTTTCTTAAGATAAAAATAAAATTCTATAGAACAACTGTAAGATCGATAATGTTATATGGAGTTGAATGTTGACCACCACATAGGCAACATGAACATAAAATAGAGGTAACAAAAATGAGGATGTTAAGGAGGATGTGTGGTTATACAAAGATGAATAAGATAAGAAATAAAGATATTCGATGAAAGGTAGCAGTAGTAGTACCGGTGAGTGAAAAGATGAGGGAACATAGATTGAGGTGGTTTGGGCACGGAATGATACGACCCTTGAATGCTTCCGTAAGAACAAAAGTTTGTTACCAAGAGATCGACACAAAGAGAGGTAGAGGTAGACCGAAACTTAACTGGGAAAATGTAATTAAACAAGACTTAATGAAGTGAAGTATAAATTGGTAGACATAGTGTCTTAAGATGAAATGAAGAAAAAATATAAGTTTGGTGAAGGGTTAGACTCGTTGTAGTCATTTTCTTCTTTATCTCTCATCTCCTTCTTTCCCCCTTCTTTACTTTCGTGTTTATAATTGGATACATCTACCAATGACTCTAATTAACCTGGGTTAAAAGATCATATAATTTCATCTATAGTTTATAATTATTATAATGATGATCATTTCATTTGATATATGTATCCAGATTCGAATCCATGACCAACAAGTCACCAAGACACAATTTTAACGTTGTGGCAGGATTCACCCTCAATTTATCTAGTATTCTCAATTTATCTTCAACTGTTTTTTATATTAATATCAGTCCAGAAAAAATAAAAGAAAAAAACCAATAGTTATCATTCTCAAAATGTGAACACCATACTTAATTAAGAGTCTCACTATCATGAACCTCAATTATTTTATAAAGAGTGAGACACGAAATAACTCATTTTTCCCTAATTTAAAATAATAGCATGATTAATTACCATCAATACAATGAGGAGCATATTCAAAAAACTTGTAGACTAACGTATAATCTAAATGTCTTGACAATAAACAACTCGATTAGTTTGTCTACACACTAAACTCACAAAAGAGTTATGAATCAACCTAAATTTGTTAATAAATAAAGACAGTAAAATACCAAACTCAGAATTTAATTTATAGAAGACAAAGAGAGGATGTCATCTGATACTTGTTTGTAGTCGAGCTCAAAGATGATATTATGGAACTGTTACTAGATGGTCCACAAGATTTCAGTATAGAGGCCTCAGCTTCATGTGCTGGCAGATTTCCAAATTGCCAAGAGGACATAACAGCTTTGATACTTGTTAAATTGCATGACTTGCATGCAACTCCATATGTACCTGTCCCTGCATAAATTGCATGGAAGCATCAATGTTGCTGGTGATATATATGGAGGCCCCAAATTTGATTCTAATCCCCTTGCTCTTTGATATGAGAGTTGTCGATCAAGTCTTCAGCGATCTAAAATCTTAACTTAAATAACTTTATATATATAACTTCTGCCTTAAATGAAAAATTATATACTAAATTTTACTATTAACTTGCTATTAAAATAAACATATTCAAACATATTATTTTACTTCAAAATTAATTATAATCGTAATTATTTTTTTAAAATTAATTTCATTCAAACTTAATTTTGTAAATCCAAACATAATCAAAAGTTTTATTTATCAAGAAATAAATTAATAAGAATTCATTTTCATGAAATAGGTTATTTTTTCAAGGATAAAAAGAAAATCATAAGATAAGTGGTGAATGATCATAAATCCAGATCGATTTGCCACGTCTTTTCTTTTTAAGTCTCGTCATCTTAGGGTGTATTACCATGCATATATTTCAGTCAATGTTTTATCTTCTTTTTTCTGTTTTCTTTTCTTGATAGGATCTTCTCTTCTCTTTTCTTTTATGCACAATGTTTTATTTTCTTATGTGACATTTGGATTTGGTTGTTACAATCATATTTTTCATTAAAGTACGTTCTCGTTTTAATCTTTGAAAGTATTCTGAGGTCATTATCCAAAAAAAAAAAGTATTCTGAGGTATTAATTTATGCAATAAATGATTCTTCAAACAATAGTTTTTCGATACCAAAATAATTAAAAAGATATTATGTACAAAATTTAAGAGCAGCATCTTGTTTCAGCCGGAACTTTACCATGCTTGGTTTTTAAAAATATATAATATAATACTTTACTTTCAAGATGTCTCTCTAGCAAATATGTTCATGATATACTATTGCATCGAGACTTAAGTACTATAAAAAACTAATATTATACCAAAATATTGTTCTTTGAAGACTAATTTTTTGGTTATCATTTTATTTTATTGATTTGAAGAATTTAATATGTTAGTATATGATTAATCTTTATTAAAAAAATCTTGACTTTTAATAATTATTTATTGTCAATAAAAAAAATCATCTATAAAACTTAAAATCGATATTTTATTTGTAAAAAATTAATTCAGCTCCATTCGTATTAACAATACGTTAGTATTCCTTTTCAAAAGACAATATGTTAGTATTTGAGAACTGTTATAACTATTTTTTATAACGGTTAAATTAATGTTTTAAAAATCTTTCAAAAGATCGTGAAATAGGGTGATTAACCCTCCTTGTTTTGGAAAAAAAACCCTTCTTCTCTATTTTATAAACCTAATTTTAAATGGATTTGTTATAAAGAGATAGATATGTTTTGACCAAAGACCGAGTTAAACGAAAAAATTGAGGAGGTGACATTTCAGGTCAGCTTCACGTATGAAACAATTATTGCATCCTAGGCAATAGGCATCGTACTAGATGTCCAACAATTAAAAGGAAAACCAGCAAATTCGAATTGTTGTTTGGGGTAAGTTGGTGCATCAGGTGGAAGTAGCAATCCATGATTGTTGGTTCATGTAACATGGAAAGCGTGCTCGGATTAAAAAAGTAAAACATCAAGTCAAAATTATTGGTTTATCTTTAATAAATAAAAAAAACAGACTTAATAATTTGTTTTAAAACATATCTACTTTGATAATAAATTTATAAAAGAGACCCAGAAGGGTCAATCACCCTAGTAGAATATCAAGAGTTTCATTAATTATGCTTATGGTTTCCATTTTAATTTTTACTATTTTTTTAATTTTTAGATAGTAGTAATGAATAGTAAGATTTTATTACCATAGTGATAGTAATTATTTTTTTTAATAAACTTATGAACTTTTTTAAAATTACAATATCGTAATACCACAAAGTTTACAAATTGAATTTTTGGAGTTTCTCACTTCCCCCTTTCATCATTTAAGTACAAGATCTTCCAATGCTCTTTCCATCATTATCCTTTTCTCCATTCCCCTTTCATTTTAAGTGCGATACATGTCTGATGTTGTCAATTCACTTTGCAAAACTTAAACCACATGACAAGGAACCCCAACCACTCTGAAATTTGTCACATGCACTTCATCTCTTCTTTTGGTGCTGCAGTGCAACACATGCATTGTGAATTCAGTAACCTATCTTAAAATTGGCATTTCCATCTTGTTAGACATTTTTCAATTTCTTGCCATTGGGTTTCCAAATTCCAATATTTGTTTTGACTCTACTATTATAGTTAGTCTACGTTCCGTTCATAGAGACACAACTTGCAACAAGTTGTGGAATACATTATCATGGTATGGTTCAAAATTTCAATGATGCAAGGTTGTGTTAGGCGTCAAGTCAATTAAAAGATTGCTTAAGGTTCTTAGACACTAGAAACGTGTCATTTTTAGAAAAATAAGTTAAGAAGAAAAGGAAAATCTCAAGTTTAAAAATTAAATTAAATTACTTTTATCCCATCTATCTTAACCATGAATTAAATTAGGTGATGTGTTTTATTTTGGGAGTTGTTATTTTCACTACCAAAATTGCTTTTCTCACTAGCAAAATGTTTAAAATTATTTGATTATCCTTAGTTCTATTTTCCCACACCCTTTTCCCTTTCCCTAATTTTGTTCAACCACTCTCCCCCAATTTTTCATTCCCACTTTATCAACCCCAAACAACTTTATTGTCATTTATTGAGTTTGTCATCGTCACTATCATCCATTAAGGTCATTGTTGTTATCGTCATCCATTGAGGTCAATGTTATCACTATCGCCCTCTCTTTTTTAGATTTATTTTTAGACATGATCTGAGAAAGACAAAAAGAGACGTGAACACTAGATAGAGAGATAAACCTGAATCGTCCCTTAAAGTGTGACAAGTTTAACACCTTCATGACATGTCACCCATCTCATCTCACGACTATCGAGATTTATATAAGACCAACTACCCCCATCAAGATCTAGCAGCGCTACATCATGTCGCGCACACCTAGTCCCATCTATATTGATGGTCAAAATCATGTTAATTGATGGTCGAACATTGTTCCTATTTTTTGTTGGATTTTGTTGTAGGTCTTATGAGGGGTTTCTAGGTTTGGGATAATTTGTTTTGAATATGTGGTGTTGGATTTATGGCTATCAATAAGTTTAGGATGGTGATTGAGGGCTTGCATTCATGGGGGTTGAAGTGTTGGGATGGTTGTGGTTCCAATTTTGGAGATGTTGAGCTTATTGAAATATAATTATGTTGAACTATTATGCAATAAAATTATATTTTTGTTGTTTAGTGGAGGGGTGCAAAAAAATTAAACAATAGAAACACAATTTAATCATGCATTGTACAATGACATAGTGTTTCCCATATTTATTTTTTTTCACCTTTCTAATAAGACTAACAAAAACATGATCTTGTTGAAAAGTGTATTACAAAATCATGTTTTTGTTCTTTTTTTACTCCCACAGCAAATAAAGAAAACATGATTTCATTGTACAAGTGAACAATGAAATCATGTTTTCATGGAAAGAATATTTTTGAAATTAGCAAAAAAAACTATCCACTTGGGTAGTGAAAAAAAATGGTAACGAGAAAAATAACTCTTTTTATTTTTTACCATATAAGACATCTATCACATTTGGCTAAAACTTCTTTTACTTCCTATTGTTTCTTGTTAAGCTCCATTGTATTTTAGAAAGCTCAATCCAAAATGAAAATTGAACTTGCCAGAATGCAAAGGGATACAACAGAAAGCAATAATTGGTGTGCTGGAAGTAATATCGAACACTTTTTTTACAAAAAATTCAAAATCCCCTTGGTTGTTTTGGCCCAAATACCTTGGATCTCGCTCAGCATACATATATATATAGATAGATATAGATATAGATATATTTACTTTTTCAATCTTAAAAAATACTTTAAGTTTTAATTAATTTCCAAAATCTTATATAAAAAGTTTACTTTTTATAGGATTAAATATGCATTTCGTCCTCCAAATATTTATTGAGATTGATTTTAGTTCTCTAAAGATATTTTTATTACATTTGTTTCTTGAAATTTTTTAAAATTTCCTTTTAAGTTATTTATTTAACTCTATTAACTTTTTCTATTAAAAGCTTACTGTAGTAGATATTTCAGCATTAAATCAATATTCGACGTGCCTTGCAAGAATAAAAAAATCATATCAGAACTCTATTGTTTCCAAACAAATAAATGCATACAATTAAACTCGTATATTACCTTGTTGGTGGAACATTATTCTAGGAACAAACATTAATAAGTGCATTGACGTGACTGTAATAATTCACATTATTTATAACGAGTGGATTACATTTAATATAAAAGATTAACAGAGTTAAATAAAAATCTTAAAGTGAGACTTTTGAAAATTTTAGGGACCAAATGCAATGAAGTTATTTTTGGAAGAGTAAAACTAATATGGGTCAATATTTCAAGGATTAAAATAATATTTAATAAGAATGTTTGTGATGTGATTTTATTTGATTTTTAGTCAAAAATTGATTCTAACAAAAATAAAAATTATATGTAATTGAGTATGAAATGTAATCTCAAATTCGAACAAAATTAGAATTTGTTTGGATTCATGTTGAAAATTTTAATATTTTGAATTATATCTTAATATAATAAAGTAAAGGAAAAGGACTACAATATATATAAAAAAAACTAATTCCCATGGCATTAGCCACGGGTAGTCTACGTAAATCACAGACAAGATTTCTCAGCTAAACACCAGTCTAGAGAATTGTCTCCAAGTTAGATAGATGATGACCCGAACATTGATTGCCTTCACGCAAATATGATAATTTTATATTAGATCACAATTTCTTTTTTATTGCAAATACTAACTAACGTCCTAAGATTTCTATTGGTTAAAAAACATAAATTAAAAATATTTTTATTGGAAGATCGAAAATTATACTGTTCATTATCATTTTTGCACTCTCTTATAATTTTTTGAAATAAACTTTTTTTTCTTTTAGTTTCTTAATAATTGTCTTGCAAGACCTTTTTTTTACAGTATTAATATATTATAATTAACTAATAGAATTGAGTCTAATGAAATAAACTAGACTTCCACAACATGATGAATCATGGTTTGAATTTAAGTTGAAAGAAGTGTTTAAATTTAATGTCTGATTGTAACTCAAATTCAAATAAAATTATTTTCAAAGGAGAAGATATATTAGAAACTAAAATATATTAATATTAAATTCTAATAAAATAATAAATTAATTAAAAATGTGTTGATAAAAACTTATATTATAATTTAATGAAAAATTCGCATATATATATATATATATATATATATATATATATATATATGATAAGTTTGTTAACAATGATAATCAATATCATATAAATTATCTCTCAAGATTGATTTTTAATTAGTTTATAGTGTAATTCTTTTTACACTAATAGTGCATGTCAATTAAACAAAATAGTAATATATATTAAATTTAATTAGAAGTAAAAAAAATTCCACTATCATTTAATCGTATATTACCATATGTGATATAATTATTAACTCTTATAAAATTACTTTAAAAATCATATACAAACAAATTTTAAGTATTTAAACTGTATCAATTTTAAACTCTAATTTATTATAGAACTATATATTTTACCTAAAAATTATATATTTAAAAAACTACATGTCATGATGTTATTTGGTTAGGAAATCATGATGTTAACTTAAAAACAAGTAACTATAATGAATGTAAAT
This sequence comes from Glycine latifolia, assembly GCA_013407115.1. NCBI lineage: Eukaryota > Viridiplantae > Streptophyta > Magnoliopsida > Fabales > Fabaceae > Glycine > Glycine latifolia. Next base: position 22,634,971 of record CM023943.1, read on the forward strand.
TATGATTTTAGGTCAAATTCATATATAATATTAATAACTAAAATATTAAAATTATTAACGTGAGGAAGAGTTTATCTAAATATCACCATGGATTTCGAGCATGCATCATTATCCATGAAGGTTCCTTATCAAAAACGAAATTTTTTTTGCCATGATGCTTATTTTTTGCACACATGTATTTTGTTTTTTTATTTTAACCAGGGGTATTTCTTAGCTAATGGTGAATGACTAATTCCTTAAGATATATAAATTCTGTTAAGAAATAAAATTATTTGCTAACCATATCACTATCACTATTGGTTGTATGTAATTTTAGACGATTCATAAAATTTGTAGATGATAAATAAAAAGGGCTTTATTAACATGCCGGTGGTGACTCCTCTTCCTCCTTATACTTTATGCGTCATGGCCTGGAAGTGGAAGAGTTGGCGTTTTAACACAAAATCAAAGACCCATAAGGTAATACGACAAGCAACGCAACGGGATCTCATTTTTCCCATAAATTATAGTCTTTGTTCTTTCACCCTTTTATTTTGCTTAATTATTAAATCTCTCATTATTAACCTAAAAAGGAGGAAGAAAAACAAGGAAAACACCCCAAAAATCAGGAATAATTTACTCCTATCCTAACATTCAGGGAAAAAAAATTGGGTTGTGGAAGGACCATGGTATTGATGTGTGGGACACCCCCTTTTCAGTTTCAATCTAAAAAAGTTCTCTCAAAATAATACTAGTTTGCTTTACATTTTAAGTTATTTTAAAATCCATTTCAATTTCATAATATCATCACATATTAGTCAAAGAGATAAAAAAAAACTCACTCTACTTGCATAAGAAAATATTTTTATTAAATTTAATTAAAATATAATATTAGGCATCTTTGGTTTGAAATAATTCTACTCAAAATCAAAATGGATACAACTATTACTAGGACAAAATCATTCTTAACATTTAATGGAGTTGCATAGCAATACTCAAATTTAAGAGCCAATCAACAGCAACCTTTAATTCATATAAATGTAAATTTATTATATTATTCAATTACATTTAAAAAAATATTATTCAATTAGATATTATCATATATAATAAATTTATTAATTATTTAATTTTATAAAAATTACTCGTATATAAACTCATGTGATTGGTTGAGAATGTTTATAGTTTACACCAGTAGCGGATGAAAATTAACTCACTTTTATTTTTTTTATTACAAAAGCAATATAATCATAACCAACAAGAATTTCACTACCAAATATTTTAAATTGTGCATAGACTTTTTTATATGGCTTAGTGATTAGTGACTAGTAATTGTGAGCACATTGATCGGTTAAGAGAATGTTAATAGCCCTTGAAAATGTCAACAAAAAGCTTTCTATAAATGGCCATTCCTCTAATTTAGTACAACATCATTAGCAATAGCATCAACAACAAAAACTCCACTCAATTCTATTCGACAAGCTTTCAACCAACGTTCATCAATCATCATCACCAATGCTGAGAGAGGGATGACCCATATATATAACAATTAAAATTTAAGATTCCATTTTTGATATTCCATAAAAAATAAAAATAAAAACCAGCAGGTTCTGTCTGTCTGTCCCATTCACAACATACCAACAAAAAGTTTCAATGAACACACATGGTTCTTACAGCATGAGATCCAAAGGTTCCTTTGAAAATGAAGCCAAGGCAACAGGGAAAGAAAGTGGGGTAGGTACTAAACTAAAATAAATAAAAGCATAAACCAAAACACAAAAAGAAATAAAAAAAAAAAGATCTTTTTGTTTATTTATAAGAAAGATCATTTTTTTTATTATTATTGTTTTGAATATTGAGAATTATGTAATGATGAGAGGTTGATGTTGTGGAAAAAAAAAATGGGAATCCAGGGAGGAGGCGGTGGTGGAGGTGGCAAGAGTGGAAAGACAATGTCCACCAACAGCAAGGAGAATCTGTTCATAGTTTTTCTTGTTACACTTTGGTACTCTTCAAACATTGGTGTGATCCTTCTGAACAAGTATCTGCTCTCAAACTATGGATTCAAGTTCCCAATCTTCCTCACAATGTGCCACATGTCAGCCTGTGCTGTCCTCAGCTATGTCTCCATTGTGTTCTTCAAGGTGGTGCCTCAGCAGATGATCAAATCAAGGTCCCAATTCATCAAGATTGCAACTTTGAGCCTTGTTTTCTGTGCCTCTGTGGTTGGTGGCAACATTTCTCTCAGGTACCTTGCTGTGTCATTCAACCAGGCTGTTGGGGCAACCACACCCTTTTTCACTGCTGTTTTTGCCTATTTGGCCACCCTCAAGAGAGAGGCTTGGGTTACCTATGGTGCCCTTGTTCCTGTTGTTGCTGGAGTTGTCATTGCAAGTGGGGTATGCTTTTGTTCTCTTTAACTTAATCTCACTGCTTTCTATTGATTTGTTGTTTGAATGTTGTGAATGATCATGGATGTGTTTCTTTTTGAGATTGGGATAGAGGTCTTGATTGATTCATATTGGTGTGTGAAGGGCATTTGTGTAACAACTATAGAGACATGTCAATGCTGCATCATGTTCCTTGTGCCACTCCAGATCTGGAGTGGTGTTGTACAGATTTGGTGGTGGTGGTGGTTTGTGTGATTTAGTTTATCTGTGATTGTTTGGAAAGTATAAGGATTTTTTTTTTCATGAAGTGAAATCTGTTTGGAAGTTAATGAGATCTCAACTTTTCAAGAACTGCAAATCTATGACAATTACTGGGAAAATGATGCTTCTTGACATTATTCTTTGCTGTCTTCTTCTTTTTGGATCTGCACTGTTCTAGTTTATTAGCTTATAAGTTATATCAGAGAGCCAAATTTTTGGGATTTTTTTTTATAATCAACTAGCATTGAAGTTACTTAATTATCATTTTATTTCATCTAATCATGTTATATATATATATATATATATATATATATATATGATTATGATCCCTCCCCTAAAGCTTGTCATGAATTATGCTCTTTGTAGTTATCTACTTATCAAATGTTGTGGTATTCTGTGTATTGCACACCACAAATATAATTTATTAATTTGTTATATGACTGGCAAGTGGCAAGAAATAGTAGTTCCTTTAGACGGGGATGGTGCATATTCCTTTCTGTTTTCCCGGTTTATTCATTTTGTTTCTGTGGAGCTACAAGATTTTCTTGGTGATTGCAGGGCGAGCCAGGGTTTCACTTATTTGGATTCATTATGTGCCTAAGTGCAACCGCTGCAAGAGCCTTCAAGTCTGTCCTTCAGGGCATTTTACTCTCTTCTGAAGGGTAACAATATTTTACACTGTATCTACGATTTCTAACTTCCTCTTTTTCATCTAACTTCAAAAGCTAACCAGCTAAAAATTATATCAAAGGTTACTGAAATCTGCAATCAATATGCTTCCCTTCACCTTATTTATTTGAAACAAGAAATTGTGCATCAATAGGGGGTTAGCTGTCTAAACTTTTCTTGGAAAACAACCATTGAAGAATGTTTCAGGAAGTTGTTAACTGTGCTTCGTGTGGAAGATATGATGTAATGACTCGTAAGACATGCAATAGTATATCTTTTTTGAATAAAAAAGCTGGAAAGTAATATGCTGTTATACATAAAAACATACTTCAATCAAGGTGTTTGCAACTAATGAAACTTTTCAGTGATTTTGCTATAATTGATCAGTAGCCAAGGTTGTGGAGTGACTGAGTACCTAAGTCACATTTGTTGAAAATAAGTTATTGTGAATTGTGGATGTAGAACATATGTTTTTAAATCTTATTCTATTGCTTTGGACAATGTTTATTCTTTCAGCTCTTTATAGGTATTATTGGTTTGTAATTGAAAATTGTGTCGCTAATATTGCTTGCTTTTAATGCATTAATTTAATCTCATTTGTGATATGTGAGGAAAAAGAAAATCTTGTTTGATTTCACGTTTTTCTGCAAATTACACTTTCATCAACCGGAAATCATTTGGTAAGAAAAAAAAAACACTCTTTTCAACTTGTGTAATGATGCATGTTTATGTATCACAATTACTTGATGCATGAAAGATGGACTAGCAGAACACTGCTACCTGAGGAGTATGTTTTTCTTCTCCGTTATTCTTATACGATTGAAAAAACTCAAATGAAAGTTCTAATACTCTGATGTATGTTTCCTTTTCATATTCATAAATGAAGTATTCTTGAGCAAGACCTCCTAGTTACATGAACTGTATTTGTTTAAGTTGTAATGAATGGCCTTCTAAATACTCAGCATCTTAATGATATGTAGAAGTGGTTCTCTGTAAACTTATAGAGGCAGAATTATAGCTTAACTTGAGTGGAGGCAGTCACAACATGATAATAAAAATCAATATTTTTCTTCTTCATTATACTTTAAATCTTGGATGGTTTTACTTTTGAATAGTCTTTGTTGTCGAGCAGATTGTGTCTATCATGATATCATCTATGCCTCTTCACTTGGTTTTAATTTCCAACCCAACAAATAACTATTTTTTGCTGAAAGTTTTGGGCTAACAGCATGTTACTTTTCAGAGGTTTACTTACTTGACCATTGGAAGTTTCTATACTATATGCATTTTGGTTTATGATTGTTCTTAAATATATAAAATAGGAAATGAGTAGTTGTTTGACGAAGGTGTGATTAAAATTTAAAACTTTCTCATCTGTAACTTAGATATAGACATATAGTTCTATTCTTGCCTTTCACTACAGTGAAACTGCTGCTTCGCAAGAGTCCTTAAACCTGCATTATATCATCTCTCGTGTTACCCAAATGACTTGCTTCAACTTTTTGAAAGGATTAGTCCCTAACATTATTGTAAACACACATTCTTATGTAATAATATGTATTTACTTATTGTGTTCAAGTAGAACAGGGTGACTAGGTTGCACGCATCAGAGTATCTGCTTCTTTTTCTAACTTTCAAACTCTGGCTAAATGATTCTTGATTAGTACTCAAAACACATCTTAATATACCTTTATCATTTTCTTTTGCAATAAGTACTTGAAGTTTTTATGTTCCTCCAAGTTATCAGTATTAGTATGACAATGAGCAGAACTTGAGGTTCCTCCTCCCCATAATCTCTTGGACTTTTAGTAAAACAAACTTGCATAAGCCTTTGTTTTAGCTGTTACTGACTGCTTGTAATAATGTTGCATCCCCTTTAATTTCACAGGGAAAAGTTGAACTCAATGAACTTGCTCCTGTATATGTCTCCAATTGCGGTCCTAGTTTTGTTGCCTGCAGCACTTATCATGGAGCCTAATGTCGTAGATGTCATATTGACGCTTGCAAAGGACCATAAATCTATGTGGCTACTTCTTTTCCTAAACTCAGTCACAGCATATGCAGCAAACATAACAAACTTCTTGGTGACTAAACATACCAGTGCTCTCACACTCCAGGTTTGCCTCCTTGTCACTACTACTACTAGAACTTATGAAACATATTTAGTTAAAATCTAAAAATGAGTAATACCAAAGTTCTTTTATTCATTTAAACCATCAAATGAAAAACTGAAAATTACTTTTACCTAAACTAAATGTCTTATGACTTTGTAAGATTAGACTCAGAACCACATTCTAAAATAAATTATGAGAAAAATGACCGTGTACTTAGATTGTAAAATAGTTTCAGTGTATCTAATCATAGACTATCATGTATGATAAATTTGTTGATTTTTATAATAACTACTTATAAGTTATATCATTGATTATTTGTGATTATATAACAATATAAAATTGTTTTGTATTTTTCATGCATGACCATTAAACACAGAATTTTTGTTCTTTTTATATTATTTTTTTCCTGCTTGTTTCTCTAAGTTTAAAAAGTTTCACTTTTGTCCCTTAAAAGTGTCTGAGAGACCAAATTCATCCATTAGTTTTTGACATTAGTGGTGTCAATTTTGGCTAACGTGACAAAGGTACATCTAATGTGACATTTTTCACAGTTTGTCATGTGTCACTAATTTAACTAAGTTAATACGATTAACTAACAGAAAAATCAATTTGATTTAATAGAAACACGTTAAAGAGCAAGATGAAATTTTTTAACATAAAATATCAAACTGAAGAAAAAAAAAATATAAATAAGGGATGAAAATTCTATTTAAGCCAAATTACTTTAACAATTCATGTCAAAGTCTGCTTAAAGCAAACTTGCTTTGTTACTTTATGAAATTCATATACTGAATTCCCTATAAAATTATGTTAAACAGGTGTTAGGCAATGCGAAAGGTGCTGTAGCTGTTGTAATCTCAATACTCTTATTCAGAAACCCTGTCACTGTTCTTGGCATGGGTGGCTATACAATTACCGTGATGGGAGTGGCTGCATATGGAGAAACAAAAAGGAGGTTTAGATGAACAATCTCTAAGATTCACCGATTGTCTGATCCGTGTATTTTTATTGTAGTTTATTATTTATATGAACAAGATTCTTTGTAACGTGACTAGGAGTAGAAGGGAGCCATTTTATAATGTTAGAGCCATTTTATAATGTTATTCTGTTGTATCTATCACATAAATATCTATTTATCACTCATAAATTCCAATTTTTTTTTTTACTATGTGATGAGTTGAAGCACGATAAATTATGCTTAGGAATGCGTCAGTGGCACTAATTACAAATGAAGAGAAAGTTGATATCAAACTAGGATCTTGGGCACCATCTTGCATCTTGCCTTCACACTTTAATGTCATTATGCTCACGTTCATTATAGACAAAAACATACGAAGCAAACAAATGAAAAGGGAATGATAAAATGTAAAAAGTTAAAAAAATAGAAGCCTCTCAAATAAGAAAATGCAAAAACAAAAAAGAGAAAGAGAGTTTATATTCATCTCAATTCGGCTTTATATTTTCTCACCTTAAGAAAGACTTAGAAAAGACTTGGAGAAGACAATGACAAATACAAAATTGAAGGAATCAATGCAATGGGGATAATTGATCAGAACATGTAGTCTAAAAATATTTCAATGTCGTGGAAATTAAAGGAGAATCTGGATAAAAAATAAATAAATGCAAAAAATTGAAAGAAATAAATTTGAAATAAATACTCAAATTGGGTCTCTTTTAAATATACACACATTTTTCATTTCTTCTTTCATTTATCGTCTTTTCTTTTCTAACTCTGAATTTTGTTTAAAGGACTCTGTTTTAATTTTAAAATAGAAACATTATGGTACAAATAATTTCCTATGACAAGAAACACTTTTAATTATATACTCCCTAAAATCATGTCAAATTCATAAATTATAGCTCCTTAATTAAATGTAGATAATTAATTGTCGATTAAATATTAGATTGATGTCAATTAATAATTAAATTGAAATAAAAGAATGTATAGAAAGACGACAGAGATTTTTATGTTGAAATGTTCTAATCGATTGACATGGGATAGATGAGTACTTTAGGAGAGAAATTTTAAGATGAAATGCGCTTATAGGTTGACATGTGGTAAATAGGAACTCAAAATGGGATTGTTTTGTATTAGCATAGATTTTAAATGAGTAATGTTATATCATCCTAAACTTTTTCTTATTACATTATAAAGTATTAACTGAAAAAATAAATACATTAACGTCTTAAAAATATAAACATGTTTAATACTTATAATTAAAAAAAAGTAGAATTTTTAGTGGGAGGATGTAGTTATAAGGCTTAGAATTATTCATTCTGAGATAAGGGACTATTTAGTTCAAAGGAAAGGAAAAGATGAGGAGAATTTTAATGGTGAGGAGGAAAAGAGAGATTTCATGGTAAGAGAAGGAGAAACATTTTAATAGGAAGCGGAGAAGTAACCTTGATTCAGAAGGGAAGAACAAAGATTTTAAAAATTAATTTAATTTTGTGTTCTTATAATTTTAAATTTCAAAATATAAAAGGAGATTTTTGTTTTATAGATAAATTTTTTAGTCCTGAAAATAATTTTTTCTAAAAATATTATTTTTGGGTATTATTAAAAAATGTGTTTGATTAATTATTAAAATTAGTTGAAATTATTTTTTATATTCACATGAATGATTAAAACCAAGATTTGTTAAATTGGACTGTCAGTAGAGATACCAGCTCAAGATTTAACGTTTCAATTATAATTGAACCGGTATTAATTAAATAATATATTTTTTGTATAATATATTAAATAACTAATAATAATAATAATAATAATGTATTATTAATATTTTATCATGTTAAAAATAATGTAATAATACTAATATAACGGGTGTTCGTGCTTCTCTTTTCAACTAAGTTTTATGTAAAAAATTAAACTCCATTTAAAAGATCTCCATTTAAAAATTACAACCTTAACAATTCAAATACAAAATAAACTATTACTAGTGCATTCACTACATTGTACCATCACACTATTGATAAAACGTTGCTCAAAAAGTTGCCTTGGGAGTTGAAATATAGCTGTAACATATTAAACATTTTCTCTATCTCAAATAACTTTTCAGTGTCATTCTCAACCATGAGTTGCACTTTGTTGATCTTTGTTGATTGTGTTCATGGTTATTAATGTATTAAGTAAGTTTTAGTGTGTGGTGCAATTAGGGTTTGTTAATTATGTTAGAACTGTTAGTAGTTCAGTTAATTAGAATTGTTAATGATTCAGTTAGAATTTGTTAGAACTGAATTTGTTGTAATTTTGTATTTTATTTTCTGTTGCAATGTTGTGATGTTTTCTCTATATATGGAGAACTAGAATCTATTGTAATAACAACACAATTCATTCTACTCATTTAAATCAAGAATATTCACTCTTTCTTTTTTCTTTCTCAAAACTCTAAAATGGTAAGAACTTGAAGTCTATCCATGGCAACAACTCAAAATTTTGCTTCCGCTACTCCTTCTTTTCATCCGATTTCTCATAAATTAGATTATTCTAATTTCCTGCTATGGAGGCAACAAATAGAACCTATCATCAAGGCTCATAAACTTCAGTATTTTGTGGCAAGTCCTCAGATTTTGATGATCTTTCTCACAAAGGCAGATTGTGAAGCTGGAAACGAAAATCCAGCATACTCCGATTAGGAATAGCAAGATCAGATCCTCTTGTCGTGGCTCCAATCGACTCTTTCAGCTTCAATCACATCTCAAATAATCGGATGCGTTCATTCATATTAGCTTTGGGAGCAGATCCATGAGTATTTTCAAAAGCAAACACGTGCGAAAGCTAGGATTCTTCAAACAGAACTCAGAACTACAATGCTTAAGCATAAAACAATGCATAAGTTTCTTTTATGCAGAAAATGCATAGTCGATGTGCTTGGATCGTGTGGAGATTTTGTTCTTCCGCATGAACATCTTGATGCGATTCTTGAAGGCCTACCAAAGGAGTATGGTCTAGTGATCTATGTGATTGAAAGTAAGTTCGAACCTCTTCCGATTGGAGAAGTAGAGGCATTGCTACTCGCACATGAGGCACGCATGAAAAAGTTTCAGAAATGCTTTGCTGATTCACCTTCGATTAATGTTGGTCAAGGTTACTATTCATCTTCGAATTCTTATAATTCGTCCTCAAATAATTTCAATTTGCAAAATTGATCCAATTATTTTGGAAATCGTGGTCGCTTCAATCGTGGCAATGCCTACAGTCGTGGAGGCAATGATTCTAACCGCGGTAGTGGCTACAGTCGTGGAGGCAATGACTTTGGCCGTGGTGGAGGTCGTCGTACTGGCAGTAGAGGACGTGGTCGTTATGCAAATTTTTAGTGCCAAGTTTGCTTCAAATTTGGTCACACAACAGCAGTGTGTCATTTTCGCTATGATTCTGATTTTCAGCCAAATGTGTCTCCCACTCTGATGGAACCAGTGTTTCAAAGCAATTCATTGAACATCTTTGGCTCAGAACAGAATCAGGGAACTAATTCTCTTAAAGACTCTCAGCCTAGTGCAATGCTGGTTAATTCTGAAAATCAAGATCCTCATGCTACTACTTGGATATCTGATTCTGGTGTATCGTTCCACGTAATTGGAGAGTCTCAAAACATCCAGCAGCTTGGTCCATTTGAGGGGCAAGACCAAATATACATTGGTAATGGCCAAGGCCTTTCTATTACGTCTTCTGGTTTCACTAAGTTTATTTCTTCTATTAATCCTAGAGTCTCTCTGTCCTTGAAACAATTATTACATGTACCTGCCATTACTAAAATTAATCAGTGTCAGTAAATTTTATAAAGATAACAATGTTTTCTTTGAGTTTTATCCTAATCATTGTGCTATGAAATCACAGGGAACCAATGAAGTTATGCTTCAAGGTTCACTGGGTCCCGATGGCCTCTACATATTTCCACATCTTGCTCTCAAAGACTCTGCTTCAGCCACCTGCTTACTTTCAAATTCCAATGTTGATTCTGTTATTACTTTTGTTCCTAATTGTTCTAATACACAAACTTCTGATTCCATTGTAAAACCATTTTCTGATGTTAACACAACACCTAGTACTAGCTCTCAAACTATATGTGACCTTAGATTGGGCCATCCTATACTAATGTACTAAGACTTGTACTTAATCATTGTAATATACCCATAGTTAATAAAACTATGTTCGAATTATGTGTTGCTTGTTGTGTTGGTAAGTCACATAGACTACCATCTTCTCTATCTCAAACTATATATTCTGCTCCTCTTGAACTTATATATAGTGATTTGTGAGGACCATCTCATATTTCATCCTCAAATGGTTTCTCTTATTATATCAACTTTGTTGATGCCTATTCTAAGGTCACTTGGATCTATTTTCTTAAAAATAAATTTGAAACATTTTCTGTCTTCCAACAATTTAAAACCGTGGCTGAACTCCAATTTAATACCAAAATTAAGAGTGTTCAAATAGATTGGGGAGGCGAATTTAGACCTCTTACCTTTTTCTTCAAACCCATAGGATCGTTCACAGGCTTATCTGTCCTCACACACATCATCAAAATGGTGTTGTGGAAAGAAAACATAGACATATCGTTGAATTAGGCCTTACCCTTCTCAAACAAGCTTTTCTCCCTTTAAAATTTTGGGATTTTGCCTTCCAAACTGTTGTTTATTTGATAAACAAACTTCCCACTGCCTCTCTTAAATTTCAAGTTCCTTACACTGTTTTGTTCAACAAGTCATCTAATTACAATTTTTTGAGGAACTTTGGATGTTCTTGTTATCCTTTTCTTAGACCCTTTAACAAACATAAACTTGATTTCAGGTCACATGAGTGTTTGTTCCTTGGTTATTCCACTTCTCACAAAGGCTACAAGTGTCTCTCTCATAATGGCAAATTATATGTTTCCAAAGATGTTATATTCAATGAGCTTAAATATCCTTGCAATGATCTTTTTCCATCTATATCCAACTCTTTCACTTCTTCTAAGAGTGAATTTTTACCTACTGCTCATATCCCTCTTGTTTCATCTTATTCTAATGAACCCACTTCTTATTCTTAACATGCTAAAACTAATCCCACTTTTGTAAGTGCTAAACCAAATTCAAATTCTGTTACTAATGAACACCCCAACACTTTTTTTTTACTTAAACAGAAATCCAAGTGAACTATCCAATACCTTTTCTCCGCAGTCTCATACTGTCAATTCTCCTTCTTCTAATCATGTTCTTCCCTTAGAAAATGTACATCTTATGCAAACCAGATCCAAGTCTGGAATTCATCAACCTAGGCTGCATCCTTCCCTGTTTTTGGCACATTGTGAACATAAGACTCTTAAACAGACTCTTGCTGACCCTCAATGGTTTGTTGCTATCAAACAAGTGTATGAGGCTCTTCTAAAAATTAAAACTTGGGATCTTGTTCCTTTTCCCAAAGATAGACAAGTTGTGGGTTGTAAGTGAGTCTTTAGAATTAAGGAGAATGTTGATGGGATAGTTAACAGGTTCAAGGCTAGATTAGTAGATAAAGGATTTCATCATGTTGCTGGCTGTGACTTTAATGAAACTTTCTCTCTTGTGATAAAACCTATTACAATCAGCCTGGTTATCACTCTTGCTCTCACTAATAAATGGAATTTGTTAAAGCTAGATGTCAACAATGCCTTTTTAAATGGTCATCTTGAAGAGACTAACTACATGCAGCAGCCACAAGGCTTCGAAAGTTCAAATAAAACCTTGGTTTGTAAGCTACAAAAAGCTTTGTATGGCCTCAAACATGCCCCAAGACAGTGGACTGATAAACTCAAAGAAACTCTTTTACAACTTAGGTTTGTGGCCATCAAGTGTGATCCTTCGTTGTTTGTTTGTAAAGACAAAGGTCACATTATCTACACTCTTGTTTACGTAAATGATATTATTATTACTGGTACCTCCAATGTTATAATTCAGCAACTCACCACCAAGCAGCATTCCAATTTTGCTCTTCAACAATTGGGAAAACTTGACTATTTTCTTGGTATAGAAATCAAATCAGTGGCTGATGGGACTATTCTACTGAGTCAAAGCAAATATATCAGAGATTTGCTTCAAAAAACCAAAATGGCAGAAACTCAGTCTATTTCTTCCCCTATGACTGCTAATTGCAAGTTAACCAAAGTTGGCTCGAATATATTTAGCGATCCATCTCTTTATAGGTCTGTTGTTGGTGCTCTTCAATACGCAACCATTACAAGGCCTAAGTTAAGCTATGTTGTGAACAAGGTCTGTCAGTTCATGGCTGATCCCATGGACTATCACTGGACAGTTGTTAAACGCATTCTAAGGTACCTCAAAGGCTCTATTCATCATGGTCTGCATTTCAAGGTTGCTTCTTCCTCTCAGGCTTTTACTATCAAAGCCTTGTGTGATGCTGATTGGGCCTCGAATCTCGATGATCGAAGGTCTACCTCTGGTGCAATGATTTATTTTGGTCCTAATTTGGTCTCATGGTGGTCCAAGAAACAACAAATTGTGGCTAGATCTTTCATTGAAGCTGAATACAGGAGCTTGCCTCAAGCCACAACTGAAATCACATGGATTCAAACTCTTTTAACATAATTATTTGTTCATTTTAAGACCCCAGAGATTTACTGTGACAACCAAAGTGCAGTAGCTATTACTCATAATCCAGTTCTTCATTCCCAAACTAAGCACATGGAAATTGATATCTTTTTTGTTAGGGAGAAACTCTTAGCTAAAAAGCTCAAAGTGTATCATATTCCTGCTATAGATCAATGGACTGATGCCCTCACTAAGCCTCTATCACCAACTCAATTTCTTTTTCTTAGGACCAAACTCAATGTAGTTGAGTCCATTTCTAATTCTCAACCCTATTGAGTTTGAGGGGGGGTATTTGTGTATTAAGTAAGTTTTACTTTGTAATGCAGTTAGGGTTTGTTAATTTTGTTCGAATTGTTAGTGGTTCAGTTAGAATTTGTTAGAACTGAATCTGTTGTAATTTTGTTATTCTGTTTTCTTTATATATAGAGAACCAGAATCTATTGTAATAACAACACAATTCATTCTACTCATTTGAATCAAGAATATTTAGTCTTTCTTCTTTCTTTCTCAAAACTCTAAAAATGGTCATGGTGATATGCTCTATTTGATGAAACTAAAAATAGGAATAGAGTTAGTATAATGTGTGTGTTTTTACTTCAACAATTGTAAGTTGGGAATCTGTGTTCGGAGTTAGGATCTCAATTGGTAAAGCACCAAACAACCACATAAAAAAAATGTCAAAAAGGAGCAAGCAACCATATGTGCTAGGGCTGGAGCAAGGTGTCGATGCTCACTTTTCAAAGGCTATTGCAAGCATTTTATTAGAATCGGTGAAAACCAATGAATTGACTGATTTGTTCGATTTTCACGATTTTTGTCCGATTTCATAGTTTGTTAACCGGTGTTTCCTCTATTCAGTTTCAAAGGTCTATCGGACCAGACGAGAGTTCGATTCCTGGTTTGACCGATTAAATCGATCGATTCGCTTTTATAAACCTTGATTAAAACATATATTTAATTGAGTTATTTTTTTGAGAATATATATCATAATTACTAAAATATTCTTATTACAAAAACTTTTGTTACACTCAATTTCCTTTCCATTTCACAATTATAATAATTATAAGAGAAGCAATACTTTCCTATTAAACAAGATGCAATAGATGAAAATAAAAATAAAAAAATCCTATAATTTAGAAATGAAACTAACAGTAAATTAAATTGAGAATATTAATTTGACATAAATAAATGAAATTTGTGGAATTGAAAAAAATTTAAACATATCATGTAGGAACAATAAGATAATAGTGGTTAGTTAAAGGATAAATATAAATTTTTACTTACCTTATCCCAAAAGAATAATTTTTCTTTATTCTTTCTTTCGAATTAAATAGAACATAAAATTATATTTTTCTCAAAAATAAAATATATTCAAAAAAAAATTTTATGACCTCATAATAAACATAAATATTTTTTTTCCGATCCTGTACTCCTAAAAATAACTAAATAATCCGTGTAACAAACTCCCTTGAATAAAAATATTTTAATGTTTTAAATCTCCTTCCTCTTCCCTTTATTCCCCTGTTCCTCCCCGGTAAAAATTAAATAAACTAATAAAAGTTATAAAAAAATTCCTCCCGTCTTCCATTTCCCTCTGACCAAACACTACGTAAAAAATTCCAAGGTAGATATTAAACATGTAAAAAAGTATATTGTACATTACAAAAATGCACCACAAAAATGCACCAGTGAACTATAAAGTTCTAGGACGAACTAGTGTCTGTACAACAAATATGAACGTCATTATAAATGTAGCAAGTGCTGAGATCTTTGTATTACAATCCAAATGGTCCACACTCTGCTCAAATGCAGGAGTGCAAAATATGTGGAGTATCAGATACCATGAGCATCCCCTTTGTCATGAAAGGTTTTTTTTTTTTGAGTTTTGCACAACAAGACTCTTAAATGAATTTATGTGAAGTAACGAATTGCAAAGTTTTGGAACTGTTCTCAAATAAAAATGCTCCTCAAACAGCTGATTCTGACATAAACAGATATACTAGTTATGTTCAGTGCGCAGAGAGGACTGTTGTTGGCACATTTGCCTTCAATCATTTCTTTACCCAACACCCATATATGTTTTGTCATGCCTGGAAATTCAGTATGGTATCAAGTCTTTACAAAACTACATAGAATTAGAATGCGCTAACGAATGACAGCATTAAAAGCACACTACACTAGCAGAAGAAATCAGCAAAGCAAGCCGGGCAATGCCCTAATGTAAAAAAAGTAGCTTGGTTAGGCAATTATTGTCAATGTTCATCTACTTGTTTTTCGAAAGGTTAGTGTCCTAAAAACCAAAATACGAAATCAAAAAATGTTCATGACCCAAAAACAAAAGAAAGGGAAAACGAAACCATACTCTTCTAATGTTTTATGCCAGCTCCGGACCAGATGGCAGTGCCTCATAACCATCATGGTGCTGCTTACTAGTATCTCTTTCAACTGGGATGCACTTGAGGATAGCAGCTATAGGCATGCTAAATGCTCCGATTACCACACTTAGTAACCAGAATTGCCAGTTTAGAGGCACAGTGCTGGCAAACGTTCCAAGGAATTCAACTATCACCACTTGGAATGCAGCGGTGGCGAAAATTATCGCCATAAATATCCAGCTGTCAAACATGCCTCTGAATATGTTTATCTTATCAATATCTCTGCTGTTTATCTCATTAAACACCTGGAAGAATAGAAATGGAAAACAGCTAGCTAAATAAATGGAAAACTATACCATTTTTTTTAAGGTTTGAACTTTTATTTTAGCATCCATCCTCAGAGTTTCACATGTTGGAGTCTATTAAGTATAAATAACAATTAGGACATGGTGCATGGAGAGCGCACCTGGCAAAATACAAAGGAGTTGAATATCAAAGTGTTGAGTACTTTCGTTGAATCTGAACCACCAAGTCCGAGTAGCCTCTTCCCATCAAAATTTAGAATCCCAAGGATAATTAATTGATATATGCTTTGACCTATGATATTCCTCCACATAGGTTTGGTGATAAAGTTTGCTCCTCTTGCAACTGGGGGTCTTTTCAAAAGTCCATCGTTAGGAGGTTCAGTAGCCAGGGCTAATGCACCAAGAGTGTCCATGATCAAGTTGACCCAAAGCAGCTGAACAGCTGTGAGTGGAGCAGATCCTGAAAGAAGGAAGACTATCACCCATGATACTTGAAACAAATTCAACAGAAAATAAAAGGGAAAACAAATTCTATTAACCAACAAACCAGTGATGCATGCAGAAATGAAGTTGATAACCAGAGCAACAACATTAACTGTCAATTGAAACTGCACAAATTTTTGAATGTTTATATATACTGCACGTCCCCATTTGACAACATTGACAATAGTCGTGAAGTTATCATCCATTATAATGACATCAGCATTTTCTTTAGCGACCTGTAAATGAAATTAATTATGAAGGAAAAAAAATGTTAAAATAGGTATCAATTGCAGCAAAGGAAAAATCAACGAGTCGGTAAATAAATGATGTAACTACTAACTAGAATAGAAGATAACACCTTATATCTTGAACATAATGCAGGGCAATTATACAAAAAGATAACACCTATATCTTGAACATAATGCAGGACAATTAACAAAACTAAAACAACACGTAACTGCCAGAATTATCATAATAGTACACAAGAGATACAAACCTCAGTTCCTGCTATGCCCATTGCAAGTCCAATGTCTGCCTCACGCAGTGCAGGTGCATCATTAGTTCCATCGCCAGTAACAGCAACAACCTCACCGAAAATTTTCCTCAAATTGGTAACTAACTTATGCTTGTCGAGCGGTAAGGATCGTGCCATCACCTGAAACCATATCAAGTACAGAAGAAAAGTCAAGCATCTCCAGAAAGGATACAAATCACCTATGCTATCCCTTTTCCCTGTCCTCCAGGACTGAATGTCACAGAATTTGAGATGAAACCAGAACCTGGATTCTTGGTATGACATCCTTCATTTGCTCGGGAGACAAGTCACGAAAATCTGGACCTTCTATGGCTAGACCACCCTCGGTAAGTAAACCACATTCTTTAGCTATAGCTTTAGCTGTATTTATGTTATCACCAGTAACCATGCGGATAGTTATTCCAGCAGCTATACAAGTTTGAACAGCTTCCTTAACCCCAGGGCGTACAGGATCCTTGATTCCTACTAAAGCTATTAGAGTATAGCCACTATCAGGAATGTTGTTGGGTTCGTGGGTTTCATTTATCTCTTTGAAGGCCAAACAAATAGTTCTCAAAGCTTCAGAGGCAAAGGCATTTATAACATCAGAGACATTATTTGCCCTGTCTTCAGGAAGATCAATAACTTCCCCATTGCAATCAATAGTTTTGTCACACATTTTTAATATTATTTCTGATGCACCTTTGCAGAAAGCTCGGACTCCTCCATCAGGAAGACCCACAAGTACGGACATTTTCTTTCGGACTGAATTGAATGGCTCAACTTTGAGTATCTTATACTCTCTACGCTGTGCATACGCATCAAAATCAGCACACAAAAGGCAGCCAAATTCCAATAATGCTGATTCTGTTGGGGTTCCCAATATTGTGTCCTTTCCATTTTTATCATCCTTAACTACTTCAGCAGAAGTATTTTGAAATATAGCCTGCAAAAGGATGTTTAGAACTCCTTCAGATGTACATGTTTTCAGTTCGTTTGCACTCTCAGTGCCTTTTATCTGCATGGCTTGTTCGCATATCCATGCTTTAGTAACCACCATTTTGTTAGTGGTCAATGTCCCTGTCTTATCTGTGCAAATGCAACTAGCTGAACCCATAGTCTCACAAGCAGAAAGATGCCTTACAAGTGCCTTGTCATTCATTAGTTTTTTCATTGCAAAAGCAAGACTGAGTGTCACAGCCAGTGGTAATCCTTCAGGAACCGCAACAACTATTATGGTTACAGCAATAGCAAAGAAGTCCAGTAACTTCTTTGCATCATCTGAAGACCAACTGGCAAAGTCACCATGAAGCGCTTTTTCGACCACAAACCTAACTGTCAACACCACAAATGTCAGAATGGCAAATGTCAAACCAATTTTACCAATAATAGTAGCAACTCCATTTAATTTAACCTGCAATGGGGTTTCATCCTCTCCTCCCTCGTTTAGAGTCTCCATCAATTTTCCCCATTCAGTCCTCATGCCAACAGTTGTAACTAACATCTTCCCCTGACCATCCTGCACTTTGGTTCCTGAGAGAAGAAAAGGTTTTTCTTCATTTATATTTACAGGTTCGCTCTCACCTGACAAACTTGATTCATCAATAAGCAAAGAGTATCCTGATAAAAAAATCCCATCAGCTGGAACTTGATCCCCAGTTGACAAATGAACAACATCACCAACTACTATATCATAAATTGAGATCTTCTGTCTTTTCCCATCTCTATTGACCTGAACAAATATTTTTTTCTTCTCTTTGTCCAAATCTCTGAACTGCAGGGACTGCTTGTAATCACTGACAGCTGTAACAATGACAACCAAGAATATACTGAGTATGATTCCCACACCATCATAAGTTCCCTTTGGCCACCCTTCAGTGGCAATCCCTATACCTATAGAAACTACAGCACAAACCATGAGAATGATTAGAGTTAGGTCCTGCAATGCATCCCACACAAACATCAGGAACGATCTAGAAGGTTTTTCGGTATAACGATTGAATCCATAAATCTGTTGTCTGCTATTTATACTCTCTTCGTTGACACCTCCATCAACCGAAACTAACAATTTCCTTGCAATGGATTCAACTCCACCAATATCATTTAAGGTCTTGTTATCATGACCACGAACAATAGAAGCAATCTCATCTGGATGAATACCAAAACCAGCGTCTCTTGCCTCACTTGATAGTTTGTACTCAACTCGATTACCAGCTGCATAAGAAAACCAGATTAGCTTAGAAAACATATGAAGAGAAAGTGATTAGTTCTAAAGCAATGATAAGAACTTTGAATTTTGAATTGGATCACCGTACCATCAATAAATTGTAATGCTGCCTTTTGAACGTAGAGAGCAATTCGAATTTTTTCCTGACATAGTAAACCAAAGATAGAATTGTAAAACTGGTAACGACAAATTGACAACATACATACTGGAAGGTAGCGAAATCCTCATTAAAAGTAATAAAATAATCCCATATCTCATCGCAAATTTAAACTTTATGAAGTTAAGGAGAGTTCTTCCAAGAAACCTCAATTAAAATTTAAGAACAAATATGTTAGTATTTCCATCTTAATCATGATTATTTTTGGAGCAGGTTAGATAAACAGTACAAGAAATATTGAAAGTAACATTTTTCACTCGAAACACAAAAAGAATGGTTAATCATAATGCTGCGAGGTCACTTTTATCAATATTAACTATGTTCGACAATACATTTCCAACTAAAAAATTTGTTTGACTGTTCGGTAAACAAGCTTTTTTTAGTAGCTTCTAACTTTTTTTGAAATGTTACTTGAGGTAACGTTTTTTAAAACGATAATTTTTAGTTTTTTATATTTTCTTCCTTTTTATCATTAATATATTTATCAAATTTTATAATTGTCCTTTTTAAAATAAATCCTGATTTTATTGCCTTTTTTATCATTTTACATTTTTCAGCTACTTCAACAAGTAGTTTTACCGAACACTTATAATTTAATAAGTTATTTTTTCAGCTTTCAACTACCAACTTCCAATTAGCTTTTCAGTTAGTTTTGTCGAACATAACTATTGTCAAAAGCGTTGGAGGGGAAACCCCTTTTTTATTAATATGTCAACATATAAATGAATAATGAAATGAAACACGTCTACATTTTTGCCAAAGGATATGCTAGTTGGGCCATATAAACCTCAAGTTCAACTTTGTGAGGTAAATTGGAGAAGGTGTTACATTCTGAGTCTAATCTCTTTCTCTTAAACACACCCTGATCAACTGCCATTCACCATGATTAACTGACCTCTGAAGAGCTCCAATGAGTCTTCTCCAACAAGTTTGTTAAGAAAGTTCCAAAAAAGTTCTTTAACCCTTTCAAAATTGGCTTTGAAGTCCCTGGAGGATTCAGATTGGGATTTAAAAGTTATTGAAGCCACTGCACAGGATGGCTCTTGGAATTATGACTTTCTTGAGGAAATGCTCCCAAGCCACATAGTTTGTATTATTTGTGGAATGTTGCTACCATCTATAGAGAATGGAAATGATTCCTTGATCTAGAAGTTTTCTACTAGTGGGAATTTCAATCTAGCTTCTGTGTATGGTAACTACAACCTATTCAAGAGTATTTGGGACAGGCCAAGTCCGGAAAGAGAGAAATTTAATCTTTGGAAGTCAGCCCATGATGCTCTCCCAACCAACTATCTTAGACAGCACTGAAATATCACCACAAATGCTCCCTCTGCCAACAGCGTGAAGAGATTACTGTCCATGCTCCAAGAGATTGTTCTACAGCAGAACAGGTTTGGCTCCTAACCTTCTCTCTTCACCGGTTCAAGGAACAAATTTTTCAGGACCAAAACCTTCATTCTTGGCTTCAAAATAAACCTGGACAGACAGCATTCCCAGGGTGTTGGATGGTTTCTTATTTTTGGTTTCTCAATCCATGCCATTTGAAAAAGAAGTTAGAAGTTGTTTTTGCCCCTCTCTTTTCCCCTGATTTCTCCATTCATTAGGCTGTTTGCCATTCAGATCAGCTGGCTCCAATTAAAGACCCACAATGAAAGGAGATCAAATCCATCCACAATGCTTCATCATCCTGAGCAGCTTTTTTTTTTTTCTTGAACTCCTCTTGATGAGGGATTCATAAAAATTAACAGTGATGGAGCTTATGCTTATGCCTCTCAAATAGCAGCAGCTGGCAGTATCCTCAAAGATAATAGTGGTTGTTTCTTATCAGCTGTGGCTTGCAATTTGGGTAGTTATTCCATAGTCGAGTCCGAACTCTGGGCTATTTTTCATGGTCTAAAATTAGCCATCAGCAGGTGCTTCTCCAGAATGTGTTGAAATGGATTCCCTCTTATCTGTTAACATGATAGATATCGGGGTTCATATCCTCCAGGAGATAAATGCACCTGCAGATGCTCTTGCCAACTATGGAATGTCCTTCGATAATGGCAATCTTAGGATTTTCCATGTTCAAGGTATTTTGATACTCTGCAATCGATCGCAATTGCACCCGCATCAATCGTATTTTTCCGCACAGATTTTTTGGGCTCATCACGACCGCAATTTAAATCCATGGGATTTCGATTGTGTCATGGACTTCTTTTTAACCCATTTCAATAAATTTCACCATAAATCTTATGATGAATTTATTAAATAAAATTCTTAACTAAATTTTTTCTTAACTGTTAATCCAATTATCAGGACTAGGATTCAGGCAAAACCCTCATTTTCCAGTAGTCTGAACCTTTCTACAGTAAATATTTACTTTCCACGACCTACATCCGCCATTGTTGACATCAATACGGCAGCAGAAATTTCGGCAACAATTTACATTGCCATTTCCAAATGTTGCTGTGCCTTTGTTAACATTCAACATACTAGACGCGTCTATACCGCGTTTCAAGTCATTCTCAATTTCAGCAACAAAAGAATAGTCAAGAGTAGTTACATTATAGCGCAGATCAAGGCATGTTATGAGGTCATTTTTGCCTCTTTACTTCAATTTTTTTAATTAAAATAAAAAGATTTCACGATAGTCTCCTTTTTTTTTTCTGTTTTTCACTATAGTCTCTTAATTAACGGTAAATTAAAATTATTTTAAAAAATCAATATATGAGTTACGGTTATATAATTTTACAATTTTACTATAAACCACTAATTTTTAACTTTTAACATTATACCTTTTTAAGGAATTTTTTTTTACAATAAACTAAAATAACTTTTGTATCCAAAAATTTATATTAAGAGTTTTTAAATGTATATTAAGTTATAAAAACATTTTTTTATCAACAAATATTAATTGTAAATATATTAATTTTTATTAGTAAAAAGACTTAAATCCATAACTTATTCCTTGTTTCCTTCCATTTTTATTATCAAGTCAATCTTATATTTTTGAGCTATAAAAAACGTATGTTATACCTCAATTACTTTAGCTGTAAAAAATGTAAATTAATTTTATTAAACGGTAGCTTAAAAATATTATTTCTCAACAATCTCAAGCCACTATCGTTATATCTTTACCCTATATTTGATTTTTTTACAAATTGTTTATCTCTTTCAACTTATTATTTTTGTCTTTATTTTAAATTTAGTTTTGATATTTTTTAAATATCAATAATTAAAATAATATGGTATCATAACATAAATTATTCATCAAAAAAGTAAAATATAATTTATACATTTAAAAATATTTTCTTATAACAATATCAATTATAATATTATTTAAATACTTAAAAATTATTTGTAATAAATTTTAATTTTAACAGTATAGATATAAAAATTTATCTTACACATTGCATAGGCTAATATAGTAGATAGATAATATAGAAAAAGACTATAAAAAGTAACAACTGATGTATAAAAAAAATGTCCAGGCTTGCATTTTTTTTCTAGAAAAAACTTGGATGTTTGTTAAAAGTCAAAACTACAGGGAATACACATACACAAAAAATAACTTAATTAGATTAATATAAATTGGAGATAATAAAGTAAAAATACAACCATATATAAATAATCGAAATTAAAAAAAAGTTAGAAATTATATGTAATTTTATTCTTTTTAATTTTAATCATTCATCATTCATATATGATTGTGTAAATTAGATTTTCACTTCTCTATCCTCATAAAATAATATTTATAGATACGTTGGTAAAAAAAATAAAAGTTCTAGATACGTTTCCAATGTAATTAATGATAACTTGTTTTTGAATGAGGCTTAAGTATACGGCCTTTGCCCTTAAAAAAATATATATGCCTTTTTGTAAGTTTGCTTTGACCTTGTTCAAAAATCTATTTCAATGTTTATTTCATAACAAGGTCAGAGAAATTACGTTATTAATAGTCTTATGGGACTGCAATAAGTTAGAGGAATAGAGACTAACAAGCTAGGTTAGATAAATGATAAGAAAAGATAGGTGAGCCACAAAGTTCAAGAAAAACGTACATCCTTCACGTCGAGTCTTTGAAAAAACTAGTTGAAAGTTGATTAACTAAAAATTTGACAAAAGTATTTGATAAAGTTGGCTCTTAGCCCGGATAAAAAAAATAGTAAAACAATATATAAAATATATATTTTGTATAAGTTTTTACATAAGTTCTATATAAATTATATTTTATATATCTTTTTTCAATTTCTATTTTTTACATAATTAAAATATTTGAACTTTCAATGTTTTCACAATCTTAGAATCCTTACCATTTTCCTTAAGATTAAATATTTTATTAAAAGTTAAAATAACAGTGCACCAACTACAATAAATAGTATAATATGAAAAATGGGCTAACTATATTTAAAAAATTATAATAATTTATTTTTTATTCATTTATACTTTTAAATTGCAATAATCAATATTTTGACATTGTAGTTATTTTATTTTTTGTTCATGTTCATCATTTTTTTTTCTTTCAAGTAATAATTTTTTTCTTCATAAAATTACATCTTAGGTTTTGGATATTCCATAAAACGTCAAATTAAGGATTTGAAAGAATATATGATTAATTGATGTGAACCAAGATATCATGTATTTTATTAAATTAATAAATTGAATAATAAAAACAGTGTTATAATTTATACCTAATGTAAAAAAAACTCTATAAATTATAAGCTGGTTGAAAAACCTTATAATTTATAAGATATACTCAAACTAGTAAATTAAACTAACTTTCTAACACTTTTAGTTTACTCAAACAAATTTATAAGCTAGATGTTGTAAACAAACTTAAATATAATTTCAAACAGACTCATAAACTGCTAAGCATAGAAGAAGGCAACCGAATAGATGTACAATTGGTCGAAACAAAAAAATCGAAATTTTCATTCACTTTTAAAGATGTAAGGCACTGACTTCAAAAAAAATAAAAGAAGAAAAATATGTAAGGCACGAAGGCTTAACTGCTCAACCTAGTATATTTATGGCCGGCTTAGTAGTTGATGTTGAAATAGATGTACGGGCATAAATTTAATTCTCACTGCAGTTGACCATGCATAACCCGAAAGTCCCAAATGTAGATATATATTACTAAGAATCTACATTTAAAACGTGTTAACCGGCCAGGATAAATCAAATTGTAATTTTCAGACTGATTACCTTTCCTAATGTCACTCCTAATTTTTAAAATTAAATAGAACCAAAAGCTAAAAATGTCAAATCCCGAACGATATATTGGGACGTCCCAACGTGAAAGTAAACATTAATTGCCGTCCATCCAATGTAGAGTATCAGGACCAACTTTTTTTTGTCACTGTTGTTTGGCTCATAAGTCATATCATGACAACAACCATCATGAAAAAAGATAGCACAACGTAGTATGACCCCACCCTATTTCTCTCATTCAGTGCTTGTTTGATTTGTGTTAAGAAAGTCACAAATTATACTAATTGGGATATAAAAGTGTTTCATAACTTTGCACCAACAGTATTTTGAAGACTTAAATTGAGAATTTAACACAATATTAACTATTAGTATTAGTTAGTCTACTTCAAGGGGGTAATTGTATGTATTTGGCAATGACAGCTATTGTGCAAATGAAGAACTACCGCTCATTCTTTTGAGTGACATCTACTGATGTTGACAAACACATGTCGTAGACCCAAGCTAATAGTACTACTGTGAGTCAATGGTGTTTGCCTATTACAGTCGATTCCAACGTAATGTGTTTGGGTGAAGAAGATTAATGGAACAAAGAAAGTAAAGAAACACAGATTTTGATAGAAGTGAAAACGAGAAATAAAAAAAAATTGTGAATATGTTTGGTTACTTTGATAGAAGTGAAATGAGAGATGAGAGAAATTTATCCCATGTTTGATAGAGGATAAACAAGAAAGAAAATAAGGGGAAAAAATAAATTTTTTTAAATGGGTGTTAAAGTAAAAAGATTTTTCTTTTTAACTTCTGTTTCTTAAAATCAATTTTTCTTTAATAAAAAATTTATATTATTTATATGTTTTTTCTCTCACTTTTTTTCTTTCATTTTCACTCATTTCAAATGTACCTTTAAAGAAACCAAATTCATTAATTATTCTCAATCTATTTCAGATTTTTTATTTATCTATTTACTTCTTAATATTTTATTTATCATAAATTAAACGCATTTATTTATATTTTTTTCACATATATTTATTCACTTTTTGTTTATTTTATTTTTTACCTATTTTTTATTCCATATCAAAGGTATCCTTAGTTAAGAAGAGAAGACAGAAAAACTATTTTTTATTAACAAAAATTTACAATTTTCTCTTTTATTAGGATTTCAAGTTTTTATTTCATCTTTACCATAACTAGTAGAAATAAGAGAAGAGGCCAAAATGTTTTTAAATAACAAAACTAAAACTCTTTTAATTAACTTAGATAAATCTATTTTTCTTCTTTTCCTTAATTTTTTATTTCTAAGAACTTATTAATATTGTGCTTATCCAAATTCTCCTTTTAAGTTTTTAGAAGAAAACCCCACAAAGGGGGGGGAAAAACCTCCACCTGGTAGTAAATTTCCACATAAGAATGTTACATGATGATATCATAAAAAAATTTCATATTTACTTTTCTTTTTCTTTAAAATATTTATGTTGTTAGTGCCTATTGGTAGATTTGACCTTGAGAAACACTAAACAGGCAGACCCGGTACAGGCAGTGAACTGTAATACTAAACAGTAGTACAGACACTAACGTCACGAAAGAACGTTCACACGTCATAAGATGTGGAAAAGTAAAAATTATTAAGAATATCACTCACAAAATTTTATAATTTTTAATAACACATAACTAATAATAAAAATGTATTTAAAAGTGTCTTGAAAATATGTTAGTAAATAATAATAGCATTTTCCTGGTATCAGAAAAAAAGTAATAGCATTTTCCAAAATAAACATTTTCTGACTCTTGAGTTGCAAAATAATCCTACCGAACTCCCAGTGAGCATGAAACAAAAAGGAAAATTTTATATATTTATTTTTCATTTTTATTCTATTTTTTTCCTTTTTTTCTTTTCATCTTATCTTTCTCGGCAAAAGAACCTAAGTGGTATATTTTCACAAAAAAATTACCAATCTGGTGCAGTTTGGAAACATATTACCAATCTGGTGTCTGGGTCGCACCCAAAATCAGGCAGGAGCAGTCACGCCCAATTCCAGGCGTGACCAAGGGGGGTGTCACGCCCAGATCTGGGCGTGTTCCACCAGATTGCGCCACGTGTCATGCACAGATGGAGCGAAAACTTCGGACGGTCATAACTTTTGACTGGAATGTCCGATTGAGGCGTATGATATGTCAAAATGATCGTAATTCAGAGGAAAAGCCCTTAGCAACTCCAAAGGGAGTTGCTCAAAAATTTTTCCCAAAAGAGGCCTCTAAGTGCCTCAAAATTGCGATTTAAGATTCAAACCTCTAAAAAATTTCTTATTTTCTAATTATTTATTTATTTAATTACTGAATTGCATGCTTTTTTAGTTACTTCTCTTAATTTCGAGCGTTTTGATATAAAATACGCCTCCATCGGATATTTCTATCAAGTTATGACTTTAAATATTAAGATTAAGCTTATCAAAAATGGGGGTGCATTTAGTAAATGTTAGGTTTTTTATTTTTTTAATTACTTCTCTTAATTTCAAGTTCTTTTTTTAAGGTATGAAATATAATATATAAATAAGATTATATTTAGAATTCCCAATAAATAAATATTTTAATATATAATTATTAAAAACATATTTTTATAAAAAATATTAAACTCAATATAGAGATAAATATGAAAGATGATATATTATAGGGATAGGTAGTTAAAAAATCAAGTACACAACAAAAATAAAAGACTGATAGTTTGAAATGGCTAAGAAAAGATTTTATTCTTAGTTGCACAACTAGTGTGTAAAATGTAAATCAAAATTAGATAAGAGTGAAATCTTAGTTAAGAGAGAAAGTCTCACTCTTCAAGAACAAGAAATTTTTTGGAGACTCGAAGATTAAATTGTAATTTTGAGGCACTTAGAGACCTCTTTTGGAAAAAAATTTTGAAATTAGAAGATTAGTTATATAAAAAATCCAAAAAATATTAAACAAAATCATAAATAATATTAAAAAAAATAAAAAAGATCATATCTATGGTGAAGATCGGTCTAAAAATACTTTAAAATTAGATTAAAATAACAATTAATAATATTAAATGATATTTTACGTCAAAAATTAAATCACGCCAATTTTAGTCTCTATATCCGTCGCTAACAGTTTTTGCGACGGAATTTTTCGTCGCAAACATAAAAAAATACAATATTTTGTCGCAAAACCCGTTAGCGACCGAATTAGAGACGGATTTAGTCACACCCAATTTTGGACGTGACCCAGACACCAGATTGGTAATTTGTTTCAAAACTATGCCAAATTGATAATTTTTTTCCAAAAAAATACCACTTGGGTTCTTTTGCCTATCTTTCTCATAATGTTTCAACACCCACAGCACTTAACTCCCGTTTACTAAAACAGGAATACCATTTTAATATTTTGTATTATTGCAAAAAGTGTCCTTTTTTCTAATAAATAAAAGGTCTGGGTGCTCTTCGGTTCAACTTTTTCATATTGTGACACACTTTCCCGAGAAACGATCATTTGGGATATTTTTTTCCTTAATTAATATTTGAAAGTTTGTGTTGAATTATTATTAAAAAAGGGATAAATTGTAATATCTATTACAATTTTTGAATTAATATTACGACTTTAATTTTTAAAGTGGTAAAAATATTTTTTTAATAAAAATCATACAATATTATATGATTGTAGTTAATTTTTTAAAATTTATAACTTTAAAGTTATAAGATTTTTTTTTCATTTAAGGACTTGAAAGTCATTAAGTTTTTTTTTCACAATTTTAAATTTGTTTTAAGTTTTTTTGAAAAATTATATAAAAATATTAAATAAAACCATAGCAAAAATATATAGAGAATATTAAATAAAACTAAAAATTAAAATACATTTATTTATTAAATAATTAGATTAAAAAATTATTTGCAATTTTTAAAAAATATAAAAAAAATAGATTTAATCCTAAAAAATAAAAAAATTTAATAACTTTAAAGTCGTAAAAAGATAATTATTTCCACGATTTTAAAGTAGTAAATTTTAAAAAGAATTAATGAAGTCGTAAAATATTTTATAATTTCAATTAAAAAAATATTCATGCAACTTTAAAATCGTAAATTTTTTTAAAAATAATTGAATATAAAATATTTTATAACTTCAATTATAAAAAATTAAAAATCATAACATCATGTTACAACTTTCTCAGTTTTTATAATAATTCAAACGAATCCTTAAATAATTATATAAAAGAAAAAAAAAACTCAAATACTCATTTCGCTCAGTCGTTCCAAACCATTTAGTTAAAAGGCAAAAACTTTTGCCTGTGCTCAATGCGTCAATCTCCATTTGCAACTCAGTTCACATTTCACACGAAATGGAACCCTCACAAAATTTCATTTAATAAAAAACTACTTTCAAGACAAAACAAAAGGTGAGAAAAAAATATTTAAAAAACCACGCCACCTCAATTCTTATCTCTATTTTATCTCCGCAGATGATTCCACATGTAGACCTCATTTTTTAATATTCTTTCCTCCATCACTTTTTACATTTCTCTCAATAACCAGAACTACGATACTTTCTCATGGTAGCAAGAAATAAACAAATAACAACAAATGAACAATACTAGTACTTTAAAGTTTTCTTAAACTCTCGTGACTGATTTCATTTTATTTTTCACTCGTTTTAGTTTTAAGCTAAATTTGCGTAGACTTTTTTATAACAGCCATAAGCATTCACAGAAAAACATATCAATATGATAAAATAAATTAAGCCTTCAAATCAATTTGTACTTAACTCTTATAAAAGTTTATTTCAATTAATTTTTCCAAAATCTAAGGCATATATATTGATTTAAGCTTTAAACTTACACAAAAGCTTAGCATATTCTATTTTCTTTGTTGTTTATAAGTATTTGTAGTGTATTTTATTTTTTATATTTCACATCAATATTCAATAGGATCATTAATGCACCTTCTTCTGCTTTACTTTGCTTTTTTTTTTTTTGGAAGTTTCTAAGCTATGGCGGTTACGGATATTACGATGAACTTTCAGACCAACAGATAGTAACGAATAATAATGAAATAAAAAGAGAGGAGGAAAGTGGGAAAAACAAACCTTGATCCCCTGCTTAATCTGCTCGGCTTGGACGCGCTTGTCGAGATCGGCAACCATGCGGAAGCGGCGGCGGTGGTTTTTGACGAGAGTGACGGCGGATCTCCATCGGCGGAGGGCTTCGACGGAGGGATTTTTGTGCTGGAGCTCGAAATCCTTGAGGAGAGTTCTCTCCATATTCTATGGAATGGATCGGAATGGATCGGAATTGGAATTGGAATCGGAATCGGAATCGGAATCGGAATCAGAAGGAGGATAAAAAGAGGTGTTGATTTTTCAAAGAGGCCAGCGAGGGAAGCGGCGAGGGAAGTCTCGCGCGTTTTGTGGCGCAGTAGTGGAATACGTATAAATAAATGGAATGGGGGGGAAGATGTGTCTGCGTCTCCGCGATAACCACTAAAGGAAAAACAAAGAGTTACACTCTTAATTAAATGAAGCTCCAGACAAATTCCGACAAATTGATATGGACGACTTTATTGATACGTTCGATAGGACGAAAGAAAACAGAGAAAAAAATATGGATGATAATATAATTTTATTTTTTTTTGGATTAAGAGAAAATAAAATTTGATTTATAAAAAAATTAATTTTTCTTTTCTTCTACTTTCTTTTCCATTTAAATTTTAATCTTTTTTTCACCCTCTTTCTCCCATTTCAAACATTGAAGAGGGTATACGTACTTTCGCAACTATTAGTGCCTTTAAGCATTAATTAAAGAATTAAAAATAGTAAAATGTATAAAATTATATTATTTATAAAAAATTATTTTTTATGAATTGTATAATAAATATTTTTTAATTTTTTAACTAATATATTAATGACATGGTTACCAAAACCCATATACTTAAAAGCCAAAGGGATATCATACCAGCTGCTTTGCTTGCCTGCTATTGGGGCTCACATTTATTTTTGTTTCAAAATAATTATTCTAGTTCATCTTAAATATAAAAAAATGACAAATTAATTAAAAAATTAGTTAATTTTATTTAATTGTATCATTTTTAATTAAAAAGTATTTTTTAATTTATCTTTAATAGAACTTGTATTAGAATAAGAAATAATCAATAAAATTAATATTTCAATTAAATAATTAATATTTTAAAAATAATAATGTTAAATAAGATAAAGTTAATAAAAAAATTTACTATACTTAAAAATATATATTATATTTGAGACATTTGGAGTAATGTTTAGGGGATGCCCGGCTTCTCTGCTTGACTGCTACTGCGGCTCACATTTATTTTGTTTCAAAGTAAATAATGTTATGCATGTTATGTTTAAAACAAAATCTTTGATTTTTTAGGTTTTTTTAGTCTTTTTAAGTTTTTTTTTTAAATGTTTTTCTTCGTTATTTTTAAGTTAATATCATTAATTTTTATATTTAAAATAATTAATTTTAACAAAATAACGGTTAAAAACTAGAATAATATTTAAATTAATTATATTATCATAAATATAAATAATATAAACATTGTGAAGTTAAAAATTGTTACAAATTTTTTTATAAAGTTTTTAAAAAATAGGTTAACTTATAATTTTGGTCCCTCTTTAATTTTTTATTCATAATTTTGGTTCTTTTATTTTTTCTCAATGTTAGTCTTGTTGTTTTTTAAAATGTAATTTTAATTCAATCATCAATATTTCATATATTTATTTCTTTTATATTTTTATTAATTAAATTATTCTTTTATTACAAACTTATTATAACTTAAAATAATAATTAAGTTATCTTTCAAATAACACTCAAATACTTAATCTAGAAAAAGGGAAAAGAAAAATGATCTCTACAACAAATATGACTAAAAAGGAAAAAAATTTGAAACTAGAAAAAATAAATAACAGTTAAATGACATTATTTATTTAATTAAAACCTAAATAAAAATAAAAATAATATATTAAAAAAATTGAAAAAAAAATGGAGAGGGAACACAATCATATATTCATATGTACATTCGTCTTTATTCTCTACCAAAACAGAGCATAAGTCTCGCCATCTTAACATGTATTGTATGCTCATGGGCGAGTTTAGGAGGCAAGAAGTGGCCTTGACTCCATCCTCTCTCAAGATCTTTTGTATATCGACAAGAAGAAAATAAAAATAAAAATAAAAATAAATATTCATAGAAAAAATATAATAAAATAGAGTATTAAACTAATATTTATTTCATTTTCTGTTAGTACTAAATTTTATCTCTAATTTTACATATAAAATTAATAATATGTTTTTTGTGAAATTTTTTATTTATTAAATAATAATTTATTATAAATTACATAATTAAATAATTGTGTAAAAAAAATCGACCATCTTTTAATGCATGTTTGGGTTCGTCCCTGCATATGCTTTAGTCAATGTTTTGTTTTTTTATGTAACATTTTGTTATTACAATCATATTTTTCATTAGAGTACGTTCTCATTTTAATCTTTGAAATTAACTTTGAGTCTTTGTTTTTTCTACTGAAAAAATTCCTGAAGAGAAAGTTTTCCTTATCAAACGGACCCTAACTCCTAAGGGTAGATACAAATTATAAATTCAGAAAGCACAACCCAAATAGCGATTTTATTATTTGATGGAAAAGTCAGCACATATATAACATGATTGAGTAATCAAATCTACTTAACTTTAAGGCAGTATGAAACTTGATTGAAGTAATCAAATCTACTTTTTATGCAAAACGATTATTATATTACATTTTTTACTATTTAATACTTTCTTTTAGACCCACTTTAATAATGTATTTGGTTTTATATATGGAACTCCTAAACTATAGTTAGGGTAGAAATATAACAATCATATTTTTCACATTCTTTCAGAACACCTCTCATAACAGGGAAAATATTTAGAGAGAGAGAAGAAATGTGTAATAAAATAAATGATACAATTGAGAGATAGAAATAGTGAGTTATAAAGAATGTTATAAAAATAATGAATAAGAATAAAATTACTTAAAAATTATAAGATTTAGAACTTTCTAAAACATTTTTTATTTCTTTTTAATCACAATAATTTTCTAAAAATAATGAATAAGAGCAGACATGTTATATATATATATATATATATATATATATATATATATATATATATAAATTGAAGAGCAGCCACAGCCCACATGTCAAAAGTTAAGGAAGGAACCAATTCATTTTTCCATTTTTATGTGATGAAAAGCAGCCATATGTCAAAGTAGTCTGAATCAGTATTTTGAAAATCAGATTCGACTAAACTATTCGACTAAAAAATGGTGAATTGGTTTAGAGTCCGATTTAAATAAACTATAATTAGTAATAAGAACAAAACAAACAAAATAGTAAAAATCTGCAAAAACAAATTGGTTCACAACGAAACAATGAAGAATGCTTAATTTGACAATGTTTTAAATTTTCCTTTTGAAAAAATAAAATTAAATCAACTTAAAATAATACTTATTTTTTTATTCTATATATAAACTTATCATTCTTAATGAAAATTATTGTGTATTGTTAAAACTAAAATTAAATATTATAGAATATTTTATTTAAATTTGTGTGTACTTTAAATGTTGAAAATCAATACAATATTTACTTTTTAGTGTAATAAAATTATAATAATATTATTCAATTATTATTTTATTAGTATTAATTTAACCATATTTTAATAATGGTCGCTGTAATCTTAAATCTTAAATTAACGTCTTAACAAATTCAAAGACGAATCTGATTTTAAAATATTGGTTTGTACTCACCTATTGCCAACAAAACCTCTTAACCAATTTTGTCTTTTAATTTACTGTGTTATAACGCTTGACCCTCTTTTCTGTGATAAGGTGCTGTACCTTACAATTGACGACTAGTTAATCATCAATCAATGGGGCAATTGTGTTAATAAAACCATACCATTGCTTAAATTAGATAAACTTATTCCCTTCCAAGTTCCCATTATTAGAGTTACTCAATTACCCAATGCATATATATATATATATATATATATATATATATACACACACACACGCTCGCGCTGAAATGACAAAAAAGAGTAATTTTACTTCAAAATTATTAAATTAAATTAAATTTTAAATTAATATTCAGAAAAAATAAATAATAGATTATTCTACGACTTTTCAATTGAAAATCATGAATTGTATTATGATTTTTTTTTCTTTTTTCATTAATGTAGTAAAAAATTTACAAATTTCAAATTTTTTTAACATGACTTTAAATAGTAAGAAAGTTTTTTTTTTTTTCCATTGAAGTAATAAAACATTGTAAGACTTAGTTTTTATTTTTTATTTTTTAGTACAACTTTAAAGTTGTGAGAGTATTTTTTTTCTTTCTTTTTCAAAAGATTTGCAAATTATTTACGACTTCAAAGTTATAAATAATTTTTTTATTTTATTTATTTAACAAATTAATGTGTATTCTTTTTTAGTTTTATTTAATACTTTATATATTATTTTATTTAATATATTTTTTATATTTTTACTAATATTAAGGATGATTATTTTTTTATAAATTAAAAAATTAATATAAAAGGCTTAAATTTAAATAAAATAATTAAAATATTCATATAATTAAATTGATGATTAATATTATTTTTAAATAATCGAGAATTGAATGACATAACCATAATACATGTTCATACAAACAAGTTAATGACTAATATTATTTTTACTTTTTTATTATATATGTTTGTGTTAAATTTGTATTATTCATTTTATATTAATGTATTATATTATTTTTATTTTAACAACTACTTTTATTATCAAATTATTTATGTAGTTAATATTAAAATAATTTATAAAATAAAATTAATTAATACTATTATACTAAATTATTAATTTACTTAATAATAATTATAAAAATTAATTACATTTTTAAGAAAAATTAATATTATTTAAAATTATAGGTTAATATTATTTTTTAATATTAGTAATAAATTTTTTAAATATTTTTGTTAAATAAAATACATTTAATATTTTTATTTAAATTTAAGTCTTTTATATTATTTTTTAATTTACAAAATAAATAATAATCCTTAACATATGTATAAAATATAGAAAATATATTAAATAAAATAATATAAAAATGGAAAAAATATTAAACAAAATAATATAAAAAATATAGAAAATCTAAAATAAAATTAAAAAACATGCATTAATTCATTAAATTATTAAAAAAAGAAAAAAAATCCTATGACTTTAATATCGTATTAAAAAATAAAAATTTAAAGTAAGAAAGTATTTTGCAACTATAATAAAAAAAATCTCTTACAACTTTAAAGTCATGAAAAAAATGGAAAAAATAAAAATTAAAATCATAATTTTTTTACTACTTTAATAAAAAAAAATCATAACACAATTTACAATTTTCTATTCATAAGTCATACATTAATAACCTATGACTTATTCCTTTATGAGTATTACTTATAATTTTACCTTTATTTGATAATTTTGAAAGAAAAAAAAAGTCTTTTCCGTCATTTCGTTGTGACATGCTAATTCACATTATGTCACGTGCCTCTGAACAATCTTTCACTTATATATACAGGAAGAGCATCCATATAAGAACTAGTCCAATGAAGAAGTATATATTAACATAATGTTAGTTTCGAGTTATATTAAATTCCGTTTTTTTAATTAAAATTTTAAGTTTGATTCTTATAAGTTAAAAAAAAATTGAAAGATTTTTTTTTTACTAAAAATGATTTCAATTAAATTTTTTGACAGAAATTAATTCGTTACAAAATTGTTAAATACTCTGAAATTGATGATAAAAAAATTTTAAATAGATGTATGATATTGTCCCTTGTTTGTATCCTGCAGACCCAATAGACTTTAATGAATTATTTGCAAAATTGCATGTGACTGATCTATTCAAAAGAAGCCAGCTACCTGCCCATACAAGGGCATCTTTTTATTTTCGGCTTTCATCCACATGCAATAGCACATGTGCGTATGTAGCCGGGATTAATCTTCATAAAACAATTATTTTAAAAATATTTTCAAGATCTTGATACGAAAATATTATCCTTTTAAAATAAAATGAACAAATAAATAAGATTAAAAATGCTTTAAATTATAATGAAAGTTGTTTTTTGGTTATTCAAATAATAAAAAAGTAATGCATATTATAACATGCTAAAAACCACATGGTGTATAGATCAATTAGCATTAATCAGAGGTCTCGAAATAAATGATTTTACTAAATTAAAATATGATTGTCTCTAATAAAAAATATTATAGTTAGGAGTAAAAATGAGCTAGTTTAAAATAATTAAAGCTTAAATTTGATTTATTTAATTCATTTATAACTTAATTATTTTAAATTTGTGAATTTTTTTCTTAAATTATATTTTAAATTTATCAATTTAATATTTAATAAAAACATTTTAAAGCTAGCTGATAACTTACGTATAAAATTAAGTGTTAGACATATGGTGTGATATTGTAGAATTTATGTATATAAAAGAGTAATTATGTCAAGTTTGTAAAGTTTGAATTTGACTCATTTAAATAATAAGTCCAATATAAAATTATGCTTATTTATTTAATAAAACAAATAACTTTGATTGAGCATTTAACGATAAAATTTAAGTAATTCATGAATAATTTAACTTATTTACACTCTAATTGTGGTTAGGGACAGATAGAAAGGGGCATAAGGGGGTCCTAGTCCCCCTCCCTCGAGATCT
This sequence comes from Glycine latifolia, assembly GCA_013407115.1. Lineage (NCBI taxonomy): Eukaryota > Viridiplantae > Streptophyta > Magnoliopsida > Fabales > Fabaceae > Glycine > Glycine latifolia. The sequence goes on from CM023943.1 coordinate 22,670,948, forward strand.
TATGATTGTTAAAGTCATTGTAACTTGGTTTGTACAACTATTGGTTTTGTTAATTTGCTAAAAAATAGTTAGGTTGTTTTTTCTTACTCATAGTCCTGATAGGTTGATAGCTATTAGTGGCTCACCTTCTCATTTTTATATAAACTAGTTTTTATTCCCTTATTAAAAATAAGAAGGAATAATATAGATTTTATTTTAGAGTTATTTTTCTTCTAACTTTTTGAAACTTTTTAGATGATTGATTCCACAGGTGTTTTACAGATATATTCATGTTAGTGTGATTACTTAATTATATGAAATTATGATTGATTCTATAGTATAATAATAAGTATTATGTAATTATACGAGATTATGTTATTTTATTTTTTGACAATCATGTCAATTAAATTAATTTTGTATATTTTCCTTTATTAATTAGTTTATGCTCTCTCTATACATATGACCAGCATTGCATTATTATATAAATTAGTAAGCAATACATCTTTTACTTCATTTCATGTACCTACTTTTTACTAATACTTTGCATTATATTTTTTAAAGTATTCTTTTTTAATTATTGTGTATTCTGGATCACAAAAAGAAAAGAATAAAATTTAATCCCCTTTAACAAAGTTTCGAATTATTCCCTTCTTACACTTTCATCTATCACCCAATAGATGTTGTTTTTAACAGTAGTTTAATTTCTATAACTATTAGTAAAGATAATTATCCATTATGATGTGCACATTTTATATTCTTAAAATATCATTCTATAAAAATATATAATTACTTTTATTTCTTTGAACCTTCGGTTGTCACTATTTTCTTTAACTATTTTTCTTTTTTATTTTTAAAATACAGATATTTCAGCTAGTTATAATAAAGCTGATGATGATGATATATTGTGGTATTGATGATAATAAGTCAATAATGATACTTGAATAAAAAATTTAATTCTTATAAAATTAGCCTTTTATTTTACCCTTGAGATATTAAGATTTTCAAAGTAGTCTTTATAAGTTCGTTTTCAAATCAACATCTTACACAAACCTTATTCTACCATCACGACATTTTAATTTAATATGATGAAGACCATAGTATGGCCGAGTAATGTAGACTAAAATCACCATTGTCCACACAAAATTGGCAATAGGAGAAATCAGCAAAGCTACAATTCAGACTCTACCAACAAAATTGTTAATGGCCACAACAAATTAAGCCACAGTCTCTTTTATCTTCTAGAGACAACATTATTTTGCTTCCAAGAGTTTTTGTTTTTGTTTGAGCATTCAACAACTCTTCAGTCGCACCAAGAGTCATCTTTCCAACATAAAAAGAAGAAAAAAAGAGTCATTTTTCTAGCACATGCCACACAACCTTCATCTTCTAGCTAGGAAAGAACAAATCAGGAAAACAACAATGAAGTATGGAACTAGAGCTGGAAAATTCTAATTTGGGCATTGATGATAAAACAATAATACTCTACTTACCAGTATGGATCTGGTGTATGACGTTAGAACCCTTGTCCTTCTTGTACGTACAACTGTGTATAGTTCTAAAGTCTTTTTAATTTAAGGAAATAAAGTCCTACATCAGATTAGACAAGAGAAAAATTCTCTTAAACTTTATGTATTAGCATTCACCTTACAGGAGTTTGAGAATGAAATATTTCACTAGAATGAAGAAGATTTGAGTTGTCAATTTGAAAAGGAAAACTTAGGTATAGTGCTTCATTAGTGTTCTCCATTTTAAAGTAGTGTATGATAGTGGAGTTAACTTTTTGCTGCTACAAATATTGATTTTATTTTAAATTTTGTCATTAACTGTTAAAGTTGTTTTAGAGTAACTTACACTTTTTTAAGAGATATTTAAATTACACTCCTTTTTCTTTTCATTTTAATATATATATTATTTTTAGATAAAAATGTAAAGTGCACTTTAATAATTTTCAATACAAATCTATATCTTAATAATGTTAAATAATTATGAATATGTCTTTCAATGATATAATTTTATCTTCTACAGCTTTCAGTCTTATAATCTTATTAGTAACTAATTTGAATATCTTATTATTGATTTTAATATTTTAAAAGGTAAAATGAAGTGTTAAATATTTTTATTATTATCAACATATTGTTATAATTTGTTCGGATCTGAATTGGGAATCCACGTCCGGATTTTTTCAAGGAGTAGAAACAACTCAAGCAAAGGCATATATGCTGGGTAGGAGGGGGGCATACAGTTTGGTAAGTCAAATGTTGGAGAACACTTAGTTTTATTTGGGATGATGTGTGCTCTAAATAGAATGTAACCAAGTTTGTAACAGGGCATCTACCTCTGATGCTGTTTCAATGATTTAATACAAAACTTAATTTGCTTATATAAAAAAAATAAACAGCTCAAACAAGTATTACTTACTTTTGATTTTACGCACATTGGATGCTCCAAAAGTTAATGTCAACATGTGATTAGTCTAAGCATAAATGAACTCGGATATCTCAAGTAAAATTTCAAATTATTATCTTGTGATTGAAAAAAAAAACTCATTATATAAGGCCAGTCATGTTTTATATTAGAAATTATTCATCTATAGAATCAATGGATATTCTACACTTATAACATAATTAAAAAAATTACCTTTATTATTGGCTTTGAAATTACATTTAAAATCTTGATTTCATCTTTTTAAGGTCATCAAATTAATAATAAATGTCCAAAACTATCTGATAATTATTGAGAAATATCCTGGAAAATAAAAATATATTTTATTAGAATAGTCTTAAATAGTGCAATTCATAAAAAAAATAGTCTCAAATATAACACAATTATTATTTTAAAAAAGACAATATATTTGTAAAATAAAAATAAAAAAAATACAATATAAGTAAAAAAAGGAATAATACAATTTACTCCATCATCCTGTGGAGTAAAGAAAACATCAGAAACAAAAAACCTCCATCATCTTGACATTTATTCAACATATCAATTATTCGTTAATCTTTTTTTATCAAGTTATAAGTAGTATTTACAAACTTTATTATGATGATCAAATCTTTAAAATCTTATTTAAGAAATTTAAATTCAGTTCTACTATTCAGTTATTATATTTTCTTCTTCTAGTTAAACATAATATGTAAATTTTGATCACAAATTCTTGCTGAAATTAACGAGATTCTCTGACCTAATAAAGAGATGTGTCTTTCTTTAATCTAAACTTTTGCTAACTTTATTTCCACTCAATCTAATATTTCTGTCCATTGTTGTTAACATATCTTATTCCAACTCCATTTTTCTACACTAGCTTAACGTGGCCTAGATTTTATTAACCCACACGAGGCTACATATTTTTCTTGCTGTATTTTCTAAAGGTCCTTTCGTACCATTGACACTGCCGAAGCACGAGTCATGAGTGCAACCAAGCATCCTTTCCACATAGATGATACATTCCTTAAAAAAAAAAATTATTAGTTAAAATTATTTTTAAAAATATATTTTTTAGATTTCATTTATTATTCAATGAATTTTTATTTTATAATTTTAATAAATTTTAATTCATAATAAAAAATATTATAAAAATATGTCATGCTAGTTCTTTTCGTCGTATCATTAATTGTCCATGTTGAAGAGAAAGGGAGCATGGACGTAGATTCTGGGTTCTCGAGTCATGAAATTAGATAATTTCATGTATATTTGTGTGACAGAGTAATGAACTGTCTTTAATAGTCTAATTTCAAAATTAGTATTTTTTTATTTCATGATAATTATAGAAAAAAATTATTTTAATTTTTTATGTGATATTAATTATTATTATTTTACTTAAATTTCTTATAATATTAAAAATATTAACAATATGAGCTAAGAAAATAATAATAAGATTAATTTTATAATATTGTTACTTTTTTTATTTATTTAATCATTCTATAAGTAAAAAAATATCTTAAAATAATTATTACTTTAATTTCTCAATATAATAATACTTACTTTTTAACATATATTTTTTATAATATTAATAATATAAGCTTAAAAAATAATAAGATTATTTTATAATATTATCTATTTATTTATTAATCTTTTATCTGTGTAAAACATCTAATGGAGGCGAGAAAGTACAAAATGACTAGTCGTGCATGTCATACTAATAGACTTCTTGTTATTCTTCCGAGGACTGTATCTAACAGTAACGACTAAAGAGGATGTGACTATGTGAGTCGAGAAAAAAAATTGATATGTAATAGAAATATGCAAGGATAAAAAGATATATATATATATTTCTAAAAATTAATAATGTTTTCTCTTTGATTCAAATTTTAATTTTTTTTTTCTTTCCTTTCCACTCTCTTTCTCCTATTTCAAACATAGGTTTAGGCTGGCTTGACTATAAAAAAAAAAAAAACACATTATTATTTTTATAGAGATTATTGTTATACAGTTTATATTTTATACTATACACCAATAGGATATGTAGCTAATAACTACATGTTAACTACTATTCACCAAGAAATACCAAAACGTACCACACATAATAGTATGTATTATGAAAGAACTATTAAAACAACTGATAATCATAAATTTATCAAAGAATCTTCTTGCTTATCATTTTAATTGATAGTAATAGTAGTTTCTCAAAATCTCCTTAAAGCATTGTTTATTTGAAATAATTTTAATATCTCGTTAAAAATTAAAAATAAAAGGTTAATTTTGTAAAATTATTATTTTTAATATATTTATTATTATTTTTTGTTTGTATGATACTCTTTTTCATTTTTAATTATAAGACTCTTTCAACTAATTCAAATTTTTTTAAAAAATAGTTAATTTAGTTAATCACATTAAATTTGTTAATTATTTGTATTATCATTCCAAAATTAGTCTTTTTATCTCTATATTTATTTAATTATTTTTTATTAATGTTTGAAGAGAGAATAATTAAGTAATAATATGTAAAAAAATGATCTTATAAATAGGAACATATGATAAAAAGGGACAAATAATTTTTAAAAAATGATCTTATAATTAAAAAAAATACAACTTAGTACGATACTTGTTTTGTTAGAGAATATAATTTTGAAATGGAGCAAATACTACTAATAAAGATGAAGCTTTGGAAAAAGTATGTTAGAATTGCCTCCAACAAATAATACAAATATGCACCTTAGACTTCAAAATTCCTAAAATTAGTTTTCATGGAGATGAGTGCAACTTTACTTTGAGTCCATGAGCAGTCACAGAGGATGAGATGTCAGATGACATTAAATCCAATCCGTAAAAGTCTAAAAGCCCATGTGGAGTTTGGAACTAGTTAAGCTTATTTATTATCTGTTGAAAAAAGGAAAAAAAGATTATCTTAATTTGTCTATATTTTTAAATTTATGTAATTCATCTGTCTTTTTTAAAATTTAAAATAACATTAATTATCATTTTTTAATATTGTTTTTATTTCATCTATTTTTTAACTGTTTTACGTATTTACTATAATTAAGAAAGAAATGATATTAGAATTTAAACTGAAATTTAAAATTAAGTTTGATATAAATTAAAATATTATATTTCTTTGCGTTTTATCTTTCAAATAAACAAATGAGAAAAAAAAATTGTGTGCTAAATATTAGTCCAGACCCACTCTTAAAGCCCACCCAAGCCCGCCGAATATGCAACAATTAAAAAATGGGTGAGAAGTGAGACACCACTAAGAGACCAGAATTTTTTCTTCTAAATTACAGGTATTCTCCACAAGGGACAATCCTTTTCGAACCCAGTATGATTCCTATAGGCGCGGCAAAGTTAGAAACCGTATTAATAGCTATGGAGTAATCTGATTCTAGAATTATATTCTAAAACCTCTTCCCCATGCTATGTTTAGACCATGAAAGAGTCCCCATAGCTCAGCCAAATTGATGGAACATTCGCCTAATCTGACAGCATTAGCCAGAATGAAATTGACCAAAACCAAATCAAATGGTCACGAATAACTCCTCCACACCCAGCTAATCTGTTATCTCCTGAAGCACTATCATCATAGTTGACTTTTATAGTTCCAAATTTTGGTTTGCTCTCAAACCAATATCTTAATCCTTCAGAGAAAAAAATACTTCAGCAACTGAATATTAGGAGCAGCATGTATCACATTTTTAATCTTATCCGGGCATCTTGGACAAAAGGGAAGGAAGCAATATATTAGGCACCTGGATTCTTTGGTCATAAGACAATTCTTGGCAATCTTCCACAGCAGTAATTAATTTCACTGTGAGGGCTATTCCACTGCCAAGCTAAAGAGAATAAGGTAAAATGAATTAAGTTAATCCCACAAGTTAAGATCAACTTATAGAAGTTCTCGTATCTAACTTCTACAAAAGTTGAGGTGCATATCATTTACAAAAGAAAGTAAGAAACATTATTCTACATTTTACTAATCAGTTTACTTATGGGACCAAACTCTCAAAAACATTGACTAAAATATGAGTAATCATTGATCAAGAATGTGTCTCTGATGATTCCCTCAATGACCCTTCTTTTGCCACAAATGCTGCTTCACCTTTCTTCAACCAGTTCACGTACTGCTCTTGCTCTCTTTTGTGTAGGTGGTGGAGAAGGAAATTGGTCAGACTTACTCCAATGCCCTTGGCTATCAGGTATTCCTTGAGAGCATCTTGCAACTCATCATCCAATGTGCTTCACATGGATAAAGATAAGACAATGAAAAAGTATTAGTAAGAAGACCCATATAACTTATAGGGTGAGTTTGTTTAAACTTAAAAAAAGTAACTTTAAAATAAGCACTTTTTTTAAAATGTTTTTTTAAGTAGTTTAAAACAAACACATCAGAAAAGTAGAAATATGCTTATTTTATTAAAAAGAACACTTATTTGAAAAAATAACCTTAAACAAACTGACCAAATAATGCTTTACTAAAATGATGATGCTAAAAACCAGCTTATGGGTGTTGATTTGATGAAGTCATAAAACTAATAAGGAAATGCATGCTTGTTAGTCAAGCCGGTTTAACTTTCTAAAGAACATGAAAACAAGTTCTTCATTTTAGCACAGTTTAAATTCTCACAGGCTTAGTTTTATGATTTTATCAAACTACGGGCCTAACCAGTTCAGAAGATGAGTAGCCAAAATGCATACAGTAACAGTTAAATGGCTTGCTTAGTTGCTCCAAATTTATCAGCAAGAACTAGAGTCAAAATGAGTAATCCTATGAAAATGTATTTCTACTATCTAATCCATCAGGAGTATTGGTTGCAGCATGCCATCTAAAAATAAAAGCCATGTCAACACTCAAGGTCCATAAAGGATAGATGCTTAAATAGACAGTTAGGTAGAGAGGTCTTGGTTATGAAGCCAAGGTACATAAAAAGATAGAAGGATAAGCAGAAGTCCTGGGAGATTAAGTGTGTGTTTGGAAATCCATTATTTTCAATTTAATGCAATTCCAACACCCACATTGCTTTTATGTTTGTGCATTGGAATGTGTAAAACCTCCATTTTAACGCCAACCAAACAGGTTTCCAAACACATTATAGTACAGTGATTATATGATAGTAACACTTGCAGCATAAAAGAACTAGAAAATTATGAAGCACAAACACTTCTCTTTATTATATTTTTATCATAGAAAAAACATAGAAGGTTGGTTTAAAAAAGTGAATATACTATCAAATTAGATATTTTGTTATGTATCTCATATTTCATTTCATTAGAGTCTCTCTCTTTGTGTGTATGTGGTATCCAAGGGTTCTTTTCTATATTTTAGCCATTAGCCAATAGCCGTGTTAGAGTGTCTGTGTCTGTGTCATGTTTGATGTCTGTTAGATTCTATGCTTTATAGCTAGAAATATGTTACATAGGGATACAGTGTGCAATTTTTTTATCAGCAAAGATAGAATATATTGGTACCAGTGGTACCAAAAAAGATCATATTACAATAAAAAAAAAAGGTGAAGGCTTCAGTACATAGCCTAACATTTCCCTCAGCCAACACCAATACTAGAATTAGATGCAAAAGAAACTTCAAGTTAGACTACTTAACTATGCATCATTTATGTGCCTGCATATCAGTCCCTTTCTAATCCAAAGCATCAAAGAACCTACATGGCCTATCGTACCAGAATTCTCCATCAGCAGAGAGTATTACAGTATTGCCTGAATGAAATAAGCTATCAGCATTACAAAAATTAAGCACAAACCATCAGGCTACCTAACTGAAGAATCATTTATATGACTACATACGATCCCTATTTAGTAATATATCACTGATCTCGCTTGGTTTTCCTGACAACTCAGCTCTCCATCCGCAAAACATTAACAGAATAATCTGTGTAGGGTATATATACTGTAAGCTAGAACTGTTACCCTCAAACATCATAATGTTCACCTGTTCTTGCATTAGTTCATGACTCAATAATCTTCAGACACAATGGTGGTTGTGATGACCATTTGAAAAAGGAGTGTGAGAAAGATCTTGTTTTCTGTTTTAACCATTTCCATGGTCTGATCTTGATAAGGTCCAGCACTTGCTCGGCATTCAAAACTGCCTTGTTCCTGTGAAACCATAATGCCCATATCACTGCTGCCCATACTGTCCACCATGCTGCTTTTTTCTTCCTTCCCACACATATACCAGTATGCTGACTAAAGTGTGCCTTAGTGTCTATTGGCATAGCTATTTCCAGATTTGCCCACTTATAAACGCTCTTCCAAACCTGGCGCGAGCAATTGCTCTCAAACAATAAATGTACAATAGACTCTTCAGTTTGATTGCAAAGCGTGCACATGTAGTCATTGTTTTCCATCACAATGCGTCTCTTTTTAAGAACTCCCTTTGTCTGCACCCTATCTAAGACCACCTTCCAAATGAAAGTTAATACTTTTGAAGGCGCTGGTATAGACCATAGATTCTTAAAGAAATCAGATTCCTCATTGTAACTTTGCTGTTGCAATGTCTCATAACCTTCCTTAACAGAGTAGGATTTTGACTTGCTCCCTTTTCATAGCCTTTCAGGGACTTTTTTTTATTTATATTTTGTTAAATCTAAGAATTAGAGTGACAGCGAATAACAATTTCAGGAATTAAATTGGCAATTTACTCTAATCTATAACATGAATCCAATCTTTGTTCATCTTCAATCAGCCAGCACTGAATGTATCAACAACAACATTCTAAACTCAATACAAATCGACTTGCACTCAAACTAGAAAACCAAAAATGTTAGAACATAGATTATAGTACCAGCTTACCGGAATAAAGGGCCTCTGTAAATGGAAGTGCTGAGATATGTAGATGATTTGAGATAATAAGCATTGTAGATGTCAAAATCAGAGCCCTTATCAGTTTCTTCATAAACATCACAATCAAACTGTACCATGGAGCCCAATGCCGGCTTTTTCACACAAACTTTCATAAAAGCTTCCCTCGGAAAAACAAGGTCTTTCACATAGTTGGGAGGTCCCAGAATAGCAGAGATTGCAACTTCCTCACCTGAATCGAATTTTCTTCGTAAAACCACATCTTTGGAACTGGGTGAGGTTGGGTCCACCACAAAGTCCCCTAAGGAACCACTTTGAGCATTCTGCAGCACCATTGAAAATGTGTAAGTGTCATGTGTGTGGCAACTGAAGATATTGAGTGTTATGAAGTGGAAAAAAAAAAGTGCATTTTACTATCATGAAGGAAGGAATCTTGAAATTTAATCTCGGAGTGTGAGAACCTGAAAATGATTGGAGGCAAGCTCGAATTGAATCTCGGTTTTGAAGCACTTGAGCAATTCAAGATCTTGAAGATGTTTTCGTTGCGTGTCGCAGAAATGTCGAAGATGTGTTATACGCTGCTTCAGCTCTCTATACAACTCCGTCCTACGGCACATCATCGTTTTCCCAACCAAGTTTGATCTTCGGAGGAGGCGCTGCCTCTACTCTCTCTCGATATTTCAAATGCTTTTTGTTTTCAAAGTGTGTTTTTTTTCCTCTAAGAGTATACACATAATCTTTTTCTTCTTGATTAAATTGTTTTTTAAATACTAACTATGTTAATTTTATAATACTCAATTATATAATTAACTAATATTAAAAATAGTTAATTTAATTGATAATATTAAATTTATCTTAAATTTATATACTTTTTTTCAAAAAGAGTTTTGCATTCAAAATTAATTAATACATTCAATAAAATAATGCGCGAGATAATATGAATTAAATCTTGTATAAAAATAAGTTTAAAAAGTTGATAAAATTTTCTTTTTTTTTATAAAAAAAAGTTGTATTAAAGAGTCTTAGCTTAATTGTGAATTTCTTAGTATTTATCTTCAATTGAATAATAAAATGGTAAAATTAAAATTCTCTTAATTTTTTATTTATAATTTTGATTCCCTAATTCTTAATTATAACATTTGATTTCTTAATTTTATAAATTAAAAATTTTGATTCTCTTTGATAAATTATTAATAAATATTTTTTTGATTTATAAAATTAATTTAAAATCACTAATTACTAAAAAATTTAATAAAAATTATTAACTATAATCCTCTATAAATATTATACTGTGTTTCTTCTCTTCTATACAAACATTTCTTTCACATTTATGATCGTGAGCAAATTCATCGAAAACAATATCATATTAGGGTTGATAACTTTTTATTAAAGTTATTTGATAATTAGGAATTTTTAAAATTTATAATTAATTTAATAACTTTTTTAATTATAATTATTAGTTAATAATTTAGTAGGAGATCAAAATCGTCAATTTATAAATCTGGGACTAAATATTACAATTAAAAATTATGCAACTCAAATTATGGATTTAAAAAAAGGGATTAAAATACAATTTAAAAAAGTTATTTTTTAAATAAATATTAAAATAAAGTAACAGTACATGTATTTTTTAGGGTTAATAAAGTAAAGTAACAGTGCATATATCTTCTGACGTGTTTGCAACCGTCGGACGTCCACGCTGCTGCTCTGCGCCGCCGTCGCCGATTGCGCCTCTGTTTTGCGAACTGAACTACACTTCTCCTTATTCCCAAGGTTTCTCTTTTTTGTTCACTTCTCTCATCTATCATTTTCATTCTTCATTTGGTCTCACAGCTCTTTTGTGTGTTAGTGGTTTGTGCTCTGTTCTCTTCTTTATCTATGTTTGTTTATGCATATTAGGTATAATAGGTAGGAATGTAGAGTTTTTAACCCCTCCTGGTTCTATAGAATCTCGAGTTTAACAACGTTGCTGCCAAGTGCCAACAATCCTGACAGCTGTTTTTTTTGGTCCCTCGTTGATATTTTAAATTACAGCTTTTGATCTATGGAAGGCTCTTCAAGTGAAGATAGTAATGATGAAGTCTATTTGCATAATGCAAGGGAAGAGGAGCTTGGCTCTTCATCTGGTTCTATACCCAAATTGCAGTTCAGGTCAAGCATATATACATTGTAAATTAGTACTCACTAGTGAAGATATCTTTGTTTCCCATGCTAAAGTTAGATTTTTCAAAGTGAACATTATGCATTTCATTTACCAGGAACGTGCAATCCAAAGGTTGTTGGAATCGGTGGTGAATTTATAACAATAATCAAGGGGATACCAATGGTGTTTGCACATTTAGTGGCGGGGTTCGGGGATAGTGCTTCCGAAAATTTTTTTTGTAAAAAAAATTTAAATGAACAAACAATTATAAAACATAATCTAAATGAATAAAAAAAATAGTCATATCAAATTACTGTTCTAGATTGAATAGAACAATGAAAACAATCAATTGACCAAATTACTAGTTAGTTGGTTCCCAAGTAATTTGGAATTTTGAACAATACTGTCAATACATACATTATTTCGCATGATCTTGTAAGTATAATATACTTTAAAATATTAACAATTTGCTTATCCTAAAGTTTCATGCCCAGTAAAACAGAACAGAGAGATTTCATTCGAATGATTCGAATTAAAAACTATCAAGGTATGAGGTATCATGCTTTACGGGGAAAAATATTTGGGAATGAAAGCTTATATTATCTCTTGAAAAACAAAACAAATGCAAAATTGAAAACAAAACACCTTTTCCCAATCGGCCAATCCCACTTTCAAATGCATCATGGAAAATGAAGCAGTAATCTTACAAACCCCAAAACAATGCAGATCGAAAAGAGAAAACCCCAAAATGGATAGCATAAAAATAACCATAAAAATATCATAATAAAAAAAAACAACAACAACAATAACCAGTGAACCACCAGCTTTTCCAAAAAATCAAAACCAAAATCAAAATTGGATTGGGGAAAACTGAAAAATAAAGAAGGTGGACCTGGAACTGGAAGTGGAAGCCGGAAGGCCCGACGGGGCGCTCGCGAGGAGTCGAGGACGCTAGTACTGGGCACTTGCCGTGAGCAGCAGCGAAGAGGAACGAAGCCGCGGAGGTGGAGCGGAATCACAGCCTCGCAGTGGTCTGTAGGAGGAGTAGAGGCTCGAGAGCAGAGCCTGCAAAGGTGGAGCCGTCAGCCGTGGTCCATGGAGCCGTGGAGGACACGATGCAAGTCGCTTGAGAAGAGAACAGAAGGGCTACAACAAAGAAGTGTGAAAACGAGATAAGAGAACCCAAAATAAAAAATGCTCTGATATTTCGTGACCTAGGGTATTTTGGAAAAAATTATAAAAAAGAAGGGCATATGGGTAATTTCACTGGCAAATTCAAGGGCCCCACTTGCCCCCTTCTCCTCTACTTCTGTCTGCCGCCTCTGGTTGGAATGAAGAAATGGGAATGTGAGACGTCATTGAGAAGAATGGCAAAATGTGGGTAACAACTGTAATAGTTCGCAGTGGCAAGATTTATTCTTCAATTGAGGAGACTTTGTAGGTGATATGCCATCATTTTATATATACCATTTTATATGTGCCATCACATAATTCTTAAAGCCTTAGCTTTCTCTGGCTAATAAACTACGTAACTAGGCAATACACTTGTTTGCATGGGAAAAAAAACTATATTGAAATTTCATAAGGACTTTCGAAAAGTTGTGCTTATGTAAAGGCTGATTTGGCAGGTATCTTATGGAACTAGGAGCCTTAGAGCATCTCCAATGCAAGTTGTTTATTTGGGTTCCTTAAGCAATTTTTTGTGGTCCCCACAGTACTTTTGTGGTCCCCACAGTGTCATGTCACTCCTAAGGAATTCACCTAATATTTTGCTCCAATGCAAAAAATCACAAGAAACTAAAAAAAATTCACATATTTTATATTTTTCTAATAAAACTTAATATTTTTTCAATTTTTATAAATACAAATAAAAAATATAAATAATTGAAGAAAAATAAAATATAAATTAAAAAAAATAAAATGACATAAATCCAACCTACCCAAAGATCCAGACCCTTCTAGGCTTTAAAGGTTTATTTTTCATTTCCTCTATATACGTTTTTTTAAAATAAAAAAATTAACCCTTTGAAACCCAGCCCACCTAAGTTTAAATAAAAAAATTAACTCTTCATTTTTCTCTGGAACCTTCCATGCTTTCCTTCTCTCTTTTCTTTTTTCTTTTTCTCTTTTCTCTTCCGAACTCCTCTCTCTCACTTCAAAAACTTTGATCTCTTCAGGCATCAACAACACCACTCCTTGCCACTGCAATCATCTGCTTCGAGTAACTACAGCTACCATCTCCATCTCCGAGCATCCACCATCTACAATCACTGATTTTTCCCTTTCCTCTTTTTTTTTTCTTTTCTTTCATCTCTTCATTGAGACTCTCTGTAAGCTGTAAAGAAACTATTTTTTAATGTTAAGATACCGTTTCTTATATAAGAAACGAAGCTGAAGAGTGAAGGAACGCACCCTGCCACGTGGGTTTGCTCCAATGACAAAAAAATTTAAGGAACCGTTTCTTCATATTAAGCACTCGGGAAGAAACCACCGTTGGATATGCTCTTAAATCTCTTTGATAATGGTGGTAGAAGCATATCTCTAACAGAAATGTACGAATTGGGTTAAGTAAATTGCTTCCATTAAACTCTTTTCATCAAGAAAAAAAAGGGGGGAATTAAAGATTAAATTTTTTTTACCCTTAAATAAAACAAAATTTTGTATTTTGACAAATTATTCCAATAGAAATTTATTGATATTTTGGTTCAATCTATTCAATGGTCATATTGAGAATCATTTTTGTGATATTTTCATCAAAAAATTTATTAATCAATTTAAATTTTTATTGTGACAATCATTTTTGTAATATGCAGAGTGGTCTAAAAAAATTAAAGTGGCCAAAGAATTCAAGAAAATGAATAGGTTAAGGCCCCTAATAACCAGGTTTCTATTTAATTTAAATCAAGCATAAACAAATGTTTTAAACCATGGCCATGATTCATAGATAGAAGCACGATCATGTTTCGTGTCCAAAATAATTGCAAAAATAGAGGAATTGAAGACTCAATATAGAAAAGAAGATTTTTCTGATTGATAAACTTTCACATGCATGCTATTGATGAACACGTGAAAACAAATCAAATAACCAATGCATCTTCCAAGAACTATAACTTATCTAATTGAAGATTAGCTAACTGTAAACGATATATGATACTAACTGAATGATCACTATATATGTGATAACATCCTTATTGGCGGCTAACAATAATCTTGAGATTACTATTAACTCAGGTTAAAATAGATCTTATCTTTTATTATCATAAATACAATTGTACTACCTCTGTGTGACAGTTAATTAGTTACTTTATCCAAAACTCTATTACAGTTAGAATAATCTTAACCCAAAATATAGAGTAGAAATATTTTAGGGGTGACGAGAAGTTAGTTATTTAAAATAAGGGCATAGAGAAATAAAAAAAATATATATATATATATATATATTTTTTTTATTTCTCTAGAATAATTAAATCTGAATATAGGTGTTGATTAATCTTCATCGATGAGGTGGTATGATTATTAATATTTCCCACCAAAATATAACCATTTTTTGAATTAGTAATTTCAAACTCTTAAAGATAACACTGATTATAAATATTTATACAACACAAATGGCTATTTCTCAATCCCCTCTTCACATCCTCTCTATCTCTTCCTATGTTTTCTTTTATTATTTATTCTTTGTGTTCGTTTCTTTCACCTAGGGTTTGACCTCCATTACACTTGAGAGCGTGTTGCTATAAGGTCTTTGTTATTTTTCGTCGTCGGAGAGACAACCTATTTTGAGAAACATGAATCATATCATGGTTGTAACTGAGGAACCTGTGACTGAACGGGAGAAGCTAAAGATATTGGGATAGGGTTCTTACAGAACCGTATCCCTAGTTGTGCTTACTACCCTAGCAGAAGTGAAAGGAGGGATAATAGCTTTCAAGACTTCAAAGCCTCACAGCTTAGATTCATTGCAAAAAGAATGAGCAATATTGGATTCATTCTTTGGTTGCAAAGAAATTCTCCAATGCATTTAGAGCCTAATCACCTTGGAGAATGGTCGTTATGTCTACAATCTCCTAATGGAGTTTGCCCCTTGCGGTTTTCTCGGAGACTTGACCAGAAAGAAACCACTCTTGGAGAGCCAAGTGAGAGTCTACTCACGCATGCTTCTCAAAGGGCTTTCTCTAGTTCATCGATTCAGGGTCGTTCATTATGATTTAAAACTGGACAACACTCTTTTCTTTCCTTCGTGCGAGGAGAATGAAGTGGATTATCAACTCAAGATCGTGGATTTGGACTGTCCAAGACCAAAGACAAGGTGTTTGATGCAAACTTTTGGAAGATCAAGTTCAGAGGCTCCCCATTTTACATGTCACTGAAATCTGTCATGGGTTGAATCGAAACACCATTGGATATATGGTCTCTTGGGTGCATTGTAATCGAGATGATGACAGGGTTGCCAGCATGGAACCACATTCCGACCACAAGGGACTTGATGTTCAAACTTGCATTCCTCAAAGAAGCACCACTGTTGCCTTCTGGGCTGAGTCCTCTTTGCCAAGATTTCTTGAACAAGTGTTTTGTGAAGGATTCTGCTCAGCGATGGACAACCAACATGCTTCTTGACCATCCTGTTATTTCTACTTCAAAATCATACATGTGATGGTAGATGTCAAATTGGGATCTTAGACCATTTTTGATAAACATCACATAGGATTGAAGATCTCTCAATATCTCTTTTCGTGAATTGGGTTAAGTTGACACCACCAAGGCAACAACCTTAACGAATTGAGATCCGCACCTATCACCCAAACACCATACCCAGTTGCATGCCTCCACCACATTACCACCAACCTCCACACCCAACTTAAACCACCAACACGCCACCCAATTAGCCAAACCCAAACACTATTGTGCCACAAGCCCATATTCGCACCCACCACCCAAACACCATACCCAATCGTGCACACCATAACATCTACAATCGGTTCTCTTGTCATCCTCTTCCAGGTTTGTGGAGAATGAGAAAATTCCCAAACTCAAATAAAACACCTTTGTTTTCTTTCTAGATATGATTATGTTGATTTGGAGTGGTTAGGATTTTGATAACAAAAAACTTACCACTAGGTTGATCCTCATGCGCCTAAATTCAAATCTTGTATTTTTAAAAAATATAATTAAAAATAAAAATTATATTAAAGATATTAAAGATGATTAATCGATTTTTTTTTATAAAGATTTATTATTAATAAAATTACTAAATATTTGCATGAATGTTACAATAAGTATTTTCAAGATTGTTTGTCAAATAAAATAACCTTTAGAAATCATTATAACTTTCATTGAGACATGCATCTTATTTTATTGTCATATATACTAAGCATTCGTTTTAATATTTTATTTTATTCCTTTTAATATATATTTCTTTATTTTAATTTCAAATTTAATTAGTTTTAACAACTTAAAAAATATCGTTCTCAACTGTTCGAAACCACGAGGAAGGAAACATGAAAATCGCGCGCTTTTTTCTGGAGGCGGTTTATCTGAAATCTTTATTCTCCCACACCAAGCCCTTTCTCTTCAATCCTAATAATGTCAATGAACAGTGCTCGCTCATCTTCGTCACTACTCCACGATCCTATCTGCGACGCCTCTAATATCAAAGTAGGAAGATTCGTATATCCACCTCCTCTTTCGTTCATGTAAGTTATGTTTCCTCTCCTTCATTCTATTTTCTACAAATTTGTACGGTTCATGAATCTTAGGGTTAATTCATTGGTAGCTTTCGATTTTTGTTCTCATTTCAACTTTTAGGGTTTTCACTCCCTAGTGCTTGAGCTTTAATTGAGTCAGTCAAACCTTTTGTGTAGGATTTGGAATTTAATTTAACGTATGAGCTATGGAATTTATTTCTCTTATGATATTGTTTCTCTTAGCAACCGATCTATTCATGGCTTCAACAGCAGAATGGTTTTCAGTGTTAGAACCGTGTAATTGTCTGTGAATCTCACAGTAAAATAGATGATGGAGGAAGAATTCCATCTTCTCTCATACGCGAAAGCCGAACCGTCTTCTATGAATATTGAACCAATGGAGACTCCCCATCGAGGTCATACTTTTTGTATTCCTGTTTTTTCATTACATAGAGTGACACTGGTAGCTTTCAAGATGATTTTCTTTCATCATGATTGTGTTACTTTCAGAATGCTCTAACTCTTTGGTCCTTTTCTTGTTTAATCTGTTCCTGTGCCATTTGAATCTTCTCCAACCTATCATCTGTTTGGATTTTCTGCTGTCTGGATGTGTGTTTGGTCTATCTTATCTCTTTCTTACATTTGTTATTGATTTCTTGGGTTCTGTTAGGATAGATTTTGCCGTGTTTGTTATAGTTTGGTTAAGCTGATTTGTATCAAACTGAGAGCATAATGTGTCTAGCTTAAATGATTTAAGAGGATTCGCTTTCTTCCTGCTTTGTAGTCTTTTTCTCCTTTTTAGTAATTTTTTCCCTGTGAAGAAATAATTTTGACAAAGGCCATTGTTTTGACATATGATTGATGTGTATCATACCTATTATTCATGCTTAAGCATGTTCACGCCTCTATCTTATCAGTCAATTTCATCTATATTAAGAACTTATGCCTCAAAGAATGCTGGACAGAAACAAAAGGAAATGCTAGAGGATGAGACTGGTTATGGATTTATTATATCTATCACTTCATTCTTTGTCAGGTGCTGATTACACTTCCCTTGCACACTACCCAAAATAGTGTCTAATCTCCTACATTCCTTCCTTGGTTTCTTAATGTGTGCTATCATGACACCGCTAAGTTGTCAGATGTTGGTCCAGGTCTGGAACCTGGAGTTTCAAAGGTCTTTCTTGAGTTTATTTGTGACTATACCTGAATACATTCTATCAAGTAAAGTCACAAGTCACAATCTTCAGCTCTATTTTTGGTGCAGTAAAAGAATTATGGAGTCCAACATTTTCCTCCAAACCCAAGAGCTTGGCAGGTAATAATAATAATTTGTGATTAACTAATTAATTAACCATTATGCATTGTTCTCCTATGTAGTCTAAAAGATATATATTATGTAATCAATTGAATCAACATAAGTAGTTTCATTATTTCTATTCATAGCTGTTGGGGATTGGATGATGAGGCCTTGTCGGGTACTACAGTTCCAGTTCCCCTGACAGTGTCGCTTCATCGGTGGCATACAAGGAAATATTGCTTCCAAGAGAAATCGGAGGAAGAAGCTCAATGAAAGGCTTTTCGTGCTTTGATCGGTGGTTCCTAACATTAGCAAGGTAAGCACCATGCATGCCTTAATTTGGTGATTGATTAATTAATTAATCATAATTAGCTAATACTGTTCATTTGGTGTGCACATTTATAATTTTGAATTGGGTAGTAGAAGAGCAGTACTACTTATGTAATTGGGAGTGTTGTAGAATCATGTGATTTTGTACCTTTCTTTTGTTGTGTGTTTTAAGAATTGAAAAGAGAGAGAAGAAAAGGGTGAGGCATATTTGTCTGTTTGGTTTATAATGATGAATGACATTGTTTGTTGCAGATGGATAAAGGCTTTTATTAAGGATGCTATCGAGTAAATCTAGCACTTGCAAGAGCAAGAGAAGATTATCCAAGTTGAGATAATGGAGCTTGAATTGGGGATGCCAAAGAAATGTGCAAGCTATGACTTTGAGCAGGAGCAGCTGCCTATGGTGCTGTGGTCCAATAAGAAGAGAACAGAGCATCTATATGATTCTGTCAGTTAAGAAGCTCAATGAAAGTCCTTGAGGTTAACCCACTCACTTTGTTCTGTTTTTCTCTCCTGTATTATTGATGCTATAAAAATGATGTGGGAGTATTGTTAATTTGTTATTGTGATACCTGAAACACCCCGTATGCATCCGGTTGTTAATATTTAAATAAGTTCGTTAAGCGCAGCAATTAATTTAACGAAAATTAATTAGGAAGCAACTAATAAAATGACGTCGTTCTACGTCCATATTCAAAATGACTGTGCATTATGTATGATAATTGTTCACGCATTTACAACAATGTATATGAGACCCTGGGTGCATCCTCCCCTCAGGGCCGGGTTATGTAACGCCCCATATGCATCCGGTTCATTAACATTTAATTATGATCGTTAAGCGCAACAATTAATTAAAATAATTAATACGGAAGCAAAATAACAAAAATGACGACATCATACGTCATCAACAAAACCATCTTTACATTATGTATGGTAAACACTCACATCATACAACTAGAGGATCAAATAAGCCATATACATATATCTCTATATATGTAACTCAACAATGACTGCACAAAATAAGGTATCCCATACCTTGTCCTTTCTCAAAATACATCAACATCTCTCATGAAATATACAACAATATACAACCACTGTCCATCTTCCCCTCAGGGGTACAAAATATAGGCATAACAAAATAATTAGCCAACATGCTCTCAAAATAATATGCCTAAGGTTCACACAAAATCATGTCCCTACTCGGGCCTCTTGCCCTGGGATCCACCATCTGCTCGCTGAGCATCACCTGCAAAATATAATCCACACACACGGGGTGAGATACAAATCTCAGTAAACTCAGGGTTCTTAGAGGTCTCTTCTCCTCTGGTTCACTTCCATGACACATAGCATCAAAACTGACATCACATAATCTAGCCATCAAGGCTCTCATAAAATACATCACATGTATACCACAACACAGGTGTCATTCTGTTGGGCGCTACCAACATCAGGAATGCAACACAGATATAGTATATATATACATATACAACAGATATAACATTGCCTGATAAAGATCATTCACTTAAGGGTACATTCTCTCAGGACTTTACATATCATTGCCTGAGAAAGATCATCCACATTACTTTGCCTCTAAGGGAAGTCCATATTTAGTCCATTCTACTGGCCAGAGAATCTCATAAATCATATAACATATATCATCACAGTGTACATCATATACATGTTCTCAATTAAAACAATAACACACAATTTTAATACTACATGCATCATGACATACAATAACCATCACTCTCTCGGAGTATGGTGAAACACAGTCAATGAGAAACACTCCCAAGAACAAAGAGTTTACCTGCTCTAAGTGCTACACTAGTTCTCCCAGCCTCGTGGTCACAACTACCAATAACCCCTGAATCACACCCTACATAAAGGCATACAAACAATCAATAACGGTTCTCAACCGTTAGAATGAAAATGTAATATCACTAAATTTAATTAAGGTAATTTTGGGTGATATTTGCGTAATTAAGCGAATTTACGAAAGTAAGGGTATTTTGGTCTTTATCAGAGATAAGGTGTATTAAGTAATTGTTGAATGCACCCCCGGTTTCATGTTAAAACCAGCACTCTACGTTTTCTGCTTGTCTCTTCTTCTCTTTTGCTTCTTTTCTGGTTTCTTCTTCTCTCTCAAGCTCTCTTCTAGCCATTTCCACTTGTTTAGTGGCTGAAATCACAAAGCAAGCAAGGAAGAAAACCTTTTTCTTTGTTCTTTGTTGTTTTTGAGCCTTGGTGTTGGTGATTTGACGAAAAAAGTGGGTTTTGAATCTGCCCATTTTCGTTCGGCGCCGCTAAACCGTGATTGGAAGCCATAGAGTGTTGGTCTACCCTCTAATTTGGTCAATTGAACACTAAGGTTGGTAATCTCCTCCTATTTCTCCTTGATTCTTGAGGTTAGGGTTAGGGTTTGGAGTGAGATTGATGAATGTTGAGTTTTAAGAGGGTGAGACAGTTTTGATGTATGATTTGGAGTGTGTAGAAGTTGATTTTAAGTTGAAATGGTGTTCCATGGATAAATCATGCATGGATGTTCATGACAGCCAAGAACACCTATTTGGGCAGTTCTGGTGTTTTGTCCATAGCAGGAGCTATCGGTGTCCAAATGATCTAAAACCGGTGCCATTTGAAAGCTAAGAGAGTTAGGTCTATTCTGGAATTTTTGTGCTATTTTTGGAGAATCCCAGAAATTGTGGTGCAGAGTTATAACAGACTGTTATACTCTGTTTTTAGCAGATTTTTCTGCTGCAGAGGTCAATTTTGCAGAAATCATAAATCTGTCTAGGATGATCCAAATCGAGTGATTCCAGTGGCAATAGAAAGATGGGTATGTGAAATTCATGTCTGTAAAATATCAAGTCATTTGGACGAGTATCCTGGTGTGGGCTGTCGTTGAAAGATGGTTGTTTAAGCTGGTATGTTGCTGTCAGCATTGTTTTAGTGTGTGACAGTTCTGGTTTTCTGTTTGCTGCAAAGGCTGTGATTCATGGAATTTGATGAATCCAGTTTTGTTTAAAAGATGAGAGATATATCTTGATGTCTCTAAATTATCGTGATTTTAGGAGCTTCCCACAAGGATTTGTGATTTTTCCAAGTGGGTGTAAAATCTGCAGAATTTTATGCAGCAGTTTATGCTCTTCCGTATGTTTTGCTAGAAATAAATGCTTTGCACGGATAGGATGGTGATTGATTTTGCTTGTGTGCCTTTGTATAGGGCGTGACACCGAGGGTGTCAGTGGCGTAGTCCACAGTTTTGGGATCGGACAACAGAACATTGCGTTGCCAGGTAAGTTCGTGGTTCTTGGGAGTGTTTCCCACTGCTTGAGTTCCACCAAACTCCGAGGGAGTGATGGTTGTATACATGATGCATGTGCATTGAATTGGTTGTTACAATTATCTCATGATAATATGTATGCATGATTCTATGGTTTGTGTAGATGGTTATCTGTTGAATAGATCTTCTGGCCAGTTAGATAGATATGGACCTCCCTAGGAGTAAAGCGCAACTCCTAGTTTGGTTTGCTCTTGGGTGATGATGATCCCAGGGTGATGATGATCCCTTAAGACCAAGAGATAGGTGGTCCCGTCGCGGTTGAAGCCTATTCTCGGAGGTGCCATATACGTGCGTCCATGTGTAAGGGGTAGCTCCCGATGGGATGGCACGGGTGTGAGTTTCGGTCTCACACTGAGGTTTGATGCTGATGATGATGCATCGAGGTGTTGATGATGATACACCATGGCGGCGTAGTTCCGCAGATATACATTAGAGCTAGATGATTGGCTATGTATTGTTATGAGGGCCGGAAGGCCATTGATTATGATGCCTTGGATGCTGTGTGTCATGAAAGTGAGCCAGGGTGGAGGAGATGCCTCCAAGGACCCTGAGCTTACTGAGATGTGTATCTCACCCCGTGTGGGGTTTATGTTGTTCCAGGTGACTCTTCTGGCAGAGAGGAGCAGTCTCAGGGCAGGAGGCCCCAGTAGAGACAGGATCTGCGTGGCCGTGTGGCAGCAGGGAGAGCTGGGAGGCTCGGATTTGGTTCATGATGATTTTGTACCCCTGTAGAGGGAAGATGTGTGTGTGCACACATGTGTGCTTTGTATATATTTTGTATGCCCTCGTGTGAGGAAGGATCTTTGAGATCAAAGCACTCGGATGCTTATTCTTTTGTATAGACACTGCGAGTGTCAGATGATGTATATGTACATAACCAGTTAGTTATGTAATTGATGTTTCCTCCTGACTTTATCTGTTGAGACATTTGTGTTTATCTGCCTATGGTCATGTTTATGTGATTCTGGATCAGCAGGGGCTAGTGTTGCTGTGATGTTAAGTTTTATGAGTTCCATACATAATGAATCAAGAAATATGGTTTAAAAATGAAATCGCTTCCGCGGCTTTTTAATTAAAGTAATTACTACGCTTATCTCAAAGATAATTGTTAATACACTGGATGCATGCGGGGTGTTACAGAAAAGAAACACTATTCTTTTCCATTTAAACCTCTTTTCTAAGTTATAAGGACAAGTCACTAGTCACCTAATTGGTGACTTACAGACCCCCAACAGGATCTATCTCGGCCTAATCAAGGCCCTAGAGTCTCCCTAAAACTCTGCATAAACCAATTCAAAAAGTTCAATGCTTTATCCATGTCACATTTCGATAATTATCAAATTTGCTAAAATGGTTACTTAAACACATATTCACTGTTTATATAGTCTCTTAAACACATCTTGTGAAGGCACCAAGGCTCATACATATCATAATATCATCAATCTAACCAACATTCTTCTTACACATACATTCCTCATACCCAATTTCCAATATCCATAAAATGTATATTTCAAGGTTAAACTTTCATCACAACAATCTCCTAAGCATACTTTTTCAAAAGACTCAAGCCTAATTCCAGCTCTAACTCAAATGGGTTACTATTCATCTTAAGAACAAATTCTCAAATAATCGGTAAAACTTGCGTTTCTTACCTCTAAAACGATAAGGAAGGCTAGAGGATGACTTCTCCAAGCTTGAATGTCCTTAAAACGCCTCATTTCTACTCAAAATTGAAACTTTGTGAAGATCCTTGGAGAAAATGATCTCTCCGTTTGATGGTTTTCAAAGAAAACCAAGATTGGAATCTAGTTCATTGGGTGATTTCCTTCAACTTTCATGTTGGATGCAAATGATTTTGGTCAAGGAATGAGTGGGTATGAAGCTTTTCTCCTTTGTCAATGGTGGAAACGGAGTAAGGAAGAAGAGAGGTGAGTTTTGTGAAAAAAAAGAGAGAAATGGGTCAATTAAGTGGCCCTGTCGCGCGTCTCGCGCTATTGGCGCAGGGTACCAGTGAAAATTGGCCTCCTGATGCACCTCCCGCGCTACTGGCACTAACCGCGCCAGATTCCAGTGAAAATTGGTCATCTAGTGCACTATGGCGCTAATGGCGCCGCGTCTAGCGTCACTCTGGCGCTACTGGCGCCGTGTCTGGCGCTATTCGCGCTGGAATCCAGAGGGCTCAACCAATTTTTTTTTCTTGGTCATTATAGGTTACAAAGGGTATAAATATACATGTACAAAATAAAGCAGGAAACCAATGCGCTCTCAAAATAAACTAAGGTTCATTAGGGACCATCCTAGCTCGGCCTTAAGTTCGGAATCCCTCGGACTGCCACACTACCCGGGCCTCTTGCCTCGGGATCCGTTGTTCTCTTAGTACTCATTACCTGCAAATACATATAATTCCCCAATCAGGGTGAGATATACATCTTAGCAAACTCCGGGTCCTTGGAGGCTCCTCCTTCCTCCGAGTTCACATTCACGATACATAACATCAAAACATGCATTACACATACCAGCCATCCCGGCTCATCAGAAAACACATCACATGTATATAATCACACGGACATAGCAAGAGAATATCATCCAACTTAATGGACACATTCTTTGTATATCGTTGCCTGAGGAAGGTCATCTAACTTAATGGGCACAATCCCTCAGGACTTCCTGCAGACACAACCTGAGGAAGATCATCCAACTTAATGGGCACAATTCCTCAAGGTTCTGCTCGGACTTATATATGGCTATTCCAAGAGATGATCATCCTTATAAGGCCTTATAAGGGCATACTCTCTCAGGGTTTTTATACATATCTTAATTGATCACTTAGAGTTGTTCCACATTACTTTGGCTCTAAGGGAAGTTCATATTTCGTCCATTCTACTGGCCAGAGAATCTCACACATCACAACATATCATCGCAGTGCAAATCATATACATGTTCTCAATCAAAAGCAGTAATCATACAATTTCAATACATGCATCATGACATACCATAACCATCACTCCCTCGGAGTATGGTGGAACACAGCAAATGGAAAAACTCCCAAGAACAAGGAGCTTATATGCTCTAAGCTCTACTTTGGTTCTCTCGCCGTCGCAGTCACGAACACCACTACCCTCTGCGTCACACCCTACATACATGCATGCAAGCGATTAATAGCGGTTCTCAACCGTTGCATGTAAAGGAGCTCTATACCTTTCCAGGTTACAAGAACTAGTCACCCACAGGTGACATGCAGACCCCCAACAGGGCCTATCATAACCTGACCCAAAATCCATAACAGTTAGATTTTAAGGTTAGACTGGTGTTTCTTACCTCTAAAACTGTTAACGAGGCTAGAGAACAACTTCTCCAAGTTCGAACGTGCTAAAAATTGCCTTTTCTCCCTTAACTTGAAGCTTTCTCTTGTTCGTCAATGGAGGGAGGGAGAAGAAAGAAAGAAGGAGTGTCTTAGGTGAAGAGACAGAGGAAGAAATGAGTCATGTAAGAAATAACTCATACGCACGTTACTTATATACCCTGTGAGTTAACGCACGTCGCATACGTCACTTAAGTCAACACGTGTCACTTAAGTACCCTGGTAGTCACTGCAGGTCACGTGCATATGGTGAGCTTGGGAAAACACCAACTACCGGGTTGACGAGTCGAATACATTTTACCTATTTAACGTGTGACTGTCGGGTTCAGATTACTCACTAAAGCCTACCTTGGGTAGGTTCATGATATCAGCACAAGCGTTATCTGTTTTTAATCGATTACCAATACTTATGTAATCGATTGCATAGTGCTGAATTCGTCATTGACACTTTACAACGCAACGCTCCGCCCTCGTTCGACCTCATCCAACCTCATTCGGGTTCCCACCTTGCATCCTTTCCTCCATGTCAGCCTTGCTTCATAAAGGTCCTTTTTTCCTCCTTGATGCGTCATCCCGGTCATACGAACCCGGATGTCTCGTTAGCGCTAACTTAGAAAACGCAAATCCGGATTCACTAAAAATACAATCTCCTCTTAATCATAATATCATTATTATATTAAATGCCCACGTGGACATCTAAAACCTTACAATACCATGAAGATGATGTGGCATATTTTTAATTTATTCTTGTTGATTTAAAGTTTAGCTTGACTTTTGAATGAAGATGATTTGATCCGGCGGCTCCAGCTCCGGGTTACTACATGGGGGTGAAGACTGTTGTGCTAAGTTTGACATGCAGCAAAAGGACACAGACACACTGGTGAAACTTTGCGAGGTGTTCGAATCTTTGAAGATCAAGATCGTCACTGCCAACTTCACTTCGTTTTCAGACAGGCTTTTGAAGACAATCTTCATTGAGGTTAGCTTCTTAGCGCTCCTTTCCTTCATGACATCACTTTCCAATTTATCATATAATAATAATAATTCCACCCTTCAAAAAAAATAAATAATTCCACCTTTTTATTTATTCCCATTAAATTAGCTTTGTAAATTGATAGGCGCGCGTGAGATCCGGGGTTTCAGTTTTTTACTCCTAATAATAAATGAGAACAATGTTATAAATCAAGTATATTAGTATATTATAATTATTATATAGTAATAAAAAAAATTATTGCTAGAATTAAGGCCTACATGCTTGGGAACTAAGTGATTGGATTCCTTAAAGTTTCACTTCATGAAAGTACTGACTTCTTTAGTAATTGAAATTGTTAATAAATACTAACAAATTATTGGTGTGAAACTGAGTTTCATCTTATTAAGTAAGATTCAAATTTAAAATCTTTTATAAATATAAGAAGTGTAATTGAAACTCCACTTACCAATCAAGTTCTTTGGCGGGATAACAAAACTGCCAGATCATCAGCACCAAAGTCACAATTGAAAAAAAAAACTGTTAATAAATGCTAAGTTTAACCAAGTTGAAAATGCAATTGAAAAAAAAAAAAACTGTTAATAAATGCTAAATTTAACCAAGTTGAAAATGCAATTTTGAAGGGTTCTAAACCGCCAAAATTTATATATCATGTTTTGGCAAAATACTGGCGGTCACTTTATAATCTGGATTTTGGCGCACCTAGATCTGGGAGCTTTTTAGTCCCTTTGTGACAGTATTTAACTACTAAAATTAGCATCTTTTTCTTTTGCTCCATGCCAAAAACAGCATCTGTGATTACACATTTGTTCTGTCTTGTTATCTTTATACTTTGATTTGTTTAATATCTCATCTCTTTTACTTTATATTTTTCATCTTAAATTTTTTTATCAAATTATTAAAATAATATTATATCACAATATATATTATTTATCATAAATTTAAAATATAATTCATATTTAATTTTTTTTTATTATAAATGGACGCCATTTTAGGAGATTCAGGCCCAATATATGACAAATTAAGGGGTATTGCTTCTTGCACTTCTCAAGTTGCTTCTTGAACTCTTTTTGGAAAATATTTTTTTTACCTTTCAGTTGGTCTTTCTGGAAGACAAAAAGAAAATGCGTCTGGAATGTAATTTTACATACTAAATTGATCATTTCGAAAGACAAAAAGGGAGTGCAGGAAACAACTCAGAAGTGCATGAAGCAATAGTCCAAATTAAGCCATGAGCAAGCCATAACACTAACCCAATAGGTAAACTTTAACATGTGCTGTGAACCTTTTACCTTTAGATGGAGGATGAACCTTGATACAACTGCAAAACACTGGATCATGGCCAGGGTCCATTAGAGACTGGCGATTTTTACCGGGTTCGCCTATTTCCCATGCCTCTTCATGAGAAAAGCACCATGGTAGCCAAACAGAGAATTATAAAATAGGTTAAAAAGGTCTTCATCTAAGGTACACAAGTAAAATAGGTCTTATACCGTGCACAAGTAAGATAGGCCGTTGGATTCAAATAGATAGCTGAGATGAAGATATGGCTTACGTGTTTCTAGGCACACTTGATTCTACGTGTTTCCAGGGACATGTACCTTTAGAGCATCTCCAATGCGAGGAACCCAATTGGTTTCCTTAAGCAACTTTTTGTGGCCTCCGCAGTACTTTTTGTGATCCCCACAATGTCATGTCACTCTTAAGGAACTTACCCAATATTTTGCTCAAATGCAAGAAACCACAAGGAACTCAAAAAAAATTCACATATTTATATTTTTTTAATAAAACTTAATATTTTTTCAATTTTCATAAATATAAATTAAAGTAAATAAAACGAAATACGTAACAATATAAAACAAAAATTTACATAATAATAAATAATTAAACACATTAACATCGAAATAAATAGAAAACCTAGACCTCGAAAAAAAAATTACATAAATTTAGTTATTGTTATTTTCGTTTCTGAAACATTCTCAAATATGCTCAACTAAATCTGCTTGGAGTTGTCGGTGTTTTTGTTTGTCGTGAACCTTTGCTCTCCTTTGAAGGTATGTTGATCTGATACTAGGGTGGACACCTAAAGATACTTCGAATGTTGACGTGTTGTTACCTACATTATCGTAATCAATATTACTTTGATATGTGTCACGTTCATCCTCGACAATCATGTTATGCAATATGATGCATGCATAAATGATATTCTTCATTTTAGCAATACCCCAAAAACATGACGGACCACGTATAATTGCGAATCGAGATTGGAGCACTCCGAACGCCCGTTCTACATCTTTTCTTGCCGATTCTTGCCGTTGAGCAAATAATTTTCGCTTTTCTCCTTGTGGCATTGAGATGGTCTTCACAAATGTAGCAAAGTCTGGATAAATACCATCGGCTAAATAGTATCCCATATTATATTGGGTTCTATTCACTGTGTATTACACTGCGGGAGCACGTGCCGACAAAACTTCATCAAACACATTAGATCCATTTAACATAGTAATGTCATTATTTGAACCTGTGGTGCCAAAAAATGCATGCCAAAATTGACATTTCCATGCAACAGGACAATTTTTCCATTCTCAATGCATAAAATCAATAGAACCTAACATACTTGGAAATCCGCGTGCCGCTCCCAGTTGTAGTAGTCGTTCGGTGTCTTCGTTACTAGGTCTCCTCAAGTACTCGTTCCCAAATATGGTGCAAATGCTTGATACAAATCGCTCCAAGCATTCCACCGCAGTTGTTTCACCAATTCGAACATATTCGTCCACGCTGTCAGCAGTTGAGCCATAAGCCAAAATACGAAGTGCAGCTGTGCACTTTTGTAATGGAGATAGTCCTTTTCGACCCAGTGCATCGAATCTCGATTGAAAGTACTCATCATGATTATTGAGCCCATCTACAATACGAAGAAACACATGCCTTAGCATACGAAATCTTCGTCGGAATTGATTCTCTTTGTACACAGGATTTACAGAGAAGTAGTCATTGAACAATCGATCATGACCTTCTTCATGATTTCGATGTCGCACTCTTCTTTGCATACGCCAGGCAGTGTTGCCAAGTAGTTGTTGTTGGCTCTGAAGTATCAACTTAATGAGGTCTTCATCGGTGTTGTCTTCCAATTCCTCATTTATCATTTGATCTAAAACTTCATCTAAATCGATGTTTGGATCCATTATATGGTATCTGAAGTGTTTGAAATGAGAGAGATATATTGCGTAATTTGTATGAGAACATGTGAAAATGATGAAACATTAGACATTTATATAGCTTCATTTCCAACGGCTAGTTTTATAACAGCTAGTTTTCCAACAACTTGTTTCATAAAATAAAATTTTCAATATAACATACAACAAGGATCTACATTTTTAATAACTGCATACAAAGTAACTGAATAACAACTAATTCGAACATAGGGACTAAACTTTAATTAAATAATTTCTTCCTAATATGGTCACAATACTTTTCGTGGTCTTCGCGTTGTTTATCTGACATGTTGGATGTATCCTTCATAAGGATTTCATACTCCATACGCCTTTCTTGTGCCTCTTTTAACTGAATAAGTTTTAATGTGTTTGCATTCTTCTCATTCATTACACTTTCTATGCCAGATAAATCGATATTGCTAGAAGCTTCTTTTCCTTTGCTCTTTCTTTTTGCTACTTTTTGTCCAATTGGGCTAGACATTGGCGAAGGCGTATCATATTCTTCGGCTTCAACAGGTGTCTTGTTGTTAGAAGACAATGAGTAATTTTCACCTGCAGAAACCTTGGTTCTTTTTGAAGAATTTGACATAAAATCTGCATCGAATTTTGGTTGATCTTTCAACAACAACCAAGCATGTTCAACCTCAAATTTTTTGCCTGTATCCTATGAGTAAATCAAGTGAGCATTAGCCATACAATCTTTCTCTGAACTTCCACTTCTCCTATGCTTATCTGCTTGTTTGTAGCACCCATTAAACTTTTGAACTGTTGGGTGGACCCTGTTCCATCGAGATTTCAACTGAGTCGAGCTTCTTTCACAAAATAACCCGCTTTCACGCACACCGTCGTTGTTGTATGCATTTTTAATCCTTGTCCAATATTGCTTTGATGTTTGGTCGACACCGATTATTGAATCCTTTGACACATTGAGCCATGATCGGACGAGAATCACATCTTCTGTCACCGAGAATGTTGTACGTGATTTTTTCCCACTACCATTGTGGTCACCCTCATCTAGTAGAATATTTTCTACACCGATTGTGGATTTAACTTCATTCATAGGGGGTGAAATATTGGATAAAGAATGCCTATAACACGTGTTTGGGTTGGTGTGGAATGATGGTTGACTATAAAATTGTGAATTTCTAGAACTACCATCGGTAGTTGACTTTACATTGGATTGATGATGCATATACAACATGTGTGGGGGTGGTGGATACATAACATACTGAGGCGGATTTTGGGAATTTTCATTGGTATGGGGTAGTGGTGGATACATAACATATTGAGGTGGAATTGGTGGATTTGCAGAATTTTCACTGGTAAGGGGTGGTTGATTTTGCAAATAATTGTACACACTTTGATAATTATACTCATTGGGATCCATTGCAAAGAAAATAAAAAAAGATTGAGGATTGATAGGAGAGAAAAATTACAAGTATGAATTTTGTGTAAAAAAACTTAACAAAGTGAGCCAAATTTATAACCATCTATACAACACCTTCAACGGATATTTTTTTTCACAACGGCTGCCTTAACGGCTCTTTTATTTATATTTCAATGGCTGTATTATACATTTGAACGATTATCTCATTAAACAACTTTTATTTTTACTCTTCATTTACATCCAACGGCTATTTTTTTTGGACCATTGATCTCATCCAACGGCTATGGACGGCTAAGGCAATTTTTTACCTTTTCTCCTTCTCCGCTCCAGACGCGTGCCAAGCTCCCTCCAGAACCTTCTTCTCCTTCTCCGCTCATACCTCTCTTTCTTTCTCCTTCTCACCATTTCTTTCTCCTTCTCCGCGCTCTCTCTTCTCCACCATTGCCGCTCAGCCCTCACGAATCACGTCTCCATCCACGTTTCTTCAGCTCTCTCTTCTCCATCTCACGCTGTTCTTGTCGTCGCCGCTTCTCTTGTTGTCCTTACTGTCTCTTGCCGTCCTCTCGTCATCCTTGCTGTCCTTTCGCCACCACTGTCCTTGCATGGTTTAACGTCGTCATCTTCCTCGAGCAATGAGGTATGTTATAGGTAGTTATTTTTCCTCTTTATTTTTCTGTAGTGGTTGAGTTTTTTAATATTATTTTATTGTGTAAGAAGCGGTGCTTATATAAGAAATCGCTCCTCTTTCTTAAACCTTCGGTTCTGCCACGTAGGATTACTCCAACGATATTTTTTTTTTCAAGATACAAGTTCTTCCCATTAAAAAACTTTTCAAATTCCTGTGTTGGAGATGCTCTTAAGTCATTTTGTGTGAAATTAGAGTAGGCTAACGGCCAAAAGCCAAACAACAGCCTGTCAACTAGTGTTTGCATACTTCGAGAATGCTTTTGTCACATCCAATATGTCTTCCATTTCAAAAATGACACAAGTAGTATTTTTCTTATAAAGAGGACGACACAACTCACACAAATAATATTAATAACAATTAACATAATAATATTAAACAAAACATATACTACCATATAACGAAAATGAAAACTAAAATTAAAGTCGAAAAGTATCAAATTGTGCTTTTTAATTAATTTTTAATATAAAAACGAATGTAACTTTTAAATTCCTTCACTAATAACTCACTAATTTAGATGTGTGGTGTTTTGACTTGGTTTTTTTTAAGGTGTTTTGATCATGTTGGGCACCACTAATTGATCAATAAAATATCTTTTTCCTTTTTAAAAAATGATCTCTCTAATTTAATTAGTTTATTTAAATGTTACAAACTAAATATTATTAATGAAAGATAATCATGTTCAACTTAAGAATGATTACTATGAGTGATAAATCTATTTTTACAAGTATGCAATGCAATTGTATACTAAAGATTAAATAATATTTTTTTTACACTTTATTCGTATAAAATTATTTACATGGGCTAATCGGTTCAAATAATAAGTAAAATTTTCATTTTTTAAACATTATTTATTTATGGTGTTCAAGTTTTTGGTAATAATTAATAAATAAATATCATTGCATAATATATTATGTTGTTACCAGTTTTTGCATACAATTTAAAGGATATACTAATATGCAAATTAAATAAATATTTAATTTACATAAGGAAGGATGAACTTATTTCCCCGAGGATAAAAAAGTTATTGTCTATCTTTACAATGTCATTTTATTTTTTACAATCTTATTTTCCACATGCTTACAACATTTTAATATTTTGGCTTAGAAAAAAATTAACTATTCATTTATTTAGTAAGAATTATAATTCTTTTTTAACTTAGTAAGTTTCTATTTTTACGGGCAAAAAAATACTATATCTATAACAACTCATTTTACAAAATTACTCAATAACTAAATATAAATTGGCTATTACAGCATGTAAAAAATATTTATTATTATCCACTGACTTTAGAATCATGTCTTTCAACCCCAACAGTCAAACCTGTTCAGCAAGGTATGTATAAATAGAACATTATTGGTTCTGGGTCCATTATAGAAGTGTAACGATACAAGGTCCACAGTTAAAGATCCAAAAAAAATGATTGTATATTATTTTTTATATCATTTAATGCTATTTTTATAACTAATAGAAGTTACTATTTTGTTTTACATCTCTCTTTTTGTTCAAATTAAGACATGACGTGATTAAAATTATTATCATATTAGTTGTTAGTTTTTTTATGTATCAATCTATCATAATAGATTTAAAATATTCTTTGGTTTTTTAAAAGATATGTTTTTAACAAAATAATAAACATAAACAAAAATTTCAATCATAAAGGAATTAAAACTAAATGTTAGTATATCAATAAATAAAAATATATCTAAATTTCAATATTAAATTATATTTTGTCGATGATTATTAATAAGATCAAATTAGATTATTTTCTTTAAGAGACAGAATATAAAGTAAATTAAAAATATATAATTAATATTTAAAAATATATAAGTAAACTAAAATTATTATAAAAAAAATGATGAGTTACTCACATGTTTATCCAAATATGATAAAATAAAACTTACCATGAAGGTGATTTAAAAAATATAAATGTCTGTTTTAAACTTGAACTTGTGCTGGATACGGGGATATTCAAACTTATTTTAAACATGTCTATGTGATGATGATTTAATATTTATCAACATTATTACTCTTTGAACATTCCAAAGACTCAATAATATTTTTATGTATTTCAAAATGCTATAAAGTTATTTTTACTTATAAATTGTATCAAATAATTTTAAATAATTTCATATATTGAATAATATTCATATTATTAGGCTCAAATTCTTATACTAAAAACTAATTTAAATTTAATTAGTTAATATAATTATTACAAAATAATATTTTAACTCTATGTTTAATAATTTCAAGGCTAATTTACAAATTTGATTCCTTTAGTTTTTCAAATCAACGTTTTGGTTTTCCTAGGTTTACATCTGGGTGATTTTGAGTAATATGTTTGATTATTAATAATAGTCATTTTTAGTGAAAAATGATGGGGATTGGGGTAAATATACCCAACCTCAAATGGGAACGGGTGATTTTGAGTAATATGTTTGATTATTAATAATAGTCATTTTTAGTGAAAAATGATGGGGA
>CM023943.1:22705105-22724982 GCA_013407115.1 Glycine latifolia
CTGGGGCAAATATATCCAACCTCAAGTGGGAACGGGGATGAGTATAAAATTTATCTTCGATAAAGTTGAGTGTGGAGGATGAGGATGAAGACTGGATTGGAGTAGGGATGAGAACAGAGAACGACATGTCCATCTTTATCTTATGTCATTGTCATGTTTATTCATAATTATCACTTATACATTTTTGGCATTAAATAATTATAGATTTCTATAATATTAAAATATCTTTTAATTTTTAATTATTTTATTTTTTGGTTTAATTTTATTGAGAAATGAGGTTGGGAACGAGGATGAGAAACGACGTACTCGTCCTCACCTTATCTCATTGTCATACTTATTTACAATCATAACTTATATTTTTTTGTTTTAAATAATTTAAAATTTGGGTAAAATTAAAATACCTTTTAATTTTTAATTAATTATTTATTTATTTTCTAAATTTTAGAAAATACTTTGATCTAATGTCTTCATTAGATAAATTTATCATATAACATTATATTACTATTTTTTTAACAGCAAAAATTATATTACTACATGACAATTTATCTTGTCTATCTTCTTATTGTTATTGATAATACATTAAATTTGTATATTTTAATTTTAGTTCTTTTAATATTTCAATTTATCATTTGTAGTTCTTATAATATTATGTTTATAAGAATCAAAATGGTATAAATGCAAAATTACCGAAATTAAAAATAAACTAAAACATTTATTGAGGCCAAAATTAAAAAAAAATACAAACTTACATAAATCACAAACATATTTAAGCAGGAAAACATCATTTACCTTATACTCCGAACAGACTCCTACATTGATTCGAAGAGAAATAAAGGCACGCCTTGATTGATTTGCCTTTTTATTTAATAATATTATAATAAAAACTCACTCTGAAATGGAAGTGCACGTGGAGGTAACTTGATAATGACTAAAAACTTAAAATCAAGTCTGGCGGAGAACGCATAGACAATATTTTTTATCTCAGCTACCCATTCGAATCCAACCGCCTACTTTGTCTGTGTATGATACAAGAACCATCTTACTACTCAAAGATACAATACAATACCGAAGTTTAGCTAGATTAGTAAGAACATATATTAATTACATCTAATTATCCCCCCCTTGTGAACTGGTGCTGAAGAATATGAAAGAAAAAATAAATAAAAATAGATGAATTGATATGTTTCAATTTTATTAAAAGCAGTTGTGTATGGTCAATTGGTCATATTCCCACCTAAACCATTTAATCAAATTATATTGAACTCGTTGCTTGTGTTTTGTTTTTTATTTGAATTAGCGTTCACGTGAGCAATGTTAGTGATACAATCTTTTCACGTGCTTTCCACTAAAGAGATGTATTATTATTTTAATAATATAATATAATTCAGGTGAACATCACTTTATTTTATAATAAATTCTTTGAAAGCAGGGGCGCAGTAAAAACCTTGACTCGAGTGGGACCGAAAAAAGATATAATTTATTAAATAAAATTTAAATTTTTGCATGTGTAAAATATGTAAAAACTTTAATATTATATATATATATATATATATATATATATATCTAATTTTTTATAAATAAAAAATATAACTGCATCGAGTATAAAAAATACTATCTTGATTTCTTTATATATAAATCAATAACCTTTTTTTTAGCTCTAATTAATTTTCAAATATATTAATTTTTCGGCCAATTCTCCCTCTGTCCGTCACTGTTTGAAAGAGTTTACAAACAATTTATTTAGACTATCAAGTAATAGTAAGATTATTTAGGAGACCTCGTAAAGGTATCTTATAATTGTTTCATATTTTTAGCCTATTTTCATAACTTTTCCTAAATAAGATATAGAGTAACTGATATGGAGCTTATAAGTTTGGAAGGCATGCCGTTGGAGTGATTGTTTGATTTCACGTTTTGAGAATTGATTTTGGGTTTATAATTAATTTTAAATAAATTTTTATATATTTAATGTTAATTAGAAAAATATTTAAAATTGATTATGAGTTCATTAATTGTGAGTTGAAACAATTTTAAGGAATTTTTGCATTGAATTTAAAATTTTATAATGAACTTTACTTATAAAATTTTATATATGTCTTTTGTTATGGATTTGATGTATGAGTTTAATGTTAAAGTCCATTAAGAATTTAAAACTTTAAACTGTTGAATATACCATGAAAGATGGTAACAACATGAAAGATGGTAGACCTTCAAGATAATGACTGCTTAGAAGATGTTGGCATTAGATGGTTAAAGATATTGGTCAAGCATATCGAAGAGAGTTTTCAACTGACACAGAGGTAAGTGTAGTATAAGTAAGTGTTGCTTTCAGAGGAAAAATGTATAAATTACTCATCATCTCTTCTCTTTTTCATTCATATTGTGCACACACCTCCCCCTGATTAAGTATCGTTTGTGCATAATGATCATATTTTTGGAGGTACTTTTCTTCAATAAATATCTTAAGAGAGAGCTTGATCCAACACTAAAATCACCAGCATCCTAGCTGGACACCCTATTGTTAAAATGCAAAACATCTTCAAAATTAATTTTATAAAATTAATTATTTTAGGACATGTCCAAACAAGCACGGGTGATAATAGATGTATTTATTTATATTTTTGTTGCTGTTTACTTTAGATAATACGTTGTTTACATTTTTGTTATAATTTTTCTTTGCATAAAACCAACAAACAAACGACAATCAATAATTTGTACACTCATTTAATGTTTTAAAATGAAAATTGTTTTAGAGTGAGATTGAGTAAATAAGTAAATTAAAGATTTAACGAATAAGTGTTTATCATGTATAAATTATTTTTGTAGTAGATGAGAAAAAACTATTTTACTAAAAGTTATTAGGTATTCTCGTAAGTTATCTTAGAGAGTTTATTACCAACTTATACATATATCATAAATGAATTTCAGAAAGAAATTAATCTTTAATTTTCGATAAAACATGCTTTGGTTAAAAAAAATAATACATATATCATAAATTGTTTGCATAAATTCTCACATATACCTAAACAAATAAGCCTTTTCAAGTTATTATTACTAAACTAAAAATAAACAAGTTCTTATTTCATAAATCTAACTTAACTGTCTATACAATATTCGAAATCCCAAACGTAGAATCATATCTTTGCATTCACTTAACGTAGTCTTTTTTTTTTTTTATGCTGTCACTTATGTAGTCTTAATACTCCAATCCACTAATAATATTTTTTTATATTATTATTATTATTATCAAAACCCTGGTTTGTAAATGAAATGGATTTGGACCAAACTATCTAGTGACGTGCGCAATGAAATCATCCAGTTCCGCGCGAGAAACACCCCCTTCATCCCTGGACCTGCGAATAGCATTTTTCAGGTTCATTGCCCTTTGTCTCATCTCATCACCGTCTTTTGTTGCCATCAATCTCCTCACGGCATTCTCAACATCTGATGATGTCACCAACTCATCCCTTTGGTCCCAGTCCTTCACAACCACCCCAACTCTGAGCACTTCTGTTACCAAAACCCTGTTCCTAGGCTGGTCAGAGTGCATAGGCCATGCTACTATTGGCACCCCCATTGTGATGCTCTCCATGCAAGAGTTCCATCCACAGTGACTCATAAACCCACCAGTTGAACTGTGGCTTAGAATCTCCAATTGGGGTGCCCAGTCTCTCACAACCAACCCCGTGCCTTTCACTCTCTCTTCAAACCCCTTTG
Source organism: Glycine latifolia (assembly GCA_013407115.1). Lineage (NCBI taxonomy): Eukaryota > Viridiplantae > Streptophyta > Magnoliopsida > Fabales > Fabaceae > Glycine > Glycine latifolia. The sequence continues at coordinate 22,708,823 of CM023943.1, forward strand.
GAAGCTCAGCAGTTCTCACACCATCCTCATCGAACACATCTCCCTTGTCAGCATCCCTCATCACCCATATGAACTTTTGCTTGCTTTTTTCCAACCCATTTGCAACCTCCTTGATTTGCTCCTCAGAGAAGCATGTTGTTGTCCCAAACGACACATACAAAACTGACCCCGCTTCTTGCTTGTCAAGCCACTCAACACTGAAGTGCCTTGCGTTATAAACTCCCTTCTCAATGGACAAAGGGTTGAATGGCCCCAAGGCCCAATGAGTCTTGCTACTAATGATCCTCTCTATTAACTCCAAGTAAGGACTCTCAATTGCCCTTGTGGTGTTGTATATAGTCCCTTTGCTGAACTTATGGAACTTATACTGTGAAGTGATGAAATCTATGAATTGGGTTGTGAAGCACCCTTCAAGGGAAGGAACTTCAGGGATGATGTGGGACATTTTTTCTACTGGGGGCCTCCCCATTGCATCCCAAAAGTACAAGAACATGGTGAAGGCAGAAACACTGTGGAAAGTGTAACTCTCACAATTGGGCACATGAATAGCATCTTGCACTACAGATGCCATGAGGGAGTCATAGATGACAACCACCCTTCTGGCCACAGTTGAAAGGGATTGCAATAGTGCATACACGGGCTCACGGAGACTCGTGGAGGCCACGAAGGAGGGTAAAAGATGTGAGGGGAACCTTGTTTCAGCATTTGGGTTGGGGGCAGGGGAAACAAAAGGAGGAACATTGAAGTCGTGAATATGAATGTTGTAAATGGAGTTTGGGTCCCAACCTTGGGCACGAACTATGGCTTGGCGATTGTGGGTGTGCGAACCTACAAAATGGACGGGTATGTTGTGCGCCAAGATGAGGCGAGAGAGGTTGAGAAGCTGGTTGAGGTGCCCTTGTGCAGGGAAAGGCACCACAACCACCACCACTTGGGTTGGATGGAACATGTCACTGTCGTGGCTTTTCTTATTATGGCTTCCGTAGTTGGAAGCCATAGGTGAACTTTGAAAGCTAGAAGCCATTGAAGAGTTGTTCTAACAGAGATAAGGTAGGTAACTCTGTGCAATGCTATGAAGGTATGGCATGTTCGGTATTTATAGAAACGAAATCAATGTTGGACACCACTATCCGCCATAAATTATGCTAGGGAAATGCTAAAATCATTTTTTTTCTTCTATGACGGTTGTTAAAATTTATTAGGACTCGTAAACTATGTACATCTAATTTAATTTTGGGAAAATATTGGTAAATATCAATCTGGATCTACTTAACAAAGTAGAGAGGAAAAGAGAAAGAAGTATATCTATAAAAAAGACAGAAAACTAGTAAGGATTGATGGAATGTACATAATATGTAAAAGTATCCACATATTATTACTCTTAATATTTAATTAATGAATTTTATTCATAATTTAATATTTTTATAGAAATTTTAAACTAATGGATAATGTGTTAGAAAGTACTTATTACATTATTAAACGTTAGAACTTAGAAGTGATCTGTATGCACGAGATTCGATTGGTATTTCAAACCAAAGATGGGAGAACTTATGTTGTTCGCTACTAGTAAACAGATTCGATTGGAATTTCAAACCAAAGGAGAGAGAATTTATATTGTCACCTAGTAGTAAACACTCTAAAAAAAACTATTAGTATTAAACAGATTTGAATAGTAACTAATTAACTATTGGTAAAAATGGTACTTTAAATTTTATCTCAAAAATCTCATTTAAAATACACGAGATAACCGTCCAATCTTTATCTACCCGTTTATCACAGCATAATTGCATGAATGCAACGTGTCTGAGCAGGCCGAGAGCCTATGCAGGTGACGCAGTTGATGCCATTAATGGAAAAGAATCTGAGGTTCGGAGTCAACTTAGTAGATATTAGGCAAGATTAACTTGGATAAAACAACTAAAACTTAAGTTTTAAATTTGTTAACATTTGTTATTAGTTTTTTTTATAGAAAACAAGTTCACATGTTGACTAAAAACTCTCACATATCACTATTTTTTTAAAAAACAAATTCTCTCAATTTTTATTTTAGGTCTCATTGTCTGTTGTGCTGGTCCCGATACTAGGATGATAGTAACATTGATCTCTCCCTCGCTGGTCCCGAAACTAGGATGATAGTAACATTGATCTCTTCCTCAGTTTTCACTTTATTATGGTTCCTTGTTTAGTTATGCGTAACAGGTGATAACAGTGATCACGTTGGCGTGGAAGTTATGGGGCTGTATGTATGCCTGTATCTGAGTCATCCTATATTTATTTGTCCCGAATGGTAGTTGTACTTCTCAGAGGAACCCCACCTCGATGTATCATATTTACATTAACTACATTTCTTTCTTTTTCACCTTTTGACATTTAATCACATGGGAAGATGCCTTTACACATCTTTTCATCTTTGTTAGTTGTGAGTTGTGACTACGTCCCATGTGCTTTCTCAGAATTTTTTAGGACAAATGTTTATGACTTTAGAGAAATTGCATTTTTACAAGGTATGTGATGAACCAATGAGATTTCAAATTTTAATATTTTCATTAGGAATGAAGAGGAGATCGTAAAGATGTGTCGTTTGAGAAGATGTTTCTAAGTTTCAGTTTTCATTTGTATTGATAATTTTAACATATTTTCTTATTGAGTAAAGTATTTTTAGTCTCTGTAAAATATATGTGAAATTTGCAATTGATCCTTTCAAAACTTCTCGTTCAATTTTAGTTTTTTCTAAAATTTTATTAATGTTACTGTTCATTTAATATGTTAATAAATCCAGTATGTTCATCCAGTGTTTTAACATGTATCAGTATCATTAAAAAAAAATTATACAATGACTTAGATAGGATTTATGTTCAATCTTGTATGTCAAGTAAGCAAATTCATTAATGAAATTAACATACTGAATGAACAATGAATGAACAATAATATATTGAAATTTTAGATGGTGTGAAATGAAACACAATTTTAGAGGGACTAATTTCAAATTCACATAGGGATCTAAAACATACTTTATCTTTACTTATATAAAACATACTTTATCTTTACTTATATTATTACTTCTACATTTTTTTTATTTTACACATTCAATTTTTGTATTAACTTTATTGAATTACTTATTTTACTAATGAAAACTGATTTTTTGGTTTTTGAAGGAATTAAATTGTCTAACTAGGATCTTTTATGATGTTTTTTTTTCTCGTATGCACAGGCCGCACTTGTCTTTAAACATGTTTTAAAATGACTTAAAAATAAATGATAAAGTATATATTTATATTTTATTTGGTGAGATAAAACTAAACATTAAAAAAAATATAGGAGAAATCTACTTTATTAAAAAAAATCAGAATTAATAATGTCATTGTCACCCGATGTTGGTGGATTTTTGTATTTATATTTAGCGTTAATTATGTTTTTATTTTTACTTTTAGTCTCTCTGAATAAAATTTTGACTAGTTTTAATCCTAAAATGTTTTTGTCCGTTTATGTTTTGAATCCGTGTTGTTAAATAATGAGGTGGGGGATTGAAGTGTGTGACACGAGTTAAACAATTGTAACGCTGGTCGATGAAAGAATTCTCCTACTGGTCATTTCCCTAATCGGCGAGGATTGCGCATGAGCTTTTTACCCTGGGGAACCTTGTTGGGGTCGACAATGATGGTGTTTCGGAGCAGGTAGATGTAGAGGTTGCTAAAGGTTTTGGACCAGCTTGAAGTGAGACAGGCTAGCCAGGTGAAAGAGATGGAACACATACTGAGGATGAATTGTTCTAAAATTGGAAACAACTTTTAAATAAGGAAACAGAAAAAAGTTTTAATTTTCAAAACTTGAAATCAAGAACCACTTCAATCAGAGTATAAAAAAGTTAGTTAATTATAATTAATTGTATTATTTTAATTAATTTTTTTTTTAACTTATCATTCAATACAACTCAGTATTAAAGATAAGAAAGAGTTATTAAAACTAACATTAATTAATGAAGAATATTTTAGAGATATTAACATAAAGTTAGTTGAAATTTTTTTATATTTAAAATTAAAAATAATGTGTTTTATTTCTTATATTTGAGAACATGGGTATCGTTTATCTTTCTAATTAATAATTTGTCTATTATTTCTATACATAACTCTTATAAAGTATTATTGATTAAGGATAGTCTTAAAGAAAAATATTTAATACAATACTAATTTTGTAAAACTACATATTTCTTGAAACAATTATTTTTAAAACGTATTTGTTAGTAAAATTTATTAGAAAACATAGAAGTATAAATTAAATTCATTAAATAAGATAAGAAACTCCTAAAATTTATATATTTTTTAAAAAATATCTATGAATTAAAAATATATTGTGTCGAGAATATGTGGTAACATTTTCTCATAAAAACCGGAGAGTATAAAGGAGAAACCAATCTGATTAGAAACCTGACTCACGTGTGCAATTTGATGATAAGCTACCCTTCTTGCTTCGTTCAGCTTTGACTCACTAGGGACTTGACTCACGTTTCTACCCAAAACCCAAACAGATATAACATGTTTGACCATAAAAAATACCTGTCCTTGAGAGCCACACACTACTATCTATTTTTTGTATTCACACTATCCAATATCTCCTCTCTCCCATCAGACATTTGTTGTGCAATTAATGTCGTGAAATCATGTTTTTTTTTTCATTTGTGAAAATTCATAAGCAATTTCCACTCAACATCATTAGTATAAAAAAATTACTACTTCACAAATCAGTAATGTGACATAGTGTCCACCAACTAAAATCATAAAACTTGATTTTATATTGGAGATGCTCTTATCTTACTATATTGAGGGGGCAAGAGAGCATTTATTGCTGTTTATGGTGGGCTTATTTTGTGGGATATGTGGTTAAAAGGTATTTTTGCTATCGATCATAAATACAATTGAACCACAATAAATATATGTGGTAATAGCCATGTAAAATACCCTTCAATTAATGTCTTCTCTTTGGTATCTTTCTTCTATGAAAATTTTGAATCTGATCCCCGAGCAACGTACAACAAAACATAACAAAATTTAGCTTGTCTTTTCAAAAGCGTGGCATATTATTAATTCTTCAATGAAACTTAGGGAGTTGATATGAGCAACCAGAAAACCCACAAAATCTTGTGAATCCCTACATGGGACTTAGTGTAGAATATGTAGATACAAATTAAGTTTCCATGTCCATCAAAGGATCAATATCTTCATAATAAAATTACATTTTTCTCATGTTTAATTTCAACTTTTTAATTTACTAAAAAGATTGTCAAACAAGGTGACTGAAGCAAAATCTTTATCTCTTAACATTTGTCATAGACAAGCAAGTTGACAAACTTGGAACTGAAATCAGTGGAGCCCAACAACATGGTGATTTGGTGGAGCAAATTCTTTAAGCATTAATTGTGTATTCATTCGAATTGATTGAGAAAGTGGATAAAGACCCTAAAAATAGTAGTATTCGAAATTTAGAGTTTTAAGATGGAGAAAATGAAGAAATTGGTGATTGGAGAAATAAAATTAAAATTGTAGCGTGCCATGGAAAATGTGATGAAGGAAAATTCAAAGAATAAGTAGAGAAAGTCAGTAGAAATGTTAAAGAAAATGAGGAAAAAATGATGAAAATTGGACTATAGAGAGATATCAAAAGAATATGTAATCACTTGAGTTATAAAATGTCAAAAAAAAATATTATAATCGTGAGTTTGATACAAAGTTGAAGAACATATATAGAGAGTCTAAAAATTAAGAGAGAGAGAGATAAAACGTATTGACAATCATGAATTTTTTTGTTATGTCAGTTATGGAATATTAGAAATTGGGTTTTGTTTTAAGAGGGACTTTGTGATGGGTTCGGACCTTCATTATGAATAGTCTGTTGAACGGTTCTTACCTACTGCTAATGAGTTGTAAACTTTTCATGCCTTAAGCAAATTTATAGTGAACACAGTTCTCTAAAAAGAAGGAGATATAAGATAGATTGAATTAAAAAAAAAGAAAAAAATATTAAGTTTGATCATTCTGCTATTAAAATATTAACTATTAATAACTAATATTTTATCATAATGGTTTTTTAAGAAATCTCTAAAAAGTGGACCATTTTCTCTTAACATTATAATTGGATTCTCTAATTGGATGGAGAACCATAAACTAGGGATAGATTCAAGAACCCATCCTTGATCCCACTCAATCAATGGAGTAATATGCTATAATTTGTATTTATATGTGATTTTGAAATTCTACATTTTCTTTAAAATTCGTCAAATTTAACTTCCTATACAAATTCCTAACTTTCTACAATGCAAATTTATCCATGCACGTAAAATCAAATAGTTAACTGGATATTTTTTCTTTTTCCCATTTTCTATCATGCTCCATCTATTTCTTTTTGGTTAATTTATTCAAATAATTAAAGAAAGTAAAAGAAAAGAAGGAATTAATTGCACGTAATGTTTGACACACTTCCAACTTACTTTTGATGTGGTCCAAAATTCGCGGTTTAACATCGAGGTAGATGGTGTGTAAAGGGGTTGAGATGATCAAGGTGATGCTTCATTTGATCCATTCAATTAAGCAAAAGTACACTATGGTGGTCCAAGTCTAGGTGTGCTCCCATCGCATCGCATTCTTTTCATGTTTCAATGCATGTTTATAATTGGTATAAATAATTGAGACTGATTTTCATACAGTTAATGGTGGAAAATTTTCAATTTTTGTGATATTTTAATTTAAGATTTACTTGAATTTTTTTAGTATTTTTTATACTTTTGATTCTAAGTAAACGTGTATGTAAAATGTTGATAATGAGCCATCAAACACATAAATTAATTGATATAAATTTGTTTTAATTTAATAAAAGATTTTAAATTTGAATATTAAATATATAATTGTGTTAAATAATTAAAAGGAAAGTGTCCTCTTCCATCCTGCATAGTGATCATACCTTATTGATAGTCATCTTTATATGTGTGACATGCTAGGTGTTATAGAATTTTTATGTACGTGCTTCAATACCCAGAAAGGTTATTTATAAGGGTTATATGTATAATTTCCCCCCCTAATGATCAAGAAATCTGATACAAACATCAAACATCTGTCGAGTTGTCCAAGATCAACAATTCAAGATATTGACATATATCTTAATGTGAGGGACACTGGATAATTATTATTATCTCTGTCTCTAAATATGATATTTTTTTTACATTTGTTTGTTTATTTTATAAAAAAAATTTAAGTGGTCTTTTACATTATTTTTTTTACTAGAATGCCCTTAATTTCCTTACAATAAATATATGTATTAAAAAGATAATGTATTCTCTCTCTTACAATAATATAATTGGATGAGAAGACTAAACATATTATTTAATGAGGTAAAAATTAATTGAATAAAAGGAGAAAGATGATGAATCCCAATAATTCTAAGGGTGATTTTGAAAAATATAATAAGCATGTGGGTTTGGTTGTTTGAAAATATTTTAATTTCAATGTAGATTCATGCCTTTATTTCTAATATACTGAATAACTTTATTTCAAATTTTTTTCTATTTCATTTTCTTCTTCTTCTTCTTTTTCTCACAGATCACAATCAAACAGTAACACACTTAAAATTAAGAGAGTGTAAATATCAATTTAGTAAAAAAAAAATTATTAACTGATTTTATTTAGAATCAAACTAATTTTAAAGAACTGGTTGTTGTATGAACTGAACTAATTATAAATCAATTTTAAAGTAGTTTAAGAATCAAATCAATTTAAAACTAAATATTTTATATAAAAATAATTTGGTTAATCAATTTTTTTTTACAACAATACAAATTATTGTTTCAAACTGTTTCAAATAAAAACCAATTTAATTTCGATTCTCCAGTTCAGTTTTTTTCACAACCGTACTTCATACTTGAAGTAGTATTTCAAAGGTACCTGAGTAAATTGCAGTTTTGACTTTTGAGTAAAACAACACGTGCAATTATAAATTCCATTGTTGAATTTTAAGTTGATACACATACATCATGCACATGTATCCTTTATCAAGATTAGACAGATGACAGATAACAGACTGCAGAGATAGAGATTCAAAGGAGCAGTTGTTGCTTTTAACTTACAGTCTCCACGTGGCTATTCCCCACCTGTACGTGAGTAGTAGTTGAAGGTTTTTCCGCATGGGAACGAAACCATCACTTCCTGTAGTTTTTCGTTCAAAAGCTTTTAATCATTAACAATTAAAATTGAAATACAATAATATTATGTTATGATTAATTTTTCATTAACTCATGAAACTGATCCCATATCATTAAAAATACCATACTCAAATAACTCGGTACATGTTGGAATGAAATCAAAACATTAATGGAAATGATTAACGATAATAAGATCTAGACATCTTAACAAGCGAGTGTACGGCTTAATTCGATTGTTTCCAAACAAACTTAATTAACCAACCAAAGGGTTGGGAATGCATTTGAGCTTTTGCTTACAAATATTCATAGTGAAACTAAATTTAGAGTATCACTCTTTGCTTTGTCCATCTCATTAGGAGGTACGTGATTTTTAGTTCTCCAAATAAAATAAAATAAAATACATTTTTAGTTTCTCAAATTAAAAAAATGTTTGTTTTAGTCTTTTGATAGAATTTGAGGGATTAAAATATGTAAAAAAAAGTATTTGAGGATAATAAAGGTATTCTTTAAATTTGAGAAACTACAAAATACAAACTTTTATAAGAAAAACGAAAATAAATAAATCTGTTGATATGAAGGAATAAAAACATAATGAAGCTTTTATATTTATATTTTGATGATCATAAAACTCTATCTGCTTATCTACAGGTAGAGAACCTCATCCTAATGGCATATAAACGAATGAATTGTCACGTTCCAACATGAGTGGATGATTGCACTAGTTAGGATTACATTTTGCTTCAAAATAATAATAATGTTGAAATCATGCATGGCTAGACATTCTACATTAATATTCCACTCAAAGGTGCTATGTGCTAGCTTTATGTGGAATATGTATGGCTAAAGGTTAATTTGACATTGGTACATAGATGCAACAAATAACGGTTCAGATAGTCCCTCGCGTGGGAGGAATCATTTTTACTGGGTAGTGTAGAGTCTAGAACCGCAACATCATTATCATTTTGTACTTTGTTTATAAATTTGTCGAATTGAAGGCCACACAAAATATCTAAGAACTTCAAAAGAACTAGTATGTTCTTTTGGTAAACAAAACAAAGAACTTCAACCGATATTTGGTTTGAATTCATCTCGTCCAATACTTATATAAGCACGTGCAATAGTGTTTTATACGTTTACAATCCTTTCTTTTCTTATTAGATTTATTTATATTTTTAGTCTCTTAATTTAGTCGTCTGTTTTTTTAATGTCCCAAATAGAAAATTACAATTTGTATTCTCTCAAATTCTAGTCGAGATTACAAAAACATTATGTTTTTAAATTTAAGAAACTAAAAATGTAGTTTTTCTTTGAAAGATTAAAAAACAGACCCTTAATTTAGGTGACTAAAAATATAATTAAACTTTTATATTATTATAATTTTAGTATTTATTTATTTTTTCAAATATATATTAATAAATATGTATTTAAATATTTACACACACACATATTAATAAGAGATACAGATAGCAAAACAACATATTAAATTTCATTTTATAATTTTCTCTTTCTTTAAAACATAGGATTCCATATATAAAGGAAAACGATTATTAACATTAGTTAGAAAAAGGAAATAGATTAGTGAATATTTGAATTGATAAATTATAATAAAAATAATAAATAATAAAAAAGATAAAATGATACTTATATAATAATCCTTTTTTATTTTTAATAAAGTAGAAAGTTTTGTACTTTTTAATTAGTTATTGGATATATCGATTTTTAGCTTCTTTTTAACTTGTTTTTACTGATTAAAAAACTTATTTCGCCTAGTAAGCAAGTTTATTTCCATAATAACTTAGGACATATTTTAAAATGCTTCTTTAAATAGTGATTTTTAAAATATCAATTTTTAACATGTTTTTTAATACAGTTCCACCTTTCATTAATCCCTCCATCACTTAGCGCCGGAAAGCATGGGAGAGGAAGTGGTTGTGTTGGAAGTAGAAAGGCCCGATGTAGATTTTAGTTGTGAAGTCGATGATGTAGAAAAACATGCGCCAACAGGCAACAGAGGAGTGCATGGGAGAGGTTGACATCGATCGGGAGAAATGTTTTATGAAAGTGTAGAGGGAGGAAGTCATGTCTCTCATGAAAAATCCATACCAGCCTTATTTTTGCTTCCACACAGTAATCTCCATAAAGCTTATAACACTTTCCAGAAGAACTATAAACACTTTCAAAAAGCAATTTCCAAAAAGTATTAAAAATTAATACTTTTCAAGAATTTAGTTTCTTAAAATGGATAATTTTGAGGGGGGGAGGGGAGAAGCTTTGACGAAGCAAGAGGATTTTTAAATACATTACATTAAGGCCCAATTCTAAATTATAAGTAAATTATACACATCAGTATAAGAAAATAGACTAACATAAATATAGAAACTTCAAAATCTTACTATAGCAGGTCATTTTATTGAGTATGTAAAAAAAAAGTCATTTTATTGAGGCATCAGTACAATACCTATCTATTATCTAATGGTATACTGAATTTAGTTAAAATACAGTAACAGTGTAAAATTTAAATTTTGCATAATCATTTTAAAATACCCCCATAATTACTTGATGCAAAACGAAATCTTTTGCAAAAACTCAAAAATAATTTCATCCAGAGTACATTGATTAATAAACTAAAACATTCCTGATCCTACTATACTACACTTGGTGCAGGTCACCCACGACTGCAATGAAGCTTGTAATTAAATATAATGACTATACATTCAGACCTAAAAACTATTATTACCTCCATTCTTATTTATACAATCTAACTTTGTAAAGTTATTTATTCTTTTATATAAGACACAATCCATATTATCTCATGCATTAATTATTTTTAGATTAAAAATACCTTTAATTAAATAAGAGAGGTTATATTAGTATGCAAAGAAAAAGAAACATTAATAACCATGATATTTTTTGGAAGATAAATGTTAAGAAACTTAAAGTAAAATTTTTTTTATTAGAAGATAGAAAATTGTGTTGTCTATGATATTTTTTGTGCTCTTCTATAATTTTTATAGGTAAATATTTTTTTCTTTTTTAGTTTTTTAACTAATATCCTTAGGACACTCGTTAGTAAGATATTTTTTAAAAAATATGTAAATTTAGCATCAATTTATTGTTATAAATTAAATTAATTACTTTTAAATTTTAATAAATTAAGTAATTAAGTCTTATAAATCTACTATACATATATAAAAACTAACTGCTAGCAAAATTATAAAATTGGACATCCTATATTTATGACACTTGGCAAAAAATAGGGATAAAATGGTAATTGGACATAAGTTTGCTAATTGCACCGCCTATTTAATAAGTGTAATCTGGTATTCCCAAATTAAAAATTGTTAATTGCACATCCTTTTTAATAAATGCACTCCAATATTTTCAAATTAGAACTTGCTAATTGCATCCTCCTTTTGATAAAAAAAATCTATTTTTCTTTCATCTCTCTCACACATTATCTCTTTAATGCGTAGGCAGTGGTATAAATGAATAAGATTAAGTAACATTGAAAAACTTTCTTATAAATTTCACTCTTTAAATATTGTCTTTTATTATCCAATTTTATTATGCATAAAATAATTCTTGAACTAAAACATATAGTTGTTGATGTGAAAAAATAGATTATAAAAGATAAATAATAACATGTCTCAAAGATTATCCTTACCTCTTCATTCAAAAACAACAGAAAATTGTTTAACTAAAATTTAAAAAGGAATTATCTGGTCACATGACGTTAATGAAATTTTTGGTCTTAAAGTAGTATACTTTTCTTTGTATTGCAGATTTGCATCACTCTTTTAATTTTGGATCTAATCACTTTGTTCCCCAATATACATTTTGCGATCCCCATTTGGCCTAAGGTAAATCACAACACAACTGAATAATAGTGTCCATAATTTGATTAAATGATGTCACTCACCATAAAAGTAATAAAAATATATTATATTTTTTATAAAAAAAATTTCTATTAAATGTTTTAATTCAGATGTAAAATAACTGTCATATGACTATCATCTTGATATGCATTTCCTCAACAAATTGTTTCTATAAAGTACATGTTACCATGTTATTACTACAATGATGCAAATAATTTAAATTAGCTTTTCCAAAATTGTAATATTTAATTGACCAAATTGTTGGACATTATAAGATATTAAGATGGCTACATCTTATTCGAGATCCTAAAACACAAAGTCTATTATTTTATCTTCTCTCCATGTTGATCATTTAACTCCTTAATATCATCCTTCTCTACAACATGCATGTTGTGCAACATCTAACTATTGATTAACTCAAATAATTATTGCAATTAAATATTCAAGAACTACTAAATTCTAAATTTTATTAAATTATTATTATTAATAACAAATAAAAAAATTAATCAAATACATATTTTATAATAAATATTTAAAAATAAATTGTAATGAAATTTTGTATAATATTTATATTTCTTTTTGTAATACATTATTTTATTTTATTTAGCACTTATTTACATATTTTTTTAAATACCAAATTATTATTAAAAAAATCATAAAAAATTTATTTCCCCTAAAACCATTTTTTTAACATTCCTTTTGTACTTAAAATTTACTTTTGCCTCCAATTTTAATCATTTTTTATGAAAATAAAAACTCAATATAATGAATTATCATTTTTAATGATTATATCATACTCATTATTCTTTGTAGTTTTCTATGTAATTATAACAACGATTTTTCACTATCCATTTGACACTCAAAAAAATGCTTCGAAAAGTCATATTTATAACATTTACATGTTTAGAATTGAAAACACTCTAAAAATAAAATACAAAGAATTCATATACAATGAAAGGTTGCAAGAGCTACAAATGGATCTAGAATTCTCTTAGGAAGGGGGTGGATTTTTTTTTCTTTTCTAATTATTTAAATATGTAAATTTTAATAATTAATTAATAATAAATTCCACAAAATTTTGCCAATTTTACACTTAAAAATAAATTTATTTTTTAAAAAAAATAATGTAAAAAAAATCATTAACTGATAAATCCTAATTGAAATGCATTTGTCAATGTAATAAATTGCTAATTGCACCCCCTTATAATAAGTGTACTCCAACATTTCCAAATTATAACTTATTAATTGCATTCCTTTTTTGATAAATTCACTCCAATATTTCCAAATTAAAATTTGATAATTGCACCTCCTTTTGATAAACAAATTAATATTTCCTTTTAAATCTTAAATACTAATTATATCATTTCTTTCATCTCCCTTACATGTTATCTCTTTAACGCGTAGGTAGTGGTATTACCTGTGTACGTAGGGTATCGTACTACAGTTGCAAAAATACAAAATTTCAATATTATTTTAATTTTTCCTTCCGAAAAGACCTCTAAACCACTGGTGATATAGTAATTCCTCTTTTATTTACTTAACAACTGACTAGAAAAGTGCAATGATTTCCTTTTATTTTATGTTATGATTTTCATAATCTCCTACTTTTGGTCCTTCATATTTCTCAATATTGTTGATTCTCATCTCAATTTAGTTAGTCTAATTATTGACAGGTTTGCACATGCCTAACAATAGATGAAGTCTTAAGTAGATCCATTATTTAAGACTTCATTTCAATAGAGGTGTATTATCACAAGAAAAAGAAATTATTATTGAACTTCACTTATTTCTTTCAATTATTAATTTACTTGACAATTGTCTAAAGTGCAATGGTCTCCTTTCATTTTATGTTATGATTTTCACAATTTTCTCCTTTGGACCCTTCATATTTCTCAATTTTTTTGGTTTTTACCTCACTTGGTTGAGTCTAATTATTGACTAGTTTGCACAGGCGTGACAAAATATAAAACCTTAAATGGATCAATTGTGTATGCCCTGATTTCAACAAAGGTATATTATCACAAGAATAAAAAATTATTATTGAACTTCACTTCTTTTTTTCTCTTATTTTTGCTACACATTCATTTTGTCATTAATAAACTATATTAGATCTTTCAAATTTTTAAATATCTTTCCAGTCTAAATGATATGTTGTCTTAACTACCTTTTTAATAGTTATGTGTGTTCAAATATCTTCCTTATCATCTTCTCTCTTTTATCAACTCTGAAATGTTCTTCTTCTCTGATGTTCTCTGTCTTCTCACCATTTTTTCTCTCTTCTCTTACCTTCTTCATTCACTCAATTTATTTTTTCTATTTTCTAAAATAAACCAGTGAAATATCTTTTTATTTCTCTGTTAACCATTCAACATCGCAACTCTCACTGAAGATGTTTTTGTCAGCCATTATGACTACAATGTTTTCATAATTTTTTCATGATTTATAGTGATCTGTAGCAACCAAGGTGAACAATTTTCTTAGTTTCTATTTTCTTGGTTGATTTTGGTTTGACCTAATTACTTTCTTTGGTTTTTCTCCTTCATTAAAATTTCTTTAATATTGTGAATATGGACTAAATTTGTTAAAAATGTTTATTTTATAAGAATAGATGTATTTGATCAAATGTCAAAATGACATTTTTGAATATGTTTCCTTATTTCTCATGTTACTTCTAAATTTATGCACTTTTGCGTAGGAATTTTTCACATACAATCTTTGGTTGTTATTGCTTATCTTTTGTTAATATTACTCCTATTTATAATCAATGGTTCAATTATATTTGTTTGAAAAAAGTTAGCAAATGGAAACTGATGTTTATTGCAGTAATTTAGGTGAACGGGTAAATGATCAATGAAATGTTCAATTGTGAAATTTGATGTAGGATCTCTATAAAAGTGATCATTGACACAAACAGAAGTAAATAAAAGTAATCCTGTTGATGATTAAGTAGAAGATGAAGGTTCAGAGTGGAGAAAAGATGCAAGACAAATTGAGAGAAATAAAAGTGTTACTTGGGTAAATTAAAAGAGAATACCTAAACAAATGGGAAGTTTACTAGCATAACATTAATTTTGTATAAAAATTTTAGTTTTTTTTTAATTTAAGTTCATAAATGAAAGTTGCTTGCTACATATTACGATTATTACTTAGAATAAAAATTAGTATTTTTGTTCCAAGCTAATTTTTTCATTTTTTTCTATCCATCTTATATCTTTATCTTATAGTAATTATATGAATTGAAATTTTAACAGGTTTTCAATCAGTCATACATTAACCATATTTCACTCAAATTATTTAAGTTTTCAATGTTTTTGAAATTGTTGTGATCTATCAGTTACATTTATAGACAAGATTCTATTTCTAGGCTGAAATTTTGTAATATATTAACCAAATTGTTAAGGAGTACTACATTACAAATTGATCGCCAAGTGCCTACAATTATATTACATTATATCTATATATCTATTGCTATTAAATAATCTTTCTTTATTACACATGCAAAAAGAACGCTAACAGACGAAATCGAAAACAAAAGATACACACAAATAAGTATTATAATTTTCATTCGTGTGTTTAGTTATAATTGTCATATTTTTATATTATACACAACAAACATAATTTCTTATTCTTATTATAAATTCATTATTTCTTCATTTCTAAAATATTTATATGTTTATTTATTATTAAAATAGTTTCTAATTTGAAGCGAAACGAAACACAACAAATCGATACATCCCGTGTGAACGCACGAATTACCAACTAGTATAAAAATAATAATAACACACGTGAGAAATCATATAGGACATGACAGGTTCTTTTGTCTTCTATGATTAGTAGGGCTTCTTTGCAGGCCCATATCTGTTACGATAACACCCTGCTTTCAACTAAAGGCATTAACTTTCTACACCAGTCATTTTTCCAATACACCCAGCATGAACAGTGAAGTTCCAATTTTGCCCTTTACGTAATCCGTAAAGATTCTCCGTAAAGGTTCTTACGGATTCGTAATCCGTAAACCTCTTACGGATTCGCAATCCGTATTCGTAAAGGTTCTTACGGATTCGTAATCCGTAAACCTCTTACGGATTCGCAATCCGTAT
>CM023943.1:22725382-22761874 GCA_013407115.1 Glycine latifolia
TTCACTGTTCATGCTGGGTGTATTGGAAAAATGACTGGTGTAGAAAGTTAATGCCTCAACTAAAACATAAGTAAATGATCCAACAAAAAAAAGACTAATGGTCTATAGGGTCTGAATATATTCTCTAGTTCGATTTCTGCTTTTGTTATTATGTTTGCTGTATAAATTCTTAAAAAGGTAAAATGACACTCATAATTATTAAATAAAAAAAATCACAAACCAAACCCACGGGGAGAAACATTTGTCTAAGCTAATCACGAACCAAATGCACCCTAGGAGTTCATTTGTGAAACCTTAAGGGGCTGATAATTGCTAAACAATCGTCTATAATTTTAGGAGACCTTAGGGAGAAGTAATTTGCAGTTTGTAGTTTTGTACACAAACCTAAAATAAAAGTAAACCTGTGTCAGATTCAATTGTATCGTGTAATTTATAAAGCTATAAAAGAAATGCTAAAAATACACTCGATAACATATTATTTTTTAACACATTTCTTCTATCACACTCCACTGTTTGTTAACATTTATTAAATATTACAAAATTAAAAAAGGTACTCGTTAAATAAAAAATAAAACCTACACAATTGAGATTTTCAATAAATTTAAGCAAATAATAAGTAAAAAACATTAGAGTATTTACCATTTCTCATGCTACAAATAACTATTAACCTATACGACCCAGCAATTTCAACGCAAGTACAAAATGAACTTACTATCATAAAGGTTGAGCTAATCTTATGTATATCAGCGGTGCCTCTCCCCTAGAATTCTCAAATTGGGAGGGTTAACCAAAGTGAATGTGCAGTTAACTAACTAGCTACAAGGAAAATGCCAAACAGAAGAAAATAACTAATAAAAGAGGCATTTTCATTTTGAATTAGAAGTATAAAACAGTTCAGTACATCCAGAACAGAACGTTTTCCAATGGCATCTAAGTTGTTAAATGTGGTCCCTATTGTTTTTCTTTTAAGGGCTGGATAGGTTCTTCAAATCCTCTTCCTTTGCATACCAGCTTGGTATTATTTTTTAAACATGGGGATAAAGATCCTTGTACGAGTTCCTAATGGTTCCTTCTGCAACTCCTGTGGCAACTGATATATCTGCACCAACACACTAGGTCAGATACAAATATGCAATAGCTCATACATGTGAATATTCCTTTAGAAACCTATTTGCAATCAAATTTAACTGCAAATTCAAAATTCACCACACAAGAAATCGGAGAGAAGATTTTCACGAAGAATTAAACCAATGAAATATGTTTATATTTCTTTGCTTTCATGTTTCACCATAAGAAGTGTGGCACTGAGACCTTTGGGAGGTTTTTTTATCATCAGAAAGCTGAGTTATGATGTATATAACTGCTGCAGCAATTGATATGGGACTCCTCCTGGCAGATAAAAGATGTTATTAGTATCTATCATAAGAAAATAATAGCATCCATCTGAAAATTTGTGAAAAAAGGAAAAAGTGGATTCATGCAAAATTAAGCTGCAATGAAATAAACTATGGAAAAAAATTGTTTCTACTTTTCTCAAACATGCTAATTCTCCCATAAGTGCAGCACACATCTCGAGAAACTCAAAGGTTTCTCATCCATAATGACACCCTCGTACTCAAACAGCAATAGCATCAAATCTAAAGCTAATCAACACAGCCTTGAACACTTCTAATTATAAAGCCCTAATCTTAAGCTGGTGTGATTGGTTCATTTTATCACAGAAACACTGCCATGTTTTTACTTTTGCCCCCCCGATATTTTTCTCAGAAGCATTTCTAGGTATTTATCGAAATCATAATCAAACAATAACTGTAGACACGTATAATGTATTAGTATGAAATAGTAAATAATATGACAGGCCAACCTTAACAGTGAACATCTATTTCATCCTCTAAATTCCAAAGAAATACAAGACAAACTAAAATTTACCTTATATCAAATTCTTCTGATTTCTTAACAGCTTCCTGAGCAGCTTTAACAGCTTGATTAGTCATACCGAGATTAGAACAAAAACGTCTCTAATAATTGAGGAGAAAATAATGTTAGTGAAACAGAAATAAGATTAATTAGTCAGCTAACACATTGATTAAATTAGCAAGCAGTGCCACACAAGTATCCATCAAATTAAGAAAACTCACCATAAAGTCCCCAGCATGTATTGTTCCTATTTCTACAGATTGGCCCTGCTCCAAACCCAGTTGTTTCACTATGTATTCTTTCGCTCGGCCAATTTCCTTCTCTGTGGCTCCATTGGCAACAGAGCAAATTTCTATTTGAAATTCCATAGGTTCATGGAAGCTCATTTATATAGGGAAAGATAAATCAGGAAGCATCTAGATGTCAAAAAGAATCATAAGCTGTACCCTTTACGGTGCATGGTTTGTCTTGTTGACAAGCAATGTAGAGACAAGCAGCCAATAATGCATCTTAATTTCTTCCTCTACTAGACATCTGATCAGATATTTTTTGTAAAATAATTATCATTTTAATTTTTTAATATAACATTAATTATATTTTATACTTATATTATTTATAAATATTAGTAATATGGATAAAAAATAAGATTAATTTTATAAAATCATCAACTGTTTCGTCTATTTAGTATATTTGATTATATTGGTAAGGCAGAAACAAGCTAATGACAAATAATCATAATGTCAGTAGGAGGAAAAATTGGAACCAGCAAGCCCATCACCCCACACTCCCCAAACCTTATAACTCCAATAACTGTGGAGCGTGTATCTGACTGACCTATCCGACATGGTGGCGATGGGTTTGAAGGCGACGATGAGGCCGCGGTCGGGGTTGGCGCCGCGGTTCTGCCAGCGGCCGATGGAGGACGACAGGAACTCGCCGGAGTGGAGAGGCCGCCGGCGGTCAGTAGTGGGTTGGTGGGCCCACCGACACAGACAGGGTGGTTGTCGCCAGACTCATTGGCAAAGGTTCGCCACTCGGAGGTTTCATCAATGGAGTGAGACTCCAAAACGAGGACGCAGTCGGAGCACACCGTGTCCCCCGCCGAGTGGTCGAACACCACCTCCGTCTGCCTCTTGCAGTCGCTGCAGAACGTTTCCGACATTTCTCTCTCACACTCACTCACTCTTTGGGTTTTCAGAGACTCACTGGTTCTTTCTCAGAGAGATGGATTTGTTGTTGTTGTTCTTGCTTCTTGAATTAGGTTAGTGGAGCGTGCAGGGTTTTGAGATTTTTGCATCGGTTTATGTTTGGTTTGTTGTGACATGAATAGGGAGAGGAAGGACCGAAGGAGAGAATTGAAGTTCCTTGAACCCGGGGGTGTTCAAATTCAACCAACGCACTCTTTTTATATATGTTATGTTATAGAAATAGTTCAAATGAAAGGGGTGAGTGAATAATTAAACAAGACATTAAAGAAGCGGGTTGAATCGTCGTGTGTCTGTTTTAGGAAAGTCATGTGCTTTTCGTGTGACTTGGACCATTTTCCCCCTTTCTTATTAACCTTTTGGATTTGGTTTGGACACCCCATTGTGTAGTTAGTTTTTAGTTATCGTGTCTACTTCTTCTTGGTTTGGACTACAAGTTACAATCGTGCATTCAAGTTATTTTTACTAACTGACTCTTTTTTAATATTAAATTACAAGTTACAACAGTGCATTCAAGTTATTTTTACTAATTGACACTTTTTTTAATATTAAATGTGATGTAAGATTAAAAGATATTCACATCCTAAATCAACCGATAAAAAATCGATATACAGATACTTTCTGCATTAATTTTTAGTACAATCAACTTAAAAAGTGTTTCTATCAATTTTCGTAATTGGTGGAGTACTTTCTACAGACCGTTAAAAAAAATGTTAAAAACATTTTCTATAATTTATTTTTAATTGATTAAAATTTATTAAAACTACATATTCAATAACAGAGAAACAATAAATATCTTGTGAAATCCACAAAATTTTATTATTATTTTCAACAAATAAAAAAAATATATTCAAAAAAATCAGTTCCTAACATTTACTTTCTTAACACTATATACTATTGATTGAAATTTATTAAAAATTTATAAGTCTCTTTCTTTATTTTTCAAATCTCATTCATAATTATATATTTTTTTAATAAATTATAACTGATAATAAAAATAGTATTAAAAGATTATTAGAGAAAGTGTTACTAATAGTCTAATAGTACTAATGATACTTATTAGGCTATTGGGTTTTACACAGTCCATAGATTATTTACACGCATTTTAAACAAATTTAGTTTTATATATTTGTCTAAATAACGTATTCATATAAAACATTCGTTACATTTAACAAATAAATGCTTTAAAAAATATTTAAATTTAAATAAACTTTAAAATTAGGATAGTCGATCGTGACATTTTTTTGGTTGAGTTAGGCTTACGTATGCTAAGATGGCGGTAAATCAGTTAGCACAGTTGGACCGAAAATATTTTGTTTTATTTTTAGGCTTTTGCTAAACACACCTCTCATCTTTACCTCCTTACACTCATTACTTTTCCAACTATATCCTTTTTTTTTTTTTTTCAGAAGTCAGTGCACCCCCTTCTCTGTCCCCTTTATTCTTTCTTTCTTTGTTAAGTTTTATCTCATGTTGCAGAGTAGAAGGGGGTGTAGTGATCTTGTTAAAAGAAAAAGAAAGGATATGCTTGGGGGGGAAAATGGAAAGGGTATAAAAGTAAAACTGGAAGGTGTATTTAACAACAGCCTATTTTTATTAACTTAATTTAGACATTTTATTTGGGTTATTTAAATTGGGTCAAACTAATTGAATAAGGTGCAGTCACTTTTTGGAAAAGAAAATTTCAATAACTTTAAAAAAGTAACTCAAATAAATCTTGGTACCCAATAATATAGCTTGAATTGATAAGAGTTTGTTGACGTTTTACAAGTATTCATTTATTAATTCACAAATTTACCAAACATGATGATGACCCATCCGTGTGCGGGATTTGAAGAACATAGATGAAAAATGGCCATCAATTTTTTTTTCGATTGAATAATTTTAGCCATAATTTTTAAACTCGTTACCTAAATCTAAAAATAAGTCAACAGTGAGAGTATAATATTCTAAGTATATTCCTTAAAATAAAAAGAAGAGGTTCGAGCTTGTAGACAAAGGTAGACTATTTTGGGTTTAGACTTTAGAGAGATTAAAAAAAAAGAAAATGATAAATGTGATGAAAAAGAATAAAAAGCTAGAAATAAAATGGAACTAAAAAAGAGATGAAAGATAAAGTAAATATATAGGAGTAGTTATAATTAGGATAGTAAATAATGAATACCTAATAACAGATGGCATTTATTAGAAATTTTAGAGAAAAAGTCAACTAATATTACACCAAAAGACTAACATAACACTAATTTAGAATATTTTTTCTTCTGACACTTACTTTAAAATGAGGAAAATAATTAAGGTTATTTAACCTTTTTACTTGAGGTAAGTTAGAAAATTTTAATGTTTGATATACATGAACTACTAGGAATGCATCCTCTTAAGTGACGTTACTACCACAGAATATCCTTATCGTTCATTAAAATTTATTAATTATAAGGTAATATTTTAGTATAAAATAAAAGTTTTAAGAAATTAATGGTAAGACTATATTTCTGGTGTGGCAATGGCAAGACTATGACGCTGCAGTGTCATTTTTTTCCACTATTGAAGATATGCTCCATGAATTATTATATAACTAACAATAAAGATTGATCTAATTAATAAATAACAAATAAATATCTTAAAAAAATGCAAGTTTAATTATTATTATTATTAATATAAAAATCTTATTGATAAATAATATATCACATTTTTTGAATTTTAATGTCTGTCATAATTCTAATGAATTTCTATAACTCAATTCACCTTAAAAAATTTGTAGGAAAAAACAACACACTCTTAATTTTATTATACGGGACAATGTTGGCAATACTGGTACTGCAGGGAATATTATAGTCCATATAGGTTTGGTGGTCAAGTTTGCAATTTGGACTGAATAATACTATAATAGTGATCAATTGGTAATGGCTGGCTTGAATTTTCAGCTTTTCATTTTGCCCCACCCTTTCCTTTCATTTCACAATCATAACTTGAGTTGAGCACGTTCCCGAGACATCTCAAATTTCCTCTGCTGAGAATTTCACAAGGTAATGTCTCACACTCAAACCAATTTGTTGCCCCCAACTTTTTGTGATGTGTTTAGATTCTGATTATTTCTCACGCTTCCACATATGCCCCCATTGCTGTTTTCCAATTGGTTTCTCCTACCAGTACCAGGTGGTTTATTCAACAGATAGTGGATCTTCAATTTATTGGTTTCAGTGTTCTTGTATGTGTGTGTGTGTTTTCATTTTGATGAATTCATGGTAAGCCTAATAATCTGTATTCTGTATTAATTGATAATTAAAGTTCAGATTTTTGGTGAATTTTCATACATTGGGAAGATAGTTTTAGGTAATTTTCTCATTGTTTTTTAAAAGGGTATTCACTTGTCCCTTTTCCATGAATTGCAGTTTATGAGCCACAAGTGCAAGTGGGAATGAAATGAAGAATGGGATTCAGAGTTAGTTAGGACAAGTGGTGTGGTGTCCTATGTAATGAGTGCACACATGTGAAGTGAAGTAGAGACTATTCAGTCCACAACAGCTGTTTCTAGTGTGTGTCATTGCATTCCTCATCCTTTTCCTCTTTTTTCACGCCTTAATTTCTTTCTCTCTTTCTCTCTCTTCCTCTCTGGAATTTGGAGCATCAGCCAGCACTCTATGGATTCTCTGCTTGGTAATTGGCCATCCTATGATCCTCACAACTTCAGTCAGCTTCGACCGTCCGATCCTTCTAGTTCTTCTGTAAGTTGCTGTTGTCTAAGAAATGGATAATCCTGGTACTAATTACTCATTCCAAGTATGCAAATGTATGCTTTGTCAGAGCATGTTTGGTTTTCTGTTGCAAAAGTATCGTTTGAGGCAAAAGTAATTTTGCCAACGAACAAAGACCCTTGCTTTTGCGTTGATTTTATTTTTATCCGTTGAATTTGCATTGGAATGTGTATCACAACATTTCCAACTAAAAACCAAACATGCACCCAATTGTTGAAAAATCTGATTGTGTATGATTCTGAGTTTTTGGTTTACTACTATCTATTTGCATTGAACCCGGTTGAAAGATTTGTGAAGGAAGGGATATTTGCCTTTTTTTTATTAATTTCCCAACCCCCTTGAGGACAAAATTTGGTTGTTATCCATAAATATAAGACCTTCTTCTACTTGCACATTTGAATCCCACCATTCAAATTTGAGAATATTTGTTAAATTTTTAAGATGGTACATGGTAGAGTCAGAGATTAGAGATGTGTAGATTAGAAAACCTGTATTTGCAATCTTTAGAATTTTAAGTTTGCTTCTTTTTTTGTTGACATTCTAACTGTTATTACTACTTGGATAGTCATAATTCACAATAGAGTGACAGCATTGTGCAATTTGTTGTGCCTGGGGTTGAAGTCTTCACCATTGATGTTATGTGCAGCATTGTCTATGGAACTTATCCATTTAATCTCAATAACTATACTGTTTTTCTTTTTTTGCTATTCTGCAAAGTTTCTGTAAAGGATTTTAAAGTTTGAAACTTTTCCAGCATGTGTTGGTTTTCTTTTTCCTTTTTTGTTTCTTGTCATTTTTTACTCTGAAAATAGTACTGTATTACTTGGCTTTCTGTTCAATATTGTAGCAACAATTATCTTCAGTGACAGAAGTGTTTTACTTTTATTTCTAATTAGTTGAAAAAACTAGAGTTATACGTAATTTGTCCTTTACAGCATCAGTTTCCATGATAGCCTGACACAAAATTAGTTGTTTTCACAGTACCTTTTGATGAATGTAGTCGTTCTTGTCTTTACAATAGATTTTCTAATTTACTCTATTATTGCTAATCTACAAAACTACAAGCAAATAAATATTACCCATGAAATTTAGCTGTTGAAATTTGAAAATGAAGGAGACCATTGGATTCATTTGATACCTTTGCTGAAGCATACAAGTATGTTTACACCATACATACAAATTCTGGTTTTATGTTTTAACAATAGGTAATGTGCTTCTCTAATTGATTACATTTGATAAGAAGGAAGCTCAAATATGAGTATGACAGATTTGATCTTGGAGACAAACTTACTAAATGAGTCACTGTTATTCCTTACCTTCTTTCTAACCAAGTCATGGATAAACCAAGCATATTTAAGGCCAAGTTCTTTTTATGAAATTTGCTACTTATTTTGTTCTAAAATGTATTAAGGGTCACCTAATGATATATTTTCATTCGCCTTCTGAAGATGAATTTCTATTTTCACACAGAAAATGATGCCGGTCACTTACCATCCTACCCACAGCAGGACCCTTCCACCACCTGATCAAGGTAGCAGGATAACTTTCTTCTACTAAATTCTGTAGCAATGCTTTGCTCTGTATTTATTTGATTGATAATCTGTTGGAAAAATGTATTTTTCCTTTGGATTATTCCTTTCATCATGTTTTTGGAGGAGTATCCAAACTGGATGCATTAATTCTATTAAAAATTATTTTTTTTGTTTGCCACACACAAGTTTATATTAGAACATCTCCAATGTATATAAGCTAAATTTGGGTTCTTAACTCTCATATAGTGGATCCCTGGTTGCCACTTAGGATTTAAGAACACTCACTATTTTCACTCCGATGTTAAAACTCAACTTGAGTTCTTAACTTATTTTTTAGTCTCATTTTATCTCTCTATTTACACATGAACCCCCCCCCCCCCCCCTCTCCCATTTTGACTTGGAAAGTTATTATTTTAATGGTTAAGCAAAAAGTTATTATTTTAATGGTTAAGCAACTCTTTTTGTAGAATGGTTCTTCTATAAGAACTCTAGTTCATTTACTCCAATGGTATTTTTCAAGTTGCTTAACTTTTGTTTTTGCTTTTTTTATTTCGGTAGACTCAATGGTGTTTTCTAATTCAAAGTTGGCTAACCTGTTGAAAATTGTTCCAACAGTGATAAGTACTGAAGCCAAAAATATCCTCCTGAGACATATTTATCAGCATGCTGAGGAGAAGGTTAGTGACTTGATGGTTAAAGAGCATGTGTTTTGGTGCAGTTAGGTATGCATATGCTTGATGCTCATTACCTTTTGTGTGTTTCAGTTGAATCCAAAAAGAGCTGCATCTGATAACCTTTTACCGGAGCATGGATGCAAGCAACCTAGGGTATCCAGCTGACACTTGCCAGTTTCCATTGACCAACTGTTGCATGTGATTGTGAACAAGTTTCCAAAAGATTAGAACTTACAAAGAGTTTGGTGCTTGTTTGGAATTGTGAACTATTTTGGCAGCTATATAGACTTGGGAGTGTGTAAATATAGACCCTGTTAATGCCCATCAAAATTTACAGTGAATGAAATAATGATATGCTTTTATTGTCTATTTTTGTGCCATGCTTATTGTACTCTACCCAGTTAACAACTGATTGTCCACATTAGTTAGGAAGAGATAAGTGCTTGATTGAAGATTTTCAAAATCCATCTATCTTTTGGACTCAGGAGCATATTCTGGGCCATAATTTTCTCCATGTAACTTTTTAAATGCAAATACAATTATTTATATGGCGCTTTTATCAGCATTCCTAACCTTCGAAGGTTCATTATATTTCAATTCATCATTTATACAAATGACTTTTTTCTCTATAATACAAATAAAATGGTTATGATTATAGTTTAAAAATCAAGTGGCTTTCTTCTCTACAATACAAGTGGTTATTTAAATAAATGGTTATGATTATAGTTTGATGACTTTGCTCGTTTGTTTAAGCTTATTTAAAAGATAACATTTTTTTAAATAAAATTAGATATTTTATGTTTTTTTCTCTTTTAAACTGTTTTTTTTTTGTAATAAAAAGATAATTTTCAATTTTTTTAAAAGTAAATCTTATTTGTTTTAAAAAGATGATTTTTTAGTTCAAACAAACTAATCCATTTAGAGAAGAGAATTGATACATTAATGATGTACCTTGTTAATACACTTATACTGAAAAAACATGAATGTGTGCATTAACAAATTCCTTTAAATAATTGTGTAAAAAAGTTTTAGTCTCTCTTTAATACATTTTTGGGTCCGTTTCATCTTATTTTAAAAGAGATAAACATATTCAACATGTCATCGGTAGTAATTAAACTCGA
This sequence comes from Glycine latifolia, assembly GCA_013407115.1. Lineage (NCBI taxonomy): Eukaryota > Viridiplantae > Streptophyta > Magnoliopsida > Fabales > Fabaceae > Glycine > Glycine latifolia. The sequence continues at coordinate 22,735,584 of CM023943.1, forward strand.
GCTTTGAGTATTAAAAAAAGAAATTTCAGTAAAAATGACTGATTAGATTTTTTCAGTAACAATTAATGATAAACAAAGATGATAAATGCCCTAGATTAATGTTTGTCATGCTATATATGTATACTTCACATCACACCGATCTCATCATCATGTGACTTTGAACAAGATTTTTTTTCTCATAAAGAAGCTATCTACTTGCAGTGTCTTAAAAAGAGAGAGAGAAAAACACAAATTAATTATTCTATGATAAAAGGGAAATGTTGCATTGTTGTTTCTGCTTTCAACGACAAATTGTGTTGAAGTCAAAACAATGGGAGAAAGAGTAGGCGAAGAGACGCCGTCATCATCGCCTCTCGTCTTCAACATTTTGCCGCTTCGTGAGTGGTGGCATGCTATAGTAATACTCATGCATATCTATGCACACACTTTGGTTCGCCATTATGATTATCTTGTCTTCGTTTGCTCTATTATTATTATGACTGAGGAAAGAAAACAAAGTTCGATAGGAAATATTGGATGAGTTTGTTTAAATTTAAAATAAGTATTTTTATATATATAAGTATTCTTTAAACAAATATAAGTATTTTTTAATAAATAAATCAGATTTACTTCTTAAAAAAATATTTTTTTAAGTATAAATAATTTAGATCAACACACTAAAAACATAAAAAAATTTACATGTTTTATTAAACAAAAACTTATTGAGTTGAAATAAGGTTAAACAAATTGGGCTCCTAACATATTAGTATCAGTACATCAGCGTATAATGTACTGTAAAGTTCAATTAAACAAAAATATATTGAGATTTATTTTTAAGATTTAATGGAGAAGATATTAATGTGAAAAATATCTAATGAAACTGAAAACGAAAATACTTATAATGAAAAAAATAATTCATCTATAAAGAAATATAAAATGTTAAGAGAAAGCAAGTATAAGAATAATAGTAGTTAAAATATAATTAATTGTTTATGCAGATATTCAACTAATCAACAGTTAAAACCACCAATTACTAACGCAATTATTATTATTATTTTAAGGTGGGGATGACTTGAGGAAGAAATTATTTTTCTCAATTGAGTTCTTAGTTCACTCCACCAAAGAATTTTCTAACTGTCATAAAAATAAAGTTGGCTTCGTTATACTATTTTTATGAGATTGCAGTAAAGAAAGTGTTGTAAATGGTTGAAACTTGAAAGTGATAAATAAATCTATAAATGCAATGCATAAAAAAAATCTATAAATGCAATTTTTTTTTCAAATAATGAAAAGTGAAAAATAAAAATGCTTGAAATAATAGTTTGATTGAGTTGGTTAAACCACTAAATTACATTGTGAAAAATTTTATTTATATAAGATTGCACTTATTATTCCTATATATATATATATATATATATATATATATATATATATATATATATATATATATATATATATATATAGACACTTCCCCACCGTTTTCATGGACATTATGAGGATCATGGTCTCTGTCTATGCTCCACATATCTTTAATTACTTTTTACATTTCAAATTTTCAAGTTTTAGTTTATCACGTGTTAAGAATATTCGTCACCCCATATACGAGATTAATCTTTCTTAAAATATAAAAAATATTAAAATAAATTTTATTTTTTAATACCTCTCTTTATATAATTAACTTAAAATACTTATATTGAAGAAGATCATTTTAAGTTGTTATTCTTTAATGAGAATATTTTTACCTTCTTTTTTATGAGAGCATTTTCAAATATATTTTTTAAAACATCTTATTTCTTTTAATATTAATTTTATGTGTTCTAATAATAATACAATTTTGATATTTAAGAATATTGCATATTTTATTTTTATAAAATAAAGATTCTTCTTGTTGAATGCATAGACAAAAATATTAGTTAAAGTATTAATCGTATATAATTCTTTTATTTTTCTGTTATAATAACATATTTGAACGGAGGTTTTTCTATGGTCAAGTCAAGCACACATATTTTCCTCTAGTTGAGATTTGAACACTGCTTGATGTACAACTATCAATAGAATTCGTTAGAGCTCAAAGAAACAAGGACATTTTATTTTATTGAATAAAAGGGCTTGAACATTATTAATATTTGGAGAAAAGTATGACTCAATATTTTTTTTCGACTATCATATTGATATTGATATGAAATAATTCACTGAATATAATATCAAAAAAATGATTATAAATTTATATGAATAAATAATTTATTTAATTTGATAAATTGCTTAAATGATTATTTCTTTAATTAATCAATAGTTCTAAATTTTCTTGTAATATATTTTTACTTATTGTTTTTACTCGTTATTAAATAAAAATGAAACGCATTTTATATATTAAGATATTAAATATATTTACCTTTTATTTAATAATTATTTTTAAAATATTAAAAATACTGAAAAGATATTACAATAAATTCCTAAAAGTTTAGACTTTTGATGTAAAACTAAAGTTTGCGACTAAAAGAATGGTATTATTGATTTATTGTCCCGTAGTCACCGCATTTTATATATCCGGGCATCAATACCTCAATTAGCGTGTCCTTTGCTTTTGAAGTTTGAACAACTTATGAGGTTTCCCAAATTTATGGGATTGTTTTTAGCCTTTTCAAACAGAAATTTAAACTTCAATTTGTTATGGTGTGTAGAATTAATCTCTTTTATTAGACCTAACTTGCGTTGATCTATTGGTTAAGGATTTCATATCAACTTAGTGATACGATAAAAAACAGTATATATAATTCAATATTAAAAATATAAGGTATTCAATAAAATAGATTATAATTATGAGGCATTTTAATTACTCAATTGATATTTTTTTTAGAGATTATTAAATCCTTAATATTTTCAAATTAACATATAATTTTTTAAAATTAAATATAATATAAAATATAAAGTAATTAAAAGACTAAAATATCACAAATTTATAACTCTGAGAAACTATTTAATGAACATTTTGGAAATTAAATTGAATCAAATATTTTTTCTGATCAATAAAAGAATCAAATATTTTTTTTTATAGAAATCAAATTTATTGTGTATTCTTAAATTTATCTGTTCACAGGTATTGTTTTGTAGGATCTTCGTATGTTTTATTTTATTTTGTGTACTAATTAATTTAATTGCCACCCTTTTAATCGCTGTTCTCTGGTCACTTTAATCGCTGTACATGTTCTACTTATGTTAGGTATAGTGAAGGAAACGTGAAGAACGGGAGAAATTTTTAAATAAAAAAGAAAATAAATTAAATATTTATTTTTTAAACTTATTTGTTGTCTTTCTTTTTTCTCTATAATTAAATAAGAAAATTATATTATTATCCATTTTCTTGCATCCGTAGATAGCATAATCAGTTGTTTTCACATATTATTAATTACTCCATCAATTTTAAAATAATATTTATTTTTTAGGTTGTTTTATACATTAAAAAAGAGTAATTTTATAAAATTAATTTTATATCATCATTAATTCATTTATAAATTTTATTATCCATCATAATATTATAAGAGATATAAATAAAAAATACAATTAATATTATTTTAAAAAATTAAAATAAGAATGATTTTGGAATAGCTTTTTTATACAACAATAATTATAACGGGACAGACTAAGATCCGTTTTCTTCCATCCATAGATAGCACAATCAATTGTTTTGACAGAACTGAGAGTGTTTATAATATTTGATGGGTGCTGGCTTTAGAAACAGTCTCCGTGTTGGCCAGTAGTTGCTATCAGCCGCGGTTGCTCCTTCTGGTGACGGCTCTAACTTTCCTACTGCCATTATTTATCTTCTTTCTTACTCGTATTCATATTTCTCTTTTATTATGTTTGATAGAAGTATATTTTTCTTAGCATATTTAATTTATCTTTATATTTCTTTTAATTTCATTATTAACTATTAAGTATTTATGTGTGTATTATTTTCATTATATTCATCTTTTCTCTAGATGTACTGTGTACATTGAAAATGATAATATTAAAAAAACGAACATAATAATGTATTCATATATAAAATGTTATCATTATATATGTGACCATCATATTTTCTTTTTATCAAAATAAAAAAAAGACTATCGTATTTTCAATGATAATAGTATTTGAATTTTTTTTATGTATATCTGCAAATTTTCTTCTTCAAATGTAATCCTTGGGGTGCCAATACCAATTTACCCCTTTTCTACGATTTTTTTTAAACAATATTCATTAGAGACTTCTCATTTGAGAACATCCTTACATATTCTCATCTTGCAAATTAGTTTAGTGGTCACTAGACTATCCTCTTTGGTTGAATATAATTGTTATTTAGTATATAATATAAGAGAAACTCAGTTTTTTTTATCTTCTTATTTTTTTCTCTTATGAATATTTATAATAAAAAAATATGTTCAAAAATGAGTTAAATATATTGTATGAGTAAGAATAGAGTTAGATATTATATATAATACCAATACTCATAGCTAATTTTTTTTTTATAAATAGTTATCTGTATCTCATTTGCTAGGTAAAATTCTCACACTCATTGTAGATAATTATTATAGTAGCCATTAAATTTCAATACAGTTGCTATCCAAACTTTCCCCTCACAACAAAATACTTCAGAAAAACCATAACATCTCCGGACAAATTTGAAAAATGGACCAACAAAACCCAAAGACCAAAATACAACTAAAAATACACAACTAAAAACAATTTACACGAGGTATATGGAGCCCCCACAAGCATCTCCCAAACAAGTTAAGCTTTGTGTTTTCATTGTTATGATCTAAACCGTTTTATCTTCTTATTTTCATTTTTTTTGTGTTGATTGCAAGCCATATATATTAATGAAAAGATATATCTCACGTCATAAAAATAAAGTAAACAACAACTAGCAGATAATTGAAGATAATACGGGCATGTGCTTACTCAAGGTTGGAAAGCTTAAAAATCTAAATTAATAAAAAAAATAGTTACTATTTTTTTTTATATAATGTGACCCTTTGGTTTTCAGATATGTTTGAATTCGCCATGGAAGCAAACCAATCTATTTGATAAGATGGAAAAATTAATCATGTTTGGTTTGACAACAAATTAACGTAGAAAATAAATTATTGATTATAAATTTGACCTACCTTCAATTTTGAACTAACAAGAGAAAAATGACATGGATATTGATTTGCTGCTCACGCCCGTAAAGGCGCGTTAAATAATGTTCCATATGCGAAACGCAAAGAAAAGAAATGATGTTCACGAAGAAAAGAATTTGAGAATCCCACTGGGCAAGAACAAGAAGGTTCGAACTATAGTAAATATATAGTATAATATACATTTTTAAGTGTATCACAGTGTATCCACAGGGTACGGTTTATTTTTGAACTATGCTCATCGTGTTTATTTTTGTTCTTTTCTTTTTCCAGGATTTTCTCTTATTATTGAACAAGAAGAAATAAGTCCTCGAATGGAAATAAATATTTTGTTTCATCTTATTCGACGTGTGTTAATTGACATATAATATAAGGTAATGTAAAGGTTTTTTATTTATCGGGAAAAAAAATTCTGTATAATAAATTTCGTTGATACTTACAAATTGGATTATTAAGTGTATCCACAGTGTACGGTTGCTTCAATAGGTTATTTATTTTAATTTTGTAAGTTCTATAATATCACAGAATTACTTATACTATGTTATTGCAAGTGTGGTGCTACATACATATATCTTATGCCGAGGACCCAACTCATATGTACTGTAAGCATACTATTTTCGAATTGTAAAAACAAATTAAAAGTCCACCCAAATTGGGGTGGAGGAAAAATAAGAATGAGAAGGAAAATAAGAAAAAACAATGATACATGTGATAAATAATATGATGGATCATCAATTAAAATATATAATTCAACATTTAACTAAAAATATATGCTCAGATTTTAAGACTTTGTTTAGGATGATCGAGTTCAATTTCATTTAAATCAATGACTCATTAGTATTTAGGTCATATTTTTAGACACCAAATAAATATTTTATCTGTTTTTTTTGAAAAATACTTTTTCTAAAGAAAAAGAAAGAGGCTGTCCTAAAATAACAGAAGTTTTTTTTTTCCCAATCTAACTGCGTAAGAGACTGAACATTTTACAGAGTTTTTTTTTTCTGTAATGGGAATTAATCCCCATTTACTTTTGAGGATTTCTTCATTCTCCCATCCTATAAGTTTTCTTAGTTTTTCCTTCTTTTCGTCTTCCATGGGCTTGGTTGATGCCCTCTCACGATTCCTTGAATTTGACCTTTTTGATTAACACATTATCGGCGCGTTGTAGACAATTGAGTATAAGAGCCTAAGAGGTGCTGCTTTAGATAAGATTCATTTTACTATGGTTGTGTCTTTGCATGTTTTTTTTTTTAAAGATTGAACATACCTTAAATAGGTTTGTTTTTAGTTCATTTGACCAACTCACAATCTTGTTGGCTGATCAGGTTAAGGTATCTGATAAATTTTTCCTGAAACTAAAACTTATTTCATTAACTTGTAATTTATAAGTTACTTGAGTGAATTTGCAACTCTTTATATATATATATATATATATATATATATATATATAAACTAATTGTATTTTGCATAGAGTCAAAACTCTCCCTCAAGTATTTAGTATAAATACATGTTAGTATTCAAACTCTCAAATTTTTTTATTAAACTAAAATAACCTCTTATCAGTTACAACATGTTAAGTATTATCTTTATTATGTTAATATAATTTATGTCTTTACTTTCTCTATTTTTATAAATAAGGTAAATTATTTTAATTATAATTTTTCTTTTCTCTATTTTTTGAGTTTACAGTTTTCATGTAATACTATTATGTTAATTATTGCACTATATATTTATAATTTAATAAATTTCAACTAATAATTTATAAGTCCTAAACTAAGTTATCAACTTTATAAACTTTTAAAACCTTAAGATGATTTAACAAGAAGTTATCAAGTAGTCAAGGACCAATAAATATCTACAGTTTCAACCAATATTTACATAGCACAAATATATTTTATAATTTATAACAAAGATGTAATTATACTTAATTACATATCATGTAAAAATTAAACCAGTAGGATTGACTTGTAGTGAAATGATTTATTTAGTAAAAAAAATTGTGCTTTATTTTTTCGTGTATAAAATTCTCTTTGAATCATAATTCATGGTATAGAGAATTAAAAAATAGATGTGATCTCTGATTTAAAAAAATATATAAAAATTAATGAAAATTATGATGGTTGAAGAATATGCATAATATGTATTCCCTCCATTTTTATATATAAGATTAAATTACCTGATTCATTAAAATTTAAAAAAGTGATTAATATAATTTATAATAATAAATTTATCTTAAATTTATAACTTTTTTTAAAACTATTATTGTCCTTAATACTTCTTTCTCTTCTAATAATTTATTAATACATCCTTTTTTCTTTTAATTAAAACTATTTTTAGCATAATAATATAATAATTAATAAAAAGATATTATAGATTATAAAATAAATCTTATAAAAATAAATAAATACCATTTGTAACTTTGTTATAAATAAGAAAGGAGCGAGTTATATATTTGTATTTGTAGAGAGCTTTAGCTTAGGCTGGTTAGCCGCGTGGTACTCATTGATTCAACCGCGTCTGACGAAGTTGACTGTTGCCCTGTTTCCTGTTGGCATTGCCAATAACACACAACATAGAAAGAAATAAACCAACCCTATTTAGTTCCCTCGCCAAATCAAATACTACTACCTCTTCTCTTTTCTACTCGTCTTCCCAGCTAGCCACTTCAACTTTAAGAAACCAAAGCCTCCTTTTCTCTTCTTCTTCTTCCTCATTTCCTTTATTCCTTCCTTACATTCCCTCTCTCTCTCTCTCTCTCTTCCTTAACACACAACAAATAAATACACAAACTACTAAAAACCATCACAAAGCAAACCACTTTCTTCTACCTCCATCTCCCACCACCTTCTTCTCTCTCAACAAGCAAACAAAAGAAAAAAACACCCTTTAGCTTTCTAGATACAGGCAAACACCCTTCGAGTAAACAGAGTTTTCTCTTTGCACATCTTCCCAGTTCTTGTGGTGCAACCCTTTTCTACTACTTTTTTCATAAGTTTTCCCTCTCTCTCTCTCTCTCTCTCTCTCTCTCTTTCAACCTGACACCGTGAAAACGGACACATATTGCAACTTTGGACACCATCATGGTCCACTATCACCGCTCCCATCAACCCAGAAAGGCTAACAACACAGACTCCATCATCAAAGACGAAGAGTCACAGAACAACATCACGTTGGATTGTTCATCCTCTGCTTACTACAAGAGAACAAGGCCCAAGTTGTTGTCTTTTCTCTTCCTCATCACCTTCCTCTCTTGCTGCTATGTTTTTGCTCCTCTTTTCCTTGGCCCTTCTTTCCCTCTATCTCTCTTGTGTAAGCACCTAATTCCATGTTCCTTCTTTTTTCTTTCTCTCTTTCTCTTTGTTACTATTTGTGCTGATTTTCTTTTCTTGCTTTTCAGACTCTCCCGCAACTGAAAATGATTTGAAACAAGATGGGGTTGGTGCTAATGATTCTCCATGCTCTTCTGTTTCTACTGGTAAGTATTATTCCTGTTCCTTTTCCTTCTACAATTTTTTTTTGCTTTTGTTTTTTTACGTGGATTACCTAACATAATAATTGAAAAAGGGTAATCATATCGATTTTCCTTGGTTTAGTTTATAGCTAACAAAATTAACTTGGCAAAGTAATGGAATTGGTGTGTTTGACTAAAATTGATTGGCTTTAACTTTTAATAATTGACTTTTTTTTATAATAAATTTTAGAAATTTAAGTTTGTTTTGTTGTTTGACTTGTTTCCATGTTATTTGCTCCTAATAGTGTTTTGTGCTTCTTTGATGTTGCAGGAACTATATGTTGTGATAGAAGTGGTTATCGTTCTGATTTCTGTGTGATGAAAGGTGATATAAGAACACACTCTGCTTCCTCTTCGGTCTTCCTCTACAATTCAAGGAGCAACAACAATGTTTCGAGAAATTTTGAAGAAGAAGTCCAACATGAAAAGATCAAGCCGTATACTAGAAAATGGGAGACAAGTGTTATGGACACCATTGATGAATTAAACCTCGTCTCGAAGATAGCGAATTCAGGTAGTGTTGGAGGTTGTGATGTCCAACATGATGTTCCAGCAGTGTTCTTCTCAAATGGGGGATACACTGGCAATGTTTATCACGAATTCAATGATGGAATCGTACCATTATACATTACTTCTCAGCATTTCAAGAAGAAGGTTGTGTTCGTGATTCTTGAGTATCATAATTGGTGGATCATGAAGTATGGAGATATCCTTTCTCACCTATCGGATTTTCCGCCAATCGATTTTCAAGGAGACAATAGAACTCATTGCTTCACAGAAGCAATAGTTGGTCTCAGAATCCATGATGAGCTAACTGTGGATTCTTCACTGATGAGGGGTAACAAGAGCATTGCTGATTTTAGAAACCTTTTGGATAAAGCTTATTGGCCAAGGATCAAGGGGCTGATTCAAGACGAAGAAAGGAAAGCACAAGAGAAATTGAGAGAACAAGTCTCTTCATCTGAATCATCAGAAGCCTCACAACAACAATATATAACTATTAGGCAACAGGTGCAAGAAAATCCAATGAAGAAGCCTAAGTTGGTTATTCTCTCTAGAAGTGGTTCAAGAGCTATAACTAATGAGAATTTGCTTGTGAAGATGGCAAATGAAATTGGGTTTTTGGTGCAAGTTTTGAAGCCTGACAGAACAACAGAAATGGCAAAGATTTATGGGACTCTCAATGCAAGTGATGTCATGATTGGTGTTCATGGAGCAGCTATGACACATTTTCTGTTCCTGAGACCTGGTTCTGTGTTTATTCAAGTGGTTCCTCTTGGTACCACATGGGCTGCAGAAACTTATTATGGGGAACCAGCAAGGAAGCTTGGATTGAAATACATTGGCTATCAAATTTTGCCTAGAGAGAGCACTTTGTGTGAGAAATATGATAAAAATGATCCTATTCTGAGAGACCCTACAAGCATTAACAAGAAGGGGTGGGAATACACAAAGAAGATCTATCTTGACAGCCAAAATGTCATGTTAGACCTCAGAAGATTCAGAAAAAGGTTGCATCGAGCGTATGATTATACACTCTCCAAATCAAAACTGAGTCTCCAACATCAACCAATGTGAATTTCAATGGTTTCTTTTGGTTCTCCATATTCATTGATGTGAAAAAAATTAAAATTTTCTTAAAATCTTGAACATTCTTATATGCATATAAAGGCACCTGAAAAGTTCTTTGTGCGATATGTTGTGTATAGCAAGGGTATAGAAATGTATACTAGGATGTGTAAGTAAAAGCTAGAACTTGTGATTCTCTCTGTTTTTTGTGTGTGAAAAAAAGAAATTGTGTTAAACTTCTCTCTTCAGATTCAATCCTCCTCCAATGTTAGTAGTTTCAAATTTTATTGAGAGGTTAAATTTTGATAATGCAGTTTGCCAAACTACTAGTGGTATTGATTGAAATTCTTGACAACTATGATTGAAAAGAGCAAGTCTCTTTTCTTTCGTTCTAAATTCAACCAATTTATGTGAGCTATATCTATGTACATTTTTTTTCTTTTGTAACAAACTTAAGATGCTTCATTATTTAGAATCTGTTCTTGAAGTTGTTTTCTTGGGTAGGCCTAAATGCATGTTCCTTTCGGACCTAAATAGTAAATATGCTATTGGCGCTTTGACCTACATGTTCCTTTTTTCGGATTCATGTGTTACTAGGCTATGACAAAAAATATTGAAGATCTAGAGTAATTTATTCTAATTAAATTATTTCCATTTCTAATTATTTTTTTCAGAAAGGGAACATGGGAATCCGAGAAAGCTCTTAAAACAACAGTGCAAAGCTGCCACCTATAATGATATAGATGTAGTTAAAATCTAACCCTGCCCATGAACGTTAAGTAATAAGTGGGTCGAGCCTAAATCTGTGCCTGAAGAGGCATATGATTTAAAGAGTTGGACCTTTAGTGAATTTTTTTAAAATTCCCACACTAGTTATCTGACACTTTCATTTATGAGGAGAATATGAAGTCATTTCTATGAAGGCGCTTCACTTCACGAGTTTAAGAAGTGCATCATATTAATAAGTCGTTGTATATTGGATATAACTTTTTCAAATAAATTTTGAATCTGAATCTTATAAATAAAAATAATATAATTGAAAAGGAAAATTTTGACTGACGAATAATAAGATAAAAGAAGTTTTAGGAACCCATATGACACTTGTGTCTGGTGCCAACGTTATCCTTGAGGATTGTGTACTTGCGTTTGTGTGCATGTAATGATTCTTCTGTTGCAGCCATTATTGGATCTCAGTATGGCAACTCCATTGTGGACACATGTGACATGTTAAGCAGATTCAGTGGGGACCACTGATGGTAATAAACTATGAAGGGATGGCACGCTACATGCATGGTCGCTAGCTACACTACATTACCATAGATGTCGTAATACCGTGCCATATCCTAATTTTATTGTTTTAAAATTAATTCAAGATTTTGTACTATGATTAATATCAAAGCAAAACATTATCCGGATTAGGGAGTTTGTTAACTATGTTGTTTACGCAGGTGCTTTGTAACAAACTGTGAACAATATACCCTATTGACCTTTATTGAATGTTTTTAGTGTTACTACAAATGAGTTTTGCACTCTCATTCTCTCAACATTTATTAAACAAAGAGTGGAGTATCTTAACCACAAATTGTAGTGTTTCTTTCAAGACAAATTATAATATGCTAATGTAGTGATACGAAGTATAAAGAAGAAAAATAATTTACTCAATAAATACAACAGTTCCACGTTGTTTTATGTAATATCTATCAGTTTAACTTAATGAATTACAGTGATGACATGGTTTATAACAAATAAAACCATTGTTAAAATTAGGTTGTTAATGGTCCATTTTTATTTTACTTCAGAGTTCAGACTTTCACTATTCACGAGGGAAAATGACTCAACTTCGAACCATCATGTGATTTGGTCGCATGGGAATGGGGAACGAACGACCTCTAGTGCAAGACTTAAGCATGTGGGCAACTGGAATTGGGCTCCAAACTACGTACAAAACTTGTCCACCCCATACATGATGGTATGATACATGGTTCAATAACTATGATGTTATAAATTTAATTATCACCTACATTGATAAATATTGTTTGGATCCATGATATAGTTAGTTATCACCACTTGTTGGTAAAACAACCTTGCAAGTTGCTAGAGTATAAAACTTAAGCTGCATGCATGAACTTAAAATTTTTAATTTGATTTTATGTTTATGATCTTGTTTTATAATTACAAGAATGCCCCTTTGGAAAAGACATATAGCCTCATTGAAATATCATAATCTGAGTATCTACAAATACTTTGTGGCCCTTCATGTACATTGTTGCTTGATCCAAAAACCAAAAACTCTCCCACTGACGTGGAGCTAGTCCTAAACTAAGTCAGAAATGTTGGCGTGCTTCAAGTGGAAGCACCACTCACAATGATCTACAGCCACCGTTTTGCAGTCTTGGTGTCTGATTGGGAAGGAGGAGGAGTTCTAGCATTTCTGTCCTTGTCATCTTCAGACATCACACAAAACTGTGGACTTAGTATATTGAATAACACAGCATCATGGATACATATCTTGAGAAATGGAAAATGGTAGTTCTACAGGTTTAACTTACATGCTACTACTACTGGCTTCCCTCCAAGTGAAGTTCTACGGGAGTTGTTTGGTAGTGGTGGTTGAATCCCCGTTAGAGATTGCCTCCTTTTAGTCTTCTTCTCAACAGCTGAAATTGGTGATTTTACAAGATGATTTGTATAGCCAGTGCCCTTGATGGGTGACTTGACTTCAACCATATTTTGTTGGCTCCTGCATATTTTTCACAGTGGAAGAAGATTGAGTAAAACACTCCATCACCATCAAAATGAAACTTAAAACACTACGGTTAATGACATGTTTGGATAAATATCTTCATAATAATAGGAGGAGGAAATGAAGGTAAAATGAATCAAGTTTCTCCCATAAACTAAATCAACTTATGCACATAACTGTTATAGAAGATTCATTTAACTAATTAACTTCATTGTTTTACCTTTTTATTTTCTTCCTCTACAAGTACTAATGGACTAATTTATCTAAAGAGTAATAAAGTTAAAACAATCACCTCTTATCAGGGCCATTTATCAGTTTCCCAATTGTTCTCAAGGATCTTCTTATCTGGGATCCTTTTCCATTTGTGCTACCCATAACCTTAGTACCATGTGCATCACCTCCATCCACCACTGGTGGTTCAGGTGTTTTGGGCAGTTTAAGAGGATGAACTTGCATCCCACCGTTTACTTTTATCAATCTCGTTTGATAGGAAATGCTTGTAGGACTTTGAGGGGTTCTGGCATGCAACTCTGACCTGGAATCGCCACTGCTGAAATGGCCATTTAGTTTTGACACTGATTCTGGATCTTGCATTGGGTGATATTTCTGCTGGGACACTCGCTCGTACTGTAAAGCTTTGCTTACTGCATCATCTGATACTTTTGGTAGTAGACTATCTTTCTTGATAGTTTTTGAACCTTCCAAACTTAATCTTCTCGAACGAGGTAACAAAAGTGGTGATTTGGCTCCACTTCTATCCTCACGATTCATGGGTTTGTCAGTCTTTACAGCGCTGCAGTTCTCAATGCTAAGTCTTCGTGGACGCAGTGGAGTTTTCTCAGACACCAGTGTTGGCTTCTCTAATGGAGTGTGTGGTTCTTTAATTCTTTGGAACATTACTCTCTGAGTTTCCTTGGCTGCCAATGCAATCTTAAGGTTCTCAACCTAATATTCATATAAAAAAAAGGAAAACTGAATCAGTTTAACTCCATTTGAGTTTAGAACACATACTCTCAAAATTTCAATTCTTACGTATGGCTATGATACTGAATGACTGTCCAATTCTCAGGCTTAAGAAAAGTTAAGTCAGCATGCATTGATGTAAAAAAAATGTTGTGGCTTTAACTAGACATTCTAACCTGTTCTTTAAGATGCATAACCTCACTGCTTTCTTTGTTCATACGGGCTGCCCCCAGTTCCACAGTGGAAACCCGCTGAGCAAACTTTAGAGTACTCACTGTTTCACCAAATGAATCTGATTCCGGACTCACATGAGCAAACATCAATGTTTTAGCATGTCCACCTAATTCAGAAATTTCCAAGAGAAAACACATTTATTAACCACATACTGTCATGTGGACAGAAAAATCAAGGCAGTGTCTTGAAAGCCTTTCCTTTCTGACATAAGCTCATAGCCAAAAAATATGAAAATTTGAATTCCACAATAGAGAAGAAATTGGAATAGAGAATGAAAATGATAGAATACTAGTGTGCACCTAAGGAGTCCTGCAAAAGAAGTGTGAGTTTGCTGTTCCTATACGGGATGTGAGAATTCTTTTGAGCCAGGGCTGTGATCACATCTCCCAAACAGGAAAGAGACTTGTTAATAAACTGTGCTTCCTTTAGTCTTTCCCCTGTAACTTCGGACTTGTCTACCCGCTCACTTCCAGCAAGGTCTACTAAGTGCAAGCAGCTGCGAATGGAGCTCCCAGATGTATCTTTGCCATTAACATGCACAGTAAGCACACTGAGACACATTGAACAGCCATATCAGAGCCTAAAATAAACTCAACTACTTTGTATAACAAAATTCAGTTACCAGAACTCCTGAAAAGCAAAACTTCACCTGTGGGAACGACTACTCCTATTGTTCATTGCAGTCGAACTGACGGCACGATTAACCTCACCAAGTTTCATGAGGGTCATAACATCAGTTGGAGACTTCACTGAACAAAATCTGGCGTCAGGAAGGCTCAACCCATCATCATTGCAACTCCGGATTTCTAATTTGAGGTTAGTTAAGGAGATAAATTATTTGCAAATAGTAGGGTCAACAGACTAGAAATAAAGTTTTTTCTTCCTAATCTCTTCAGAGAAGTGTGAAAATGTTGGACCCTTTGGAATAATGAATATGAAAAGGATATTTGTTGTCTGTTTTGTCCTCTGCAAGTAGGTCTCTAACTTGTTCATTGTAAATCTCAACCATTTGAACATAAATGTCATAGCTTATGATGTCCTTCCTTTCATTAGACATTTGAAACAGATCATTAAGTGCCAGATAATTGATTCCCATATCCTTTGATGTCCCTCCACCTGAAGGACCACTCTGCATCAAGAAAGAAATATTAGATGGAAACATCCTGGCTTTCAGTTTGCAAATATAATAGATAGTCATCACTGTTTCTTGCATTGGCCAACGGCCAAGATAATAGTGCAATAATAGTATCTTTGCTATCCGAAATGCAATTTCACACTTGATTTTTCTTCTTTTAAAATCAATTTCAACAAAACATCTATTGTGCAACTGAAGCAGAATAAATAATGATATTCAGTATCTTACCATGGTGTAAGTCTTCCCCGATCCAGTTTGACCATAAGCAAAAATACAAACATTGTACCCATCCATCACAGATCTAATTAATGGTTGAGTATCCTTATAAACATCATCTGAGTACAAAACAGTAAATTTCAACAAAGAGATGAAAAGAAAGAGAAAAAGGTAGTCAAATTGGTCCAAAAATTCAGTAATATTAGTTTGTGGAACTCTACCTTGGCCAGCCAGTGGACCAAAAACCCGGTTAAACTGAAAAAGTTTCTTTCCATCTTTTAGTGTTTTTGTTGGATCTAAAATGAATAGAGAACCATCTTCCCCAATGAAATCAACAACATTCTTGGATTCAGCCTGGAATGAGGGCCTGATTCTGCAGT
The DNA here is from genome assembly GCA_013407115.1 of Glycine latifolia. Taxonomy (NCBI): domain Eukaryota; kingdom Viridiplantae; phylum Streptophyta; class Magnoliopsida; order Fabales; family Fabaceae; genus Glycine; species Glycine latifolia. The sequence continues at coordinate 22,751,470 of CM023943.1, forward strand.
AAACTCGAATATTACCTGAGTTTTGAATTTGAAAAGTTTGACCAAATTAACTCATGATCAAGAATACTCAAAAAGAAAATGACCCTTAAATTAAACATACTCAAAACTAAAAGTACACCAACCTTTCAAATCTTGGACCATGTTGTATAGTTTCCTATTCTCTTGTACTACTTTGTGATATCCAAGAGCTGTAGTTGACATCTCCTGTATTTGACTCCCTGAATTCATGAAGCAACACAACTCCAGACTATCAATATCAATATAGTTTTTTGAGGCAAATATTGTTTTATAGAAATAGATACAAAAAACAAATCCATCTTTTAAAACACCAATACATTTGTTTAACTTAATTATAATCTTGTTAATATTTATCTTCTAGAGAAAGCCAGGGAGTGGTCCGGCCCATTACTAGTTTACCAAAGGAGCTCCAAAGCAAAGGAGAGGAAGGATGCTGACGTGTAATAGTTAGTTATGATGGTAGTGGTATGCGTATTCGGGTGCTTATATAGCTTTGCAAGTCTAGGAGGTAGGGGGGAGGAATTTACATTTGTTATTCTACAGGTGTAGAAGGGGCTTGGAGAATTCTTCTCCATAGCAAAGGGGCCTTAGTGCTCATTTTTTATAGTTTCTGCAACGTTGTTTTTTCTTTTACAGAAATAATACATATTACTCTCTCATTCCCGATAGGAGTATCAAGTGGTGCTTTCATTGAGAGATATTTTTGAGGAGAGTAGTGCATGCTTACCAGAATGACTTCTCAGAGAATTGACACCCTGGACTCAAGAATGGCTGCCGTGGAAGCATCGCTCAAATCTTAGGATGCGCTTTTATGAAACCATGACATAATTGCTAAAGCTCATTCGAATCAGTTGGCCAATCACTCTGCCAAGCTGGGTTCGATCGCCACCAGTGTCACCGAGATTGCAAAAACCTTGTTGACATTACAGGTGGAGATGCAGGAAGGTTTCCATTGTCATCAATCTTCGATGACTACCAATGTGACTCTGGAAGACCGGGAAGGAAGTAAAGTTTTGAAAGGGAAGGAGGTGAACCTGATGGGTGAATCTGAATCGCCAGCAAAGGAGAAAACAGTGAAGGACGTTTCCGATGAGTATCAACTTTCAGCTAAAAGAATCGAACTCCCTGTATTTTCAGGGCTTGATCCGGTAGGGTGGGTAGCCTGAGCTGAAATGTATTTCACAGTGCAAGGAACACCATTGAACATGAGAATCCAATATGCTCATATTTGCATGGAGGGTTCCACTTGGCACTGGTTTAAGGTGTTGAGAGAGTCTGATCCACAACTGGATTGTGAGAGGTTTAAACGTGCTTTGTATGACCGATATGGCGAGAAACATTTTGGGAATCCATTTACTTAGCTAAAAGGGTTGCTGCAATGGGGTACGGTGGATGATTATGTGGAAGAGTTCAAGATGTTAGCCGCTCAGTTTCCTCTTATGGCCGATGACCAGTATATGGGATTGTTCATTGGTGGCCTACAGGACAACATTAAGCTCGAAATCCTTTCCCTGGAACCTCCAAATCGCTATCGAATGATATCTATGGCCAGGACGGTGGAGCGCAAGTTGCAGGGGGGAAAGGTGAACTCACCAACGTGCGAAGGAGGGCATTTCCGTTGGAATGTGGTTTCAATAGCTTCTGGTATGGGAGAGAAGACATTCAATCGAAATGCTACTAATCCTAATAACCCATCACATAACAGGCCCAATGTGAATAGACGAAATGGGCTCAATCCAAGGGGGTTTTGAAACTTACCCTATGATGAGATGATGGAGAGAAGGTTAAAGGGTCAATGTTTCAAATGTTGGCAAACATACACCCCGACCCATCAATGCCCCGATAAGCATCTGCGTTTGATGATATGGGAAAAAGAGGAATCGATGGGTACGGCTAGGCTCTGATAGCAGAGGAGGAAGGAAAGAACTCTGAGGAGTGGGAGCTTGTTTGCAATCAAAAACCATGAAAATCGAAGGCGAACTTGAAGGCTTTCCGATTCTGGTTCTCATTGACAGCGGTGCCAGCCACAACTTCATTACGCCGGAGTCAGTGTATTCCTTAAACCTTCTAGTTGCCGCCACTAAGGAGTTTCATGTGAGTCTGGGAGACGAGAGTAAGAAGTATTCTAGAGGGAGGTGCATCAATTTAAAAATGGCAATGGGTAAGCATCAACTTTCGATTAATGCCTACCTTTTGGATTTAGGAGGGATCGATCTCATATTGGGGGTGGAATGGCTTGAGACATTGGGGGAGGTGCGTCAAGATTGGAAAAAGAAAACAATGCAGCTCTCCCATCAAGGGGAGGTGATTAAATTGAGGGGATATCAGGTGAACGAAGGACGGCAACCGGTGGCTCTGTAGGGATGCTACGGGCAGTCAGTGCGGATATAAAAGAAAAGGAGGAGAATGAACAGAGTTACCTAAGTTCTTCTCTCACACAAAAGCAGAAGGAAGCGATGACTGATATGCTGGATCAGTTTTCCTCCGTGTTTCACAAGCGTCAGGGGTTACCACCTCATAGAGGAAACAATCATGCCATCAACCTTATTGCAGGAGCAGGGCCGGTATGTGTCAGACCCTATAAGTACGCACACCACCACAAAGTTGAGATTGAGAAACAGGTGTCAGACCTGTTGCAAGATAGAGAGATCAGACACAGTGTTAGCCCTTTCTCCAGTCCTGTAATCCTTGTTAAGAAAAAAGACGCTTCCTGGAGGATGTGTGTGGATTATCGGGCCCTCAAGAAAATCACAATTCCAGATACATAGCCTCTCCCCACCATTAATGAGTTGTTAGATGAGCTCCATGGTGCTTAATATTTTTCAAAGGTTGATTTAAAATCTGGGTTTCATCAGATTAGGGTAAGAGAAGAGGACACACCTAAAACTGCGTTTCGGACTCATGATGGGAACTATGAGTATCTCATTATGCCGTTTGGTCTAACCAACACCTCATCCACTTTTCAGTCTACAATGCACTCCATATTTCGTGCTAAGCTTCGACAGTCTGTATTGGTCTTTTTCGACAACATTCTGGTTTATATCCCCACCTGGGAAGTGCATCTTTTTGCATCTGGCAGAGGTATTGCAATTGTTACTTGACCATCAATTAATAGTACAACAAAAGAAATGCTCGTTTGGGGAAATTACAGTGGGATACCTGGGACATATTATCTCTTATAATGGAGTCGCCATGGATTCGTCGAAGGTTCAAGCCGTGTTAGATTGGCCTCAACCGGTTAAAAAGGAGTGAGAGGTTTTTGGGGCTGACAGGGTACTACCGACATTTTATTAGAGATTATGGTAAAGTGGCTCAATCTCTTACAGCTTTGACGAAGAAGGACGGGTTTAAGTGGACTGAGGATGCACAGGTTGCTTTAGACAAACTTAAAATCTTGTTAACCACAGCCCCTGTACTAACATTACCGGATTTCTCTAAGGAGTTTGTTATTGAATGGGATCGGCGCTGTTTTGATGCAGAATAAACAGCCCATTGCGTATTTTAGCAGAGCCCTTGTTTCCAGGAACTTGTCTAAGTTTGTATATGAAAAGGAGATTATGGCATTAGCTCTTGCTATACAACATTGGTGTCCTTATCTGGTTGGCAAGACTTTTACAATCTATACGGATCATAAGAGTTTAAAACACTTGCTAACTCAGCAGATCACAACTCCAGACCAACATTGTTGGCTTTCCAAATTAATGGGGTATCAATTTGAGGTCATCTATAAACCAGGACCTGAAAATAAGGTTGTTGATGCTCTATCCTGTATGCAAGAACCGATGGAACTCTCTTCTCTGATTTCCAGCCCCTATTGGTTGGATCTGAGTAAGGTTAAAGAGGAGGATAAGGAGGATAAGGAAATTCAGGACATAATAGCAGCCCCTAATTCTGAGCAGCCTACTCCTTCCAGTTATATCTTGCAAGGGGACTTGTTCTTTAAGAATAGCATGGTTCTTTCATCTAGATCATCACGGATTCCGATATTATTGGCTGAATTTCATGCTTCTCCTACAGGAGGACATTCCGGGTTTACAAGAACATATAAGAGGATGGCTAGTGGTGTGTATTGGAAGGGAATGCACAAGCATGTGATGAAGTTTGTCAAGTCTTGTGATGTTTGTCAATGCCACAAGCATCAAACTTTGTCACCGGCGGGTCTGTTGCAGCTGGCTGTTACGCAGCTGATATGGGAGGATCTCTCCATGGATTTTATCACTGGATTGCCAAAGTCCCAAGGCTATGAAGTTATTTTGGTTGTTGTCGATAGGCTATCCAAGTATGCTTATTTTATTCTTGTCAAGCATCCTTTTATAGCTAGGCATGTTGCTGAATTATTTGTCCGTGAGGTCATTCGACTCCATGGTATGCCGAGGTTAGTAATCAGTGACCGCGACCCATTATTCCTTAGTAATTTTTGGAAAGAGTTGTTTCGCTTGCAGGGTACAATGCTAAAAATGAGTACTTCATACCATCCTCAAACGGATGGCCAAACCGAAGTTGTTAATTGTTGCTTGGAGACATATTTAAGGTGTTTTGTCTCAGAACAGCCAAAACATTGGTCTTTGTGGGTTTCGTGAGCAAAATTTTGGTATAACACGACCTTCCATAGTTCTACTAATACTACACCTTTTGTGGTAGTCTATGGCACAAACCCCCCTACTATCCTTCATTATTTGATGGGGGAAACTCAAGTGGATGTGGTTGCTTGGGTGTTGTATGACTGGGATGAGGCCTTACGTCAGCTGAAGTATCACTTGTTGAGAGCTCAATCTGCCATGAAGCACCAGGCTGACTTGCACCACAGAGATGTGTCCTTGACAGTAGGAGATTGGGTGTATGTTAAAATGAGGCCACATCGCCAAATGTCAGTATCAAGGAGAATAAATCCCAAGCTTGTTGCTCGTTTTTATGGACCTTTCCAAGTAATTAAACGCATTGGAGTCGTGGCCTACAAATTAACCCTTCCGCAGTCTTCTAAAATCCATCCAGTTTTTCACATATCTCAATTGCAGAAGGCTATAGGAACTGTCGCAGCTAAGGGGAGTCTACCGGTTGAATTAGAAGTTGATGATGTCCAGCTGCATGAGCCGGAAGCAATTCTGGCAGCCCGTACTTTTGTTGATAAGGGCAATAATGGTAATGAGTGGTTAGTGCTCTGGAAACACAAACCAGTGGAGGAAGCAACGTGGGTGAAGGAGAGTGTTTTCCATGGCCAGTTTCCTACTTTCTGCCTTGAGGACAAGGCAGATTTTACAGGGGATGGTATTGATAGGGAAGTGGGCTCACAGCAGAATTACAAAGCCAGGGAGTGGTCCGGCCCATTACTAGTTTACCAAAGGAGGTCCAAAGCAAAGGAGAGGAAGGATGCTGACGTGTAATAGTTAGTTATGATAGTAGTGGTACGTGTATTCAGGTGCTTATATCGCTTTGCAAGTCTAGGAGGTAGGGGGGAGGAATTTACATTTGTTATTCTACAGGTGTAGAAGGGGCTTGGAGAATTCTTTCCATAGCAACGGGACCTTAGTGCTCATTTTTTATAGTTTCTGCAACGTTGTCTTTTCTCTTACAGAATTAATACACATTACTCACTCATTCCCGATAGGAGAGGTTTTAAACCCTATCACATCCCAAAAGCTCAATAACAGAAAAATGAAATTTAAAATCAATGGGATATATAGTGGTTGAATGCCTGTCTCATTTACTTAAGCATGGCATCCCCTTTATAAGTGATGAGATATAACCACTCAAATTAAGTAAAGAAAAACAACTATATCTTATTTTGCTAACAATGATGTTAAAAATCAAGAAACTGGCAAAGTTAACTATTCGTACCAATATTATTAAAAAATCCTTGAAACTGTGACTGCATCTCTTGAAACTCTTTCTTAATTTTCAACTTCAAAGCCTTGAGATCCTGAAAATCCAAAACATGATTTTACAAACATTATAAATAAATGCAGTAGACCACTGTTGCACGCTGTGCTAATTTTACCAAAGATGTAAAAAAGACCTTCAGCCCATAAATTTTTTTGGCTCTCAACATGGAAATAGCAATCAGCAGTCCATTAACAAAGGTAAAGAGGTCATTACTGTCCTCTCCAAGTCTGAAAATTCCCCATCATCGACGAGGGGCAGTGGGCTAAAGGATATTGTGGATTGGGGTGACAAAAATATGGAAAAGAATGACTGCTCCGATGAGATAAAGTTAGTACATAGTCCTACAAAGTGTGACTAGAAAATAGATGCAGCTAGTGATTGGGAGATAGCAAAACTACTGGGTTTGGATGGTTATAATCAGGAAGATATGGAGAACAATATGGCAGCTATGGAAGAAAGAGACAAGGATGAGGTTCAGAGACTACATAATCATGCAAGTGTTTAATGAAGATCTTATCTTACAATATAAAGGGGTTGGGGAGGGGGGTTAAGTGGACTGCAATTAGAAAATTGGTGGTAAAAGGGTAGATATGTTATGTCTACAAGAGACTAAAAAAGAAACTATCGATGATAAGGCATGCCAAGCATTGTGGGGAGATTCTGAGACACCTGGGAATTCCTGTCAGCAATCAATAGAGCTGGTGGTTTACTATGCACTTGGAGTGAGAAGGCTTTTATATTGGAGAACAAGGTGTTAGGTGGTGGGTTTATATATCTGAAAGGGATATGGGTAGCTAATGGCAGCAAAGTTACAATTGTGAATTTATATTCACCTTGTGAGGTTTCTTTGAAAAGGAATTTATGGTAAGATATTAGGCAGCTGAGACATGCAAACATGGGGGGTTTATGGTGTATAATTGGTGATTTCAACAACATTAGAAGACCTCATGAGAGAATGGGGATTTGTCATAGATATCAAGATGAAGGCATTGTGAAGGATTTCAATGACTGGATTGCTGAGTTAGAGATTGATGATGTGTCTTGCATTGGGCGCAAATTTACATGGTACAGACCAAACGGGACTGCCAAAAGCAGATTGGACAGAGCCTTAGTATCAGCTGAATGGACTGCCAAATGGCAGGGTACTTCTCAGATTATTTTGGAACGTAATTCTTCCGATCATTGTCCTATTTTGCTGAGATCCTCTTTTATTGATTGGGGCCCGAAGCCATTCCGGGTTCTGGACTGCTGGCTCCATGACAAATCATTCAGGAAGTTAGTTTGTGATGGTTGGAATTCTAATCTGATTAGCGGTTGGGGAGGTTTCGTATTAAAAGAAAAGCTCAAGGGGCTGAAACAGAAGCTTAAGTTCTGGAATAAATCACAAGTTGGGGACTTGCAGCAGAAAGTTAAAAATTTAGAGATGGAGCTCAACAAGCTAGTCAAGGGGCTGAAACAGAAGCTTAAGTCCTGGAATAAATCACAAGTTGGGGACTTGCAGCAGAAAGTTCAAAATTTAGAGATGGAGCTCAACAAGCTAGAAACAGAAGGCGATGATAGGCACTTGAATGATGAAGAGTTAAAGAGAAGAAAACAGCTGCAGGAGGAACTATGTGCTGCAGCCAAGGCAAATGCTTCAATCTTGAGACAAAAAGCTAGGTCTAGATGGATCAAGGAGGGGGGCTGCAATTCTAGATTTTTTCATCTGACCGTAAATTGGAAATGCAGTAATAACATGATCAGAGGGGTGATGGTTGATGGGGGTTGGATAGATGAACCAACCAGAGTCAAGGAAGAAATCAGATTATTCTTCAAGAGGAGATTTGAAGAGCCGGTTCGGGTCAGACCTAACTTAGATGGTGTTAATTTCAAGTCCATCGAACAGCAGCACAACGACCTCCTGGTGGCTCGTTTGGATGCAAAGGAGGTGAGGGATGCAGTGTGGGCTTGTGGCAGCGAAAAGAACCCTGGGCCAGATGGATGTAATTTTAAATTCATCAAAGAATTCTGGGATGTCATCAAAGCTGATTTTCTTCGTTTCTTGGATGAATTTTATGTAAACGGTATAATCCCAAAGGGTGGCAATGCATCTTTTCTAGCTCTGATTCCTAAGGTTCATGATTCACAGGCCTTGAATGATTTTAGACCTATTTCACTAATAGGTTGTGTCTATAAGTTAGTGGCCAAGGTATTAGCTGCAAGGTTGAAAAAGGTGCTGCCTTATATCATAGACCACCGACAATCAGTTTTTATCCAAGGGAGGCATTTGTTACATAGCGTGCTTATAGCAAATGAGGTGATCAATGAGGCAAAAAGGAACAACAGAAGTTGCCTTGTTTTCAAAGTTGATTATGAAAAGGCATATGACTCAGTTAGTTGGGAATTTTTGTCATATATGATGAAGCGAATGGGTTTCTATTCTAGATGGATTAAGTGGATTGAAGGTTGTTTAAAATCTGCTTCTATTTCTGTTTTGGTTAACGGGAGTCCTTCCGTTGAGTTCACACCACAAAGGGGCCTTAGACAAGGTGACCCTCTTGTCCCACTCTTTTTCAATATTGTGGCTGAGGGCCTCACTGGAATGATGACAGAAGCATAACAAAAGAATATGTTTGATGGATATAAGGTGGGGAAGGAAAATGTTGATATCAGCATCTTGCAATACGTTGACGATACCATTTTCTTTGGTGCAGCTTCGATGAAAAATGTTAGAGCTATTAAGGTGATGTTGAGGAGCTTTGAATTGGTGTCGGGGTTGAAAATAAATTTTGCTAAAAGTAGATTTGGGGTGTTTGGTATGGACGAGCAGTGGACCAACAATGCTGCCTCTTACCTAAATTGTAGACGACTGCCACTACCCTTTTCATATCTAGGTGTTCCTATTAGGGCGAACCCAAGACGTATTAAAACATGGGATTCCTTAGTCAAGAAATGTGAGCGAAAATTAGCTAAGTGGAAACAGAAATATCTCTCACTTGGGGGAAGGATGACTTTGATAAAGTCAGTCTTGAACTCGATCTCCATTTTCCTTTTTTCTTTTTTCAGGGTTCCGAAGAAGGTGATAACTTGTTTGGAGCGAATTCAAAGGAGGTTTTGGTGGGGGGGAAGCAATGATCAAAAAAAGATTGCCTGGGTAAGATGGGATTTGGTTTGTCAACCAAAGGAGCTTGGGGGATTGGGAATTAAGCATTTAACCAAGTTTAACCATGCCTTACTCGGGAAATGGTTCTGGAATATGTTTCACCAGCAAGATGATTTGTGGGCACAAGTTCTGGATTCAAAATATGGGGACTGAAGGAGCTTGGTAGGGTCTAGAAGATCTGGCAGCCAATCCATTTGGTGGAGGGTTATCAGCTTATTATGTAACTCGAATGAGGAGGGGCAATGGCTTAGAAGTGGGATTAGATGGAAAGTGGGATGTGGCTCCAAGGTGTTGTTTTGGGAGGATGGGTGGAAAAATGATGGGGTGTCTTTGATGGTGAAGTATCCAAGATTGTACCAGATTTCTCATCAAAGACAACATTATATCCATCATATGGGTATAATAACACAATTTGGATGGGAGTTGCAGCTTAGGTGGAGAAGACATTTTATGGAGGGGGAAATAGAATCAGCTGTAAAATTTCTAGAGGATATTCAAGACTTGGCTATACAACTACAGCAACAAGATATTTGGACTTGGGTGGCTGATTTGAGTGGAAATTATACAGTGGGGAGTGCTTACAGATTTATTGACAGAGACTTGAATAGTCTGCATCAAGATGATGTGTTCAAGGACCTGTGGAAGCTAAAATACCTAATAAAGCATTATGTTTCGCTTGGAGATTGTGCAGGGACAGATTGCCATCTAAGGTGAACTTGAGTAGAAGAAATGTGGAACTCAATGACACACTTTGCCCTTTCTGCAGGAATAAAGATGAGGATGCGACCCATTTATTCTTCAGCTGTGATAGAATTATGCCGCTTCTTTGGTGGGAATCTATGTCGTGGTTAAATATAGCAAGTATATCTTCTGTAAATCCGAAAGAACACTTCACTCAACATTCTTTCTACTGCTATATTGGAATCAGATTGCTGAGATGGCAAATTTGGTGGGTAGCCCTGACATGGACTATTTGGAGTCATAGGAACAAAATCATATTCCAAAATGAGTGTTTCAATAGGCATAAATTGTTGGATGATGCGCTATTTATATGCTGGTCATGACTAAAAAATTTGGAGGATGGTTTTGAATTTCCTTTCCATTTCAGGTCTACCAATTTGGGGGAGGCTTTTGTAATCAGGGGAGGGCTTAACATGTAGTTTTTTCTTCCTCCTCATATTTGGGAGGAATCCTGCAGCTTTGTCAGTTTTTTGGCATCCTAATTCATGTACTATTCATGAATTAGTTTGCCATAGATCTGCGATCTATTGCTAGGATTGTTCTTGTACTTAGTACTTCTTGTACATGTTCCTTTTATATATATATATATATATATATATATATATATATATATATATATATATA
>CM023943.1:22761884-22774629 GCA_013407115.1 Glycine latifolia
GATAGATAGATAGATAGATAGATAGATAGATATATTATCTCTGCTGATCAAAAATAAAAAATGTACATACTTTGGTAATGAAATTATCTCAATACTACTCTAGGTTCTACTTGGAATAGAATATCAGAAATAATCAGATTTCTACGACCTGGCATCAAAAGTACATATTTCCTTAATCATCAGGGCAATGAGTTTATTCCATCAAATACCACTCCTGTTTATTGCATATCTATTGTGCTGAATGTGAAGAATTGCATAGTAAATTATAATTGAACATAACCAACATGTATATGCTAGAAAGAAATTGAAGTTTTAGTAAGATAAATATGACCACATAAAGTAGTGAAGTACACCGTATTTTTGTGATAACATTTTCTGCTGTTTGTAAACTGTTTACCCCCCCTCCCCAACTGAATATAGCTCTAACTTATGATTTCTAATTAAATTAAGTGTAAACAAGATGAAAAAATGCCTACCAGAAGTTCTTTTTCCTGCATGTCTAAAAGATGCACCTGATTGCACTTGCACTTTCCGAGGCAAGCTTGGCAATGCTGTATGAAATGTACATTGGGAAAGTTAAAATCCAAATTTGAGAAGGGGAAATACATTAACATGTCAAACTATGAAAAGCAATTTAATTCCTTTTTTAAAACAAAATTATTCTTTTTTACTGAAATTCTCTGTTCTAGTGCGAAATAATATTACAGAAAAAACAAAGGTACCTTAGAACTGTCAGGAGCAGATAAAGCATCTGATTGCGTAGGTGTTGAAATGGAATGAGGTGGTAAGTCACCCTTTTCTTTTACAGAATCCTTTAGAAGCAACGGCAACTGTGATAGGCCAACAAGACATTTTGTTGGATATCATAGCAAAAGCTTAGGCATAGAAAGAAAATATTGACAATACTACATGCAATCACCCTTTCCAAAATCTTCAAAATCATCACTAAAGAATAAGCAAGGCTAGCAAGACAAATAAACATAATTAAATAAGCCACTGATCCTATATGTAAGTATAAAAGCATATTTCAGTCATCTATTCACATAGTTGTCAGGTTGGCTATAACAATGGCAGCAACAGGTGATAAGTTTGTTGAGTTGGGAAAAATTCATTCTGACCAAAATATTGGCTCTAGGGATAATAAGCCAAGTATGATTGTTTGCAATTATTTATCTTAATCCCACATGATTTGCAGCAAGAAGGCTGGACAACAATATGACTCCTTAAGAATTAAGAATCAGCATACATTTGATATACTCAAACTAACCTCATTGAACTTTGTAGGTGGCTGTTCCCCATTACAGCATGCCATTATCTGATTAAATACCTTTATTGGATCCTACAGTGAACACAAAAAAATGGGTCGTAGATAAAACACTTTACAAGCAATAAATAAATTTCTTATTTCAACATGTTAATGTTGTTTAAGACAAATGCTAACTAGTGCACCCCAGCTAAGGATTCAAAAATAGGAAATATTACATGAAAAGTTAAAATCCTTTAAATTTTTTATGTATTAAATTAAATGATATACTTTCATTAAATATTATTCATTTTTTTATTCATTAACAAGTGTTGTTTAGGCATCCATTAGCGGGATCCTAATTTTAATTAAATTTCTTTGTTTATATGATGATTGCCACTTACCGCTACCAGGTGTTCTTTACGGAGAGAAGCAATGATGTTTCCATCGATATTTTCTTTGGCATCAAACATACGGTCAACCAGTTGCTTGGCAAGTAATTCCACAATTTCTGCTGGATCCAATAAAGGTAGTAGCAAGAAAAATACAATTATACAAGTGCACATGAGAATACAAGGACAGTTTATCAAAGTCTAAATGGATAAACTAATAACAATTGACTGATCACATGCAATCAAAACAAAATATATGTTCCTTTTGTCATCAGGTATAATAGCCTTTTCTTTCTTTTCTAATAGAAGATACTAAGATATGAAAGATGATATGTTGGACAGTTGGAGTTTTACAGTGTTTTCACTCAAGGAGTTAAAGTAAATTAGATCAAAAGACATACACAAGAACAAAAAACAAGCCAGCCTTTTGTTCTTTGAGTTTAAGCTTTGAAAAACTCCAGTCATATAATTAGTTTCTTTTTCAAGCAATTTTTATTTACTGTTAACAATATGAATAAAATATATTAAAAGTCATCATTCCAAACTTATTCTCCTCCTAAGTGATGGCTACTGGCAAACTCTGGAAGTTTACATTCCTGTGCAGCTAGCCATTAGCTCACAGATACAAACCAGATCATACAAATATATTAACAAGATCAAGGGATTAAACCTTCTCTTTTCGGAAAACTATTCTCAGCAGGAGGCATTTTTACCAATGTGGCAGACAAATCCAAGTGCCTACAAGCATCAGAGGAGAACGCAGCTGCTCTTGAATGCATTCTCATAGGCAAAGGAGATTTTATGTGTTTGTTGTATCCATTCTGATTGTTCATCTGCTTCAACTCTTGAAATGATTTAAGTGCCAAAATGCAATCAACGAGTTTTGCTGCCGATCCCATCTCTAGATTATCCTGAAAATAAATAACCAACATACTTGTTCACACATACTCAATCCATCTATTATAATCAAACGCTTGACACAAATTTACTGATGCAATCACTTCTTTTCTTTCTCTTTTAGATTACACCAATTGCACATACATCAAAACAAGCACTGTGGGCAGGTATAAAATAAATAGCATACCCTTTCAAGATCAGAAGCTTCAAAAGCCGGAAGCTTTAATTCTTCCATCACCAACAGAAAATTGCGTACATTTTCAAAATACTGATAAGCAGGCAAAGGCTGAGAATCCCAGATAAGTGATTGTGAAGGCACTTGATTATCCACAACCACAACCTTGAAAAAAAACATGATCAGAAAGTGGTATAAGCATTTGTGGTGAGAAAAAGACACAATAAAAATGCCAAACTCAAACTTCCCAATTTAACCCGGCCATTAATTGATCAATTCAATATATAACAAGTATATAAAATTCATTTATAGGATTGTAATGTAGTACCTTAGGCACTGCTCCTGGATGAATCTTGTTAATGGCATTGCAAAGAATCAAACCATTTCTCAAGCAAGAAATGAGTTCTCTCTCTGTAGGCTGGTTTGATATACCAAGAGGACCCACTTGGCTTTCTAGCCACTGAGTAGCCTCATAGCGTCTCCAAGCTGCACAAGTTATTGTAACATTCTATCAGACAAATCAATGGCACAGAAACATGAAAAATTGAAAATGAAGATTCTTTTAAAAAAAAAAAGTAAAAACAACTCCATCATTAGTAATCATTATTAAGCAGAACAAGCACACATTTTGGACCACAAAAACAAACACAAAGGTGAACCATGACAAGAATGAATGACCAAGGAAAGCAAACACAAACTTACCAGATTCTTCAGCTTTTCTTGAAGCCATGTTGAAATGAGTCCTATTTCTTGAACCATCCTCCATGATTAATAAAAAAGAAAACCCAAAAACCTGGTTCCTGAGAGTTGTATAAAAATGAGAGTGAGAACCAAAATGATCACACAAAACAAGGCACAATCCAAGTTAGCATTTTTGTTCAAGAAACCAAAACACATACCCAAGTTGAAGAACCAGAGAAGAGAACCCCAAAAAAACGATCCTTTTGTAAGAGGGTCTTCTGCAAATGACTCAAAAAGAAACCCAGAAAAAATGAGAGAGAGTGGTGGAGTAGTTTTTTTGCTTGAGTTAGAAAATGGTTTATTTTGCTTTGGTTCGGATAACAGCGAATGGGGGTTAGCTTTGGGCTCCGAACCTCAGCTACGGAATCGTAACGTTACCTTTGATTTTGAATTCAAAATGGTAGGCCACGTCTTTTGGGTCCGCAAAGCGGTTACGCTCCGTCCATTTTGCATTCCGAGTCAACTCATCGAACGGTGAAGATTTTCTGATTGGAAATACTTGAAAACAGGTCAAAATTTTTGCAAGTATATATATAGAAATAAAGTCTTACATATTTCGGGTTAAATTGGTAAAAAAACTAATGCTTTTTTTTACTAAGTCTAAGTGTTGTAAAATACAATCCACAAGTGCTTTTGAGAATTTTTCTATTAGAAATATAGAGTTTTTTTTAGTAGAAAAACTCTCCAAAAACATTTTTAATCTTATATCCAAACATACTTTTGAAATAATTTTGAACCATATGCTAAAATCGATTCATCAAGATAAAAAAATTTCTATCAAATAATTCATTGTTTTCATCCAATTTTTAGAACACTTAAATAAAATCTTAAAAAGGCTTGTTGCTTACCAAAACTTCAAAGAAAAAAGTTTATAATTGTATGTGGTACCATGATAGGTGAAGAAATTAAAAGTTAGTGAGATAATATAGTTACTCAAAACTATTAATCGGGTGGATCAATTGATTTTAATTTGTTATAACTTAATGATGATATTGTATTTAAGGCCTAAATATGTAATTACATTAAATAATTTTATTATTCGTAGTAATTTTATGACATGATTGTTCGTCTTATGTTAGGATGAAGTTCAAATTTCAAGCTAACTAATAAAAAGTTATTTATTATAAGGTTTCAAAGTTTATGTTAGATGTCAACTATTGTAAAGGGATTTTGTTTTCTATAAATAATATATGTGGCAAAAAAAATATTATTCGATGTTGAAACATATGATGAGTGTGTTAAAAAAGTGTTCATTATTCAAATTATACGTCAATTGGTTAAGTGAATGTGTTTATCTAAAACTAACCGTGAATCAAATGTACTTTTTAAATTGAATTAAGAGACATAATATTATAATGAATTTGATGTAAGTCTTAAGGGTTCTCGAGATTAACAAGTATAGGAAACCAAAAATCAGTAGGATCTTGAAATTTATGATTCTCACACAATCATTAGAAAGTAAGACATACATTTGTCCATAGTAAGGTCTCTATTTAGTCTTTGGTGCATCTTGATTTTCTTGAAAGATGAAGAAAGCAAGATTTCGCTCCATTGACTATTCTTTTTGTCTCTCTACGTTCGTGATGACTAGGGTTTTGAGAGAACATTTTTATGTCAGGAAGGGGACTTTGTTTCACGTTAATGGGATTAACCCCTTTTTAAACCACTACTCCTGTGAGGTCTCGAGTGTTCACGTGGCACTTTAACGTTATAATGTTGTAATTACGTAAGTAGTATTAATAATTATGATAATGACCCTGTGACCAATTCGGGTTCGTGTGACCGGAGTGTCATACAAGGGGGTGCAAATATTGGAACTTGGATAAGGGAGGGGTGTAAATAGAACCTTTTGAAGCCAGATTCGTGCTGAATGTGTTAATATTTACAAGGAAATCGGGTTAGAGTGTGACCGGGTTATTGCATATGTATCCTGGGAATAAGCGCTGAAAAGAAAGGAACCCGAACGAGGTCGGGTAGTGATGGCCAGGACGGGAACCCGAATAAGGTTATGTGGGCTACACTTACCTATGGGAAGTCATATGCGCTTGACTCGCCAACCCGGTAGTTGGTGATTTCACAAGCTTAACCTATGCACATGATTCGCACTGACTGTCAGGTCACTGGAGTAACACATGTTGACTTAGTGACGTATGCGACGTGCGTTAACTCTCAGAGTATTTATATAGCGTGCGTGTGAGTTATTTCGTGCACGACTCATTTTCTTCCTCTGTCCCTTCACCAAAAAGGTGTTCCTTCTCTCTCTTCCTTCTCTGTTTCCGCCATTGACGAACAAAGAAGGCTTCTGATTTAGGGAAGAGAATGTGACTTTTAGGACATTAAAGCTTGAGAAGCGGTTCTCTAGCCTCATTAACAGCCTTACAGGTGAGAAGCGTCGGTCCAACCTTAGTATATAACTGTTATCATTTTTGGGTTAGCTGTGATGAACCCTGTTGGGGTTCTACATGTCGCCTGTGGGTGACTAATGATGGTAACCAGGTAATATATCGAGTTCCTCTACATGCAACAAGTGAAAACCATTATTGATTTCTTGCATGCATGTATGTAGGGCGCGACACTGAAGATCGTGGTGTTCGAAATCATGAGGGTGAACAAACCAGTGAGGAACGCCGAACAGGTAAGCTCTCTATTCTTGAGAGTCATCCTCTGGACCGCGTTCCACTATACTCTGAGGGAGTGATGGTTATTATATGTCATGATGCATGTGTTAAAATTAGGTGTTACTGTTTTCTGATTGAGAACATGTATATGATTTACACTGTGTTGCTTTGTTGTGATATGTGAGATTCTCTGGCCAGTAAAATGGACAAATATAGACTTAGAGCCATAAACATCTGCGCGGAACCTAGAGGGAATGTGCCCATTAAGTTGGATGATCTTCCTCAAGCAATGATATACAAGGGAATGTGCCAATTAAGTTGGATGATCTCTCTTGTTATATTCGTGTGATTATATACATGTGATGTGTTCTTTTGTAAGCCGGGATGGCTAGCTTGTGTAATGTCGTTTTGATGCTTTGTGTCGTGGAAGTGAACCCGAGAAAGAAGAAGCCCTCCAGAACCCGGAGTTTACTGAGATTATTATCTCACCCCGGTTGGGGATTATATTGTTATTGCAGGTGATGAGCACATGGAGGATGGCGAATCTCGGGGCAAGAGGCCCGGGTAGCGAGGCAGTTTGAGAGATTCCGGACGAGAGACCAAGCCGGGGATGGGTTCTTAGTGAACCTTAGTCTATTTTGGAGCATGTGGCTCTATATTTTGTTATGTATTTTTGCATGTTTGTAACCCGGCCCTGGAGGGTATCGTACCCGAGGTATTATAAGCTTGTAAACTTGTGAACCATTACCATACATAATGCAAAACTTTTATCTTATTGTGGACGTACGATAACGTCATTTTATTAGTTGCTTCCTTATTATATTTTGTAAGATAATTACTACGCTTAGCGACCATAATGGAATGTTAACAACCTGGATGCATACGGGTTGTTACAACTCCTATCAAATAGTAGTTATTTCTAGAACTTCTCCAATTTAACTCAATTATAGTTTAGTCCTTAATTATTATGTATTTATTTATTAGTCCCTACACAAGTCACTTGCCTCTCACATGAGACATTAATTCTTACATTATTTCACTTGGTTCATGTGACATTACCAAACATTATGGGCTAAATAAATAAATTAATTAATTAAACTAACATAATGCACATTAAAATGACTAAAGTGTTCTATACATTAGGTACATCAAGTCATGATAGTTGTACATCACTTAATTGACATAGTTTGTTCCATGTACTACAAATTTGTCTTCTCCTTAATATGACCATTAGTTAGGAGTACATAATTGGTCCAACATAATGTCTTTATTCAAGACAAAACCTGTTAACATTACTCTAATACAAATATGCATGCAAACATAGAGAACAGGTAATCAAAAACATATCATAAATGAGTTTAGAGTGTTAGTAAAATGCATAAGGTAAATTATACTTAATGATCATCAATAACAATAATGCTCATATTTACTATTTTCCTTTAAATCTCCATTGAGAAAGACAGTTTTCACATCCATCTGATTTAACTCAAGTCATAATGGCCTACTAATCTCATGATAATCATTAAAGAATACTTTCGTAAGACCAGTGAAAATGTCTCTTTATAATCAATGTCATCTTTTTAAGTAAATCCATTAGCAATAAGTCTAGCCTTATAATGTTCAAGGTTGCTATGAGATCACATTTAGTATTGAAGACCTACTTACAACCAACTCTCTTATAACCCTTTCACAATTCTACGAGGTCCCAAACACCATTATGTTCCATGGAATTTAGTTCTTCTTTCATGGCATCCAACGACTTATCAAAATTATCACAACTTATAGCTTGTGAAAATGAAACTAGATCATTATCATTAATGCTTAAGTATGTTTTTGTTTCATGTAAGTATACCACATATTCATTCAAAATAGTTGGTCTCCTTTCTCTTTGAGAGCTCCTTAATGCTACTTCTTATGGTTCTTCCACAATAGGTTCATTATGTATCATGGGCTCATTATTGTGTTTCTCTTCTTCATTGTTGTTTGGAACAACAACCAAAGAAGCAATCATCTTAGTGCTAAAGGCATAGGTTAAAGGGAATTGAACTCTAACTTTTTTAATTTTCACATCTCGTGGAACTATACTCCCACTGATTTCACCATTTTCAATGAACCTTGCATTTTCAGTTTCGACAATTCTCATACTATGATTAGGACAATAAAACATATATTCCTTTGACTTTTCTGGATAACCAATGAAATATTCATTGCTTGTTCTTGCAACCAATTTTCTTTCTTGTGAATTATAAATCCTTATTTCTGTATAGCAACCCTAGACATCTAGGTGTCTTATACTAGGTGTCCTATTTGTCCACAATTCAAAAGGTGTCTTTGGAACTACCTTACTAGGAACCCTATTCAACAAATATATGACAGCTTTCGAGGCATACATCCACAAAGATACATGTAAAGTTGAATTGCTTAACATACTCCTAACCATATCCATTAAAGTTCTATTACACCTTTATGGTTCACCATTTTGTTGTGGTGTACCAGACATTGTGTATTACGCACAAATGCCATCTGTCTAATTGTCTTTCTACATCATTCAAGTAAATTTCTGAGGCATCCATTGCCTGAGATTTCTCATGAAGTAAATAGACATAGCCGTAACGTGAGTAGTCATCAATAAAGGTGATAAAATATTTTTCTTTTCTGAAAGAATTAACATCAAAAGGCCCACAAATATTAGTATGCATAATTTCAAGAAGCTGAGTGCTTCTTGTAGCTCATTTCTTTGTATGTTTTGTTTGTTTTCCCTTAATACAATCTACACAAATATTTAGATCCGTAAAATCCAGATCAGAAAGAATTTCATTCTTTATTAATCTTTTCATCCTTTCTCTAGAAATGTGGCCTAAACATTTATGCCATAAGAAAGCAAATCATTTATTCACTAAACTACATTTAGTGCCAACATTATGATGTAAAGTTAAAATGATTTCAGCATACAAATCATCTAATTTCAATTTATATAAACCATCACAAAGAACACCAGTACCAATGAGATGATTATGCTTAAATAAACTGAAACATTCTTTACCAAAATTAAAAGAGTATCTAGTAACATCAAGTTTAGATAATGAAACTAAATTCCTAGATAAATTAGGTATATAAAAAGTTTCCTTTAAATTTAAATGACATCCAGTGTCGAGTTTTAAACGATAAGTCTCAACTGCTTCCACTGGAACTTTTACTCTATTCCCCATGAAGACGAACTTCTCATTTGGGCTTATGGTTTGGATTGTAAGAAATCCCTGCATAATATCAGAAACATGAGTCATACATCTAGAATCAATCCACCATGTACTATCAAGAACTTCAGTTAAATTTGATTCAAAAAATACATAAGCATTAAGCTAACCTTTCTTTTCGAACCAAGACGTACGCTTTGGGCAATCCTTTTGGAAGTGTCCAAATTTCGCATAGAGATGACAATTTTTCTATTTGATGCATTCTTCTGTATTTGCATAGAGCTGTCATTGATCTTTAATAGCCATTTTCCTTTATCATGCTTCTTCACAAATTTCTTTCTAGTTCCTTGATTCCCCTAGTGGCTTACATAATGGACTGAGTGACTTCCTTGATTCTTAAGCCTCGTTTCTTCCTGAACTAACACATTGTGCAATTTATGCACATTCCATTTATCTTTCATGGTATCATAGCTCATTTGGAACGAGCCATACTTAGACAATAATGAGTTTAGAATAAACTAAACAAGGAAGTTCTCATTCACAGCCATTTCCAAGGTCTTAAGTCTTGTTGTAATGTTTGTCATCTCAATGACATGCTCATGCATAGTATGTGAACCATCAAATTTCATGGTGGTCAGTGTACTCATTAATGTCCAGACAAGACACTTATCAGTTGTTTGAGAGTGTTCTCCCACTAACCCTATAAACTCTTTAGCACTATCGATCTTAGGGAGATATGTCTTAATACTGTCTATAACAGTCATCCTCATGAACATTAGGCTAAGTCTGTTAAATCTTTCTCAAGCTTTAAAATGGACTTTCTCTTTATTGCTACTAGAATCAGTAATAGCATTAGGTTTCTCTTCCAATATAGCAAGATCAAGATCCATTATACGAGTTGAAATTGGACTTTCTCATTTGTCAGAAAAGTTAAGCCCATTAAACATTGGTGCAAATGATACATGAGAATTTAGTGAATTGGGAACATGTACTACATAATAAAATTCACATAAGCGTTTTGAGACATAAAACACATGTCATACATATAATTCATTCATATAACAATGAATGTATATCGATGCTCTCCTTTGGGGATACACCAACACAACATACAAACATGATGATGCTAATAAAACTCTTAACATTATTTGACAATTAAATATGCATCAATTAGTAATACTACTACCTTTGGGTATATAAATAAACTAATGATACACACAAATTACCTACAATTATATTCATTGATTATAAGAACAATTAATCAACCTTTGGACGATCCATAAATGTCTTATAACAATGAATTTCAATGTACCCACAAACCAATAATCATATAATTTAGCATTGCTCAATGAGTAATTAAAATAATCACTAATTTGAAATTAAATCATGTTATAGATTTGATCACTTTGATAACTAAAAAATTCATCTTACACTTAATTCCAAAATAAATACACTCTGCACATACTTACTATTTACTGTTGTTAACAATTCATAGCCATTTTGCTTATCACCTTGCAGACCACATACCATTCAATTCATATAATAACCAATAAAAAAATTATAATCACGTTTAAGTGGGAGAATCAAAGTTTTGAAACAATTAACAATAAAACTCCATGATTCTAATTATTTCACGTACTGAATATTTGCTCCCAAGAATTAGAAATAAAACTTTGGCCTTTTAAAATAATGAATTTGAAATATGAATCCAAGAATTCACGTATGTATCCATAAAGCAAAACATTGATTATAATATTCATGATCAAATCTTTGGTGCAATTCTTGTTTTCATACATATTTCGACACCCACACTCCACACTTAGCAGCGGAAACATATATAACAACAAAAAGCATACCATCAATAATAATTAACTAATGCAGAAAATCACTAAATTTCATAATTAGGATTCATAAATATTGGAATGAAACATTTTTAATGGAGAATCATATATATAATTTCATAAACCATGTTCTTATACCACATATAAGTTTTAAGGATTTTTGAGATTAACAATTATAGAAAATCAGTAACATCTTCGAATCTATGATTCTTATACAATTATTAGAGATTAAGACATACATTTGTCTATAGTGAAGTCTCTATCGAGTCTTCGATGCGTCTTGATTTTGTTGAAAGATAAATAAAACAAAATTTTACTTCATTGATTATTCTTTCTCTAAGTTCATAATAACTAAAGTTTTTAGATAAATAATCTTATTTCATGTTAATGAGATTAACTTATTTTTAAATCATTATTCTCATTAAATAATAGTTAGTTATAATTTTTTTTTCAATTTAACCCAATTATAATTTAATTCTTAATTATTTATTTATTAGTCTCTACATAAATCACATACCTATCACATCATACATTAATTCTTACATTTTGATACTTGAGAAAAAGTAATAATGAAAAAAAAAGTGTACATACAAAAAATTGATTAATCCTTTCCACCCGTGCATTAATTGGTCTCTCTCTCATCTTGGATTAATAAGCCCTCAAATACTATAGGAATTGGGACATAACCTTGCACGCAAATGACTCCATGCACGATTGAATATAGCTACCCAATCTTTATATATCTGTTTTGGGTGATCTTTTACTTACATGCCATTATTAGGATGATTTGGTAATTCTGGACAATTGCGTCTTGATTTTAAACAAAAAATAATGCCAACACTGAATAAATATATATTTTTAAAATAAAGATCAATCAATAGATAAAAGATAGCATATCGATAACATGATAGTGCACTTTCACTTTATTTTATTGGAGTTGATAGATTGGATAATAACCCACATTTACGGGTAGAGCAAAAGTTTAAGGAATTATTTAAGTAAGCTTTTTTAGAAGTAAGAAGAAAAAAATTAGATGAATTTTTCCATAAATAAAAATAAATTTTTTATTAATTAATTTTTAAAAGTTCATCAATCTATATTCTCTAAAAGATGATATGACATCTATAAATGAGTTAATAGAAAATTTATTTCATTTTTTTCTTCTTACTTTCTTATTCTATAATTACTTTTAGAGAAGTTTACATCCAAACAAACTCTTAAAAACTCATTATCGTACTTTTATTTTATTTTATTGGAGTTCATAGATTGGATAATAACCCACATTTACGTGTAGAGCAAAAGTTTAAGGAAGTATTTAGGTAAGTTTTTTTAGAAGCAAGAAGAAAAAAATTAGATAAATTTTTCCATAAATAAAAATAAATTTTTCATTAGTTAATTTTTAAAAGATCATCAATGTATATTCTCTAAAAGATGATATGACATCTATAAATGAGTTAATAGAAAATTTATTCCATTTTTTTTTCTTACTTTGTTCTTCTAGAATTACTTTTAGAGAAGTTTATATCCAAACAAACTCTTAAAAACTCATTATTGCACTTTCATTTTATTTTATTGGAGTTCATAGATTGAATAATATCCCACATTTACGTGTAGAGCAAAAGTTTAAGGAAGTATTTAGGTAAG
>CM023943.1:22774639-23004412 GCA_013407115.1 Glycine latifolia
CTTTTTTAGAAGCAAGAGGAAAAAAGTTAGATGAATTTTTTCATAAATAAAAATAAATTTTTTATTAGTTAATTTTTAAAAGTTCATCAATCTATATTCTCTAAAAGATGATGACATCTATAAATGAGTTAATAGAAAATTTATTTCATTTATTTCTTCTTACTTTCTTCTTCTAGAATTGTTTTTAGAGAAATTTACATTCAAACAAGCCCTTAAAAACTCATTATCATCCTTGCATATTGCAATCGCAATTCAACCACAAACATCATGTTCAGTTAGATGCTTGGTTGCTTCAAATCATCATTATAGGCAATATTATTCATCTTTAGTTGTAATTGCGCATTGTGGTAGGTTTGATAGTTATTAGCCCCAAAATGATGTTCGTGTTTAGTGTAATGCATTACAATGAGATATGCTGGTTTTGAATTTGAACCCTCTTTGAAATTGGTCGATCGTTAAATTGAATATGGTTTGAGGCATCACACCAGTAATTAAATGCATAACCGGAAACATTTAAAGGTATACCTCAATGCCATTTAATTTGTGCCCTAAACACATAAGTTAAAAAGTTTGTATTAAATAATATTGATTAGATTTTAAGAGAATTGAATTTAACTTATTTATACAATATAAACATTTTTAAGATTTAAAATAACATTTACTGTAATTTATTTTAAAATATATTTTGTAATAATTAAGATTTTTAATTAAATCATAAATTTATCTTTTCAATAAAATTAATTATAAGTTTTAGTTTGATTCTTTACATAGATGAATATATTTAGCATTTAAAAAGATAAATAAGAAACCGATGACCAACATACTGCTCAGACTTGGAAAGCTCTACCTCATGAGTTCTACAAAGTAACTTTTGATGGTGCAGTCAAGGAGAATGTGAGATCAGGTCTCGAGTTGGTGGTTCGTGATGAAGAGGACAATGTTATAGCCTCTGTTTCGTAGTTTTGGAACCGAGAGAGGCTGAGGCTTATGCTTTTCGGAAGGCAATCATAATGGTCAATGACCTTCTTTTTGCCCAAAGTGATTCTTGAGACAGATTGCTTACAACTATTCCAACATGGTGTAATGGAAGATTGTAGAAAGTTGTTATCTAACTCTCCTTTCAAGTTGCTTGGTTTTACTAGGACAACGGATTACAATGTTACCCACAATATGGACAGTTTTAGCTTTTTCTCATTTTGGTAATTGTTGGATTGAGGAGATTCCTTATCAGGTGAACCAAATCATAGCAAAAGATGTATCTGCTGCTTTTTCTTTGCATCAACAAAATCCAACATTTACACTTAAAAAAATATCAATATTTATGTTTTTATTTTAAAAGAAATAAATATTTATGTTTTTTTTAAATAGATCAACTTCTTAAGCCTAAAATACTTTTTGAATGACTTGAGATTTGATTTGATTTATTTTATGAAAAAGTTTGACATGACTTGAACTTGATTTAAGCTAGGTTTTAGGTTTTTGTTGAACAATTTGGTAGAAATTAAATAAAATACTAATAAATTTATGATATTTATGTACCTTATTCAACAAACAAATAGATCATTTTGTTAGAAGCCTACTTATACTATTTCCATGAAAGATAATCAACAATACAATGAAACTGGGTCTATTGAAATGCATGCTCTAGCAAGAGCAACTCTTATTTCTCCTCCTTTTCGGATTGGGCTTGGGTTCGGCCGAAAACCCGTTGGGCCATTACTGGGCCTATTCAAAGAACATTCACCATCTCAAATTCCGCGACAGAAACTGCGAAGGTGACTGACTGAGAGAGAAGAGAAATACAATGTCAGGTCTGAAGGAATTGCTGAAGAAAGGATTAGGTTTAGGCGACATGGCGTTCAACGCCGGCGGCGGAGCCATAACCTGGTTCCCCGGCCACATGGCCGCCGCCACACGCGCCATCCGCCACCGCCTCAAACTCGCCGACCTCGTCATCGAAGTCCGCGACGCCCGCATTCCCCTCTCCTCCGCCAACACCGACCTCCAGCCACACCTCTCCGCCAAACGACGCGTCGTCGCACTCAATAAAAAAGACCTCGCCAACCCTAACATCATGCATGTAAAATCATAATCCATCGTCATTGTTATTGTCGTTTACCTGTTAGATTGTTTTGCAGTGTGCTATTGTTGTTGTTGCAGAAGTGGACGCATTATTTTGAGACGTGTAATCATAATTGCGTTGCGATAAACGCGCACAGCAAGAGTTCCGTGAAGAGGCTTCTGGAGGTGGTGGAGTTCAAGTTGAAGGAAGTGATTTGCAAGGAGCCGACGCTGCTCGTGATGGTGGTTGGTGTTCCCAACGTTGGCAAGTCTGCGCTGATTAACTCTATTCATCAAATTGCCAAGTCTCGCTTTCCTGGTAAGAGTTTCGCGAATTTCGCGCAAACGATTGATTTGAATTAATTGGAAGGTTTTTTTTTTTTTTTCGTGTGTGGAATTGAAGTGGTGTTGATTGATAGTGCAGGAGAAGATGAAGCGCGCTGCTGTGGGTCCGCTACCTGGTGTTACTCAAGACATTGCTGGATTCAAGGTCTAGTGGTTTTGTTTCAGCCTTTTGTTTTTCTTTGTTTTCGTTCTCTTCGTTACACTCACATTCGTTCACCTTGTTCGTTCGAAGCATGCAATTGGCTTGAGCCTTAGAAACGTAGCAAGTTGCCTGCTAACATACATTAATATGAGCATAAATATAAACCAAGATTTAAGTCATAATAGGAAAAATTATGTAGTTTTAAGTTCATTATTTTTATACTGACTGCACAGGTTCAGCCTCTTCGAATGAAATAAATGTTGTGTAGTGTTGGCATGTTGGCTATTTAATAAGTCCCACATTGCCTCCATTCAAGAGTCAGATTATGCTAGAAACAATCATGCCTCTATTCTGTTTTATGTTTTGCCAAACTGCATTCAGTGTGTTTTGAATATCATATTTTAAGATTTCTTTTCTGTTTTTTTTTGGCAGATCCTTGAGAGATTAAAAGATTATTTTTCAAAATAAACTGAAACAAACATGTCACTGAATAACAATGGTGACATGGTTTTGCACAATATGAATGAATGAATATCAGAGACATATACATATTTTGGATAACAACCAGTGAGTCTAATATCCATATGTTGGTTTGTGTTTTTTAGTACATATCCATATTTAGAGAAAAAATATCAGATTTGCTGTCATCCACTGTCCTGTGTTCCAATCATGCTTACTAGATTTTGGTTCTTTTGCGATCTAGATCACTATGGTACACATTTCTAATTATTACAAGCAGTGACCTGGTTCTCGTAAGCCGTAACACTAACACAAGTGAACAGGGAACTTGGAAGAAAATAGCATGAAAGACTAGCAATTAGTTTTTACCATGGTTGAAGCTTTGTAATGGTCAATGGAAACAGACTGGAGAGAAGAGGGGGAAGATAAACAACTTCATGATACATTGTTTTGCGACTTCATGATAAACCGATAAACAACTCAAAATATATACAATCCGTAAATCCTGCGTGGGGAGTCGAATCCCGTGGCCACCTCTGGCCAAATCAGTTCCAGCGACCGCTCTTCCTTCCTCTTCGGGTCCTCCATGACTTATCTTTCTCCGGTCGTCCCCTCCGATCATGATCTACTTACTCCCTGTGATATAGCTTATGTTCAATAGGATCGAGACTACTCTAAAAAACAATTGAAAATGAAAGGTTGGTTAAAAAATGAAAGAAAATGTAATGTGTCCTGTTTTGTTATGTCATCACAATAGGAAGAGTCCCAACTCCCAAGACTAGATGCACTAATAATTTCAATCAGTTTCAGAACACAATTAATTTTTAGTTGAAAATTCTTTAAAAATGCTAGTGTATATGATTTGTATAATTGTTTTTTGAGCAAAATGCATTCATATATTAGTGAGGTGTACCATCAAAATATTAAATTCACATGAAACCCAAATATCATACCTATTAAGTGTACCCCAATGTACATTTTACTGCATATTTGGCATTGTATTGTACCACATACTGCTTATCTTTCTGGAATTGCAAATTTGGTAACAGTTTTTATTTTTGGTTCATTAGAATTTCGGAGATTATGTTCTAGTCTACTCTTAATCCTGAAAGTTTGTAGTAATGGCTTGACTACTTATTATTTGGCTTGTAAATGAAAAATTATTTGCAAAAAGGAGGTAGAAAGAGAACAGTGCATATTCTATCCTTCTCTTACGTTTTGTTTTATTATAATTGGTCTATCATTTTGTTTCTATTTTGAGTTGATGGTTCCAATAGTTAAACTATGACTTTGACATGATGTTTCAGATAGCACATAAACCAAGCATATATGTCCTAGATACCCCAGGGGTTCTGGTTCCAAGTATCTCAGACATAGAGACAGGGTTAAAACTGGCCCTGGCAGGTACTAATGTTCCTGGGATGACTGAATTAGATATTCTTAGCATGTGGCATATTTTGTCATTTTTTAAACCAACCATCTCTGTTCTCTAGCATTCTATGTAGATAGTTCTTAATTTTTATCTGACATATTACACTATTATTAATTGTTTACCCAGAACAGTTTGGGCAACTCAATATCTCATTGGGCATGTAACTTAACTTTAGATGGGTCTGGGTGGGGCATCTGCCTCTGTTGGGTTTGGTTTTCAGAAAATGATATCCTTTGTTGCACATGTCATGGTATATTTTGTCATGTAAACTTGGTTGTTGCATTGACAGGGTCTGTCAAAGATTCAGTAGTGGGTGAGGAGCGTATTGCTCAATACTTATTGGCAGTTTTGAATACCCGGGGGACTCCACTTCACTGGAAGCACCTAAATAACAGGAGACTAGATGGAATTGAATATGAAGCTGTGGTAAATCATGAATATAGTCTGAAAAATCTTAAGCCAAAAAGAAGAAATCTGCCAAATAGATCTGATTTGGTCTATGTTGAGGTAACAAGTAGCATTTTTCTGTAGTTTTTCTTATGTGTAATGGAATATGCTGCTTTTAACTACCAATGCTGGAAATTTTCACACCTTGGATGATAAAGTCCCAATTATATTACACTTGGTAGTTGTTTTAAACTCATTTCATTGAAAATCTATTTGCTTTAGATGCTTTTTCATTTGACTGTAGCATAGGTGTTAATCTTGAGTTATTTCATCACCTTTTTTTTTTTTTTTTGTTGAATGGTGTTAGGTTATTACTTTGCGGATTTAAATTCTACTAATAGCGTAAAAAAAAAAATGTTGTGCACCATAATGATCCATATGGGGCCATCTATTTGAAAATCTGTTAGAAGCTTATAGAACAGTAACAAAAAAAAAAAAAGCGGTGGTCACTAAAATTAAGATGACACTTTATTTTATCTGCAATTACACATAATTTGATTTGTTTTTTAAAGAGTTCTACTTTGTATTGCCTCTTAAGTTACCATTAAAGCTTTATTAAACTACGTTTCTCACATTTGATGTTGCAGTTTGTGATGATGGAACTTACCCACGTTTCCCACATTTTTTTTTATCTTTTTCTTGACATTCATTTATTCCTCTTCTATGATAGGATCTTGTAATGGAAGTTCAGCGTGCACTCTATTCAAGTCTATCAGAATTCAATGGGAACGTAGAAGATGAGAGTGACCTGGAGAGCCTTATTGACCTGCAATTTAGTGCACTACAGAAGGCATTGAAGATACCTCACAAGGCTTCAGAAGCGCGGTTAATGGTATCCAAGAAGTTCCTTACTTTATTCAGGACCGGTAAGCTTGGACCTTTCATTCTAGATGATGTCCCGGATGTCGAGCCTGTGCCATAAGGTAGATTGAATCTTCTTTTTTCCCCCTCCTTTTCTTGTCTATTAGATCTCCTACCTTTCCTCTTTCCCCATTTGTGCTATATGTATTTCAAACCAAATTTTGCTGTAACTTGTAAATATCGATGAATTTAAGTTAGAAAGAGAAATTTTAACTTCCTGTGGATGCGGGTGATTTGCCAGAATTTCAGTTCTAGAGTCTTTTACCTAAACATTTAAGCATATCAACATTTAGTTGATGACCACGGAGTTCAAAGAAAGTGAAATTTGAAGGTTACCTATAATGAAATTCTTAATTTCTCGACAATGGTAGGTGAGTGGACCTCAAGCAAAACTTTTATGTTTTACTAGTAGTTCGAATTAATTGTCTTTTTAGAGAAATGTAATTAATTACATTATAAAAAGAGGTGTAATTAATTAGAATGACTTGAGGGTTTAGTCTTATATTTATGATTCTGGGGTCATCCTGCTAAAGGAGAAAAAAAATTCATAATTAGATTGACCTTGGTTATTTTTGATAAAGAAGTAATGAATTAGTTAAATATTATTTGTGTGGAAGAATACATTTATTATGGAAACACGCACTTTTGGGGAAATTATATTGAAATAATTAAGGAATTAAAATCAAGTAAGAGTTATTGAGAAACTTATAAAATTATTATTATAGTGTAGAAATAAAAATCTTAATTAAGCTTATTTTTATTGAAATAATCTCTTTCGTAATATTATATATATATATATATATATATATATATTATAAAACAATATGTAGTTTAATATCTATTTTTTAAATTTTATAACTTATGCACAATATCTATAAATTAATTTAAGTTAATTCAGTCATTAGTTGAATTATCACTCAATCTAATTTAGGTCTAAAAAATTATCTTAATCAATTATTTGGTTAGATTCACGTAAAGTTCAATCGACCATGAGTACCGTTATCATCCTATTGTTCCCATGGAAATGGAGGTGAAGAAAGTAGGAAAAGGAAGATAGAATAAAAAATTTAGAATTTTCTTATTTATTTGAGGAAGGAAATGAGTTTTTCCTTCTTTTATTTGGGAACTCACCACCGTAAACTTTACCTTAATTGTTATGAAATTGTGGGAAGAACCGAAGAAGTATTCTTTCTCTATTTATTTTAAATTTTTATTTACCTTTTTTTATTCAATCAAATTTAAATAAATAAAAATATTCTTTTTCTATATAAATAATATTTTTTTATCCTTTCATTTCTTTCTTTTATACTCCTTTCATAATGTAAAATAAATTATTTAACAATGATTGGAAAAGGCAGTTAACTTAATTTAATTTTCTCAATTTCATTTAAAAAATGAAGTTCATTATATTAGGTGTGTTTCATTCTATTTGATACCTCGTCTTTATTTATAGGATATAGTCATTAATTTATTTATTCTTTATTATAAGACTTTATCTCATCTTTCTTATGCATTAATTATTTTACACTAAAATATAATAAATTATTTTACACTATCATAATAATAGATAAATTTAATGACAATAATTAATTTAACTAATTTTTCAATAAATTTAAATTAACCAATAATTTTTTATAATTAGAGATAGAGGGAATAAAATTTCAACTTTATGAAAATTTGTTTGAAATGAGAATAATTTTCTCTAGTTTAAGAGTCATATGATTGATATCAAGAAAATCAAATAGGTCACTGAAAAAAATTTGAATTAAAAGAATTTAAGGGAAAATTTCATTAAATAAAGTAAAATTAATTGAATTTTTTATATTATAATAAATAAGATTTTTTTCTTAATCGGAGGAAGTATTTAATTCATAGTTGAATTAATGTTATTCCAGCTTGATGTGATCTTTAGCGTAGGCCATATTGGCCATTGCCTGCTATTTTGACTGTCAATTATTCTGTATTAATGATGAGGTGTAGGGCTGTAGGCCATGGAGGCATGGGTCATTTTAGGGTCCAATGAATAGCTGGGTTCAGGCTGTGATGTAACATGACGGACTGTCAAATTAATGAGTGATGGTTCCCATTTGTCATGGAATTTTAGAATTCCTAAATTTTAGGTGATTCTATTATAATTTCCTAAAAATGTGTTGAAGAGGGTTGCAAATATATTTTTAGTTTAATATATCAATAAATTCTTGAGTTATTGAGAAATTTTTAATTGGATCTTTGAATTTTATAAAAATTGTAATTCAATTTACTACATTTTTTGTAATTAGGTTTCTAGAATCAACAAAATTGTCATAAACAAATTGTTAATTTTATAGTAGTTTTAAGCTATTATAAACTAATTCTTGAGACCAATTACAAAAATTGTAGAGGATGCGTGATTTAATTACAATGTTTTAGTTGAAGAATTTAATTAAAAATTCTCTAAAAAATTCAGAAATTTGTTAATAGATTAAACTCATTATTGTCTTAATTGTGCTATAAATTATGGAGAAGTTGAAATATGAGAAAATTTTTTATCCTCTCATAGGGGAAGGTTCTCTCAATTCTCAATGTTCTAATGTCCACATTAAACTGAACTATCTCATGATATTCTAAACTCATATCACATACCACTTTAATGAGCCAACAATTCAACCGTGTATTTTTTATTGAGAATCTTTTTTTCCTATGAGAGTGCCAAAGTAGTCACCTATATAACCTTACAAATTGTGGACTAGACTACATTTTAGTTAATATTTTTGCCTTGAAAAAAATCATATTGACTAATGTTTTTAGTTTTCAATGAGATATGAAAATATTTATTCAAAATTTGTTCCCTAAAAAATATTATTGTCAGTTAATAATATTTTATTAAAATTAAGAAAGAGAGTAAAGGTATTTTAGTGAAATTTCCCCCTACTAAATACTACTGCCGCTAGAATATTGAAATATAAGAAGGAAAAAATCTATATGGATGGACTAAAATGTAAATAAATTTTAATTAGCTCTTCCTATTTAATGATACCATTTATAAAATATCTTTCATTAAAATATAATTTTATTTCGAATGACTTTTTTTTGTCATATGCAATTAAATATAAAGGGTATTTAGAAAATGAATTAATTTTCAGTAAAAAATGAATTAGTTTTTTACCGAGACTATAAAAATTAAATAACATTAACTTTTTTTTTTAATGAACGTTAATTAATTTTATTTTTTTATTATTATATTTCAGTTTGGAATATTGTCTTTGAATACTTATTTTCTTTGAAAGAATCTTTAACATTGGTCATTTTAGAATGAAGGGAGTAATTCATGTTCAAGTTTTCCTGAAAATTATTATTTCATTTGTCGTATAATAATTGTTGTGTAAAAAAAAAAATAAGTCCTAAAATAATTGTTATTTTAGTTTATCAATATAATATTAATTAATATTTTTAACTTATATCTCTTATGATATTAATGATTAACAAAAAAATTATATAAATAAGTTAAAGATTATAAGGCTAATTTTATAAAATTATTATTCTCTTTTATTTTTTTATTAGTTTTTATTGATCCGGTTAAAAAACTTAGGATAACAATTATTATGAGACAAATGGAGTAACTAATTTCTTATTGTATCCCTTATCTCACTAATTTGATTTCCCCCACAATGCTAAAAAACACATTAATTAATTGTTAAGGGTAAAATTGAGAAATAAGTAAACAAGAGACACATTTATATTTTTTCTACTTCAAAAGAGACAAATCTTTGATATTTTGTATTTTAGACTAGTGTTACCAATATTTTTTTATTGGTTTAAATCTATTAAAAATCACAAAAGTACATGTAAAGACTCCTTAAAGAATGAGACTTACACAAATGTGTAATTGTCAATAAATTTTAGTCACTAATAAATAAACTCTCATTTTTGTTCATACCATCGTACTTATTTTTCTTTTCAAGTCTCTCATTTTTTTTTTAAGATCAAGTCTCTAATTTATGCAATGGTGTATCATCGTGGGTATGCTTTGTTTCTATTAATAATTTTTTACCACATTTTTCATTATTTAAAAATTAAATTTTGAACATAAATATTTAAAAAAGAATTAAGAGAAAATTAAAAATATATAAATAGTTTCAATTGAAAATACCTAATTACTCTAACATTTTGACCACATTTTGCAAGTGTGTTCTTGGCTACCCTCCAATTAGGCAATTACACGAGGAATAACATCTTGATTATTCTCTCAAAAGCAGCATCTTGATTAATGCATAATAGTGAGCGTATCCAGTGAGTGAGAGGAATATATTATATATATTAGTCATTCTAACAATAAACAGCCAAGCTTTTAAGTGAATTTTTTTTCAGTAAAATAAAAAAGTTATGTAAATTTTTAGAAAGACAATTTTTTTAGTAGTCATATGATGCAAATTTATTTCTCTCATTCACATAAAAATATTTCAGTACAAAATATGTCTCCTTGCATAATAATATTGGACTAATATGTAAGATTCTTTATTTTATTTATTTTAATATTTTAATTTTAATCAATGATGAAATTATTTGCTTATTTATTTATTTTTAAATAAAAATAAAAATGAAGTAGTAGTCTAGAAAAAAGAATAATGATCTATCAACAAAAATGTATACGGCAAACTGATGTGTTTTAAGAATTTTTAAGAATTTGTCAATTGTGGGGTCATCAACTGCATTCTCAAAAAACCTACTTTTTTGTCCAACTCTTCATTTATCACGTGAAGTTTCAACGTAGGAGTTGGTCTTCAAGAGACGCTGATCCAATAACTTGCCATACCATGTTTTGAAAAACTAAGGACCTAAATTTAACTATAAAATTGTTTTTTTAATTTTTTTTTAAGTACAATTTTTTTTTAAAATGGTCTATTTTTTCTTTTTCTAATTTTAAATTGCATTATTTTTTTGTTTTAAATTGAATTAGGTAACATTTTATAGAAAAACAAAAAGTTATTTTAATAGTACTTGAAGGATTGACAGTAGAATATTTTAAAATTAGAGGTAAAAAAATGGATAATTTTTAATTAAAATTGAATTAAAAAATTTTAAACGAAAAAAACATATTACCCCAAAACTAATAAAGGACCTAAAACCACTCTTCCATACCACGGATTCACAATCCGTACAAGTTAAAATTTTTTAAAATGATTTTCAAAATAATGACTCAAACAAGTGTTGAACTTATAACATTCCAATTACAAGCACAATACTCTAACTACTAGACCAAATTTTTTAAAATGATTTTCAAATAATAATGACCTAAACAAATGTTGAACTTGTGACCTTCTAATTACAAGCACAATGCTCTAACCAACTGATTTATTAGACTATTCATGTTAAAAGTTAATTAATGTTATTATATATAACATTACAAATTTTAATACATATTTAATACACATAATTTTATATAATAATTTTTATAACAATTAATTTTTATTTAATAATATTTTTTTAATACATAAATTTCTAAAGTATATGAACCTATAATTTTATAAAATTAAAATTTGTAATGTATATGAACTTACTATTTTTTATTCAAATTTATGATTTTTAATTAAACCATGATTTTTATTTTAAATTTATTGTTATAAAATATGCATTATTAGATAAAAAATATATTATTAGATAAAATCATGGTTTAATTATAAAATATATGCATTTTTAGAACAATAAATTTAAATAAAAAATGCATATTATAGATATATTGAATTTATCTAATAATATACTTGCATAGGTTATAGGTATATTGAGTTTCTAAATTCTGTCTATGGATTTAGTGGGTTTTATTTGTAGACTATCCATATAATTTGTGTAAGTTCAATGTGTAAATATTGTCAATTTATTATTATTAATTTATTATGTTAAAAATATTATTATATTTTAGTGTGATAGATTTTAACTAAAAAATGAAGTCAATTTTTCTTTTTTTTTAATTTTGCACATTTTTCTTACCTTTCTAAAAATATATTTTCTTCCATAAAAAAACCCATTTATTTGTGGATTTTTACTAGTCAAATACGAACTTTATAAAAATATCATTTATTTCATGGACCAAATTTATCCTATCAAGCTAAAACACGAGTTAGGAGTCGGTCCTTAAATAGATTGGACTGATCTGTATGTCCACCCATATTATCTTCCTATCTGACATGACGAATCTCGAGTCAAGTTCAGTTTGATGCCTTGAATAAAAGTGAATTATTATTATTATCCTAGTTAAATACTTAAATTATATTTTTTTAATATATGAATTACATTATAATTAAAATTAAAGAATAAATAAATGTTTTCAACGATTTATAGTAAATAGTTTATATTATGATACAAAAGTTATTTTTAAATACTGATAATTTTATTAAAAGAATTTAAAAATTAATTTAGAAATGAAAATGGAACTTTGGGATGCATCTAAAGGCTTCACTTTTATACAGGTTAAGTGTGGAAGCCAAGAGGAAGACCCACCCAACTTGGGTCTTTCACTTCTAATAATTCTCCCATCTAAAGATTTTGATTGAGTCGAACCATATCTTTGCTCCACTCTTTCTTCCTTGTCACTCCATGTTGCTTATGTTTCTCCCATCATAAGAGAATTGACACCATATCATATTGTGAGTGTTGACTGACTATGTCATAACATCTACTTAGTTCTCTTTGGTGTAAATTATCCATACTTTCCTCCTCTACCACTTCTTGAACAAAGTGGTATTGTATACCTATGTGTTTTGTCCTAGAATGAAATATTAGATTCATTGTAATGTGCAAGACTGACTATATCTACAGTTGCTTGTGCCTAAGTTATTTGGTTAGTCATTAATCCAAATAGCTTTCTTGCATACTTGGGTAGCCACCATTTATTTAGTTTCTATAATAGATAGAGGTACAACATTTTGTAATTTGGATCCAACTTACTACATCCCTTACAAGTGTAAACACATATTCAGTAGTAGATTTCATTTTATCAAGATATTTGCAAAAATTGAATCTATATACATATATATATATATATATATATATCCCTTGGCAACAAGTTATGATCCTTCAATAACATAATGTAACACATGTGTTACATGAGGTTCCTTTAATGTGTATAAAGATCCTCTTAACAATATTTTAATGCTTTCTAGATCTGGAATTTTCATGACTATACTAATTGCTCCCACTGGTTGTTCATTATATAGTCTTGTACAAATAATGACACATATAAGGCTTCCCATTGTTGTTGCATAGGTTCAACGAGATATTTCAATCCTTTCCGCTAGGGATGACAAAAAAATCCCTACATGTGAGTATCATAGGTAAAATCCACGACGGATAAAAGCAAATATCTAAATGGTATTAGCGGATAATTAAAAAATGGTTAAAGTGATTATTTTCCACAATTCTTTAATTTATAAAATTATAATGATATTTTCGACGCTTGTCTGTTTGAAAGCTCAGAAAATAATTTTGTTTATTATTTTTTACTTTTTTTGAAATTTTTTAGGAGTCCATGGATTTTCTTAAATTAATATATATCCACATATATCTATAAAATCTGCAAGTAATTTCTAAACAAGTACCTGTGAGAGTAACATGACAAGTTTCTATCTAGTGGAACAATCACTACTAGAAAAATCGCTTTCTACATCGGTTATTTTGGACATTCAACATCGATTTTCAACCGATGTTGAAACCAGCGACGTTGAAAGTATCAACGTTAACATCGGTTTTTGAAAACCGATGTTAACATAACTAAATAACATCGGTTTCCTTAAAAAACCGATGTCGAATAATAAGAAATTAACGGAAAAAAATGTAAATTATGCAAATTTAACATCGGTTTTTCGTAAAAATCGATGTTAAATTTACATACCAACATCGGTTTTTATATAAAAACCGATGTTGTTGTTAAATTATGCAAATTCGACATCGGTTTCCTATGAAAATCGATGTCGTTGTTAGTAAATTTACATCGGTTCTTCCAAAAACCGATGTTGTAAATTGACTTTTTACATCGTTTATTAAATAACCGATTTAGAATGTTATTTTTTTATAATAAAAAAATTACCTATTCTCTTTATTAGTTTCAGCACCATTCTCTAACACCATAATCCCAATATATACAACTTCAATATGTTTTAACAAGAAGTTGATTCTGCAACAAACTATTCTATGAAAGCCACAAAAGTTTACAAGACAAATGAATAAAGTTAATAAGTTTACAAGACATGGATACGAAGAATAAAAATAAGATTTGAAGTATGAACTAAATTTTCATTTATTTAATGAAGAACTTTTTGCAGCTTACAAAGGAAATTTAAAAAAAAAAAATTGGCTTCCTAACTACATTGAAAGTTGAAACATCAAAATTACATGGTTAAAATTAGCAACAATCAGTATAAGAGAGAACGACATTGATTAACTAGTATAAGAGAGAACAACAAGACAATTTTTTTCAAACCAGTCATTTTGCTTTTTTCCCTGCTTCTTGTTATCAGTGTCCAAAAAATGCTCATTCCAAGCTTTCAACCAATTGCGAAGCAGTAAAACCTGTACACCGTTACATTTAAGAAATTGAAAACTAATTATTGTAATTCAGGTATATATAAAAACAAAACATAACCATCAAAATATGATAATGAAGGCTAGTTAAAACTTATTTAAAATTATACTAGCATTTAACATTCTCTAATACTTTATTTTTAGTTAAAATTTATTTTAAATTATAGTAAGTTTTACTTTTCATTTTTAATCTGATTGGAATGTAAGATCCACTAAAATTTACATTTTAATAAATTCTAATTAACAAAGAAAGTATTAGAGAATGATGCAAGCATTCTTTCTTATTTTATTACTTAAGTAGCTGGAAAAAGAAAATTATTCCTATGATTAAATAATGATATTTATGATTAACTAATGATTCTAAATTAGAACAGGGGAAGCTAGAATTATTAGATACTTCTTCTTAATCTCTGTTGACATGGTCAAGAAAGCTTGCTCCACATATGCAGCTAATAATAAAAATATAATATTATGAAGTATTATAATATAAAAAGGAGCACAGTGCTACAATTATGTAAAAACAAAGTAATGCAAACTTCTATTCAAACATTTTTTTTTAGTATCTTAAGTAATTTTTATATTGAAAATTGTATAACAATAATGCCAATTATTAAAATTTAACTTTAGTACAGCTCATCATGCACTTGCAAAGGTATTAAAAATTTTAGAATTACTCTTTCTAAAGAGATAATAAAAAATAGAGAAGAATATGCCACACGTGGAGCAAACACTATAGAGCATTTGAGAGGACAAATAGGAAAACAGTGCATTTTTTTTACACAATATAGCAAGTTAGCAACGCTTAGTTGATTAATAATATAAATGTTTTACACTAAAGTAAAATTAAAAAAAATTTACACTAATGATACATTTTATTGTTGCAAGTGAGAAATCATTTTTTTTTTCAAACTGATTTCTCACTTGCTTTACATACTTTTTTTTTCATAGTAAAGAAATTGGTATAAAAAAAGTAATTTAGAAATTGATTATCTAGGAATCAATTTTTCATCTTGCACAATAATTTATTTCATTTGTGTACATTTTTTTTATTTATATTATTTGAGTAAATATTTAATTTATTTATATTATATATGTAAAAAACTCATGATTTTGTCTAGTTATATTTTTTGGTATGAATCACAAATATCCTCTTCAAGAGGCAATCGTGTTCGAGTATTTGGAATTACTATGGACAAAGAAACTCTTACTTCTAGTACTTAGCATAACAGGATTTGAATTGAAGATATATGATTAAGCTAGAACAATTCGTGTAAATTGATTTACACTTATTGATTAAGTCTAAAAACTATTTCCAATAGCTCAGTTTTTGTTCTTTGGTTCACACTCCACGTATTTTTCAATAAAGTAGCTGATAAGATAAGCTTGCATAAGCTTGCAGATTTAGCTTTTTCTTATAAAAAGTGATATTGGATGGAGGAAGACTTCTCCACCAAATTTCTTCTCTGATTGAGTATGATGTACCGTGATTTTGTCTATTTTGAATAAATATCAGACTATTGAATCCTAATAAATACACACATATAATATTAGAATGTTACAAAATTATAAATATATTTTTTTACATAAAAAAATTATCCTCAAATTGGATAAGAGCACTATAAATGTAAAAACTCTTCCACTGATTAAAAAATATATTTTTTTAAATTAAACTATTTATGTAAAAAAAAACTACAAAATAAAAATATAATTTATATAAAAATCATATAAACACATTTTTTATATCATTGAATATTTAACAATTAATTCAATAATTGATTTCACTTGAAAAATAACTAAGTTTAGGTATAATTATATTTTTACCAAACAGCTAATTCAATCAGTTTAGTAATTTTAGTTAAAAAATTAGCTTTTCAATAATTAATTAACTTTTGAATACATAGCAGCAACAGAGACAGTCCTGGATTTGGTCACTTACAGGGTCATGGTCATGCACGATCGAATGGATGGTTAAAAACCAGCAACATCTATTTGTATGACTGCTGGAATACAAATCTCTTTTTGTGTCTGCGTCTGAACTCTGAACCATGTTAAGACATTACTTTGAGGGGTTGAACATCTAAGCTATTGGAAATAGTTTTTTAGACTTAATTGATATGGGTTAAAGCTATTGTTTCAAGCAAAATGCAAAGGATTCAAACACACAATGAGACAAAGAAAGATGTATAAGGTTAGTAACAATGATATGTGACTAGTGAATAAGATCAGTTAAGAAGAGTTGTTAGGGCGAGGAAGGACACTTCAAACCATTAATTAAAAAGAAGTGCAATGTAAAACTTATCGTGGACAGGCCTTTACTTTGAAGGTAAGCTACTTGGGCAGCATAGGATTGAATTTCCTCATTTTCAGGTTCAATAGACAATGCAAACTTTATATTATTCTGCCAAACACCAAGCAAAAAAATCAATGTTGCAGTTGTTAGGCCAGGAAAAGGAAGCATAGAACATGAAGGACAAGAGTAAATGTAACTAACCAAAAGGTACACTTTGCATCATCAACAACACAGTTAGTTTATAAAGCCAAACATTATTTGGCAAAAGGTACGCAAGGTAAAAATAAAAACATTAGTGTAACAAATACTAAACCAAATATGTATTCTCTACTTTATGCCATTTAAATTAGGTAAACAAATGGTAAACAAACACATATTAAGAAGCTAGAGTTTAAGAAACAGCCCCAAATTTTACAGAATCCATGAACTGCTAATTCCTAAGGGAAAACATCGATTAATATTTCAAAGACAACATTAAATTACTTGTTCTAGCCATATGTCAACTGTATTTACTGGCAGACCAGATGCAGAAGCAAACCAAAAACTTAAACAAGCAAAGACACAAGAATCAAAATAGTGAACCTATGCTTAAATAGAAACTTAAACAAGCAAAAACTTAAATCAAAATAGTGAACATTAAATTACTACTACTATATGTTATCGCGGCGGAGTTTTATCCAATCATAAGTGCCAAAAACCAATCAATCTAAACCCCATAAAAAAGCATCTTTTTTCTCAGCTCAAAAAATCTAAGGAGGAAAGTGGAGAAAAAAAGAGAAGCTATTTTGAATTTCCAATCCATTTGTTAAACATTTTACATGCTGGCTTTGTTGCTGAAGTCTAAGCCATGGTGGGACCCAAATGTCAATTCATTAGGTTGTAGGAGGGGTCTCTTTTCTTGGGACTTTGCTAGTACGTTAAAAAAAAAAAGCTTTGGTCCCCATATATAACTAAATAAATGAATTTAAACAAATATGAACTAAGCTAGAATAATTGATATATATATGGATACACCATTATTGTACCCTTAGTAAATGTGCTTCCTTTTCTTCATATTGAGATGCTCTGCAATTCGATATTGTTAGTTTAATTTTCTGATCAAGAAACCAGCTTAACAAAATATATTTCTAAGCAAAATTTTGGTATCTTCTAATCAAAATTTACAAAGGATGCTCTTAATTACGTCCTGTTCCAGAAGCTGTGTGACCCCAAAAAATCCATCTACAATCATATTATAAAAGGGAAAAAAAATGTGAACCCGAGTCAGACATGAAAATTAATCACCAAAACTAAAAAAAGTTACATATATATATATATATATATATATATATATATATATATATATATAACTATTTTTCAATAGTTACGCTAATTAAACTCTGATAAATTAACATTTGAGTGCTACAAGTCATCTCTGTACAAAAAAAAAAAAGGTAACCAATATACATAAAAAAAAGATTCTCGTGAGTCTTCATTCGAATTAAAGCCATCCACTGCCCAGCATTCACCTCACCATTGTCTTTCCAATTCATTATGTCTCATGCTTCATAACATAATTCCACAAATAGTATCAGAAATCCAAAATTCTAAACCCCATCGACAAGCAATTCATTTCAATTTTATTAAAAGAAATTATTATATGAATTTCTCTAAATAAATTAACTTACTCTCTCCGTTAGGGTTTCCGAACGTGTGGTCTCACAAACCTTTCATACAAGACAGCAGCACCTTTGAACTGCAGCAAAATTAGCCATAGCACCAGAAATAGCTTCACATCGCACCAAATTGGAATCCTGCAAATTCAATTTCAAGCAAGGAACTTTCTGCTTATTCTCCTTCTTTGGAACATGCCCTCCCATTATTCCAAGTCCAAGGCTCAGACTCGTGATGCATGCCTCATCATCTTCCATGGCAGAGAAATAAAGAATGAATGGAGATACACACACACACACACTCACAAAAACAGAGAAAAAGTGGTGAAACAGGAGCCCGAACATGAGATTTTCAGAGAGCATGGAATCGGAAAAATTGGGGATGAAGCAGTTCACGAGTGAAGCGTGGAGATCGAGCTCCTTCCTTAGCTGCACGTTCAGCGACTTCACACCACCATCGGCACCGCCTTCATAACGCCGTGCACCTCCAATCACCTCGTACTCAGTCATCTCCTCACCTGCTCCACCGCGCTGGTTACCAGCGGCCCGATTTCGTCGCCGGGGATCAACGTCACGCCGCGTGGGGTGCCGTTGCCGAGATGGGGCATGTACGTGACGAAGCGGGAATGGTTGAGGCGGGTGAGGAGGTGCTTGAGGAATGAAGCATCTTTGAGGAAAGGGGCCCAGAAAGCGAGAGGGTGGGAGAGTGAGAGATAGCGAGAAAGTTAAAGTGAGGGAATTGAAAAAGGGTTTTCGGATTTATAAAAGACCCGCCTAAATTTCAACTTCCACAACATCGGTTTGTTTTTCAAAGACCGATGTTACCATAACAAATTCTACATCATTTATCTAAAAACCGATGTTAATGATGTTGCATTTCTTACCGTTACATCGGTTTTTAATTTAACCGATGTTGATGTCTTCCAGTTACGTCGCTTTTTCATAAAACCGATGTTAACAACATCTCTTTATTTACAAAATTGCCACCACGTTTTCGTTAACATCGGTTTTATATAAAATCGATGTTAAATTGATAATGTTAAAAAGCTTTTTTGTAGTAGTGAATATTGGGTAGTTACTAACTTTGTTTGCCCTGCCTCATTGTCATTCTTACTGTTCACTTCGTTGCTAGGACCCATATTCGAGGATAATTTATAATTGACAAGAAGTATGATAGAAATAGTTTACAACTCCTGCTTATTAATGCCATTACCGATCAATTATTGCACAAATATTTCACTCACTTAACATCCCCTTGACATGCCAATAAAAGCAACTAATATTAGGTAAACTGAAAAATTTTAGAGGAATGAGTAAATTGTAAAAACCAAAATTAGAAGAATGGAAGAAATGAAAGAATTGCATTTTGGCCTCTCTATATAAAAAAATTATTAAGGGATCTTAGATTACCACTTAATTCATAATTCTGATTAATCTCTAATGATACAAATCAAGTATTTTTATTATTTTTATTAAATTAAAAACTTAAATACATGTTACATAAATATTGATTGAGACTATAAATACATGCTGATTAAAAAATAACTAATAATTTTTTCTCTATAACACCATTCTCGCCTTTAGAGGAGG
Source organism: Glycine latifolia (assembly GCA_013407115.1). NCBI lineage: Eukaryota > Viridiplantae > Streptophyta > Magnoliopsida > Fabales > Fabaceae > Glycine > Glycine latifolia. The sequence continues at coordinate 22,794,472 of CM023943.1, forward strand.
GAATGCAGGACTTTTTTTTATTATGCATTTACTTTTATTTGATTTTCCATTTGTCATTAATTAATTTGTCACATTTATCAATTATATCTTCTTTTCTTTTATCTACCTATTCTTTTCATTCATATATACTTCATTTTTTAGGCTTACGTTAAATATATATTGTTGCAAAACCCACTCTTTTTTTGCAATTTCACCATCACTTTATCCTTCTAATTTTAATTTTTCTCAATTCTCATATCAATCTCTTCAATCAGATATTAAAATTAGGTGCTTATATGATATAGAGTGGAGGAATCAAAAGCTTGCACCCGGCATGGATTGCTGGTTGAGAGAACCTCTTAAATAGCCTGACAACGAATAAAGACGATCCACGTGGGTAACTGTCTTTATACATGCAAAATTACAAACCCATACTGACTTATCGTACCTGGCAGCATTTACGTGTATAAAATTATTGGTCCCATTACATACATCTCTTCGGCCTTGTAGCTTTTAGACAACCATGCACTTACTAAATTCTCTCTTCTAAATAACAAATATATTTCAATTATCAGTATTTTACACGATCGAGTATATTATTTTGTATAGGTAAACGTAGAAAAAGAATATTATGATTTCCTAAGTCTTCTTTTTATATATTATGATATCATATAAGAGAAATATATAAAGTAAAAAAAATTAAATCTAAATCATATAATTAAATCTATGAGTGATCAAAATTTAAAAATGATTTAATGGATTGTTCATGAATCTGGATAGTGTATTATGAAATATAAGAGAAAAATATTTTATACAAGAAAATATCTTATATGAAAATGAAACAATTAAATCTAAATTGTATAATTATATATAAAAAATTAAAATTTAATGTCAAAAAATCACATACCATTTTTTAAAACTCATCACTTTTTTGAACACCCTATAATTTTGAATAATTCATCAACATCTCTCATTTCTCTTTATTTTTTTCCTATCACATTATATCACTTATTATACCTATATTTTTCTATTTTTTTAGTCTCTCCATATGTTAACTAGCTAGCAATATTTGGGGTAAAGTCCACAAATATTTTTCCAAAAAAGTACCATACACGGTACAGTACTAATAATCGAATCTATCTAAGGACAGCACACAAATTATTACACTGTCAATATTTAATTATACTATTCATATACGTACAGTTAGATGTTAAACTATAATTATGTTTGAATGCATGGTGCTTTAAATTCGGACCTCTTGCCCATCCTAAAAGGAATGTACAGGTACAAGCTTGTTATGCATAATATATAGAATGCGAGAGCAGTATACAGAAGTGAGTAAGTGAGAGGGGAGAGAGAAGAAAACATATATCAACACTCTCACATATATATACAAGTAGTAGTAGTGGTATAGTATAGACCAATACAGAAGCTATGGTGATGATATGGGAAGATGTAACAGTTGGGAGGCCTGAAAGTTTTGGAGCACACAATAACAATAAGAAGTTGCTTAATGGAATCACTGGTTTTGCTGAACCTTCTAGGATTATGGCTGTCATGGGTCCTTCTGGCTGCGGAAAAACTACCTTTCTTGACTCTTGCACTGGTCTCTCTCTTTGTCTCTCTTTTTATGTATGTATCAATGTATATGGTTTTGGAAATTAGTTTCATAAAATTTTGATTCTGAAAACTGAAGCCTTTTATATATCAATTGCCTTTTATATGTATATGACCATATAGTTGCTGCATGTTATACACTTATACGATGGATACTGTATAGTTTATATTAAAAATGTATATTAAACATGAGGGGTGAGAAGTACGTACATATTTAATTTTAGTTACTATATTTCATATTTTTCGGAAAAAATATTAAATAAGACAATTGCAGAAGTTTGCACAGTAGTACTAGGTGTTAATTCACCTTGTCTCGTATATGTGTGAGAGAGATCGAAATGGTAATATCACACTTTTTAATATGAAAAATTGTTAAGGTAGTTCTGAATTGTCATGTGCCAACCGTCTCAGTCAATTTATGTAATAATAGTCAAGTTTTTTAATTTATAAGAGAATTAATAATAACGCTTTTTTTATATGCTTAATTAATAATACTTGGTTAGTCTAACTTAACCACACAAAATAGCTTGTAAGAGGTGAGTTTTTCTAAACTTAATGAATCTAGAAAATATTTTAACATTATCTTAGATTTAAGTTCCAACTCAATCCCACAAAATTTTATAAAATGAAAATGATCCAAATTTTAAAAGTTTTATTTAAGTCATATCTTTAAACCATATAAGACTAAGTCACCGCCTTGATATTACAATAAAAACAACTCTCAAATAAACAACAATTAAGACCGACTAACTATTTTAAGATTGTTAAGATTCAACATTAGTTAGTAGTCATATCACTAAATTTAAAAAGTCACATGTAATTTATTTTTATAATCTTGTCAATTTTTTTTATATATTCATTATATATCCTCGTTTGTCATCATAGCAACTGTTTTCAGTTCGGGATTCTTTCATTTATATAAATATAAGAAAACATAATTTTATTTTTCATCTTATTGTTTTTCCAAGTATACAAATAGAGCAATAACAGTGCTGTGTAATTAACAAAATTAAATGATCTAGAGTACAATTCATACATTATATGCTAATATTAATTCATTCTCTCAGTTACTAAAATAAAAAAAAAATAGAATTTCTAATAGTTTTAAAAACTTAAAAACCATGAAAAATATTTGTTTTACTTACGAGAGAAATGTTACTGATGTCTGATTAATTGTTTAGAGTCACTTGATAGACTTCCTTTCACATTAATTAGTGGTGTTTACATTTTTTTTAATTTTAAAAAGCCACTTCTAACAATAGAATAATAACGTTTCTCTCTTTTCTTGTCTGTGTAAAAATCAAAATATCTTGTGAAATCGTGCATTAAAATTAGATACCAAAAGCTAATTAATTATGTAACCAGAGAGGATAATTTAGCACTCAACTTATGAGTTCGCATTTAATTAACTATTATGAACTGATACTGGTTTATTATTGAGAGTCTGATCCATTCGAGGCAACAGCAAAAAAAGAAAAGAAAATATAAATGCTTTCAATGAGTAGACAAGTATTATCAACTGATGATTTTTTCAGTGTTATTGGTGACCGGCAATAGGTGTTCACTTTTTTGTACAGGAAAACTTGCTACAAATGTTGTAGTAACTGGCAACATTCTAATCAGGGGGAAGAAGAAAAGCTTGTATTCCAAAGAAGTGGTAAGATCGATAACCAGATCATGCTATACCATAGTAATAGTTTTATCTTTTTGTTTGCTTTAAACTAGCTAGGTACCCATACATTCACGTGGATCTCCCGTTGTGACACATGTTAAAAATATATCTATTCATAAAATTAGATATTTTCATTGAAATAAACATAATTAACTAATAAAGTTTTTCAAAATGGATTTATTTTAATAATAATCACACATAAATTTATAATTTAATTTAAAATATTTATTTTTTATCTATGGAAAGAAAATATCAGAAAATTTATAATAATTTACACATCCTACTTAATCAATTGAACTAAAAAATTTATAAAATTACATGAGAAAATTATTGTATTCAAATTTGAAAAGGGTTTAACTTTGATTAAATTTATATATTTTAAAATTTAAACTATGAAATAATGAAATATTCTAATTATTTTACAGTTATCTTATAAATAAATAAATAAATTAATTAAATTTATAACATTAAAATTGATAAAATAAATATTTTAAATTATTTAAAATGTAAAAACTAATTAAATTAGATGCAAACTATTGAAATTAATATTTACAAAATAAATTGTCATTTTAATCTCAAATAGATAATTTATATTTCATTAGGACTTAGATAAGATGTGTTATTATAGGTGTTTAACATTATCTTTGTTCCTTAAGAAAAAAATGTATTAAGTTACTAATACTAACTATTAAGTTCTCTAATATATTAGTTTTAACAATGTTATTATACAATATTAGTTATCAAGAAAAAAATGGTTATACATCGAAAGTGTAAATTTTTTTAGGCAATTATCTAATCACAATTCATTATGTTTTGTAAGTTTGTTGACTTTTAAAATAATTATTTTAAAATAATTCAAATAATAATTTATAATTGAATAATAATATAAAATTGTATTACACCATTAATACATAGACATTAAACTCTTAGTTATAACTATCAAAAGACTAATATTTTTCTCAGATAATTTTTTATTATCAAAGTTTCATTAAGGAATAATAATGATATTGTATGTCATAAGCATATTAAAAGTTACAATATAAAATAAAGCTAATTTCAAAATATTTTTTTTGTGTATAAAATTATTAAACATAGAATCAAAATATTATTTGGTAATAATATATTAATTAATTAAATTTAAATTATTTTTTAGTGTAAAATAAAATAAATGTTATTCAACACAAAAATTTATTTATGAAATTGTATTAAAATTATTTTATATGATTTTTAAGTAAAATGTTTTTATCGGTGAATTAATGTGTGGTCTCTATTATAAAAGTACAAGATTATCGATGAATTAATTTAAAATTATATTATAATAAAAATATATTTAATAGATAAATATTAAAATATTAATTATAAATTTATGTAAAATAATTAACATATTATATAAATGTTAATGATTTTTTTATATGAAATTATTAAACATAGAATTAAAATAGTAATTTATAATAGATATATTAATTAGATTTAAATTAATAATTAATATAAATTTTTTAACTTATTAATATATACAGTATTTAAAAATATTCATTTTATAAAATTATTTTATACCATTTCTTAATAAAAGTAAATTTAATAAGATTTATTTATCATGAATAAAACATGTTTGTTTCTAGTGAATCATACTTGTAATATTTTCAATTAAATAAAATAAAAATAATTTAATTATTAATATATTACTAATAAATTAATTTAAAACTAATGTAATAAAAATACATTTAATAAATTAATTTAATAATTTTTTATTGATATTGATGTAAAAAATATATTATTATATTAATTTAGTATAAAAAGTTATTAAACATACAAACAAAGTAAAATATAATTTTATATATTTTTTATGATTGTATATGCAATACAAATTATAGAATATAAAAAAATAAGAAAGAAAATAGAGAGCAAATAAATAAAAAATAAAAAAAGAAAGTGAGAGGATAGAGGTGGGAGGGCGGAAGAGAGAAAACAGGGAGTGAAAGAGTACGGAGGAGAGAGAAAGTAACAAAAATGAGAGAGAAAGCAAAATGATAAAAAAACATCAAAACACCAAACGTGTCAATTTTTTAGCTGGTCCAATTTTGTAAAATCAACAGTCTATACTTATAATAATAGTATAAATAATAGTATAAAAGTATAATTATAGTAATAGTTACATAGAAAGTAGAATATCCATATGACTTTTATAAATAAAAAATCCATGTGACATAGGTGGTCATCTGTATTTTTTGAAATAGTAAGATACATGTGAATTCACTCCATTATCGATACAAATTTGAAATATATTTATTTTATGAAATTAAATTATTGTATTAGTTTTTAATATAAAAAAATGAGTGTTTAAACACAAAAAGTATACTTAGTTATAGTCTCACAAACATTTCTTATTTTATTTGAAATATTTACAAAATTGTATTGAAAATTGATATTTAAAAATTTAAAATAAATTTAACTTATGTCATATTTCCATGTATTTCTTGAATTTTCAGTCTTATGTGGCACAAGAGGAACTTTTCTTGGGTACTTTGACTGTAAAAGAGACCCTCACATACTCAGCAAACATAAGGCTTCCTTCTAAAATGACCAAAGAAGAGATAAACAAAGTGGTGGAAAAGACCATAATGGAAATGGGTCTGGAAGATTGTGCAGATACTAGGATTGGAAATTGGCATTGTAGGGGTATTAGTAATGGTGAAAAGAAGAGACTTAGCATTGGACTTGAAATTCTGACACAACCCCATGTCTTACTTCTTGATGAACCTACTACTGGACTTGATAGTGCCTCAGCTTTCTATGTGGTTCAATCTCTATGCCACATTGCTCACAGTGGAAAGATAGTTATCTGTTCTATTCACCAGCCCAGTAGTGAGATTTTTAGTCTGTTTGATGATTTGCTTTTGCTCTCAAGTGGAGAAACTGTTTATTTTGGAGAAGCAAAGATGGCTCTAAAGGTAAACAGTTTGACTTTAACTATACATGCAAAGTTGGATTCTAATTTTATCAAGGATAAGATATTTTAGTTGTTTATGTTTTCAATTATATTTAGTTTGGTCTTTTATCTCTTAAAAAAATTAGTCATTTATCTTTTTAAAGTGAATTAAAATCTTCATTTGAAATAATGATTATTTTTTATTTTGGAATACGACTTTTGAATTATTTTTGAACTAATTCAAGACATAAAACTTACAATGCTAAATTTGCTTATATGAAAACCATGGATCCCGAGTGATGTTTGAACCAAAAAGGGAGTATAAATATGATAAAAATTGCCTAAACAATGAGTCTTAGAACAATTAGAAAAGAAATGAATAATATTTTTCTTTTGATTGTTCATTGCTTTCACTTTTCACACAATTTTAGTCATGTTTTATAGTCCTTTTTGATAGTTAGAGATTTTATAGTTATCATACATGTGAATTTAATAAGACAAAATTTTCACATTTTAAATGCGAAAAAAATGTGTCAAATAAAAAAAATATCATTATTTTAGAAATTTTAACACACTTTAAAAATACAAATGATTAAATTCAACTTTTTAAAAATAAAGCATCAAAATAAATATAATTAAAAACATAAAAGACTAAAAATATATTTTAACTTAAAATTAGTTGAAACTTTGTCTTTAATTGAATTTTGGGAGAAGTTTTTTGCCGATGCAGGGTTCCCCTGTCCTACTAGAAGAAATCCTTCAGATCATTTCCTTATGTGTATTAATTTGGACTTTGACTTGATAACTGAAGCACTAGAGAGGACCCAGTTAAGTTCGGTATGTATGGGATGTTGGAACCTTTTTTTTCTTTACTTTTGTTTTAGATTAACAATGCTTTTGAATGTGAATTTTATTGTCCTCATTTACAGATATCAACAAATTCAACAATTGGAATGAGAGCATCAGAGATCAGAATGTCACTTATTCAGAGTTATAAAAGTTCAAAGCTAGTGATCAATGCAAGAAAAAGAATTGAACAACTGAAACCCAATGTAATAATTTGTTAGTCAGTGTTTATCATTCATACCTTAGTTATCTCGTATTTATCTGCATCTGAAAACCACTTTACTGTTTGAGTACAAGATCACTTAATATGAAGCATAGAAAAATTTTGTTCCTTCCTGAATCCAGAGTTGCGCATCCTTTTGGAGAAAAATTGAAGAACTAACCCATTTAATAAAATTCATTAATCCATTTTTCGCAACAGACAATTTAAAGAAAAAAAAACTATATTTCCCCTTTCTTATATTGTTTTCATTAAAAAATTGTTCTATATCTTACTGATCTTAGAGATGCAAATATGTAGGAAGAGCAAGAAATTGAGCCCTACATAGGTAGCAGTACCACATGGAGGAAGCAATTATGTACATTGACTGAGCGATCTTTCCTAAACATGACTAGGGACATTGGTTACTACTGGCTGAGGATTGTATTCTACATACTGGTAGGAATTTCTATTGGCACCCTCTTTTTTCATATTGGCACAGGCAACAACTCAATCTTGGCTAGAGGAAAGTGTGTATCATTCATCTATGGGTTCATGATTTGTTTGTCATGTGGAGGATTACCATTTTTCATTGAAGAATTGAAGGTAAAAATATAATGGTTCCTTTTACTCAAAAAGTTATAATACAAGATTCATACTTTCTATTCTCCTTTGTATCTAATCACAATGAAAATCAGGTTTTCTATGGTGAAAGGTCCAAAGGACATTATGGAGAGGCTGCATTTGTAGTGTCAAACATCATATCATCATTCCCTTTCCTTGTTCTAACATCACTCTCCTCCGGAATAATCATTTACTTCATGGTGCAATTTCATCCGGGTCTATCTAATTGTGCATTTTTCTGTATCAACTTATTCTGCTGCCTATCTGTTGTTGAGTGCTGCATCATGATTGTTGCCTCAGTGGTCCCCAATGTGCTGATGGGCATAGGAACAGGAACTGGTGTAATTGTAAGCAAATCATTTTTCTCAGCTCCCGAAATAATCACATTTAGGTTAAACTATTGATTTAGTCTCTATAATTGTTCTTACTTTAAATCTTTAACAAGAAAACTACAAGTTTTAGTCCCTACACATGCATAAAAAGTAAGTTTTGATCCTTATTGCTAACACCAAATAACATTTTCTAACTATGTGAAAAACCACTACAACAATTTTTTGGCAGTGATAAATTGTCACAAAAAACTGTGTAGGGACTACATCTTACAACTTTCTTGGAGGTTAAATTGATCTTTAGATCTTTGATAGGGGTGTTCGCGGATTGGATTAGATTGATTTTGAAGAGAAAAATCATCCCATCCAATCATTTCAATTTTGTTGATTTATCATCCAATCTATTTAGTTTAAAATTTCATTTCGATCCAATCCAAGTTAAAGTGATTTTTTTTAGTCCACATTGGATTAGATTAGTTTATGAACACCCTAGTCCCTAAAAATACAAATACAAATTCAGGAATCCAATTAAAAAAAAATTTCAGAAACTTAACTTAGTTAAAAATGATCAAATATTTCAGAGATCTATAGATTAATTTAATTTAACCTAAATATTTCAGAGACCTAAATTTAATTTAACCTTTCTTATATAGAGACTAAAACATAAAATGAAGGCAACTACAAGGATCGAGTGAATAGTTTAACAAGTTGATGATCAATTTATTTGATTATGGTTGCAGATCTTCATGATGATGCCCTCTCAAATATTCAGATCATTACCTGACATTCCAAAGTTCTTTTGGCGCTATCCCATGTCCTACCTCAGTTTTGCTGCTTGGGCTGTGCAGGTACAACATGTTAACTGTGTTGGGAATTAAATCAAAACTAAGGCAAAATTTGGAATACACTAGTACACATAATTAACATAACATTGTGCTTTCTGCAATTAATACATTGTCATGTTGTTTTCAACTACAGGGACAATACAAGAATGACATGCTGGGGGTTGAATTTGATCCTTTGCTGCCAGGAGATGCTAAAGTTGGTGGAGAACAAGTGCTATCATTGGTATTTGGTATTCCATTGGATCATAATAAATGGTGGGACTTAACAGCATTGGCTACCTTATTATTAGTTCACAGATTGGTTCTTTACTTGGTGCTTCGGTTTGTTGTTGCGTCACGGCAAGTATACCGATCGTACAAGTAATAAAGTGATAAGGGATTGTCGTTCCCAACGAGGATTGTTGACCAATTAAATTATAAACTCAATCGATAAGTTGGACGATAAATGAAATGAATAAGATTGTTGTTGTGTGTGTATGAGGTAAACTAAGAATAAGCGTGAACATAAACTAATATCAACAATTGATTAAAGAAGTGACAATATGTAGGAAAATGTAGCTAGGGCAACCCACATTCAATGTGCCTCTCTATGGAATGATATTGACTACTATATTCTATTATCCAAACTATTCAACTAATGTGTTCTTCTTAAGTTGACTAAGCTTTGATGTCTCTTCCACTTAGTTCTTTAACTCACCATCCAACCCTAATCTCTTAGTGATCTTAAGCAAGTTAAGCATTAAGCAACACATAAGTAAGTTCAGTTGCGAGCACCCATCCCTATGTCTAGGTGATGTTAGCAAGTTACTACACTTAGGTCTGAAACTAAAGCCCCAATATGTCTACTGTGAACTTAAGCTCTAAACTTTTACCTAGGTTAGCTAAGCCTAGGAAAGAGATGGAAAGATTGAGACAAAGTGCAGTAAAATAGCTTGTAATAAATGAACCATAGTATTCAATACATACCAAAGAGATTTACATTAAATGCTTTGGCCCTAACTACAATAAATGCTCAGCCAAACCTCATAATGGTTGGTAGCAGAGTTACAACCAAATTAGACATGTCCAACTAAAGAAAGAAGGAGAAGAAGGTGGAGCAAGACCTCCACTTTGACCCTTCAAATCCCAATGCCCTAGCAAAGCTTCCCAAGCTCTAAACCCTAATATTTCTCAATCTTCAAGCCCAGGAACGTGCCTTCAATGCTGGAGTTGAGCTATATATAGAAAACATGTGAAATCCCAGCTTTACCCTCAGCAGCATTTAAGTTTACACAGTCAGCAGAGTCCCGCGCTGATAGCGTGGGATCTCACGCTGACGGCGTGGCTTCATTTCAAGTCCCACGCTGAAGGCGTGGCAGTCCACGCTGAGGGCGTGGCATCTCAGTGGAGAATCCCTTTCCAGGCCAGTATCCACGCTGGTGGCGTGGATCACCACGCTGATGGCGTGGCATCTTTTAAGCATCCACGCTGACGGCGTGGGTTTCCAGTGAGGATTTGAGTTCCAGGGCCTTTGTCACGCTGATGGCGTGGGTCTCCACGCTGACGGCGTGGACCTCCAGTGAAGATTGCACTTCTGAGCTTCTATTCACGCTGTTGGCGCGGCACACCACGCTGGTAGCGTGGGATCTTCCTTTGCTTGACTTGCTCTGTGCAATAGGCTTTTCCTGTTACAAATTCATTCAATTTAATCATAATTCATGCAAGGGTCATAATCATCAACATCTATCAAGATAATGAGCAATTTCGATCAATTATGGATGATTTTATGCTTCTAGTAGCTTGGAAGAGAACATACGCTAGGCGCATATCATTTGTCAAGAGAGCTCAATCACCTAGACTGTGGTTCTATGCCAAGAAAAGTTTACACTTTGCAGGAAGATGTTTCTTCAGTAACAAGCCATCTATCTCTTCCAGTAAACAAGCTCAGCATCCATTATCATCTCAAGAGGGTCTAATGTCCCCAAACCTTGCAATATAATACTTTAATATGGTGATGTTAATCAACTGTCAGAATTTTAATGATATGAAGTGCCATTAAGCATCTCTGATTTAAATCTTTAAATCAGTTCATTTTATTTTAAGCAAAAGTGGCTATGAGAGCATCAAAGTGGATAGACTCATTCTAACTAGGTTGACACCAGGACATTCACTAATCCTCTGCTGAAAAAAGGTGAAAAAGATAAGCTCATAACATGAACAAGAGATGAGGATTGATTTGTATTTTGTAATTTTTTTAATCCGTAGCAATCAAAGATAGCCAGTATTAAGGAATTTATAACAACTCACAAATCCTACTCAGACAACTGTGTTAGATCCTTTTAATAATATTTTATAAGTGATATTTAAAATACTGTCTGACATTGGATAAAAAAGATCTTGGCAACAAATGAATTCATATCTTTATTTTTATCAATAACTACATTGTTAACGTGTTCATTAACTAATACTTCTTTTCTATTTTCATTTTCATCAATTTCTAACTTGTCCAAACGAACAATTACCTATACTTTTAGATTTATTTTTATCTATTTTGATAAATCTATCTAGAACTTCTTTTTGTAATTCAATTAAAGCATCGATTCTTATTATTTTTTAAGTTTTGAATAACCATATTCAAATTTTCGAATTGAAATTTTGAAATAAAATAACTAATGTATAAAAAATAAATAAAAATTATAAATTAAGATTATGAAAAAATGTTAGAATAATAAAACCTGATTGCCAACTTGCAAATGGATGCTTTATATACTTCATTGAGTTGAAATACTTCACCATAATGTTTTCTGAACTTTGAAATTAATAAATGTAAAATAAAAATATTTTAGAATTTCAAGAATTATATAAAAATAATACTAGAACTGAATTATAAAAAATTATAAAAATTACAATCGTATTTCAAAAAGTGAAAAAAGCATAAAGGATTCAAATGCTTTAGCTAAATGGATAAAAAAATTATTAAAATAACATGTGTAATACCTTATATGTGAATTGGAATAGAAGCAACAAAACCAAGCCGAAATATTGAATAAAAATCAATAAGTGAACTTAATTAAATGATAATAAAGGAAGGAATAATGAGAGCCACAAGAGTATAAATGAGAATGAGAGTGATATTTTTAAGAGAGAATAAAGAATGACTTTAGGATTATTTTTGATAATTAAAGAAAATAAGAAAAAAGATTTAAGATTAATTTTAATAAAAATTGATATATTCAAATTGAGAGACTTTTGATATAGTTAATTAAAAGATAAACTAATTAATAAGAATAAATGAGTAATTAATTTTAAGTGAAAATCAAACAATGAAATTATGGGTCTTGTTGGAAATTAAAACTATATAGGTTTTTATTTATTTATTGTAAACTATAAAAATTATTTATTTATTCATATTATAAGTAGTCAATATTTATTTATTTTAAATAAACTAAACCCCCCTAAAAAGACGATAGAGTATACAACTAAAAAGATATATTAAATGCTACTTTATGAAGTTTAAAAAAAAAAAAATGCTACTTTATGAATAAAAGATACCCTTTTCCAACTACTACGCTAGGACTTGCCTAATATATAGCAAAATATCATGGAATTGTCCAAGATCTGAACTAAAAACAGGTGTATAATGTGATATCTGGAATGCTCAGAGTTTACCAGTACCTACTGGTATGTGAACGGGGATCATTGTACACCACTCTTGAATTCAACTTCTTCATCATTCATTTATTTCGTTTAATTGCGGTTGGTTTCATGCTTCAAACTGCACTAATTGCTTCAGGTACATACGGGCATGCATGGCTCTGTGGAATAATACATTGTATATTAAACGCCCCTTAATACAAATAAGTAGCTTTTTAAAACACGATTTGACCATGTCCGTGTAATAAATTTAAAATTTACTCATTTTAATATTTTTTTTTAAAATATTCCTCATTGGTGAAAAAAGCCGAACTGTGCAATTATACAACTTTAGTTTCAGTAAAAAAGAAAACGTATTACGTGAATGGAGAAGATGGAGAGACCTAAAAGAATGTCGAAAAAAATCATCAAGAGAGACTAGCTGAATAATAAAAAACTTAACTATGTCAAATGATATCATATTATTCATGTGACCTCACTTAGTAGAATAAGACTTTATTGTTGTACTAGAATCGTTATAGATAATGGAGTTGCTGCCTTGCAGGCTAATGCAGTTACAGTGGTGGCATCAAATGTTAGTAATAGTCCATAAAGGAAACTGTTAGAACTTAAAAAGGGCTAATTAAGTGGTTACGCAGAACCCTATAAATATATCAAATCAATGTATATTATATTGCAAGGTTTGGGGACATAAGACCCTCTTGAGATGATAATGGATGCTGAGCTTGTTTATTGGAAGAAATACGTCCCTTGTTATTGAATAAACATATTTCTGCAGAGTGTAGGCTTTTCTTGGCATAAAACCACAGCTTAGGTGAATTAGATCTCTTGGCAAACCGAAGCACTAAGTAGAGAACCAATCTGTGAACTAACAATAAGGTAACGAATGCTGTTAAGTCCCACCACTTACCATGATCCAATGGAACCCCAAATACCAATGATAGGACTTGTTCTCCACTAACTTTGGGGGATCCAGGCACTAAAGGATCAAATTCCACCCCCAGCATGTCATTCTTGTATTGTCCCTGTAGTTGAAAACACCATGACAAAGGTATTATAGAAAGTAAAATGTTATGTTCTAGTGTATTCTTAATTTTGCTTTAGTTTTGATTAATTCCCAAAACACTTAACATTGTACCTGCACTGCCCAAGTAGCAAAACTGAGGTTAGACATGGGATAGCGCCAAAAGATCTTTGGAATGTCAGGTAATGATCTGAATATATTTGAGAGGGCATCATCACGAAGATCTGAAACCATGCACAGTCAAATTATAAGTTGATGATGAAGTTCTAATAAATGTTACTCCTTCCTGCTCCTTCTCATAATAATATCATACTAGATTTTTTTACATAGATAAAAAGAAGTTAATAAATAGATAAAATAATATTTTATGAAAATAACCTTATTATTAGTATTACATTAGAAAGTTAAAATGACACTTATTATGGAATATTAATAAAAAAGTAATTAACATTATATTAAAAGAGTAAAATAACACTTATTTTGAATTTTTTTTTTTACCCATACTTATTATGAGATGAAGAGAGTATTATTTAGGGGACTGAGAAAAAGGGTTGGCTTACAAGTACACCAGTTCCTATTCCTATGCCCATCAGCACATTGGGGACCACTGAAGCTACAATCATGATGCAGCACTCAACAACAGGTAGGCAGCAAAATAAGTTGATACAGAAAAATGCACAATTAGATAAACCCGGATGAAATCGCACCATGAAGTAGATGATTATTCCGGAGAGTGATATTAGAACAAAGAAAGAGAATGATGATATGGTGTTTGATTCCTACCACTATGTAGAATACTATCCTCAGCCAGTAGTAACCAATGTCCCTAGTCATGTTTAGCAAAGATCGCTTAGTCAATGTACACAATTGCTTCCACCATGTGCTCCTGCTACCTATGTTTGTCTTGATTTCTTCCTCTTCCTACACAATTGCCTCTCTAAGATCAATAAGATATAGAAAAATTTGTTTCACAAAAACAACACAAAAAATGGGGGAATATACTATTGGGCAAATTATAGTAACACATGAGGTTTAGTGTAATTACACAAACACCCCTTCTTTTTTTAACCATTATTTTCACTTCTCTTGTAGGGGTGTTAGTGTAAGGTTTGAGGAGATATCAGTGTAATGTTTTCAAACATATAAGGAGGTGTTAGTATAATGTTTTTAAACTTAAAGGAGTTAGTGTAGGGAAAAAAAAGTGAAATTATGTGTAATTATACAAAATCTCGGGATGTTACTATAATTTGCTCCAGTATTTTTTAAAATGGTCTGTTGCTCAAAAATAAAAAATGGATTGACTAATTTTACTGATTGGATTCATTTTGCAAATTTTCTCCGAAAGAAGGTCTTATTTAAGGTACATGAAGAAAGATAATTTTTTTATGCTTCATTTTAACTGATTGGATTCATTTTTTATGCTTTATTTATGATATATCAGTTTACAAAAACATATAAATACAAGATGATCAAGGTAGAATTTGTATAAAAAGAAAGTTATACTATGAATGATATAAATACGTACTAAGAAACTGTTACATTAGGTTTCAGTTTTTGAATTCTTGTTCTTGCATTGACCATTAGCCCTGAACTTTTATAACTCGAATGAGTGTCTCTCTAATCTCAGCTTTTCTCATTCCCAGCGCTGAATTTGATGAAGATGGCTGTCAACCAGGATATTGAAATTCACATTTAGAAGCATTGTCAATTTTTTAAAAAATTAACATAGAAACAGTTTAATGCCTGATAGTATGATTTTAAGGTAGTTAATGTAAAAATAAACAAATGTACCATACATGTGATTTACCGTTGCAAAATTATTTTATACTGTCACACAGCATATCCCATCTTCTCAAATAAAAAGGCTCCAAAATTCACACCAAACCTGATTGTGCTCTTTCCAGAGCTGAAGTAATCAAGCCAAAGTCCAAGTTGATACACAGAAGGAAATGATCTGAAGGATTTCTTCTAGAAGGACAGGGTAACCCTGCATCAGCAAAAACTATTCCGAAACTTCATTTAGTCACTCAAAATTTTCAACTAACTTTATTAAACTCTTTGTTTGTATGGCCAAGTTGTTTACCTTTAGAGCCATCTTGGCTTCTCCAAAATAAACAGTTACCCCACTTGAGAGCAAAAGCAAATCATCAAATAGATCAAAAGTTTCACTACTTGGCGGGTGAATGGAACAGATAACTATCTTTCCATTGTGAGCAATGTGGCATAGAGATTGAATCACATGAGGCACTATCAAGTACATGCTAAGTCTCTTCTTTTCACCATTACTAATACCCCTACAGTGCCAATTCCCAATCCTAGTATCTGCACAATCTTCTAGACCCACTTCCATTATGGTTTTTACCACCACTTTTTCTGTCTCTTCTTTGCTCATTTTAGAAGGAAGCCTCATGTTTGCTGTGTATGTGAGGGTCTCTTTTACTGTCAAAGTTCCCTAGAAAAGTTCCTCTTGTGCAACGTAGGACTGAAATTCAAGAAATATACTTAACCACTTATGTTACCATGTGAATATTTTAAAGCAAACAAATATATAGCATGATCTGGTTATCTTACCACTTCTTTGGAATAGAAGCTTTTCTTCTTCCCATTGATTAGAATGTTTCCAGTTACTACAACATTTGCAGCAAGTTTTCCTGTGTAAAAATGTGAACACTTATTTCTGTTCACCAATAAAACTAGTAAAAGACATCGCACATTATCACCAGTTGATAACACTTGTCTCCACACTAATTATTTTTTCCTTTAAACGTGAGATAATACTTTTTTAGTTAATTTTGCATTTTTCTGTATCAACTTATTCTGCTGCCTATCCGTTGTTGAGTGTTGCATGATGGTTGTAGCCTCAGTGGTCCCCAATGTGCTGATGGGCTTAGGTACATGAGCTGGTGTAATTGTGAGCAAATGATTTTCTCTGTTCTTCGTATGAGTGATTGTAACTAGTAATAACTAGATTGTTATTTTAATTGAATTGTTTGCTGTAGGTTTTCATGTTGATGTCCTCCCAATTATTCAGACCACTGCATGACATTCCAAAGATCTTTTGGCGCTACCCCATGTCATACCTCAGTTTTACTACATGGGCAGTGCAGGTACATTGTGTTTCCCATTTTTTTATTTTTTATAAATTGGCTTAAATACATTTTTATCCCCTGTTTTTACTCAAATTTTGTCAGGTTCCATGCCGTCAGGTTCATCAAATAGTTATATTTATAATCGATGTAGAAAATATTATTATGGTTGTTTATGTAGAATAATAAGGTTTTTTTTTACATTATTTATAAATATAATCGATTTAAAAAGTTGAAAACATGATGCATTTTACATGTAGGTACATGTGGACAAATGACTTGTGCCTTTAGACAAAAAAATTTAAATTATAAGGAGCAATCACAAAATTTGAGTGTTTTTTAGAAACCAAAAACATATTTAAGTCTTTTTAATTTAATGGTTAGATGGGTTTGTTTTAATAAGAAGTTTGGATAGATAACTATTTTGACATCTGTATGTGTAAATAAGTAATTATTTAGTCTCTAAAAAAATAACAACTATTATTTAATTTCTGAATATGTAAAAAGTATAACAATTCTTATTTTAGTCTCACAAAACTTAACAATAGAATATAATTGTTATATTTTTTACACATTAAGTAAGTTATTCTCTTATGAACTAAATTATGACCCATTTACACAATCATAAATTAAAATGGTCATTTAGCTAAGATGATTTTTTTTTATGTTATTTCTTGTTTGTCTTAATAATAATATCAAAACATAGTCCATGCACTCACACTGGTTTTAATCATAAATTCACGTATAGTATAAGTTCACTAACTTTTACACTAATTTCCTTAAAATATATAATATTAATTGATAATGTAAGTTTTTTATAATGTGGACACGTAAAAATTGACTTAAATATGTTAGAGATCCCTAAAATATACTTGAATTTCGCAACTAATCCCTGAAATTTTTTTGTTTCTCGTTGGGTTCTTGAAACTTCAAAAGTTTTGTGGGAGATCTCTATCGTTAGTCTTTGTCCAAAATGTAATGATATGTCTATTAGTTTGACACGTAAGCGATACACGTGAGCAATCACGTTAGACGTCCAAACACATGAACTACAGTATCATCCCTTCCTTGCATCTTCCTCCTCGTCTCCCCCTCCTCCAACCACCACCACTCCCAAGTCCACACACACGAGTACCGTGCCTTCCATCATAGACCAAGATCAAGAAGACTAAGTCACATACACACACATGCATACCTGAGTCAGGACCTTGTCTTGTCATCTTCAGCAACAACTGCACACTCTTCTTCTCTTTCGCCTCCATCTTCTTACTCATCTTTCATAACTTCATCCTACCAATGTTTCATCTCTTTCAAACGCTCTTTCATCCGTCTCAGCCTTTGCAATTACACACCAAAAAAAAAACAAACAAAACCATTATTTCAAACCCCAAAAGATAAAAACTTTAATTTCATGTTATTATTTCTCAACCCTCCATACCATGGAATCAGGCATGGTAGTTTCTTCAGAGCTCAAACAAGACAAAGCCTTATCCGGTGAAGGAACTGAGAGATTCGACACACTCTATTGGAATCTCGACGACAAGGAAGGCAACCCAGAGTCTCTCTCTGACTCCAATTGCTCCGGCTCCACGCTTGTTGACGAGGGAGTTGATGTTGAGAGGGATGAGAATGGTGGAGAAGCCTCAGTGAGTGGGATCCTCTTGGTCGTCGAAGAACTTCTTGGTGCAGGGCTCGTCGAAGGAGGAAGACGACGACGATCAATGATAAGGCTATGGGAAATTGAAGTATGCCACTGTTAGTTCCACATATTTAACTTTATCTTCTCTTTTATTTAATAAAATAGTTTATTAAATTAATTAAATATAAACAAAATTCAAGTGGCACGTCATGTCATTGATGCCTATGACATGGCTCCGCACATGTATCGTTGATGTGTCCAACTAATGGACACATCATCACGTTTTGAATAGAGACTAACAACAGATATCTCCCATAAAACTTTTGAAGTTTCAAAGACCCAACAAGAAGTAAAAAAAATTCAGGGACTAATTGCAAAATTCAGATATATTTCAAGAATATTTAACATATTTAAGCCAAAATTAAACTCTAACAATTAATTAACAATGTCACCATTTCTTTATTTTGTAATTATTATTCAAAATATAATAATGTTTTTTTCAGAGTGAAACAAAATACAAAACATCCTAGGATGTAACATTGTATTCCAAATGTATGCCTTCTAACCTGGATTGTGTCCTCTAAAGCATGGGATGTACAAAGTAAGCAAGGAAAAAATTAGTTCCAATTGCTTATAATAGTCTTTTTTTTTTTTTATCAGTATTGCTTAAAATAGTCTAATACTCTTAACACAGTTGATTATCAAATCCCTTATAAAACCCTTCCATGCTCATCTACAGGGACAGTTCAAGAATGACATGCTAGGGGTTGAATTTGATCCTCTTCTACCCGGGGACCCAAAAGTCACAGGAGAGAAAGTCCTAACATTGTAATTTGGTGTCCCGTTGAATCATGGCAAATGGTTGGACTTAACAGCTTTGGTTATTTTGTTATTAGTTCACAGATTGCTTCTCTTTTTGGTGCTTCGGATAACAAAAGATCATCGATATCACCCGTGTTGTGGTTTCACAGATGCCGAGGAAAGTCTACAACTCAAAAAACATTGATAGAAGAATAAAAAATCAAATTTCTCTCATAATTTATCTTATTTTTTTTAAATTATTTAATTTCTTCTTAAACTTAGGATATATAAATTATTTAATTTGAGATAATTGTAATTTATTTGACTTTCGTAGTTGTTTATTTTCATATTTAAAAGTATTTGTTGAAAAGTTTGTCCACGCAAGTACTTGAATAATGACCGATTAGCAAGAAGCTCCAGCATCCATATCGTCTCAAGACAAAAAAATTGCAATATAATATTGTATACATAATGATGTAAACTAGGTTTTAGAATTGTAACAATAAGATCTGTTATTCACATTAAGCTAATGTTTATGCATCTCAGATTTTCGTTTGTGGATCAGTTCAAATCATTAAGCATATAATTAACTATATAAGAATAAATAAAATCTTTATGTCCGATAAATTTATTATTTTTTAATAATAATCTTATAAGTTATATCAACAGTAATTTTTATTATTTAATTGATTATATAATTTTTTTTACACTTACAATCCCTAATTATTAAATTTGATAAGAAATATATTTAGAAATTGAGGCAAAAGACTGCTTTATATTTTCTATCCCAGTGATATTACACATATTTTATCTTCTTATGGAAGTTACTCAACTTAAAGGAAATCCTGTTTAGTATATTTCCAAGGATTGTACTATCAACGACTATGTTTAAGATAAACTAAAGGATGAATATGTTAAAATATCAATTATTAATTTTTTTTCCATCAACGACAAAGATTATTTGTTTTATTTTCTAAAAAGAATAACTCATTCAAAGAAGGAAATTCGAAACATGCAATCAAAGACTGAGAACATAGTTGTAAAACTCGATTCGACCCGGCCAATTGAATCGATCCAACTGGGACTCGATGGCATAACTAGACTGATTTCGTTATTGGACCGTTCATACATGTGGTCTGGGCTAACCTCGCCAAAATTGACCGATTTTGAGGAAATTCAACGACTCGATCAGTTTTTAAAAAGTTGCCACACTCGAGAATGCCAGACTGGGTTGTGCATGTTAAAAAAAGTTGTCACACTCGAGAATGACGTTGTTTTGAATAAACCCTAAAACCTTAGTGTCTCATCTTCACGCTCGAGTCTCAACCCTTCTCTTCATCTTCACGCCCTTCCCTTCTTTTCATCTTCACGCTCGACTCGACCACCGCCACACTGCAAGTCCTCATTGTCGCCACCGCTGCACTACGAGGGAACTCGCCTCGCTGACCTCGCCATCAGTAATACAGATGAAGACGTTGACGACCTGGGAGGGGTCGAACTTTGGCAACGTTGTGAAGCGATGATGATCGAAGAGGAAGATGAGTGTTACTGTTAGGGTTTTGAATCGAGAAAATGAGGCGTAGCAGGAAGAGAGGATATATATATATATATATATATATATATTAGGGATTAGGGTTTTTGCTTATTTTCAAACTGAAAGCTTTTATTTGGGCCTAATCTAGTCAGATCCACATACTCTTAGGATGTTGCTTCCTATACTCCTTTTATTGCTTCCTACACTTTCCATTTTGCATTTCGAAACGGACTAATTGCATTTCATAATGGAATTTTCATTTTATAATAGGAAGTGTAGAAAACAATAATGGGAGTGCAGACAGTTTATCTGCGATCTTTTTGTTTATTGGGAAACTGAGCTTCAGGTTCATTTTGTTTATTAAAAACTGGACTGATCAGTTAAGGCTTAGAGCGCATCATCGCATAAGGGACGAGTCGACTGATACACATTGTGTTTTAATTTAGGTAGTTGTTATTTACACTCTCTTTTATTACTAATACACTTCACTTATATTATCAATTTTAATACTTCAATTGTTATTTTGTATTTTGGTGTATGAAACTATGGATGAACTTTTCTTAATCTAATAATATTAGTTATATATTTATATATAATAAATACATATATAATTTTAATTTTTTTAATATAGACTAGATCAAATCGAACTAATTATTGATTTGACTACCGACCTACTGACTCACTACCTTAATTAAATCAATCATCGTACAAAATTTCATAACATTGAATGAGCATGTAATTAGCTATGTTAAATGTTATGTTAGATTGTAATTTTGATTTTTTATTTGCACCAATTTTTTATTTTGGTCCCATGAGACATCTTCACCCGTTAGGGGAGAGTGAAGCATCTACTGAGTGATAAACATAACACGGAGAAGGGTTGAAAAAGAAGGGGTCTCCAATTGTCTTTATTTATTTATAATTAATTTATACTTAATTTAATTAAATAATAATTATATTTATGCTTAAATAAACTCATCTTAAATATGTCATGTCATCTAATAAATATTTAATTATAATAGTTAATATTAAAAATTGACAGAGCATAAAAATTGTAAAATTTAAAAATTAATGAACCAAATATTACAATAAATTTTTAGGAGAGACCAAAATCTGAAAATTTGTGAAAACTAGAAATTAAAATTAGAATTTAGCCTAATGCTTCATGATTAAAACTTAAAATTTTAGTCTAGGATTAAATAGTTTTCCAATTAATAAAGTGTTGGATTGTGCAAGATCTGGACCGAAACCAGTATCGACACAGATTGGAATGGCCAGAATTTACTAGTACATGCGTGTGGACGCGCTGCACCACTTTGAACTTCTTCGTTCATAATTTCATTTAATTGCGATTGGTTTCCTGCTTCAATCAACACTAAATTGCTTCAAACCTTCACGTTGTGATAGTCATGCATAGCTGCTTAGGTCAACTAACTCTATAATTGCTACATATGCACCACTGTCAGTAAATGTCAGTAGGATTCATGTATGATCTCTATCTACCTCGAAGTGCACACTTCTTTGTGTCCTGTTCTGTTCTGTTTTTTTCTTTTCTATTTTTTTTTGTGTACTCTGTTTGAGCTTTGAGTTATACCATCCACCGTCAAAATAAATTTGATAAAATATATATACACTAAAATTAGTACAACCTTATCAAATGAATGGTGTATTTTGTGGAGGGAAGACATATTTTTCTTCTAGTTGAATAGAAGAATATCTAGTATTGAATTTTCATCAACACATCAAGTTGACAAATTTCATTATCAACTCATGAATACTTTGTTAAAATCATGATTATAAATAAATTGTATTCTCAAGAACTTTCATTCAATTTCTGTAATCATTGTTATTCATAGATAATTTTATTTGAATCTAAATATTTAACATAATTACATAAATATAATTTAAATTTGAGATTTTTAATTAAATTAAAATAATCTCACTATAATTGATAAAAATCTAAACATCAATTTGTATAAATTATTAAAAATTACAAAAACACTCTTTGACCCTTTTTTTTAACATTTATTATTATTATTATTGGATGAATTGTATACGTGTCCTACTAAAGAATGTACTATGAAACAAATGTCATTATCGTTTCGTTAAATTATATCACATCTAACAGCGTTGGAAGTCTATAAATTTATCTTTATGATATCATCAAACAAAATGAAATTTTTAAATCCAATTAAATCATCCATTTCTCAATAAAAGAAACTTAACTTTATAAGTTCTTATATTTTAATATCGAAGTTATGCACACATATATAACTTAATAACCTCCATATATAACTTTTATCATTTAATTATATAAGATACCATTTGATAGTTTAGCATACGCGCTGTCCACTTCTGAAACGTCGACAATTACAAATAATGTATGGAGATGTGAATTTCCGCCAAACATATCCAATTTCAGAAAAGAAAAAACCCCCCGTGATTATCCATTTAGATGAAATACAAAGTGCTCTTCAATAACTGCTATGACAAAACCTTCAACAAACATTGACGTGTTCATCCGGTGCCATAATGAACTATGCAATTAATTATATATAAAACCCTAGCTAGTTCTAATAAATAAATAAATAATATATATTACTGGATAGATATATACGCATATGGAGGCAGAGAATATGTTTCCTACCAAAATGGAAATGCAGGCTAATGATGCAGTGGAGAATAAGAGGAGAGTGTGTCTGGTTTGGGAAGATTTGACAGTGGTGGCATCAAGTGTTAACGATAGTTCAAAAAGGGAATTGTTAAAAGGGTTAAGTGGTTATGCAGAACCTAACCGGATTATGGCACTCATTGGTCCTTCAGGATCCGGGAAATCTACTTTACTTGCTGCACTGGCTGGTACATATTTCTCTCCCTCTCTTCACACAAACACAATATACCACATACTTGGTTTGAATTTTGGATTGGCTAATGTACTAGCTCAGAATATTAAACAAAATGGACTAACTAGTACATGAATCATGATCCTAATGATTTTTTGTATTTTTTATTATCTTTTTTTTTTAAAATGATAGCAATTAATTTGAACCTAAAATATTGTGTTGATCTTGTTAAGTTTATCTAAAAATATTTATAAGATAGAAAAATGTCATCCATAAACTCAAATTAACTTATATACATGTTATAGAAGCTCTTTTATCTTTTAAAAAAATTATATTGAATTTTTTTTTATAAATTATGTTATACATAAACTAATTTTAACAAAATTCAATTTTTTTCATCTTTGTATCTTTTTCTCTTAAAACTATGTCTAAATAAACTTACTCAAACAAGTCAAACTATAGCAAATCTTCCACTACTGGAACATGATTTACTTAGTGACAAATTTGTGAAGTTTTTTTTATAAAGGAAAAAACTTGTGTAGTTTTACTTAGTGCATGATTTCATTAATCATTCGTTACTAAAATATTTATCTACTCATTTGGTTTGTGTTTTCAGTGTTTCAAATTACTTAGTCTCTTTAGAATAAAAAAAGTATTAATTATTTTTTTTCTAATAATATCCTCAAGAATCATATTCTTTGGCTCTACCTGTGAAAATTAATGGTTGATTTATGAAAGACCTGTTTTGGACACTATGCCAACTACTTTATTTTAATAAATAGAAGGGTTTTTTTATTTATTAAAAATTACACTAAGTGTAAGAGTGTATTAGAAAATTACAATGTATGGTGCGTTAATAATATTTGTTTGTAAGAATTTTCTATTTTAATTGCTTAACTAGTATTTTTTTTATTACAAAGTTTGTTATAGAGAGAGATATTATTACAAAAACTAACAAATAATATTTTCTAATAAAAACAACAACAATAATATATATATATATATATATATATATATATATATATATATATATATACTTTTTACTCTGTTTAATCGTTGGCCAAACTTTAACAGCCACAGATGGAGTTATTGTACACACAATAAATGCATTGTAGGAGTCATCAATTCACTTGTTCCAAAATTTCTCACAGCATAAATTAAAATTTCCCATATGCTTTCTGGAGTTTTCAGCACACAGAAGCAAACATTTCAAAACAGAATTATGTTATATTTCCTTCACCAATATTTTATGTTGTGGTGACCATATTCTATTCGGCTTCCAACAGGGATACTTCCCACCAATGTTAGCATGACCGGAAATGTACTACTCAACGGGACTACCAGAAGTACAGGCTGCAGAGATATTGTAAGTTTAGCAACAGAAAAGTGCCTAAAGAAAAGATCAAATGAAGATTATAAAAAAAAAAAACTTAAAACATGTTTGAAATTTTAGGAAAACTGATTAGGTTGAATGAAATTCTAGAAGGTACTTATCATTATGTGACACTATATGAATAATAAACTTATGGTTTTTAATCTTGTGCATTGTTTGATGCACAATGGCCAATACAAATAAAATAATGTGAAATTTACTATAATAACTTTTTTAATATTATATATGACATCAGTGGTGGTGATAATGACAACCAAGGTTTTAAATATCGATGGTGTGATTGCATTGTGGTTTTTTGTCGCGTTTGTTGATATCGCGAACTAATGCAGTTTTTTAAAACCTTGACAACAACAATGACAGTGACAATAATAATGGTAGCAATAATAACAACGACAATGGTGATAGTGGCAACAACATTAATAATTAATGTTAACTTTTAATACAAATCTTTATTACATAGATTACAAGGTTAAACTCTATTTTTAATTGGAGAACATCACCAAAAAAACACATGAAACTGCATCTAAGCTTTATCAATTGCAATAACTACATCCTCTGCATAAATACAAATTTGGTTCATAGACCGTGTAAGCACTGACTAAATTCTGATGTCATTGCAGTCTTATGTTACTCAAGAAGATTATTTTTTGGGAACTCTGACAGTGAAGGAAACCCTGAGTTATGCAGCTCATTTGAGACTTCCTGCTCATATGACTAAAAATGAGATTGATAAGGTTGTAACCAAGATATTGGCTGAAATGGGTCTGCAAGATAGTGCAGATAGCAGACTTGGGAATTGGCATTTGAGAGGCATAAGTAGTGGAGAGAAAAGAAGGCTTAGCATAGGCATTGAGATCTTAACTCAACCTCGTGTAATGTTTCTGGATGAACCCACTAGTGGGTTGGATAGTGCAGCTTCTTTCTATGTGATTTCTTCTCTGTCAAACATTGCACATGATGGAAGAATAGTTATATGCTCCATTCACCAGCCAAGTGGTGAAGTTTTCAACCTTTTCGATGATCTGGTCCTCCTTGCAGGAGGTGAATCTGTATATTTTGGAGAAGCAACTATGGCTGTAAAGGTAGAAAATAGTTATATGGCTGTAAAAAGAATAACTATTTTATGAAAGTTACTAAATAATTCTCTTCTTCGTGTTCAGTTCTTTGCTGATGCAGGGTTCCCTTGTCCAACAAGAAAGAATCCTCCTGAGCATTTCCTTCGTTGCGTTAACTCGGAGTTTGATAGTGTTGCAGCCGTGATGCAGTCCAAAAAGGTAGTGTTAGTCATACATAAAACTCATGCAGTAGTTTGTTTCAATATTTTCAGCATTTCTTCAACATGGTTTTGTGGCTTCTTGATGCTTATATATATTGCGGGTGAATTTTGTATTTAGGAAGCCTCATCTTCATGGAATTCTCTAATGAAGATGACAACAGAAGAGATTAAATCAGAACTCATAAAGTACTACAGGAATTCCATTCATTCAGAAAATGCAAGGAAAAGAATCACAGAAATCAAACAAAGTGTAAGTCAATTTGTATAAGGTCACATTAAACTTTCTCACCTTTCTGTTGGTCCTGTTCCCTATTTATGACTTTTAGGCACATGCCAAAAAGATGGAAATGACTATTACAATATTGGCCATATTTTAGCTTTTTTCTTTGCTTTTGGTCTTTCTTTCCTTCAGTGCAATTCACTCAGGTAACCATACTGATTGAAGGTCTATATGTTACTATGTTACAGGAAGAACCTTTAGTTGGGAAAATATATGATACCAGCAGGCTGAAGCAGCTATGCACATTGACAAATAGATCAATCCTAAATATGACCAGAGACATTGGTTACTATTGGTTAAGGATTGTATTCTATATCTTGATATCAGTGAGTGCTGGTTTTCTTCTTTTCAACATAGGAACAAGTCATGAAGCAATCTTAACTAGAGGCAAGTGTGACGGATTCATCGTTGGCTTGATGATCTTCTTATGTTTAGGCGGCGTACCCTTTTACCATGAGGAATTAAAGGTACTCAAAGCATTTAAGATAGCACATATCTCAATTTTGGTTCTGTAAGATTAAATTGAATAAATAATATATCTCACTCTTTTCATGACCCTTAAAAACCAGGTCTTCAAACGTGAAAGGCTTGGAAATCATTACGGCGAGGCCATGTTTGTGCTGTCACATTTCCTCTCATCACTCCCTTTTGTTCTTGCAATTTCCCTCTCTTCAGGAACAATACTTTACCACATGGTGAACTTTCATCCAGGCTTCTCTCAGTACTGCTATTTTTGCATGAATATATTTTGCCTCATTGCTGTCACAGAAGGCTGCACATTATTCTTTGCAGCACTTGCCCCCAACCTATTGGTAGCAATGGGAACTGCAACCGGTGCCATTGTGAGCAAATTCAAAGATCATCCTCCTTATTTTCATGAATTTGAAGTGTTATTTACCTTATGACATTAAGTTCTGCTCACAGGTATTCATGATGGTGCCATCTAATATATTCAGAAGCCTAGCAGACCTTCCGAAATTCTTTTGGCGCTATCCAATGTCCTATATCAGCTACATTACATGGTCAATACAGGTATAAAAAAATGTCATTAGTGATTGTATGGATGTAATTATTAAAATAATTGATTTTTTCACTAAATATGATCATTATTTTGTTCTATAATTATACTAATTTCTTAAATAAATCAGCTACAATTACCTGATTGTCTGTTTATTCTAATCACAACATACAAGAGTGGTTTAGAGTCACAACTCTACCATGCATGCTAATGCATTGTTTGTATATTTAGGCCATGATTTTGATGATGCTCTTTTATTGTGAAACACAGGGTCAGTTCAAAAATGACCTGATAGGTCTTGAATTTGAACCACAGGTGCCTGCGGGTACCAAGATAAAGGGTGAAGAGATACTTCATGATATGTTTGGAATTCGAAATGATTACTCAAAATGGTGGGACTTAGGAGTTCTGATTTTGTTCTTGATATGTTATAGATTGCTCTTTTTCTTGGTTCTTAAGCACAAGAAGAGAGTTACATCATTATTGCACACCAAAAGAACTATCCTAGACATTTTACTCAGAAGATCCTCATTGAAGAACAAATATATCTCTTCGAAGCAACGTCAATCCCTGCATCCTTTGTCAGCTCAAGAGGGTCTTTACTCTCCAATTTCTTAATTGTCACTTTTCCTATTAACTCTCCATGCTTAGTCTCCCCTTCCATTTTATCTGGAAAGTTGCGTATTTAAAATGTGGAAACTGTTATATTCAATGTGTTGAATTGCTGAATAAAAAGTCTTCGTAGCATAATCTATCTACCTTATAATTTCTAATAGAGAAGCCTTTAAATTTAGTCAATTAAACTGCAAAGTAATATACTTAGTCCCAAAAAAAAAATGACAATACAATAGTATAAAATAGACTGATGATAATTAAAAGGGATTATGTAACCGCAGTAATGGGTGTTCGTGGGTTAGTTTTGGCTAAATTTAAGGCTCAATTCAATTAAATTTGATCGGTTCGGTTTGGTTCGAATTTTAGATTTTTTTTTAAAATCCAACTCATTCATGAATGATTTGGTTATGTTCGGACCAACGGATTATCCATTTAAATTTGATTTTTTTTCTTAGAACTATTATTTTATATCATGATCATCCAAATATCCAATTAAATTAACACAATAGGTTAAATAGTCATTTTTTCCCCTCAATGTGTAGAGACCTAACAAATTCATCCCCAAAAGATGAAAATTCAAATTTTAATCATCGAAAGTGAAAAAAGTGCGACAAATACATTCATCTGTCAACTTCCTTCAGCTACTGTTAATAAAAGAGCCTATGCGACACAAATGGACAAAAATGATTGTCAACATGACTGCAAAATACATTGGATCAAAATGTTAGTAAGTTTTCATTGGAAAAAATTTTCAATCCCAAATTTTGTTTCAATTAAGGGTAAAATGCAATTTAGGATAAATAGTCATTTTTGTCCCCGAATGTGTAAAGCGCTAACAAATTCGTTCCTAGATATGTAAATTCAAATTTTAGTATATCCATTTATACGCATTGCAAATTTGCTACAATTATTTGCTTGTCTTCTCAATTACCGAGATCATTGGCACATTATTAGAACATAATAATATCATTGGATATTCATCCGTGTTTTTTTATCTGTTCTTTTTTCACGTCGTAAAAGTTGTCATCAATTTGGTGTTTTTACCAAAAACACATCCTTTACTCATTTCCGTATTACAAAACTCCCCAATACCATTCAAAATGCCTATAGAAGTTGAGGCAACATTTAAGATTGTCGGACCGACATTGATTTTTGAAGTGTGATTTCAAATGAGAATGTGATATGTTTTATTCTATTCTTTATATCTATGTTGGAATTATTATTATCAACGTTCATTTGGTTTTGTGTCCCTTTTGTTTAGTGGATTTTGAATATCCTTGTGTTAGACCCAATCTTGTTTGAGAGAGAAGTTGACACTTGACCACATCAGATATGCGCTTAATTGGTTGTTGTCCTTTGAGATGGTAAGACCATGTGAAAGTTAGAGGAGAGCTACGTGCCTATAGCTTGGAACCCAATGGGTTGGTATAGTGCCTAGGCACTCTCCACTAACATGTTGACATTGTAGGGACGATCTATTTAGTGAAAAATCTCGCATTCAATTTTTATTATATATAAAAATCCTTCAAGTCAGTAACAGTCATATTATCACGAACAAGATTAATTGTTAGTCTAGTAGACTAAGAAATACCCACGAAAAGACAAAAAAAACAAAGGTGTTTATAGTTTGAATAATTGATACTTGCCAGAGTTGAGAAAGAGAAAGTGTTAGTAATTAATTGAGATATTAATCCCACCATGTAAAGTGAATGTTAGCATATTGTATATTAAGGATTTGGAGCCTTGAGGATTATATCTAAGGGATGGGGAGAGTCCATTCAAGGGATTGTCACATGTGGTGACATACTTATCTTGTTGTTTCTTCGTCAGATTCATTATTATCTATGGTTTCTAGGGACTAGATTAAAAGTTTAAGGGGTGTCCATTTGAAGAGTCATTATTGGTGGTGATATAATTAGCTCACTTTTTATAACTAACTTGTTAACTTACTAAAAAAATTTAAGTGCATCTTGAGGATTAAATATAGGTCAGATTAACCAAACCAATATAAAATATTAATTAGTTCTTCTTCTAACTTTTATTCCTTTTAAGTGCATTTATTTGCTTATTTTGCAGGGTTAGGATTTGGATTAAACAACTCGCTTTCTTTATAATTGAATATAGTTAAATTCCTTTGGAATTAAAGGTAAGTGTAAAACGATTTTAAAATAACTCAATTCACTCCTTTTTAAGTTATATAGATCACTTGGTTACTTTTTGTAATCATATTATGAATATTTTTTGTTGAATATAATTATTTTTCGTAATAGATATATGTGATCTTAGGAAAAATTAATAATATAATTTTGTTGAATAATTTAATTAATAAAGCTGCAAACATTTATAAAAATACGTTACTTTTTTATACATTTAAAGTTTAGGAGAAATGAATGACACCTAATGTAAGAAAATTTCTGAACTCAAAGAATATCTACATAAGTATATCATTTTATAACTTGAAATAAAATATATTTTTATCGATTTGACAGTTAAATTATATTTACAAAATTAATATCCAATTTTGTGATAATAATAAAAAGTAATTAAATGATTCATATTTTAATATATGTTAAAAAAGTTATATTACTTTGATTTTAATATGTATGAATGAGATAATAAATAATTTTTTATTAATATAAAATTATATATATAATCTACATAGTGAATTTTAAGATTGAAAATTATCAAATGATGTAACAATTGATCAAAATTATATCGATATAATTTAATATCTAAAATTCTGAATTATAAAAATAATAAGATATATTGAACAAATATTTTTATCTTTAAAAATCAAAATTTTGAATATATAATATAAAGATTGTTTTGGTATTCATTATTTGAGAATGGAGGTTAACACTTAAAAAAGGAATTAGAAATGATGTTTAAGTTTATAAATTTGTCATTTAGGATCAGATAACCGAAAGGAGTGATCGCTGAGTCATTGACATCCGTTCATTTGAAATAAAAATGATGTCAGATGCAAATAAATGTCTTTACTTAACAAACTCAGCTGTCATCATGCTAAGAAAATAGTGATGACTTTTTTTTCTTTCCAGTTTGTATGATTCATATCTAAGGCGCTCACAATCTAATTTATTCCACCTACCTTTGTCCTAAGCTCCTGTTCGGTAACAATTTTTATATAAGAAATGGGATCGATGAAATGGTAATGCATCACAAGGTTTTAATTAACGTATTTTTATAATATCCAAATGATTAAGTCGACTCGAGTATAAGACAGGTCACATTGTTAATGACTTTGAATCTTTATCCGTTTTTTAAGGTAAATTTGATTTTAAAAAATAAAAGTGGTGTGGAAACAAATAAGATAAAAAAGGGAAATATTTAAATTAAAATAGAGCATAAAAATACGAAGTTTAAGTAAATTTTAAAATTTTTATCTCAAATATATTCAAGTGTAATTTAAGTATTTAACCATACGCCAAGTAATATATATATATATATATATATATATATATATATATATATTATGTGAAAAGAAATTTTAATATAATCTAATGGTTAATTTTATGAAAATATTTTTAATTATAAGTTATTGAATAATGTGATAGTTACTTTAAATTATATAGGTATAATTTGATTTTTTCTCATTTTATAATTATTTAATGTTAATTCTATATTTATTTTAAATTCTCACATTATTATTTATTTCAAGATTTATGCAAATATTTTTTATATGGAATTTTTTCGTTTAGATTAACATTTTAAATTCTTAAACCTCAACTTTTTTTTAATTTTATACTTAATATTATTTTTGACATACTGCGCACTCACGCGCGCGCGCATATATATATATATATATATATATATTTAAAATCAGTTTTTTTTTGCTTTTTTTAATTTATTTTAAACTACTTATGTTTTTATTTATATTAAAAAAAATCAGTTGTCCTAAATACTTATGTTTTTATTTATGTTTCTCGTGGATTTTAATTGATTTCTGTAGGGGCAGTTTTCCTTTTCATTCCACCAAAACAAACAAAAAAATAAGACGAGATCTTGTATAATGTAAGATCGAGATCTTACAACATCTTAATTAACCTGAATTTTTACGTACATCGTATATGTAAATTCCTAGAAAATGAATTTATGGGATGGAATCTTGAAATCACATAATTAATTATCAAATGCACATCCAGACATTTAATGCAAAAACCAAAATTAATGAGGGTGAAGAAAAGGCAATAAATGTTCGCGGTCAAGAAACAATACAAGCTATAGGGTTTACCTTCACTGAATTTACATTAGATAGATAAAATCCAGCAAATAAAATCTCATTATATTCACATTTTATGAAGTTTAATTTTAATTTTATTGAAAACTAACTAGAAATTATTTCAAATATAACTTTTAAATAATTTTCATAAAATTGAATGATCTTATTATACAGAACAATCATACTGGACGATTGTATAATCTTTTTTTACCTTATATCCGTGTATTTTAATTAAATTCACAATATATTATCGAAAGAGTTTACATAAAGTGAGACTAATCCAAGGACTGAGGATAGTGGGTAGGTAAAATACTCTAGGATTGAATTGAAGTATTAGGATTCGAATTCTTCACCTTGCGGATAAAGTTTACTTCTCTGGTAGGACTAATTATTTTTAAGTCTTTCATTCACATATTTTACATGATGAATTATCAACAATTTCAGAATTTAATTTCTTCGAAGGAAGATTTTGACTTTTCAAAAGTAGATCTAATTAAAAGTGTCATTGTAGACTGTAGAGGTTGTGAAGATATTGTTATATTAATATATCTCAGTTTCCTAACTAAGATAACAACAAAGTTCATATAGATATATAAAGAAATAAAAAAGTATGAGAGAAGGATGGAAAACCGAAAAAGTAGTTGTAAAAACATGAATAGTACGTCTTTCTTATCATTTCGATCTTTGGTTTTATTTTTATTTTTTCCCCAGGTGTTGCTTCCTTTCATCATTAATTAACCAATTCGTTAAAGCTTCACTACTGTAGTTTTGTTTGCCACTTAAATGGTCCGTGGCCAAACCAATTACGACAAAAAAGGAAGCTATTCAATAGTAACCAATGCTTTCGGAATATTTTTCACTTGAAAAGGATGTGATGTTGAGATAAGCATTTTTTTAAAAGAATAAAAGTGTAAGATTGTTATAAAAATATTATTATCATAATATCAAGATAATTTTATTCTATTATCTAAATAAAATTAATTCTTCAAAATAATTGTTTTCACATACCGAAGCATAAATTAACTTTTAAAAATATTTTTAAAATCAGCTAAGCTAAAATTTAAACTAATTAGTTCAATTAGTCCTTGTCTTTATACTTTGCTACATGCCTTTTTTAATTAATTTCACCAATAAAAATAAATTTAGAGTGTTTGAATTAGTTCACTAGAGATTAATAAATATATTTTTTAAAGTTTTCTGAGAAAACTTGTTTCTAAAACTAAGCTGATTATACACTTTGTCCCTTAACTTTATAAATAAAATAATAATTTATTTAAAATATACTGATAATGAAATTTTTTTCCATGTATATATATGATAAAATGGAAAATTTTATAATAATTATTTTTGAAGGGATATCTAAAATAATTTCTAATTAATTGGAAATATAAAAATCTTTAACTCACATCACCTGAAAACTAAACTCAAATTAATTAAATACTTGCGTATGTGATCATAAAATTAAAGTTCCTACAGCATGCAATTTTGTAGGTTCATGTATGTATGGTATAAAGGCTAAAGTGATCTAGGGAGAGGGACAGAAAGCATGAAGATGTAAATCTTGTGCCTTGGTATTTTTCTATCAAAGCAAAAAAGACGCCAATTAATTGGAATTAAATATTGTGCCATGTCATAGTCAATATAATTTTTTTCTGCCCGCGGTTGGCTTTGTACAAGGACAGAACAGTCATATTTGAATGGAAGAAAATTTTGCATCTAAAATAGCACACAAAGTCAAACGAAGTCGCTTCCTTTCATGGAAAACCCTCGAAGCATTAGATCACATTGGATGAAGAAATCAAAGCCAAGTACCCAACCTGCCAGTGAAAGCCTTGGATGGAGGAATTTGCACGAAAGATATATAATGTAGATAGTATCAGCACACCTAAATGACTTAAACTAACATTATTTTCGTAGAAAAAATGTTACTTATGGACAATCCCACCAAACACTCCCACGTGCAAAATTCTTCATCTTCTCCAATCCTCCATTCAAAATTTTAATTTTAACAACGCCTTTTATAATGGGGTGGTGTTTCTCCCAATTTTTTAATTAAGTTAGTCAAGTTGGTATATACGACATTTAAAAAAAAAATGATATTATTGGTGTACGTGTCATATGGTTGTGCATTTTTTAACTATATGGAAAAAAGAATGTGCATGCCATGAAGCCTCTATAAAAAAAGGGGTAGGCTTAGTGCGTACGTTTAACTATTTATTCATAGAGAGAAAGCTAGGAAGAGAAAGAAGAAAAATATTGAAGCTCTTGCAATTCTCATGAACTGTGGAGTCGTGTTGGGTTTCTATTGTTGGGGCTGGGAATTCTTAACTGCCCTTCTTCTCTTCTCTTCTCATCAACCTTATTGATCATTCTCTTCTTCTTCAAAAATCAATTTCTTTTTATATATACAAATAAAGAAGACACCAAAGAAAAAAAAATAGCAAAAGTTTTTTTTAAAAAAAATATGGACGGAAAAAGTGATAAGGGGTTGTTGGAATGTGGAAGGAAGTGCACTCCACCACCATTTTTGTTGAAGACTTATATGCTCGTGGAGGATCCGGCCACCGACGATGTTGTATCGTGGAATGCCGAAGGGACGGCGTTCGTGGTGTGGCAGCCAGCGGAGTTTGCTCGTGATCTCCTCCCAACATTCTTCAAACACAGCAACTTCTCTAGCTTTGTGCGCCAGCTCAATACTTATGTACGTATGAGCATGAATTATATTACACTCTATAATAAGCATATCATTACATGATGATTTTCTGCGTAGTGTTATTGTTTTAACAACTTGACCTTATATTAAAGATTTTACTTCTATGAAATAATTAAAAGGTTGTGTAAAGTGAGATGATTAAAATATATATTTATCTTTAATTTAAAGAGAAATTTATTTATGATTTTTTTAAAGTCAAATTAATGGTAAATACACAATTGAACTTCTCAATTTAAATATGCATGTATCTTCTTGCTTTAAGAGAATTGAAACTTCCAAATAACAAGAGACCGAACTGGACAAATGAAAAAACATTTTTGGCTAGTAAGTTTTATTGAGAGAAAAAAAATAGTTTTCTTGAGTTCTTGATGATGGAACAGGTTAACAATATTTGTTTGACCTAGATTAGGCTTTAATTAGTTTATGTTTTCTTCTTTAATTATTATAAATGAAGGAAGAGCTTGATGTTAAGTTTTCTCATTTAAGAAGCAACGGAACCAGAAGATAGAAAATATATTTTATGTTTGTCGATCAACAATCAACACAGGATTTAAAACATTTTTATAATATATATTTTTACAACTAAGAAAAGGTTAAAAAAGAAAAGAATGTAAAATTTAAAACACAATAAAGAGAGAGTTAAATAAAAATAAATTATATAAAAAAAATATAATGTTAAATAATATAATTAATTGTTCCATGTATACGTACGTATGGCCAGCTGTAATTGTGTGTGAAATCTCCTAGAAAAGACTGAATCAAGAATTCAAGATTAACATTATAAAAATAGTGCTATGAATGTTTTTATAGTTTCCCACTTACATATTTTCACGCGGTATGTGTATTGATATGATGTGTCTGGTCATAGCCGATCCTGGTAATGAATTTCATACCTGCTTATCCAAAATTCAAGTCAAACACATACAAAAATCAATATTAGTGGGCGTGGTGTCATGCATGACTTAGTAACATTTTTTTCTATTAACTAAATTTGATAAAATCACATATATATACAAAAATCAATATAATTGTTTAGACTTTATTGACACAGATATTAAATTTATCTTGCATATACTCTATCTGTCTATCTAATGGATAAAAATATATATAGATTTTTCTTAAGTGAAAAGGCCAAATATGACCATTTGAGTTATTAGTTACTGTCTTGATCATATTAATCTATTTTGACTAATAAAATTATCTTTAATTTCTCTTTAAAATAATTTTTTGATTATATGAACAAAGCATCACCATAATTTGAATTCATTTATTTTTAAGTCTCACTTTCTTTTCAAGTGAGTTTCAACTACTTGATGTGGTTATGATGATCGACTCTCCAGGTTTTTAAGTTTTAGATTATTTTAGTGTACGCACTTTTTATCAACAAATCAAGGGAGTCCTCATACCCATTAACCACTGTAGTGCCAAGCTTATCGGTGCAATTCAAAAGCTTAATTAAGCAGAATGATTGGAGTATTCCTATTTCCATTGTTTTTCAGAGAAGGAAACAAGGTTTCTGATTTTCTAGTTATTGATCAATCCCATAAACTCCCTCTAGGAATGAATATTAATTGCATGCTTGAATTAGATTCAATTTTTTAGTAATCAATTCCAAAATCATATTGAAAGGTAAAACAAACAAATAGTAATTGCTTTTACTTTGTCAATTTTTCATGATGATTTTAGTTCCAAAATCAATTCAGGAATTAACTATTCAAACATGCATGCTAATATAGAAACATTAATTGTTTAGATCCCCCACCTGGCATTTGTAGGGGGAGCTTTTCCTGGCCCGTATAGTAGCATTTATTTGAGTTAACATTGGATAATCTAACATTATATAAAAAAAATTTAGTTGATGTAATTATATATATTCACTGTTTAATTTGTTGATTTAATTCCAAAATTGATTGAGTTATAATAACGTTAAATAGATTTTCATTGAATATATACAAATTTTATATTGAGTTTTACTAATTTATTTTTAGAATAAAAACATTTGAACATAAATAATTTTACACCCAAATCAAGTTTAATTTAACGAATATCAATTTCATCCAA
The DNA here is from genome assembly GCA_013407115.1 of Glycine latifolia. NCBI lineage: Eukaryota > Viridiplantae > Streptophyta > Magnoliopsida > Fabales > Fabaceae > Glycine > Glycine latifolia. Next base: position 22,831,665 of record CM023943.1, read on the forward strand.
TTTTTTTTCTGTTTCATAACCAATCCAAATGAGTTGGCAAGTTAAAGTTTGTATCTGCAAATTAAATTCACGGTATGTTTAGACCTAGATACTTCCATTGGTGCATAGATTATTAGAGCTTCTTCTATACATATCTGATTTGGATTTTGGACCATACTACATTCTTTTCCTTAAAAAGTTGACACCAAAACTGAAAAAGCATTTATCTATGTTGCATATGTTTAGGGCTTTCGTAAAATTGCCACAAGCAGATGGGAGTTTTTCAATGACAGGTTCAAGAAAGGTGAAAGAGAACTTCTACATGAGATTCGGCGAAGAAAAGCTTGGACCAGCAAGCAACAACCAAATGCACCAAACCAAGCCACACTCCAAGACTCTGATGAGGATCAAAGGTCCTCATCAACCTCATCATCGTCTGGTTACACTACTCTTGTGGGTGAAAACAAGCGACTCAAGAAGGAGAATGGGGTCTTGAACTCTGAGCTCACAAATATGAAAAGGAGGTGCAAGGAACTTCTTGATTTGGTTGCCAAGTATTCATCACATGCAAAAGAGGAGAAAGAGGATGAGAGGCTAATGTTGTTTGGAGTGAGATTAGATGTTCAAGGAGAGAGGGAGATGAAGAGGCATAGAGCTGAGATGAGTGAAAGCGCAAGCATTATGTTGTCTCAGTCATGCAAATAGCTAGACATGCTATTATACATAGAAGCTTAAGAGTATTGAGTAGAGATACTGAAAAAGTAATAATCAAATATTTGGAAGCCATATATTTGATTATTAGTTGATTAGGCTTGCAAAGAGTATTTTCGCCCTAGTTTGTAGTTACTTTGGATATCATATTGGATGCATCAAGGAACTAATTAAGACACCTCAAGCATCTATATCATATGCTGTAATTAAATATGTAGTGTGATTTAGAACCGATGAAACATAATTAAAGTACGCTCAAGCGCGTGTGTTAATTAGTTCGTTGTTGTCTAATGTGACAAAAGTAAACTTGTTTTTTTTCCCTCTTTGTTAGTAACAAATAATTTTTTAATAAATAATGACTTCTACAAATTATTTACGGCTATTATACATAAAGTTGAAAATTATTTTTATTTCAAACTATAAAAATTTTAATAAAAATATGTAATAAAATTTGGTTTAGTTAATATTTTGGTTGTTCCTTTTCTGCCAGCCGCCATGGATTTTAAGGTGCAGCAATCGCAAACTTATCCTTCATACACCACATAAGAGATCATGCTCCAATTTTCCAAATAATTAATATTAGGATTCTTAATTTTTAAGAGTGGCAGATACTTGTTTTCTTAAATTTTGCTTGACCAATGCAAATCAAAGGTGGAGATGTTCTTATAGAAAACATTAGATCATACAACCATGAAAAAAAAAATCCTCAGCTACATCTATATACATATATAACGTGAAAAAAGACATAAATGTCGACGCGCGTGTATATATATATTAATTTCTATGAAATACTACCTTAGATAACAACAATCATCATATCCAGATTAAAAATAATAAACAATTGAGATTAAAATATTTAAAATTTTAATTATCACATATAATATATCATCAAATCTCCAATAAATTAACCAAACAGAACAAACAAAATCTATAAAGATTTCAATTATCACTTTTTAAAAATATCTCTTTTAACCAAATGCATCATCATGACACTTGTCACCACCTCACTACCACTATAGCGACCACCATAATTGTCATCGCCATCACCTAAGTCATCAAATGTCATCACTTCTGTCGTTATGACATTCATCAATGTCGTCGTTGTTACCACCATGACATACCACTATCATCGCCATCACCACTATCGTCAACCTCCATCACCTCCGCTACCTGGATGTCGTTGTATGGCGGTGGTAATGGCGACAACGAAGGTCCTAACGGCGGAAGTGGTGGCGGTCATGGTGTGATGATGATGAGTTAACAATAATTGAGATATTTTAGAATATGATTTGTTTGGTGAATCATTTAGAGATCTAATGGTTATATTAGATTTAAATTTAAAATTTTAAATATTTTAATCTCAATTATTTATTATTTTTAATCATTATCTAATGGTTATTATTAATTATTTCCATGTTTTTATATAACACAGTGTTCTCACAAGAAATATTTAATAGAAAAACTCCTCATATATATGATATAGAAGAAATGTTTGGAATCAGAAATGTGAGAATACTTTCATTGATCAACAACAAACATTGTGGTTCTCGAACATATGTTAAACTTGCAAAACATAACAAGCTTGTACCACACCTAATAGATATGGGCCACCAGCAGTCGTGAAGCCAGGTGGAGACAAGCTATAGTCATCACATTACCTAAAAAATAAAATTTACTATTATTGAGTACGGAATTTTTTTTAATAATTATATATACTTATATAATTAATTAGGATTAAAAATAAAATTTGATACTACCTAAAAATAAATTTTTTTAACACTACTTAAAATTTGGTATGGACTAAAAAATTTTACGCCTCATCACCCGTCAAACATGATATGATCAAAATCTTAAAGACACTTCAACAAGCACAAGTCATCTTATCTCAGGCTGAAAATACGTCAAAAAACTATAAAAGCATAACATTAAACATCACTAAATAGACTGATCTACATCACATATCTCAATGTCTCAAGAGAATGTCTTTACAAACGGTGCAGCGTTAATTTCTATTGTTCCATATCAAACATTTGCTGAATGAATTGAACCGTCTAGCAATGGGAAAAAAATATTTCATACATGATCATAATTTAAATTCAGTTTTGCTAACCTTGCAATCTCAACCGGATATGCTTCTCCATCTGAGAAATGAGTTTCCCTTCTCTTGTTTCTCCAATGGAAAGGCATCTGATGTGAGAGATGAAGGACCAGTACTCACCAGCTTGTGGTTGACATTTTTGACACAATTCAGGACAATCATCTATGCTCAAATCTTCAAGAGAAGTGAGGCGATGCATGTCACTTGGGAGATTCAACAGTTGAGGACAGTTAACAATTTGGAGAATCTTAAGATGAGTCATTGTTGTCAGCCACTCAGGAAGCATATTAAGACTATCACAATTTAAAATTTAACAATGTCTGCAAAGTGGCAGCGGCTCCTTGAATCCATTGAGGCAGAGTCTCTAGCCTTGGACATTGCTCAAGTTACAGATATTTCATCCTCAATCTTTGGATTTGGCCACCATAGCTCAACGACAGATTTAGCTTCTCGCACTGCATAACAAACAAAACCTCTAGTTTAGGGAGAATATGAAGAGGTAAGGACTCTAGGTTCCCACATGATTGAACGTACAAAACTTCAAGAGAAGCGAATTGTGACCCTTGGAACAAAACTTCAAATTGTCACAACAATAAAAACTCAAAGTATGAAGATTGGTTAAGCTTGCAAATCATCTTCTGCCAGAATTGATTGTTTTGTGGTTATAAACAATTTCGAAGGCTGATTAACATCCCTAATCCCTTCGGCAATGTTTCAAGCTCCTTGCATCCTCTTAGTGACAAAAGTTGTAAATTTTGGAGTTTGCATATAGAATGATGAAGTCTTTTTATTTTGCGGTTATTTGTAAGATCAAGACATCGCAAATGCTCCAATTTAGCAATTGAATGAGGTAGAGTCTCAAAAGAGGGATCACTTAAATCTAAAACCCTTAAGTATTTGTATCTTTTTATCCATGTTCAAAAGAGATTCATTGTCAACACCCATTCCATGGATGGGAAAAATACACTTCTCACTTCTGGACTAACGGAACAAAGCATGGCTAAGTGAGTGATTTTCAAAAACTGATAGATGCCTTACTTGCTCAGATATGTTGCGAGTACAAGAGTTCATAGCTAGAAGCTCCTCTTTCGCAACATACAATGCAAGGTCATGAACCAAATCATGTACTTTGAAATAATAAAGGTGGCCAAAGTTCTCAATCTTCAAGAAATGATCTTGAATGTAACTCATATATATATATTGTCTTGCAATATTCTCTAGCTTTTGATTTCTAGCAGAAGATTGAAGTAATTCAAGTGATCCCCAAAAATTAACAAAACAAGGACTAGAAAAACCATAGTCTTTAGGAAAAAGAGAAAAGAACGCAAAACACTACCTTAAATAGGATGACATTTGATTATAGCTAAACTTAAGGGCAGGTAAAATGTCATTTTTCTGTTGTGTTATGTTCCATATCTCGTTGTCTCTCACATATTCCCACCTTTCTAACACAAAATTTGAGAACAGGGAGCATCCTAAAGTTCGCACTACTAGTGGAATCCCTTGCCATTTTTTTCACAATATCTTTTCCAATCTCCTCTAAATTTGGATTTTTTTTCTTCGCCTCCCTTAAATGGCCATTTGACAAACAGAGATAAACAATTCTCCATTAAAAGGCCTTTTAAACATAAGAGGGAGCAGTGTCTATCATTGAAGCAATTGGGTTAGTTGGTGTTGTCACTAAGATTTTGCTTCCCATTGCGCCAACTTATATCAAAGTGATATGCGCCTAGCATATGTTTCTTTCCAAGTCATTAGAAGCAAGAAATCATCCATAAATAGCCTAAATTTGCTTATAATTGTGATAAATGTTGATTAAGCATCTCCTGCCATGATTTATGTTAATTTGAGCAATTTTTATAGCAGGGAAAGCAATTCTACACAAGATCATTTGAGCAAAGCAGCCACGCCACCAACGTGGGTTCCACGCCATCAGCGTGGGTGTTCAAAGTTGCCACGCCACCAGCGTGAGAGCCACGCTATCAGCGTGGGAAGCATCCTCTAACTCCAATCCTCACTGGAAAGCCACGCCATCAGCGTGGATGGCCACGCTACCAGCGTGGCAACCTGCCTCCAATTGCAAAACCCACTGGAATGCCACGCCATTAGCGTGGGACATGAAGAATAGAGCCACGCCACCAGCGTGGGATCCCACGCTACCAGTGTGAGACTCTGTTGACTGTGTAAACTTAAATGCTGCTGAGGGCAAAGCTGGGTTTTCACCTTTGCCTTATAAATACCTCAACCTCAGCATTGAATGCACGTTCCTACCACTGAGAAATCACAAATTCTAGGTTTTAAGAAGCTTAGGAAGCTTTCTAGGGCTTGGGAGTTGAAGGTTCAAAGTGAAGGTCCTTATCCATCTTCTTCTCCTTGGGCTTCAGTTGGGCATGTTTCTTTTTGATGTAACCCAGCCACCCACTATGAGGTTTGGCTAGTTTTATTTTGTAGTTAGGGCCAAGCACTTAATGTAACTTCCATTGGGATGTATTGAATGCTATTATTCATTTATCGAAAGTTATTTTACTGCACTTTGCTTGTATGGTTTTACTTCTTCTTTGGATTTGATCACTCTAATGAAGGATTAAGAGCTAGGGTTCAAAATAGGGATATTGGGACACTAGTCTTGGACTTAAGTGAAGTAACTTACTTGCATTACCTAGGGATAGGAATGTGTATTTGCAGTCTTTTGAATGTGTTGCTTAATGCTTAACCCTAGGAAAGTTACTAAGGGATTAGGGCTGACATATGAGTTAAAGGGTTATCTTTCTAAGGAATTGGGAAATAACTAACTTGTTGGTAAAACACATGGCTGAGTAATTTAGATATTTGAATGTAGTAAACAATATAATTTCATTGGAAGGAAGCATTGAGTGTGGGTTGCCCTAGCTACTATCGTCACATATCGTATAATATCAATTTACTTGTTCATATACTTTAATGTTCATAGCTTAGTTTAAATTCAATCATTACACACACACAAAACCAAACTTTACTTAATTATTTGTCATCCAACTTATCGATACGAATTACAATTTAATTAGTCAACAATCCTCGTGGGAACGATACACTTCTTATCACTTTATTACTTGTACGATCAGTATACTTGCCAAATCCGCAACACAAAGCTTTTAACTCTACCCATTTTGCACGATTATCATTCCATATGTCATCAAAGACTAGTAAAAACTTCTGACCAGAAAGCTAATATCTGAGATGCCTTTGTAGCTGCTCAATATCTAAATTGTTAATGCTTTCATGTTGAGCAAGGGCAATAGTTGGAACTGAAGCAGAGTTGACGATTTTAATAATTATCTGCCTAATGTCAAAGTCACCAGAGACACACACCCACATCTTCAATTGGAAAAGCTCATCCATCCTCTTGTCATTGAACACCAACTTTGCAAGTATGGTCTTCCCCAAGCCTCCAATGCCCACTATGGGAATAACACACACTTTTATCTCCAACACTGTCACCTTGAGGTTGAGGTTGCATCAAAAGCTTGATAATTTCTTCACTATCATTGTCCCTTCCTATCACTCCTGAAGCATCAACATGGGAATAAGTCATTTCTCTTCTTTGCACAAGTATGTAGTTAACATCAATCCTCTTTAGACCAAACATGTTCTCATCAGGAGATTTTCTTCCAGCACCTAGCAGTGAGAGGAAAAATCAAAAATATCCTTAAGTATAGCCTATACGGATTGACAATCCATAAGGTTCAGGGCCTTACGGATTAACAATCTGCATGGGTCATTCAGATTATATGGATAGGTTTAATAAAATTTATATATGTTTAAAATACATTATTAAATCAAAATTTATTATATAAACTTATGTTTGTATTAAATATACATTAAAAATTTTAGTGTTATATATAGTGACATTAATTATTTTTTAACATAATTGGTCTATTAGTTCAATTTGTTAGAACATCGTGCTAATAACAGATTGGCAATCCTATGAACTTTACGGGTTGCCAATCTGTATCGGCTATACGTAAGGATATTTCTGATTTTTTCCTCTTACTACTGAGTGTATGAAGAAATATGCTAGGTGCAGGAAGAAAATCCCTCTCATTAGCTGCTATCTTATCCAATCTACTCCTAACATGTTTGATTTGAGGAAATTTCTTTCTACACCATTCCATTTTCTAATACACCCAAAACTAAATAGTGCTATTCCAAAATTACCCTTCTTAATAAGGTTAAGTACGAACATGGATTGTTGCACCTGTTCTTCTTCGTTCTCCAACACACCATTCTTCTTCTTCGTGCTTCTTGCATTTTGCTCCAGCTCTCGTTGTGCAAGAAGGCAAACAGTGGGTTGTCATCATCGTTTGTTGTTCACAAAGCTTTTTTTGTCGCCTCCGTCGTGAGTTTTCGGTTTCTACATTTTTTAGTTTTTATGATACAGATTCGTAAATCCGAATGGATCATACGGATTGGATAATCCGAATGGATCATACAAACTTCATACGGATTGACCAATCCGTAAGGTTCATACAGATTATAATTCGTAAGCTTCATACGGATTGGATAATCCGTAGTCATTTTTTTATAAAAAAATATATTTTAAATTATTTAATTATTATATATATTAGTATGTTAAATAGTTATTTATTATTTATTAGAGACATTTTAGGTTTTAACCAAAAAATTTACATTTTAATTAACAAAAGTAATTACAAAGGTGTAGTTAAATTGATTAGACATGCGTTATATAGATTTTATGATATTTATTTGTTATTGTTATACGTATGTGTTTTTTTAAATATATTAATTGATAATAATAAAATAATATGTATATTTTTTTTATAAAAATTTGAAATGAATATAATAAATTGATATGAATGTTTATTTATTTAAAAATTTAAGTTGATAATAATAAAATAATACCTATGTGTTATGTATTTGGTTTCGTTGATTTGATGAGCTATCCTATGATGGAAAACAAGCAAATTAGAGGAAGAAAAGAAGTGGCCTAACTTCATCCTGGTGCTTCCATTAGCTTTGACAACTTGCATACTACGGGAAATTATATGGTATCCACATGAAAATGATTATGCAATCTGAACCCGCTAATCCACATACGTCCCTAGACTGCCTCATTTTAATATACTACACTGATAAATTCTAGTGTGTACTAATAAGATGATCGTAGATAGGGAAAAACTTTATACACCCAACAAAAGATTAATACATCATTCCAGTACAATGCATTTCCAAAAATACCCATATTTTTATTACAGGCTTCATATATACGACCTTCACGTAATTTTTTTTTTAAGTTATATGGATTAGACAATCCATAATTTAAAATAATGGCGCATCCAACTGAATTAATAGGTCAATTATGCTAAAAAATAATTAATATTGATACACATAACACTAAATTTTTTAATGTATATTTAATACACATAATTTTATATAATAAATTTTGTAACAATTAATTTTAATCTAATAATTAAAGTATTTTTTTCCATATAAAAATTATAGATTTAAATTAAAATCATAAATTTAATAAAAATTTACAAGTCTAATAAAAATTATATTTGTATTTATATGTTAAATTAAAAATCATATTTGTATTTACAGCTTATTAAAAAAAATAATTTACGAATTTACAAATCCATAAAAAATTCATAAGGTTCTTACGAACCTTACCATAGATCGTTGTGTACCTGAAACCGATCATAAGTGACTTTGGGGGGCCCTGCATCATTGATTACTTCGTCATGTTCCACAAACATAGTCTTCTTTAAAGCAACGTATCCATTTTGAAAATAAAGGACGTGCATCATTGAATAGAAAATTGAAAAGACTATCCAACATCAACCTAAAATAAAAATATTGTGAATGCAATGCAATAAGGCTGACATAAATAAGAATTAGGCAGTTGTTTTATTACATCTCTTTTTGCTTATTCACCCACCTTTTATTTTTTTTCTTTACAGATAAAAATACGATTTTTCAAAAAAAAAATTTCAAATTATATTTTCGGAACTTGCTTGATAATCCATTCCAATGATGACAGAACAAGTTTCCACTTCTTGAAAATTGGAAATTGGAATATGGTTAGAGTATAACAAAAGGACAAGTTCAGAACTTCATATTCACGTCATTGTCAAACCCACATAAATGATTATAATTGGAATACAGTTAGTCTAATAAAAGGACAAATTCTGAACATCATACGTCTTTGTCAAAAATCAACCGTAAACTGCCTTTAAGTAGACAATGCCACGTCTAGAAAAATCATTTTTCAGAATTGTTAAATTTTAACACATTCAAAATTTAATTTACATAACACTTTCAGAATTTAGTTTCCAAAATATATCAATCACATTCCGGAAATTAAATTCCAAAACTTGTACCCACAACCAAAAATACGTTCTGAAAACTAATTTCCAGAAAAATAATATATATTTGGGGGGAGAAATACAAAAAAAAAATATTTACAATTAATGGCACTATAATTATCGATTCTACAATATACATGGCCTTAGAATCTCGCCCAATGCCGTCTTAATTCTAGATGGGGAAGTCAAAGAATGTCATCATTTTGATACATTTAACACATTATAACCAACAAGTAGGCATTTTATGAAAGGAATTGTAAAATGAGGACACTTCATGGATTAGCTGCAAAATGATTAAATATTGTCTCGAGAGTTGATTGGCTGATGCTGTACTCTGCAATCCCTAATCTATTTCTGTAAAAGATATTTAGGTAGAATTTAGTCACTTTGTTTAACAAGAGCATGGAAAATAAACAACAGGGCCCTTGTATTTACCTGTTTCTTTCAAGAAGTCCAAAAACATCTGCTAGGGAAAAATCTTCATTATATGATAACTGCAGTAAACAAAAGATGAATTACTATATGTATTAGACTAAGAAAGTTGCATATGAAAAACTCTGTTTTCCTGTGGAAAATTCTGCATTAAATAGTGCTCATACAATTTGATTTCTACATCTGTGCAATAAATAGCCAATCTGCAATAAATGTTATCCTACAACTGCGATAACTAACTAAGGAGGTAATTACAGTTATATAATCATGTAAGATCTGTTGTTTTGAATGGCCAACAAATTTTTGCCAATAATAACAAATATTCTGCAGTTTGTATCAATTAATAACTACTATTTTGCTAATCAATTCCTTTGACATCCCCTCAAATTGATGCTGGTAAGTCTAAAAGCATCAATTTGATGACTAGGAAATTATAGCGCTAACGTGTCTCAGCTTTTGTGAGAATGTCAGCGAGTTGAACAGATGTAGAAACATCAAGCAAGGTGATAACTAGATGGTCATAGCCTCCTGGATTGAGTGATAAGCAACCTCTATGTACTTTGTTCTTTCATGGTAAACAGGATTTGTGGCAATTTGAATGGCACTTGTATTGTCGGCATGCAATGGAGTTGGTTTTCCTTGTGAAAAACCAAGCTCTAAAAGGAGACTGCATAGCCAGATAATCTCAGAGCATGTAGTAGACACGGCGCAGTATTCTGATTTAGTAGATGATTTGGAGACTAAGTCTTGTTTCTTGCATTTCCAAGAGATTGGATCTTCCCCTAAGAACATACACCAGCCATTAGTGGATTTTCGTGTGTCTGGACATCTAGCCCAATCAGAATCATTGTATGCTTGAAGTTGTGTTCATGCACCAGTAGGGAAGAAAAGACCATGTCTGGAAGTATCAAGTAGATACTTAATAATACGGTGTACTGCTGAAAGATGCAAATGCCAAGGAAATTGCATGAATTTGCTGTACTGTGTGAACAGAAAATGAGATGTTTGGTTTGGTGATGGTTAGGTAAATAAAACTTCCAACCAGCTTATGCTAGAAAGTTAGGTCTTGTAGAAGGTCACCTTCATCTCGTCACAATTTCAGATTAATTCCATTGGAGTGTCAACAGGAGCAGAATTAGTGAGACCAGCTCATTAAATTAGATCTTGAATATATTTGTGCTGATTGACAAAAATGTCTTTCTATTGAAAGTGTACTTCTAATCCCAAGAAATAAGTGAGTTGGCCAAGGTCTTTCACGTGGAAAGTTGAATGCAATAGTCTCTTGATTGTACAGATAGCCTCTTGATCTGATCCAGTGACCACAATATTGTCCACATACACAAGAAGTATGACAATTCCTTTTAAACTCCTTTTGTATGAAAAGTGACAGATCATACCTGCTTTGTATGAAGGAAAACCAAGCAGTGTTGTGCGAAACTTTTCAAACCATATTCTCGATGCTTGTTTCAATCCATATAAAGAACGTTTCAGTTTGCAAACAGCATTAGGCAAAGCTGAAGGCATACAGGTAGTGAAGGCATACCGGTAGGAAGTCTGATGTAAATTTCTTCCTTGTGGTCACCATGGAGGAATGTGTTCTTAACATCCATTTGGTGTATTTGCCAAGATTTAGATGCAGCAATGGCAAGAATAGTGCACACAGTAGTCATTTTGACCACAGGTGCAAAGGTCTCCTCGTAATTAAGACCAAATTCTTGCTTGTTTCCAAGAAAAACCAGCCTGACCTTGTATCGATCAATTGATCCATCCAAACAAAGCTTTATCAACATCAACATCACCTTTAACCCAAGTTAATTGGGATCGGTGATAGATGAACCCAATGATAGATCGGAAATAAGACAAAGAAAGAAAAAAAAAGAGGGGAAGAAAAGGCGGAAATAAGACAAAAGAAAGAAAAAATAAGCTAAAATAGAATAGGGGTGAAAGGAGGAGGGGAGAAATGAAGAGGAAAAGAACTAAAAAAAAAGGGAATGACTGGAACATAGAAATACTAATGGGTTTAATCCTCCACCAAACTTATAGCTTTTCCGTCCTAAGACATACCGTCCGCCAATCTATATCTCACTCCCTTAGGTCTTGTTTAACTACCTTTTCCCAGGTAAATTTCGGTCGACCTCTACCTCTCTTTGTTTTGAGCTCTTGGTAACAAACTCTTGTTCTTACGGGAGCATCCATGTCTGATTTTCTTCTAGTGCTTGTAATTCTATTTCAATAGTTTCTCTCCAACATTTATGCTCCATAGCCTGTCTATAAGAAGAAGGAACAGGAACAGATGCTATAATTGTTGTCAATAATAAAGGGAAAGAAAAACAATACTTTTTTGGTGGTTTACTAACATGAGTATTGCGACATAAAGGAGCTGGTGCTAGATGAAGCACTGGATCAACAACCAGAGATTGATCGAGAAGGAGCCTTAGGTATTGATGGTGGATTTGGTGGAACAGCCTGATGTCTTTGATACACCAATAAAGGTTGTGGTGCTGGTTTTCCTACAACATTGTTAGGAAACAATGACAAAACAAATGTGGATGTACTAGAAACTCGAAGCCTATGCAGACTAGGATCATAACACAAACCCTTTATGGTGGGCAGAATAACCAAGAAAAACACATTTAACAGATAGCGCTGTGAGCTTGGTGCATTCTTGTGGGAGAAGGTGAACATAACAAATACAACCAAAAGTGCGTAGGTTGGAATAAGTGGGTTTGTGACCAAATAACTTGAAGAAAGGATAATCATAGTTTAATGATTGAGAAGGCATACGGTTAATAAGGTGGACAACAGTGGACAGAGCCTCACACCAAAATTGAGGTGTCACAAAAGATTCCAACAAAAGGGTACAGACAACATCAAGAAGATGACGATTTTTCCTTTCAGCTACCCCATTATGTTGGGGTGTGGAAGGACATAACCTTTGAGATAAAATGTCATTTATTTGCAAGAATTCCTGAAATAAATGAGATGTTATCCCCCCCCCCCCCCCCCCGGTTGTCGGAACGCAAAATTTTAATCTTTAGGAAGAAAATTGGGTCCGAACATAGGCATGAAATTTTTTGAAAACAGAGAATGCTTCATCTTTAGTACACAAAAAATAAACCCAAGTGAAACAAGTATAGTCATCAATAAAAGTGATGAAGTATTTGTAATTAGCATGGGATATAACTGGTGCAATCCCCCACAGATCACTATGAATCATATCAAAAGGCTGGTTTACCTTTGATTTATGAATTGGAAATGGTAGAATTTTACTTTACCCAAGTTTGCAAGAGTTGCAATCAAATTAAACAACACTAAGAGATGGGAAAATTTGATTACCAAGAACACCATATTTCAGTAAGTCATGACGTACATAAGAGTTTGGGTGACCAAGGCGCTTATGCCATATTTGAAAATTAACAATAGCTGAATTACAAGAAACAAAAGGCGGAAAAGAACATTGAGGCTGAGACAAATAAAGAGGAAAAAGACGTTTGACTTTAGATCTCTTCACGATCATCTTCCTTGATTGTTGATCCTGCACTAGACAACCAGATTTTGAGAATGCGAAGTTGCAATCATTGTCAACTAGTTGACAAATAGAAATAAGATTACTAGTGAGACCAGGGGAAACAAAACAATTGGTTAAAGAGGAGGAAATGTCACCAATAGCTATGATTGGTAGACTGTTTGCATCAGTAGTACGAATTTGAAGGTTACCAGAATATCTTGTCACATTTTTAAGGGATTCAGCATTGTTGGTCATGTGATTGGATGCACTGGAGTCAAAATACCACGGAGTGCAAGAAGAAAAAGGTTTACCTGAAAGTCCTAAAGCAGAAAATGCAGAAGTTATCATTTGTTGGACCATTTCAGGGGTCATTCGTTGCACAGAGGCAAGAGCATTTTGATTTGCAGAACCACTAGTAATAGGAGAACCAGCCACAGCCGTAAAGGCTGTTTCAGTTTTCCTTGGTGGTCTTATGGGGCATTCTTTAATGATATAGCCATCTTTTGTGCAGTAATTGCAAAACTTTTTAGGAAAGTGTGAAGCAAAATGTTCGAGTTCTTTGCAACATAGGCATTGGACAGAGCACTCAGGTCTCGACGTTTAGGTTTTCCTTGTACAGCATATGCAATTGGAAAAGAGCCAGATTTTTGTTGTTCCATGGATGCTTGAGTTGGGAGACAATGTTCTTCATAAAGAAGCTCATTGAGGCATGTATCCAAGGATGAGACAATAGCTCTATTCATTAGATTGGACCGAATACCCTCAAATTCAGATTTCAATTTCATAAGAAATTGATCTCTTTTTGTAGTATCATGAACTTGTTGCACTGCAATTTGACCTTCATTTGACAAATCTTCATAGACAATGTCAGCGTATTTAGTCCAACGATTCATGAACTGTGAATAGAAATCAGAAATTGAGAGACTATCCTGTTGAAATATGGCAATTTCATGTTCCAGCTGGAACCTTCTAGTAGTATTATTCTGGCTATAAATCTTCTTGAGATAAGCCCACATCTTGGCTGCAGTGTTGAATGGTCGAAGATTGAGAACAATATGAGGATCAATAGAGCCTATGATCCATGCCATGACTTGGGTGTCCTTGACTTCCCACGCAGCATATACGTTCGGCTAGTTTTCTTTGTTAGGAGCAGAATTGGTGCCATCAACATTAGGCATGGCAGCGGGACCCGAACCCGTGGGTACCCGCCCGAATCCGCCCCGATTTTAACGGGGAAAAACCGAGTTTTTCGGGTTCGGGTTCGGGTTTTCCCCGATAGCCAAAAGCGGGGGCGGGGGCGGGTATGGGATTACTGCTCCCCGCCCCGCCCCCGCCCCCGTCCCCGCCCCGTTATAAATAATATTAAAAAAATAAAAAGATAAATTATTTTCTAATTTTTTTAAATTGAATTTATTGATTTTATTTTGTAATTTTTAAACTATTATCCCATATTTTAAATGTGGGTTTGTTATTATTATTTTTTTGTTACGTAATTAGTTTTTTCGTCCAATTTTTCAATAAAAAAATTTATATTATTTTTTTATTTTTTTAATTTTAATTAAATAACGGGGGCGGGGCGGGGCGGGAAAAACCCGACCCCCAGCGGGGGCGGGGATGGGGATGGGTTTTTAAAACTTGACGGGGATCGGGGGCGGGGGCGGGGAGCGGGTTTGGGGGCGGGGAGCGGGGACGGGGAATGCAATACCCGCCCCCGCCCCGCCCCGTTGCCATGCCTAATCAACATAACCCCAAAGATTCTTACCTTTGACATATATCTGGAACTGGAATGCCAAGGCAGAATGGTGTTTTCCATTAAGGCGAATGAATAAGACATCATACTTGTCACTAGACATAAAGCTAAGGGGGAAAAAAGGTAATCACAAGAGAGAAATCCCAAAAGGAACAAGGAGCAAGAACTGGATAGTCTTGCAAAACCAAGAGGCTAGGAATTTTGGACAGAACTATGATAGGATCGAAACCTAGACTAATACCATATTACACTAACAAAGTTGCAGATGAAAAATTGTGTTCTCTTGTGGAGAATTCTGCACTAAATAGTGCTCATACAATTTGATTTCTACATTTGTGCATTAAATAACCAATCTGTAATAAATGCTATCCTATAACTAGGATAACTAATTAAGGAGATAATTACAGTTGTATAATCATGTAAGATCTGCTGTTTTGAATGGCCAACAAATTTGTGCCAATAGTAACAAATATTATGCAATATGTGTCAATTAATAACTAATATTCTGCTAATCAATTCCATTGACAATATGCACTGTAAAAAATTGTGCCTGGATACACTGCATTCACATGCATATGCAAATGTTCTGTCCATGGCAAAACAAAGTGAAGATAAATAGGCAGGCTTCAGTGACAAGATATGTCTGACATTATTCAAGATATTAAAACCGTCAGTGACCAACTCTCCTAAAAGGTTAAGGTGTCGGGTAAAGAATCATGAATGATTTTACATCTCTAGCATACTCCCTCTTCATGCAAGAGCCCTTGAATCCTAATGTGTCAATAATGCACAAGACTATTTTAGCTTGTGTCAACAACAAACTCCATGCAACAGAACTGAAAAACGAGTTTGTCTAGGCAAAAGAAAGCATCATCAATTGTGAAGCTCCAGTGGCAATCGTTAGTTGGAAACTGCAAGAAACACAGACAGAAACACATACCTACAACTACCCACCTAATGCAGCACATAACATCATAGCCAAGTGCCAGATTGTTTCAGTTATCAATGATTCCAAATGTTATAGAGAAAAGGCTGCTATAGTCTGAAAATCCTCAGGAGAACGATGTGAACATAATACGAAAGCATCACTTTCTAGTTCCAAGATCGAAATTGATCAGACCTATTGACTTTTGTGAATCAAGTGTGAAAATCAGACTAATATATGTCCAGATAATTCAATCCCATCTCTTCCTCAGTCATTCTTGGATATTTCTTAGTCAACATTGGAAACTTCAGCATTGATAAAAGCTTTGACACCTCTCAGGTTACATGGTACTATGGTAGCCATGTTGGAGAAACGTATAGAACTATTTTTCTCGTCTATTTCTAATTTAAACATGTTTTTCACTTTGAACCTCTAACATAGGTATCAAGTAAAAGAAGGACCCAAATCCCACTTACTATGGGAGTCCCACAGAGGAGTTTTCTCCCCAGAGAGGCCTCAGGCAAGGGGATCCACTTGCCCCGTTCTTGTTTAATATTGTAGCTGAGGATCTAACTGGATTGATGAGAGAATATTTGGCAAAGAATGTCTTTGAAGGGATTCAAGTTGGGAGGAATAAGGTGGAAATTAGCTTATTGCAGTATGCTAATGACACATATTCTTTGGAAAAGCGACAATGGCCAACGTAAAAGCCATTAAGGTCATGTTGAGAAGCTTTGAGCTAGTATCTGGTTTGAAGATTAATTTTGCTAAAAGTAATTTTGGCGCAATTGGTATGCCTCACAGCTGGATACAATATGCAGCCAATTATCTCAGTTGCAGGGTGTTGTCGATACCATTTTCCTATCCAGGTATCTTGATTGGGTCAAATCCAAGACATAGTGAGACATGGGATCCTATTGTTCAGAGATGTGAGAGAAAATTGTCCAAATGGAACTGAAGACACCTATCTTTTGAGGGGAGGGGTTAAAGTTTGTCCTAAACTCTATCCCTATCTTCTTTCTTTCTTTTTCAGGGTTCCAAAGAAGGTGGTTGAAAGGTTGGTGAGGCTGCAACAAGGGTTCTTGTGGGGGGGAAATTCTGATCACCACAAGATTGCATGGGTGAAATGAGAGACCATTTGTCTTCCTAAGGAGAATGATGGTTTGGGAGTGCAGGATTTAGTAAAGTTCAATCATGCTATACTCGGAAAATGGCGATGGAATCTCTTCCACCATTAGGGTGAATTATGGGCGAAGGTGTTAGAGAAACTGAACGAGAGAAAGAGAGAGAGATGAACAGTAACGAACTTCTTTTATTTAGAAAGAATGAATGAATCAGTTACAAAACTGTGCATGTGAGGTATTTATAACCTCTCACCACTAAGTAGATGAAAACTGACAGCTGTGCATTGCAGCTTCAGTGAACATACAGGTGTGCAAAATAAAAGGCTAACTACTAACTACAGCCTTGCTAATTACTAACTACAGCTTATTTACAAAGGAGTGCTGTTAGCAAAAGCTAACAGCACTTACATGCTCTAATATCCCCCCTCAAACTCAAAGGGAAAAACTTTCAGAAGAAACATTTTTCACATTGAGTTTGTTCTTAAGAAAATCAAATCTGGAAGAAGAAAGCGGCTTGGTAAGAACATCTGCCCACTGATCCAAAGCAGGAATATGCACAATAGACAGCTGCTTGGCCAGAATTTTCTCTCGAACAAAGAAAACATCTATTTCCATATGCTTGGTGCGGCTATGAAACACTGGATTGTGAGCAATAGAAAAAGCACTTTGATTGTCACAAAAAATAGTAGGAGTGGTGAAAGAGACTTTTAACTCAGTGAGAAGAGCATGAATCCAGGTCAGTTCAGTGGAAGTTTGAGCTAAGCTTCTGTATTCAGCTTCAGTGCTAGACCGTGCTGTAACTTTCCGCTTGCGAGACCACCAAGAAATTAAATTGGGGCCAAGAAAAATAGCAGAACCAGAAGTGGATCTTCTGTCATCAACATCAGATGCCCAGTCAGTATCACAAAAGGCATGAAGAGGTAGAGGCTGGCTGACATCAACAGATTTGAACAGAAGTCCATGACCCACAGTTCCTTTAAGATACCTTAAAATCCTCTTAACTGCTGCCCAATGAGACTCAAGAGGAACGGCCATAAACTGACAAACCTTATTTACTGCAAAACTGATTTCTGGTCTGGTGAGAGTAGCATATTGCAATGCACCCACTACTGACCTAAACAAAGTAGGATCAGAAAATATATCAGCACCATGTTTAGATAACTTACAGTTAGAAACCATGGGAGAAAAGATGGAGTGAGCTTCTGCCATGTTGGTTTTATGCAGTAAATCTCTAATGTATTTGCTTTGGGTCATGAGAATAGAGCTATTAGACAGATGCTTAACCTCAATACCCAAAAAATAATCCAAATGTCCAAGCTGCTTGAGTGAAAACACATGATTTAGCCTAGTGGTGAGCTGCTGAATTAGAACTTTGGAGCTTCCAGTAATTATAATGTCATCTACATAAACCAGTAGATAAACAATATGTGACTGATGGGTGTAAATGAAAAGAGAAGAATCACATTTACTACTTATGAACCCAAACTGAAGTAGAGTGGACTTTAATCTGTCAAACCACTGCCTTGGAGCTTGTTTTAACCCATATAGTGCCTTGTTAAGCTTGCATACCAAGGTTTTATCTGCATTTTCAAAACCTGGTGGCTGTGTCATGTATACAGATTCTTCAAGAAGACCATTTAGGAAGGTATTGTTTACATCAAGTTGAAATAACTCCCACCCATGAGAAAGAGCAAGAGTGAGAACAATTCTTATGGTTACAGGTTTGATTACAGGTGAAAAAGTTTCATGAAAATCAAAACCCTGCACTTGATGGAAGCCCTTAGCAACTAGCCTGGCTTTAAATTTATTAACAGAACCATCTGCATTTTCTTTAACCCTGAAAATCCACTTGCACCAAACAGCTTTCCTGTTAGCAGGTAGAACAACTAACTCCCATGTATTATTTTTCAACAAAGCATCATATTCTTGTTTCATGGCAGCAAGCCAGGTTGAATCTGCCAATGCCTGTTTCACATTTTTTGGTTCAGAATGAACAAGAAATAGGGAAGGATGTAATCTGGGATTATGAAGACCAGATTTGGACCTAGTTTGCATGGGATGAGTGTTAGCAGGAATAGAACTAGGTACAGAAGCAGATTCAGAAGAGGAATCAGTCACAGCAATGTTTTCAGAGGCACTATTTTGTGTAGACTCAGACTCAACAGTAGCGACAGACTCAACAGTGGTGACAGGTTGAGAAATAGATGGAACAACAGTAGGATTGATACCAGAAATAGGAGAGAAACCAGGAGGAACACTGGGAGCAGGAATAGACAGAGATGACAAGGGCTGAGACTGTATAGAAGTCGACAAGCCAGCTGGTGGAGATAAATTTGGATTTAGACTGAAATATGAATCACGGTGTTTTTCAGGACTAGAATCTTTTGAAAATATTTCAGAATAAGGAAACCTCCCTTCATTGAACAAAACATCCTTAGAAATGTAAATTCTACCAGAAGGAGACAAACATTTGTAGCCCTTATGAGAATTGGAGTACCCTAAAAACACACACTCTTGTGACCTGAAATTCAGCTTGTGAGTATTGTAAGGTTTTAGAAGGGGAAAGCAAGAACAACCAAAGGTTCTAAGGAACCTAAAATCAGGATCCTTGTGAAAAAGAGTGGTAAAAGGAATATCAAAGTTGAGAGAGGCAGTAGGAAGCCTATTTATCAGATAGACAGCTGTACTGAAAGCATAATCCCAAAACTGCAGGGGTAATGAGGCATGATGCAGTAAGGTAAGACCCAAATCCACTATGTGTCTATGTTTTCTTTCAACCACACCATTTTGATGATGAGTGTGGGGACATATAAGTCTATGAGAAATACCATAGGATGATAAAAGAGTAGCAAAGGGCCTGTATTCACCCCCCCCCCAATCAGATTGAACATTTTTTATTTTGGTGCTAAGTTGCAATTCAACTTGAGTTTTGAAAGCCTGAAAAACAGAGATGGTTTCAGCTTTAGTTTTTATGGGGAAATCCAAGTAAATTTGGAAAAGGCATCAATAAAAGACACATAGTACTTATATCCAGCAAAGGAGGTTAAATGAGAGGGTCCCCACAAATCAGTAAATATAAGTTCTAAAGGAGAATAAGTGGTAATGGAGGGAGAGGAGGGTAAACTATGAGATTTACCCATACAGCAGGATGCACAAAAATCTGAAACATTTTTATTAGACTGTGAAATATTACAATGGTTGAGAACAAGTCTCATTACATGACTGTTGGGATGGCCTAACCTATTGTGCCAAACATTGCTGTTACAGGGAAAGGAAAAATCAGAATTTGTATGTTTTGAGCAATCAACAGAAGTGGATAAAAGCTGAGGAGAAATATCCTGAAGCTTGAGATTATGAAAGCAATAGAGACCATCAGCTCCAACTGAACCTTGGAGCAAGATTTCACTTGTTTCCTGAGATTTAACAAGACAAACATGAGGATGAAATTCAAAGAAAACAGAATTATCCTTGGCAAATTTACTGACACTTAACAAATTTTTTGAGATGAAAGGAACATGAAGTAATTTTTGTAATTTAAAGGTGAAGTGACTATTAGTAGGAGAAATAAAAGAAGAGGTACCAGCACCATAGATACCTAATCCTTCACCATTACCAATGAAAATTTGATCAGGCCCATCAAAGTGATTAAACTGTTTTATATGCTGAGGATCTCCAGTGACATGAAAGCTGGCTCCAGAATCTGGAATCCAGGAGGAGTGATCAGTACCAGATCCAGGAGAGACAGTGTTTGTAAGTATAGCACTGGGCTGATTAGGAACAGAGGTTGCAGATTTCAAATTAGGATTAACCCAAGTGTTAGAAGGCCTTGTATGATCAAATCTGGATGAACCAAGATTATAAGGAATAGGCTGAGAAGTGACAGGATCAAAAAACACTAAAGATTCATGAGGCTGAAAGTGTGTATCAGTTCTGAAATGACACACATTTGCAGTGTGTCCATATTTAAGACAAATTTGGCACTGAAAATTGGCAAATTTGCCACTGCCACGTCCTCTACCAGCTGTACTGCCACGGCCATGATTATTTGTTCCTCTGAAATTCCCAGAATTACCACCCTTATGTGAATTGGAAGTTGAGTATCCTTAAGTATAGTTCAAGGAAGGAGAACTCAACAGCTGAGTTTCTTTATTGTAACGATTTATGCGTGTCTCATGACCATATAACAAAGCTTCAATTTCAGCAATTGATGGAGTTCTTTTCTTGCCTTCAATAACAGCAATAACAGATGCATAGTCTGAAGGAAGTCCTTCCAAAATAGCATCAACATATTCCTCATGACGAACTGGAACACCTACACCAGCAAGCTCATCCACAAATCCTTTAATTTTTCTCAGATACTCATCCATAGACCTGTCAGAAAGTGATACTGCACGCATGGCAGTTCTCAGTTGTCTAGCCCTGGATTTAGTATGAAGACTGAAGTGTTCATGGATCTTTTCCCAGACTTGATAGGAATGAGTGGATCCAAGAACTCGAGAAAGAACAGATTTGGAAAGTGTAGATTGGAGCCAAACAAGTAAGGTTTGGTCCTGTACTTCCCAAGCCTCATATTGAGGATTGACTCGATCAGCAATACTGTCTTCCTCAGTCAGATATCTTGGAGGAATTACCGGATTAACAACAAAACGTTGAAGCTTATGAGCTTTCAACACAGGTTCCACATGTTGACGCCAATGGAGATAGTTGGAGTCATCAAGCTTTTCAGCAATCGTAGTTGGAAAGGAATGTGAACCCAAACCTGACAGAGCGGAAGCGGAAGCCATAGAAAAACAAGCAACACAAACAGAACCACAAGTAAGGAAAAACCAGAGGCAGCGAACACAACTGAGCCAAACAGCAGCAAAACGTGATTCTGTACAGCAAAACAACTAAAATCAACAGCAAACTGCACAGACAGCTGCGAAAAGAGAAGTCCAAGCCCAATCGAGACCAAAAACAAGCCAAAGCATGAACAGGAACATTCACGATGCAGGTTTTGCCGCGAACAGAAGGAAAACGATGTTGACAGTAACGAACAGGAAAAATTGCCGAAACCAACACTAACCAGCCGAAAAGGAAAACCCTAGCAAGAACAGGATCAATCGGAGGCTCTCAAGTGAACAAGAGCACCACGATAAAAAAGAAATCCCGAAGTGAACAGTAACACGTATGAACAGTAACACGTATGAACAGTGATACGATTATGAAGGAAGCGCAATCCAAGCAGAAACAGAATGGAATGAAGGATCAAAATGCACTGCACGATCAGTGCAAAAATTTTGCTCTTGATACCATGTTAGAGAAACTGAACGAGAGAAAGAGAGAGAGATGAACAGTGACGAACTTCTTTTATTTAGAAAGAATGAATGAATCAGTTACAAAACTGTGCATGTGAGGTATTTATAACCTCTCACCACTAAGTAGATGAAAACTGACAGCTGTGCATTGCAGCTTCAGTGAACATACAGGTGTGCAAAATAAAAGGCTAACTACTAACTACAGCCTTGCTAATTACTAACTACAGCTTATTTACAAAGGAGTGCTGTTAGCAAAAGCTAACAGCACTTACATGCTCTAATAGAAGGTATTGGATTCAAGGTACGGGAGTTGGAGGAGCTTGGATGTATCAACAAGAAATAGTAGTGAATCTACTTAGTGGCGGGATTTATGTAAAGTTTGCAATTATACTGAGGAGGCTGGTTTGTTTAAAAGTGGAATAAAATGAAAATTGGTTGTGGGTCAAAGGTGTTATTTTGGGAAGATGGATGGTTAGATGGAAGGATGTCACTGTTGGAGAAGTATCCGCACATGTATAACATATCTCAATAACATAATCAATCTATTCATCAATTGGTAAGTCCATCAGTAGGTGGCTGGGATTGGCAATTGCAATGGCGGAGATTATTTAGGGAACCGGAGATTGACATGGTTGCAAAATTCATGGAGGACATTGAGGGAGTGGTGGTACAAACTAACCAGCATGATTCTTGGTGTTGGGAGACGGATCCTAGTGGGTGTTATACAATGGCCAGTGCTTACAAAATGATTAGAACACTTCTGTCGGACGATTATAATGGCGTGTTCAATGAGATATGGAATATCAAAGTCCCAAGTAGAGCGTCACATTTTGCTTGGAGGTTGATTTGGGATTGACTACTAACAAAGACTAATTTGAGGAGAAGGAATGTAGTCATGAGTGATGTAAACTGTCCTTTTTGTAAACCAGTGAAAAGGATGTTTCACACCTTTTCTTTGGTTGTGACAAAACCTTTCCTCTATGGTGGGAAACACTGTCTTGGTTAAACATAGTCGGTGCTTACTCAGAATCACCTAGGGAGCATTTTCTTCAGCATTCTCACAAGTACCTCAAGGGCATCAGACTTCAGAGATGGCAAACATGGTGGATTTCCCTGACTTTGTGCATATGGTACAATAGGAACAAGGTGGTCTTCTCAAATGATAGTTTTAATGGTCAATAGTTGATGGATGATGCCATCTTTTTCTGTTGGTTATGGCTCAAGAATTTGGAAAAGGATTTGATATCCCTTTCCATTCTTGGACTAGTAATTTGAGGGTTGAGTTTTGTAATCACGGGGGCTAGCTTTATAGCCTAATTTTGTGGTGGGGTACCTACATATATCTAGGCTTTTGGATACAAAATCCATGCATCACTGCATGTATTAGGTTTCCATAGGTCTATATGTAGCAGGGTGACAATGTAAATATAACAGAACCACTTGTAATTCTTATTACTATAATACATATTACTTTTGCTGATAATAAAAAAAAACTATCGGGCAAAAAGGCATACCTTAAATTAAGTGTTCTGGTTAATAAAACTATTAAAGGGCTTTCACCAATTGGGAAAAACCCAATTCCCACATTGACTAGAGATAGTGCCAAGATGGAGTATGTAAGTGGAGAACAATTCTCACCTTACGAGCTGGCTTTTGGCGTTGAGATAGGCCCAAACCCACATTCGAAGATGTATCAAAGTCTATCCTAGATCCTCAAAAGACCACCCACCATGCTATCCACGCACCAAGGCCAAAAGTGTTGGGTGTGAGGGAGGTGTATTGGGAGAAACCAAAGTCCCACATTGGCTAGAGATAGTACCAAGACAGAGTGTATAAGTGAAGGGCAACCCTCACCCTATGAGCTAGCATTCGAGGTTGAGTTAGGCCCAAAATCACATTCTAAGATCACCCAATAGCTTAAGTGCTTGGGATAGTTGATTTATGACTTTGTATTAAAGCCTCAAAGACCATGTGGTCCAAAAGAATTTGATCCTTGTTGCTCCCATTCTTTTAAATAAAATTTAAATTTTAGCCAAAGCGTAGGCTAGCACATTATCCATGCTTCATGTCCCAAAAGGCCTTCGCATAAAGGGACATGGCTTCTAAACCACTCATGTGCTTTCACCAACAACTTTAGTGTTTGGAATTTTCTGGTTCATGACATCTAAAGTAAAGTTAAACCAATTTATTTAACTCAATATAAATCAAATCTGGGATTGCTTCGCCACCACAGGCAGCTTCCACTTCATGCACCAAGGCCTTGCTGCCTCTACCCTCTCCACTCTGTTCATGTGGTATTCTCACTCCCATTCCAGCAGATTTAGAGTAATTTTCAACAATACATATGGGAAAAACCTGAATTTATTTCCTCTAAAAAATAAAATCAACAATACATAGATGCTAGATTAAGGGAGATTAGTGAGGGAGAAAACAGATATTAGTGAGGAGGGCAAGAATTGAGATGAAATTACGTTATCTAAAAGATTTTTTTAAAAAAAGAAAGTGAGAAAGGAGAAACTCTTAAATTAGTTTATCCTAAAGATTCTATTTATAAAATTTTCTTCATTAAAATAAAGCTCCTTTTATTTTTTTAGAGCTTTTTGTGAATAAATGATGACCTGGGGTTGTAACAAACATGCAATGATAGTTAATGCCATTTCTACAATTACAAAAGAAATGGGGAGAAAATCCAAGAAAGGTGGGATTTTCATATTTGTATGGCGGTTGTTTCCCTGAATACCTAACAAATTAGTTAGAAAGTGAAACTACTAACTAGTCCACTTCAAATTTAAATGATTATATATTACACAGGCATTCAGATAATCAGATTTGAGGATTTTTCAATCATAACATTTTAACGTAAAAATTTGTGGAATCTCAAAAATACCTGATATCTGATGCTCAAACCATTGCACCCTTGGCATCTTGCCCCACAAAATGAAGAGAGAATAAAAGAATCAATTTCTGAGAATTTTTGTTTAGACAGCCACCACTCAGAAAATACTGGCAATGGAATGCCACCTGATCACAACAAAATAGAAAGGGGGAAATTAACAAATAACGGAGGTCGTTATGTTATCTAACATGTATGAAATGTAAGTCTGACTCTTCATCTTTCTATAAGTCAAAATAAATTAAGTATGAAGGATTTACGAAGAATTTTGCACAGTATGAAGTATGAATTATAAACAAGATATTTTAGTCTCTCCAAAAAGCTGACAGAAGTTTGAAAACCATCATGTGATTCGCATTGAATTTTTAATTCAATACACACAAGGCATGAGTGGAATTCGTACAGCCTAAGCTGCACCTAAGTTATGTACTCGTTAAAGCTGGAGGTATAAATATGTCTTGTCTTGAGATCCTCACCTAATGGGATAAGGTTTTGTTGTTGTCTTGAACTATAAGTTATCTACATGACGGCTTACTGACATAATAACAAAAATGGAAAGTGTACCAGATAATATTTGGATATTCGTGAAAAAAAATTCCACAAAATTTACAGAAAAGTTAATTTTGAGTATTTAATAAGGTCGGCCCAACGTTAAAGCAACTAAAGCTCAAGTTTTAGGCCCATCAACAAAAAGTCTAATACATAACTCTCTTATTTAATTTTAAAACTTAAGGGAGACTTATGTAAATTTGAAAACAAGAGAGGATTAGTATGTGGTGGAAGTTTAAGACAATGGACATTTTTTTCCTTTCATAACAAGAAAATAGATAATTGTATTTTTTTAAACCAGAGGATAGATCTTTATGGTTTATGTAATTTTAGGAGAAGAAAATAATCTTTCTTTAGATTCTTATTATTGATTGATGAGGATTCAGAATTAGACCAGAGTTATATAGGCAGAGGAGGGCTAGGAGAAATCCTAACCACTTTGATTGCATGGTAAATATAAGGGAATGTTTAATCAATAAATATCATGACATCTTACTATTTTTAGTCAAAGCATAATCACAAGATAAATTTAAATTGAAATTAACACGTGTATGTATCACCATGAGAAATATCACAACATTTTTAATCATGGTTTATCAATAAATTTAAAACTATCATGTCCAAAGGGCATGATAATTTAAAATTGAAATAAAGATTATCATGACATCTTAGTATTTATAATCAACGCATAATAAGGATTTGATTAACACATGTATGTATCACCATTAGAAAAAGCTTGTAAATACTAAACAAACAAAATAAACACAACAATAATTCATTATTAAAAAATTGAAAGAATGAGACTAAGAGATGCATGACCTTTTTCAGGTATACATACACATTTTCCACCGAGAAAAAGGATTGTTAACTTCCTGAAAATTTTTCAATAATAAGAAGCAAAGCCTTCAATGGAAGATTCACACGTACCATCTCGAAACAGTTGTTCTGATAACTGTTCCTGAGAAGCTCCATCACAGACAGGTGTTCCAGAAATTAGTGTTTTTACTCTTTCTTCATTGTCAAGCCAGCGCCCAATTAAGCCTATCATTTCTCGTGTCAAGCTAATCTCTGTAATGGAGGTATTTCCTGATGTGACGGAGTCAGTGCCCCCAATGCAAATTTCAAGGTCATTAAGTAAGCTTCTAGGATGAGAAGGGACATCAAGAAGTCTTTCTTGAATAGCTTGGCAGAGGTTTTGCAAGTCTGCAGAACTCACTTCTGTAGGTTTGACCTGGAAACAGGGAAACAGAGAATTACATATTTGAAGATGCTTTTGTCAAGGAAAAATGAGGAAGCACAAAGAAACTGTGCCTTTTGTTACTGTAACCATGAATACCTCTAGTTCCAGATGATTCCCAAATCTTGTTTTTAGATGCTGTGGACTTCCAATGCATCGTAATCGTCCACCAACCTTCAGAAAAACACAAATGATACAAAATAATGGGTATATGTCTGTGGGTGCAAGGAAGGGCCTCCAGAATTTGAAGAGAAACAAAAATAAGCTTGTACCATTATCCCTATTCTGGTACATAAGGCTTGAGCTTCATTCATGCTGTGAGTAGTAAGAATTACTGCAGTCTTTCCTCGCCTTGTTGAGATCCTAGATATTACATCCCACATGAACCTTTTGGCAATGGGATCCATACCTAGAAATATAGAAAATTAGTGATAATACTTTTTCAATTCGTCAAGCATAGCAATATGTCTCACATAGATGTACACCAAAAAAGATAAGAAAATGTCTCACATAGCTAATCTATATGTAGCTATGACCACAGACTGGAGAACATGCCCCTTCACTTCAAAGCTCACTGGACTTGACACAAGATTAACAAATAAAAGCATCGAGTTCTAGACCACTTGGAGAACTGGGATTTATAGCATCTCAAGGAACCAATTGAACTACAAGCTTAGGCTTTTAAATCGAGGAACCAAGATTTTTTTTAATGCAATTCTAAAAATTAAAATGTATAAAAGGCATTTTCATTATGTTTAGAGAAAATGATAATTGAGAATAACTATTATTGTACCTGTGGATGGCTCATCAAGAATGACAATAGGAGGATCTCCAATCATTGCAATCGCAACAGACAGTTTTCGTTTATTTCCTCCACTAAGTGAAAATGATGGTTTATTAGCATGCTTCAATAAGTCAAATTCTGTCAACTTTTCCATAACAACCTGTGCAAATAATCATAGGCAATGAAGGACAATATATAATATATAATATAAAATGTATAATATATAATACAAAGCAAATAATAATGTTTGTAACATTGAATTTAGAAGTTTGTTCTAATTTTTTAATGATCAAAATGGCAAGCAGATCATATGTGGATTTTCCCTTCCATCACAGAGAAGACAGCCCAACGTTATTAAGCTCCAAATTTTGGTGTACAAAGTATCAATGGAAATTTTTAGAATGTGGGTTTGGGCCTAACTTAACCCCAAAAGCTAGCTCATAGGGTAAGGACTGCCCCCAAATTATATACTCCATCTTGGCACTATCTCTAGCCGATGTAGGACTTGGGTTTTTCCTAGTACACCCCCTCACACCCAACACTTTTGGATTTAGTGCGTGGATATCCATTAAATGGGTCTATTGGGAAAACCAAAAGTCCCACATTAGCTAGATAAGGCAAAGATAGAATATATAAGTGGGGGGCAACCCTCACCCCATGAGCTAGCTTTTAGGGTTGAGTTAGGCCCAAACTCACGATCCAAGATAATATCAGAGTTTATCCTAAATCCATTAAATAGGTCACCCACATATTATCCACGCACCAAGCCCAAAAGTGTTGGGCGTATGGGGGTGTATTGGGAAAAACCTAAGTCCCACATTGGCTAGATAAGGCAAAGATATAATATATAAGTGAGGTCCACCCTCACCCCATGATCTAGCTTTTGGGGTCGAGTTAGGCGCAAACCCTCATTCCAAGAGGAATCAAGCAAACAAAAAATTTAAAGTGCATCTTATTTTGTTTGAATTTGCTCGAGGTGTAAGATAAATTTGAACTGAAGTGCATAGGCTTTGGAGAAAATAGTGAATAGGAAGTCACTTGTGCTATCATACTTTCGATCAATGTTGGTCACCACTGAGTGCTTTCTAGTTTTATGTCATAATATGCCACTATTTCAAGAGTTGAGGAATGGTTAATATGATGAGGGAGTTCTTATTTATCGTAAGTAGGTAAATTAATTCTAATTATTATTTCTTAATATATATTTCATACCTTTTACATTTTGCATCCTTAGAGGACTCAAGATTCATGGACCATTACCAAAGTTAAAAATAAAAAAAGAGGTATTCTTATATAAAGATAGAGAAGGGTAAAAATTGATACAAAAGTTGCACATGTTTCATTCATTGCATATATTGTTTGGTTTGCTAACTGCTTTTCCGTGGATTTTAGTGGCACACAATTTTATGAATCATGATGGCCAATCAATATGAGTATAAATAATTTTCTCTTGATGTAGTGGAGTTTGGTTTGCTCCCCATCTCATGTATACATTGTTCATGGCTAACCCAAACATCTTTTACCTTATGGTTAAGAATTTAGCTTTAAGAATGAAATTGTTTGAAATAACTGACTGACAGCTAGCATTATATATTTTTAATTTTGTGTTAAAATATTTATTAAGGGAAATCTTCAGAGATTGAGGAGAGGAAATTTATCCATGACCCTTTTCATTTAGGGTACTTAAAATAATTTTATTTCAAAAGACTTTATAGCCTATATAAGGAGGTGTAATGCCTATGTGTATATATTGTAAATGCTTGTCTTTCTTATTAACTTTTTATCTCAAGAACAAGATGAAAAAGTAAGGCTTTTAATTTTTAAAGATGTTGGTATGAATAATAATGATTATGCACAAGAAGCCTGAGATAATTAGAAACTGCTTACGCATACATTGTCTATTGCAAAATCTGGAACACCTTTTATTCTAGCATAAAGCTCAAGATGTTCTCGGACAGTTAAGAATTCCAATAGAGCATCAAATTGTGGACAATATCCAATCTGAGTAAAAATTAAGTTAAAAGAAGGGTTAGATGGATCCTGGTATATCTTAATTTTGTGATTGTATGCTTAAGAGAAAAAAAGAAAAAAGAAAAAAACATACATATTGGCGAGCAGCCTTCGGATGGGAACATATATCTTTGCCAAAAATAAAAGCAGTCCCATCAGAAGGACATTCTTCCCCTGTTTGAAAGAGGAAAACACAACTTTTACTTATAAACCCAAAAGAAGTGGAGAGAAATGCTAAGTTCACAGCTATTCAACAGTTTGCAATTATAACTACAAAAACCTTTTCTATCAGTATAGTTGTTTGAAATCTATCTTTGAGATAGAAGAGTGCAAATAAATCACAATAACATATATTCATCAGATAAAAGAAGGGAAGAATAAAGTAATATTTTCATTTGTCAAATAAGTTATTTTTCAACAATGCAGATTTTAACCATTTTTGCATCTTTGGCAGATTCTCAAATTCTTTAATATCTAGGTGTTACTTAGGGTTGTAATCCTCAGGCCCATTCCTTTTGTGAGCCTGTCATTAGAGAGCTAGCTAAGAGATTAGATAGTCAGAAAGGTGCTTTATTTAGTATGACATTTATCTCTCTCTCTCTCTATATATATGTGTGTGTGTGTGTGTGTGTGTGTGATTCATTCATCTTTATCTAGTATAACATTCTATTATCTCTCTATCTCTTTTCAAGTTCCAATGGTTGCTGGTCAGAGAATCGAGAAAGATTATGAAGGATTTTCTTTGGTCTGAAGCCACTGCTGCACACACCACCCCTCTCCCTGGCACAATAAGCCGCACGCCACCTTCTAGCACTGCCCACTCGCCACCTACACCACAGAAAGGGTAGCTAGCGACCCCCCAAAATCAGTATCCAAACAATGTCCTCTTACCTTACCCATTTAGCGGATGTTTGAATTCCCTACCTTTTATCTTTGAACAGAATGCCACCACTGCTCATTTTTGGCCATGGCTGAAGAAAAGAGTTCCTACTTCTAGTCCTTGGGTCCCAATGATCCCCCAACCTTGCGGATTTCATAGCAACTCAACGGTCGTAATTATCTTTAATGAGCCCAATTAGTTAATACTACTGTCAAAGGGTGTAAGAAGCTTAGTCAGGAATGATCTAGCCAAAGCTGACCCAAATTTGAAGTATGGGACAATGAAGACTCCCTTATTATGACCTAACTATGGCATTATATGACTCCGGAGATTAGCCTGAATTGTATGTTTTTCTCCAATGCTACAGAAATTGAGGAAAACCTTGCCCAAACATACTCCATGAAGGATCCTGCTGCCAGCTATGAGGTCAAAAGCAAGATCTTTAACACCGAGGGAGCCTCTTGGTGATTGACTACTATCGGGAAAAACGCAACTCCCACATTGGCTAGAGATAGTGCCAAAATATAATATGTAATTGGGGAACAACCCTTATCCTATGAGCTAGCTTTAGGGCTTGAGTTAGACCCAAACCCACATTATAAGATGGTATCAAAGTCTATCCTAGATCCATTAAATGGGTCACCCACCATGTTATCCATGCACCAACCCAAAAGTGTCTATGCGTGAGGGGGTGTATTGGAAAAATCCAAGTTCCACATCGGCTAGAGAGAGTGCCAAAATACAATATAAGTGGGGGACAACCCTCACCCTATGAGCTAGATTTTGGGGTTGAATTATACCCAAACCCACATTCTAAGAACTACTATGGGACCCTAAATGGGTTGTAGACTGAGTTCAATCAGTACCAGAGTTTGAAGATGAGATGTACAGTAAATCTGCTACATTGAATGAGTTTATTGAGGGAGGGAGAATCTTTAAGTTTCTCTCTGGCCTGAATTCTAAGTACAGCCTTATACAGGTTCAGATTCTGTTAGTGGTGTTCTACACAGTGTGGGATGAAAAAACTCAAAGATCAGTCATGCTGGATGGAGGCAGTTCTAGGGCAAGTGATGGCTCAGGTATCAGGAAAAAGTTCCACTAGAGGGTCATCTTCGTCTGGGAAGCCTTCCATGAAGTATAATCGGGAGGAGCATTGCACTTACTATAAAAGGTAAGGCCCCGCCCTGCACAGGAGGACAAAACCAAACATCGAAATTGACAGATACTTAATCAAAGAGAAGCTGGACAGCAATCTTATAGCTACAGCCTACCTCCCACAGCGAGATACCAACAACCTACTGGAAAGTTGGGAATGGTAAGTATTCATTCACCAACTTAACTTAAGGGGGTGTTGTAAATTGAATAGAATCTGATTAGTGCTTGTATTGCAAACACATCGAATAATATTCGATTCTCCCTTTTCAAGAATGCCCCAACAATCTTCAGCAGTTGCTATGTGATAATTTTACAGGATTTGCTACCAGTAGAGATGCCAAAAGGCTTTTGCACTGTTCTGAATGCGTGTTTCTTTGGTCTGTCAGTTGAAAGAAACACTAAACTCTCTATGATCACCAGTTGTCTCTTGAGAATGTGCAGTTCTCATACATACTTTGTGGTATTCTGTTAATTGTCTTTTAGGGGGGTTTCTGCTACATTTACAGATACACGAGCCTCCTATGTTGCAGGTTTCTTGTCCTTAGTTTTTTTTGCCTTCCTAGTCTTGAATTCTTTAGTTATTGACTATTTCTCATTCTCTCACATTTGTACGTTTCTCCTCTGTCTTCAAAAATTTATCAATAAAAAAAGAAAAAAACGCAGATTTTCAGAGGTTTTGATTAAGCAGTTCAATATCATGATCAGGAATATGATATACCACATAGCATAGAAATGGTTGTGGTCTTTCCAGCTCCATTTGTTCCTAAAAAGCCAAAACATTCTCCTTCCTGAACTGAGAAAGTTAATGAATCTACTGCAACCTTTTTCCCATGATGCTTCTCCTCAAAATATACCTTAAATTCAGAAAAGATCACTACAATTTAGCATGAAGGCAATGACTTCAAATGCAAAACACTTTTATTTACAAAAAAGCAAGTTGAAGTAAATAATCCTAGGAAATACCTTACGGAGATTGCGAAGGTAGATAATGGAATTGTCAAGGGAACCTGAAAGTACTCTATTTCTTTCTGTTTTCACATCTACATCTTCATCGAATTCCATAGCAACAGTTTCGGAGGATGATTCTAACAGAGGTTCCAAATAGGGATTATCATGCTGGAAGATATTAATTTTTCCCCACCACTTCTTGATCATGAATGAAGTCAAATTGAGAGAAGGAAACATTTCAAGTGCAAGTGTCAATAGAAAGTAACTAAAGCTCTGTCATACAAGAAAAAAATGGATTAGCTAGAGCAAGATATTTTTTTCCCCAATTTATGTGTGTTTTATATCTATCTGTTATATAGTGGTTTTGTTAACATTATTCAGAAAAAAAAAACATTTATTACACTTTTGTATTTCCTGTGTAATAAATGCTTTGTTTCCTAATAAAAACCTTCTAGTTTTAGTTTCTTAAAATCAGACCTGAGGGCTGATGTTAACAAAACCACTTATATATTACTTTTCAGTTATAAAGTTCAAAAGAAACACAAGCAGCAAAGTTAGATGAAAAGACTTGCACCTCAACAGCAAGATAACAGATGGAAGCCCCAGTAACATTCCAATCAAACACCCCATCACTTGCTTTATCTTTCATTCCTTGCCGCAAAAGAGCTAGTGAAGCAAGACCATCAGCGAAACAAAATCCAGGAGATATTCTGAAAAAATTCTGAAAGAGAACATAATATGCATATTATGCAGTGTTTGCCACAGTGAACGAACAAATAACAATTCAAGCAGCTAAAACACAAGTTTTTTAACATTGCCAACAGTGTTCCTTTACTTTGTGTCATTATACAGTCTAAATGACATTAATATTTAGCCCAAAGACATCAATTATGCTTATCCTAGTAGCTAACTTCTTTTGACTAAAAGTTCCTCCAATCCCTCTTCATATCTATAATAACAGGGACAACCCATGATAATGACTATTCACTAAATAACATAAACAATCCATATCTATTACTGATAGAATTTGAGAGAAAATGTAAAGTACATTTTATCATCGATCTAAATGATTAAGCCAAGTTACAATGAACTGTATCAACTCTATATATAGAGTGACTAACAGAAAACTGACTCAAACAGTTATTAACTAACTATGGTTAATAACTTCTAGCTAGCTACCTGACAGTTAACTGATAGTTTGCTGTTGACAACTATGACTAAGTAAAAATCATTACACTTTACTTAGTGGGAGTAAGAATACTCTAACAATTTCTGATCACGTGTGATAGAAAGAAACTTATCTATTTTTAGTATCCACTTATAATGGAAATGTTGGGTATAGCTCATACTGTGTCGTCAGCAGATATGCATGGGGGCACCCGGGACTTTTTTCGAGGCCTTGTACTGTTGTTGGCCTCGTGTTTTATTATTTGTAGTTTGGGCTTGGGCCCATGAATAGCTACGGTGCTTAGGGTTTCTAAGCCTATATATTTCCTTGTAATCTGAGTGCAATTGTACGAGTGTGTGAGGGAATATAGTGAATAGCTGGACGTAGCCCACATTGGGTGAACCAGGGTAAACTCTGTGTGTTGTTTTCTTCTTCCCTTTTCTCTCTTCTCGATTGTTGTGTGATTGCTCGGTACCCAATAGGAAACCCTAAACATTATATTTTTTTATTTTTTGAAAATTAGTGCCCTAAAACCTTTTTTCGTGTTTTTGGTTTTACAGGAAAAAGAAGTAGCCCAAGTAAGGGCGAGGAACTCATGCTGCAAACACCAGAAGAAAAATAAAGGGTGTACCTTAAGAAAAGAATTGGCACTCGTTGTTGATGGCATGAGTCCCATAATGAATGAGATAACCATCAGTATCAATCCAGTGAAAAAATGGATCAGGAGAACCACATTCTGTAAGACAAGTGAATATCTTAGTATTTATAATAGTGATAGCTAACAAATGAGAAAATAAGGTCTCCTCATACCTGAGCCATGGTATGGTCAAAAAAGAAAAATGTAAGGCAATAAGTTGATGATGCAATTGCAAGTCCATATTCCAAAAGCATGAGGATTGTTGGTAACAAAGAAACCCCTCCAACAAACTGATCCAGACCTACAATAAGATTCAATAAACAATAATTAGCATTGAAACCAATGATACTGTAAGACAGAAACCCCAAGAAGGGGGGTAATGCTTGGGAATATTGTGGTGAATCAGGAATCATATTATGATCACTACCCACACTCACACCCATTCAACAACCTGAAAACTCTGGTGAGGAAGATTTTAATATATATTTATCTATTTATTTATTGGTAACAGAAAGTTTAGGGGTAGGGCAGGTTGAAAGGCTCTAATATTTAAATGACCAATTGTGTCAAAATTTTGACTTATCAGAGACAAGATGTCCTAGAAATCAAATATTCTATCATGTCATGCAAAGGCTCTCCAGTGTGAAGCACATATAATATGCATATAAAAAACACCATTATATTGTCCTGATATTTAATACACTGATGAAGGAGATAATGGTAAAGCTTTGGAGCAGTTAAGGAGGCTCTAATATTATATCAGGAAACAACTGACCAGTGTGAAGTATATACAAATAAAAAACACATCATCGAGCAGTTAAGGAGGCTTTAATATTATATCAAGGAAAAGTTGACCTTAATGATCAATCAAATAAATGGGAGCTAATATCCTTTATAGATATCTCTACAAACCAAGAATAGATTCTCTCATGTGAGTTCTTCACTTTGGTTTATATCTCTCTCCTTACTTGGCCAATGACATGAAAATCTCATGACAGGAACCATTCCCATGATAAACCCAATTATGTAGGTTAAACTTAATACAAAAAGCCCACATATTTTGTTAAAGATTATAGGAGTATACTTACTACATAGATAGTTTTCTTTTCTCGGCTATTGTGTAAAGATTAAACTATAGTTAGTAGTGAGTTTATAGTTAGTTAGTTAACTATTAGGACAGCTGTTTAACAGCTGTCACTAACTGACTAGAGTTAGTTGACAGTTACAGTTATGTAACTGCCTATATAAACTGAGGTGTAAACTGTTCATTCCTTGGGTTGAATAATATCATCTTTTCACCTCAATGCAGTTTTCTATATTCTCTCTCTCACGATTGATTTATGGTATCATAGAGCTTTGTTTCAATCCCTAGAATTTTCCTGCCTTCCGCTTCCAATCCTCCTCCTCCTCCTCTCCCAGGGAACGGTGGCACTCCACTTGCTTCCCCATCTGTTGTAACTGCAAAAGAATTCTCGCACTCAATCTCGCAGAAGTTGAACAACGCCAACTACCTCCTATGGTGTCAAAAGGTTGAACATGTGCTCAAAGGCCATAGCCTTTATCATCTTCTCGCTGAGCCTCAAATTCCGCCGTGATACGCCACCATTGCCGATCATGATGCCTGTAACACTTCACCCGAGTTCTTAATCTGGGAGCAACAAGATCAGCTCCTACTCTCATGGCTACAATCTGCCATTTCCGTTGTGGTTCTTCCATGACTCGTCGGATGCAAAACTTCTTGGCATCTTTGGGACAAACTTCATACGCACTTTTACTCTATTATTCATGCGAAAAAGCATCAACTCCGCAACGATCTTCGTACCATCTTTCTCAATAATAGCCCAATTTCTGATTATCTGTTTCATATTCAAACCATAATCGACTCGCTCTCATCAATTGGAGAACATGTTTCTGAATCTGAACTTGTTGATATAGTTCTTGATGGTTTGCCTGATGAGTTTGAATCTCTTGTTACATTTGTAAATGCAAAAGTTTGAGTCTCTCTATATCATTGAAGTCACGACTCTATGATAGGAGTAGAAGATGGGGTACTGTATATTCCAAGAAAAGCTGCTAGTAATATTTCTGTTTTAGTTAGCTACACTGATTAGTTAATAATTCTGTTAGGGTAACTAATAACTAGTTACAACTACCTATTAGTTAACAGTTAGGAGGGAAAGTATAAATAAGTGTAGGAACTTCAAGAAAGGGAGGCAGAAAGTAATAGGAGGGTGGTGAACCTCGAATTCACTTGTAACAGTTTGGGAGTTGGAAGCTCCAATTCCCAATAACAGATTCTATTTTCTCTTCATTTCTGGTCCAGTTTTTATCACTGGTATCAGAGCTCCGATCTTGGAGCTGTGGAAGGGTTGATGGGGTAAAAAACAAACACGAAAATGGAGGCACGTGTAGAGGCGATAGAGAAGGCAGTGGAGGAAAATTGCGAAATGGTAGAGTCGCATTTGGGAGCCATCGAAGCCATGCTGCAGAGGCTAGCAGCAGCATGGGAGAATCAGGCGACAGGAGAAAACACACTTGGGAGTGACGTACCGAAAAGAAACAGAGGTAATCGCTGGAGAAATCTTGAGATACCCATCTTCATGGGTGAAGATCCTTTGGGTTGGCTATCAAAACTGGAAAGATACTTCCTTTTACAAGTCATGCGAGAAGAGGACAGGTTAGAAGCAGTAATGATGGCTATCAGTGGTGGGAATCTTGGAACCCAAACCATTCTTTGGGAGGGTTCAAGATAGCCTTATCCCAAAGATTCCAAGGGTCCAGCCTTGGAAGCCCATTCCAAATTCTGTTAGCTCTAAAACGGGAGGAAGCTGTGCAAGGATTTATCAGCCAGTTCAAGAAGTGTGTTGGCATGGTAAAGGGGCTGGAAGAATCCTTCTTGATGGAAATTTTTCTCAAAGGATTAAAGGAAGAGGTTAGTATAGAGGTGAGACTGCATGAGCCAAAAATTCAGATGGAGGCCATGAATAAAGCTCGACAAGTGGAAGAAAAGAATCGAGTTATGGGAATTATGGGCAGAAGTAACAGCAAGAGCGATCAAAGTCAGAAACCCTGCTTCTCAAATCAGAAATTTGGGAAAGAATGGCAGCAGGCTAGCAGTAAGGTAAATGAAGTTGTTCAACCTGTTAGGGCAGGAGATAATGGGTGGAAGGAAAGAACTTTCCATAGACTATCACCTGTGGAAGTGAACGAGAAAATGAGGAAGGGAGAATGCTTTACATGTGATGAGAAATATCATCCTACTCATGTGTAAGAAAAAACAGTTCAGATTGATGATTATGGAAGAAGAAGATGAAGGAGACCCTTGCTGATGAAATGCAGGCTGTTTTTCTCACCTGGACCTTGGAGACAAGGTCCATCTTGAAAGGGAGGGTATTGATAGGAGTAGAAGATGGGGTACTGTATATTCCAGGAAAAGCTGCTAGTAATATTTCTTAGTTAGTTAGTTACACTGATTAGTTAATAATTCTATTAGGGTAACTAATAGTTAGTTACAACTAACTATTAGTTAACAGTTTGGAGGGAAAGTATAAATAAGCGTAGGGACTTTAGGAAAGGGAGGCAGAAAGTAATAGGAGGGTGGTGAACCTCGAATTCACTTGTAACAGTTTAGGAGTTGGAAGCTCCAGTTCCCAATAACAGATTCTATTTTCTCTTCATTTCTAGTCCAGTTTCTATCACTCTACTTCTTGCTCATGAGACTCATATATCTGCAAGAAATCTCTTGCTTTGTTACTTGCTTTGATTAATCTTACCGAAGCCGCTAAACCTAATTTTAGCCCTAATTCTTCTATTTCCAGCAACTCTGCCTCTACAAATCCACAAGCTTATGTTGAGTCTAGCTCATCGTCAAACTTTGGTTTGAGTTACAACAATTATAATGGTGGAAATAGGTTTTTCAACTACAGTCGTGGTGGTGACCAGAACTTCTCTCGTGGTGGTCGTGGTGGTGGCCGTGGCAGAGGTGGCTACTCCAATGTGCAGTGTCAGATTTGTCACAAATATGGCCTGGCTACTTTCTGCCATCATAGGCATAATGACGATTATGTTCCCACTCAACCAATGGATTACCCCAACCAATACTCCAATCAGAATCAATCTCAGACTTCAGCCAATCCCAATCAGTATCACAGTCAGAACCCTAATTCATATCCTAGTCAGCAGCCTAACCAATGTCAGTACAATCAGTACTCATCTCAGTCTCAATACAATAACCAATCAGCACCTGTCAACATCCTCCACAAGCACATCTGACTAGCGTGGTGCTTGCAATCAAAACTGACTGCTATGAATAAGAAATCCTCCAAGGTAGAAATAGAAGAGAAAAAAAATACAAAGAAAAAGTTGCATATAATGGTCAATGAAAGGATAAGCATGATAATATAAATTGGAACACTTACTACATTTGATATAACATTGTATAGCAATACCTAAAACAATGCAATAAATACTTAAACAATCTTTGTTTTTGATAGAAAGGGCAACTCGGTGCACAGGACCTCTAGGTCATAAAGCAGCAACCTAATTGGACCAAGGTTTGCCCTCCCCAATTAAAGAAGAAATTTTATTGAAGAGAGAAATAGTACAAGTCCAAATGATAAGATTTCCTTCAGAAAAAGAAACATGTTGAGATATGGTTCTCATATGTGTTAAGATATCATTCTGATATGATTGTTTCCTTATTCAGATTTGGATTGTTTCCTTATTTCCTAGATCTATTAAATGGGCTATCCACCATGTCACTTACACACCAAGTCCAAAAGTGCTGGTGTATTGGGAAAAACCTAAGTCCCACATTGGCTAGAGATAGTGCCAAGATAGAGTATATAAGTAGAGGACAACCCTCACCCTATGAGCTAGCTTTTGAGGTTGAGTCAGGTCCAAACTCACATTCTAAAGAAAAAATAATAATAAAGATAGATCAAGTGAGCAAAACTTGCCAATTTCTCTGCATATTTGAGAAAGACAAATAAATAAGCCACCTTAGCACCATGAATTTTAGAGTTGGGTTCATGATCATGGTCAATGTTCATTATCATAGCAAATTAAAAATGCAGAAAACAACTGATCATCATGAATAATGAATTGGAAACATACCAAAGATGTAAAAGAGAACTATGGCAAAAGAGGCCGGAAACAAGAAGCTCACGAAGTCCCAAATAAATGTAGAAGCCCAATATGACAGGATAGAAACCTGATTAGCAAGTTCAAAATAAGATTAATATTCAAAAGGAGATAGAAAAGCATATATATTGAATGCTATCTCTTTTGAAAACATTATATACCCCACTGATTAGTTGTTGCTGCTTAGCTTTCACTTCACGTTCCTGTACCAATCAAGAATTTACATATGTTTAGCCTAAGACACAAGAAATCTGAGAATGTCATTAGTCTTGGACACTCTTGTAGCAAGAAGTTTACTC
This sequence comes from Glycine latifolia, assembly GCA_013407115.1. Classification (NCBI taxonomy): domain Eukaryota; kingdom Viridiplantae; phylum Streptophyta; class Magnoliopsida; order Fabales; family Fabaceae; genus Glycine; species Glycine latifolia. The sequence continues at coordinate 22,871,553 of CM023943.1, forward strand.
TAGTGAATTCATGACATGTCAAATGAAAAATATGGACTTCATTTAGAAAACAAAAAAATTGAAAATGAAATTCGTCAATTTATCTCAGATCACAACAACAGAAACTTATGGGAATCTTGAATAAAGAAAATGTTCTCTTTTATAGATTGTTTCAGGAGGAAGAAAAATACTAAATTAAAAAGACAAGAAGCTGGAAGCAGTTTAACACAACATACCTTAACAATTGAAACGGCAAATGAGGCAGGTATAAAAGAGAAAGCAATATTGACAATAACTGCAGCAGAGAAGGCATCCAGGTCCTACAGAATTTCATCTACAGTATCAAATCTTCAATTTTCTGAAGAGCATAGAGGGGATTATAAAACATAGATTGGGTACAAATGTAGAGGGCATTGCCATATTAACACAATATTATTTAATATTGCTGATTAGCATACAAGTCAGCAATTATGTGAAACTATGAAAAAAAAGAACCATAGAAGTAGAAACAAATACAAACCACAAATACATTGCATTATAATATGGCAATATATCCTGAATCCCAACATATACCCATTATCACCACTAACTGGATCATATATCATGATGCTTGAAGATTACCCACTTATGTGAAATAAAAAATTAGCTTACATGACGTTGTAAGCGCTGGCTTTGTGTCGTTGGTAAAGGGTGGTTGCGTGTCTGAATTGTCATGTTTGTGTCATGAGTTGCAAGCCTGAGAATTGCAGAATTCATCAAATTGATAAAGGTAGGAGCAGCATGTTGACAGGAACAGTTGTGTAATACAGTGTATCCTAAGCTTCCATCATTATTCTGATCATCCATCACAATTGCCCCATACCTGAATATCAAAACACAGCAATAAAACAAACTATTCTGTCATCATCATAAAAATTGTATTCAGTTGTTTTATCTGAGTTGATCAGTTGACAAGTAATAACATAGTTAAACTGGCACATGTACTAGTCCTTCATTATTTTCTTGAAAATAGCTGTATAATTTCCAAATGCACAAAAGTTTAAATACAACAGATCCCCAAAAAGTAGATCCAGCTCTAATAGCTCCCAAAAAAATTAAATACATGAATTAAGAAACAAAGGTTTGTTATTCCACAACAATGAAAGCACTTTTTCACTAAATCGCTAAAAGCACTTGCAACTATAAATTACACAAGAGAATCTAGCTTAAAAAAGAAAATTCACAGACATGAGAACTCAATGCAAATGCAGCCAATCTTATTATATATATCTTATAAAATTGTTGCAGTATGATAGGTAGGAGATAGTGGGAGATAAAACAACTCTTTTGGCCTGCACCTAACAAAAAGCTATGGATATAACTGGTTCCTGGCAGAAATATATACAGCACTATACTAGGGCATGAACCTAAGATCTTCTAGTTTGGACAGTAGGTTCCTTGTCAAAGTAACCTCTAGACTGAAAATTCCTTCACAAGAAGAAAACCACAGGGCTTGAAATGTGGACAAAGCATACACTCACATCAAGCTTTTATGAAAACAACAAACAACTTCACTAAAACGATTTTAATTTTTTATTTTGGGTGGCAAGAAAAAATATTACACAAAATTCACTAGTAAAGTTTACAGAAATCTTCCATGATCTCAATAGAGAAGCAAATGTGAGTCACATGTATATTCACATCAATAAATGAAAATAATCATAGATTCAAGGAAGAAGAAAACACTGACTCAATTTAGGTTTGTTCAAAATAGAATTTCATCTTCCTGTATAATAAAAGCAGAGACAAACAACGAAGAAGGAAAAATATTATAATATCATTCTCATGGCTGCCCCAATACCAATATGGATTCTATATTGCACAAAAAAAATGTTTCACAATAATTGCTTGACAATTCTTAGAAGAGATAAAAAAACTAAAAATGAAACAGGAGACTCAGGTTTTCAGACCTAGATTGGTAGGATTCATTAAAGCTTGACATCAAATATTCGCTCATTGAAAGTAGAGCAGGTCCCAAGGTTGGTCCTGCCGCTTCCACTGCATCAGCCAATGCCTTTTCTGAATTAGGGAATCTGTACGAGCTTGGCTTGAACCTCTGAATCCACCCTCCTATGACATTTTGTGCTACCTTCAATATAATAAAAATTTCAGTAAAACTCATTCACGACGCACCAGCTCCATCCTTTTTAGCAGCATAAGTCTATGACTACAGATAAAAAAGAAAACATAGAAAATGGAGTAAACAATCAGTGACAAACCTTTTCAGCAATTGGCAAAGATAGATTAAACGGAATTGGACCTCCTCCACCCCCACCACTCAATAGAGGATTAAAATGAGAAGTTGAAAGGGTGAGTGATTGCTGATCAGGATGTGGCTTGAGCTTCAGAAATAGAAGACCAATAAACAAGAAGAGAGTAGGAATCATTAGCTGGAAAATAATTGTTTTGTGATCTCTCCGAGCAGATATTGCCCTTTTGATGAATAAGGCTTTAGAATGTTGCCAAAATGTTGACCTAGTAATGAAACAACAGCTACAGCACTGCATACCCAAGAAGTTGATAAAACTAATAACTGTGGCAAAAATTAAGCCACAGGCACTTCCCAACATGGTAGACATGAAACCAAAAATCTTCTTATAATTTCCAAAAAACTTGAGACAACTTATTTTTGTGGAAGGATGATCATTAGTAGGAAGAGAAGCCACCAAGTCTGATTTATGGGTATGGTTATCTTCTTCAAAGCATTCAACTTCATCATAGTCACATCCTGCAACTCTCAAAAATACCTCCTCCAGGGTTGTTACAGATATACCATAGCTTTCAATACCAAGACTGTCTTTGTCACCATTTCCACTCAATTCCATATTTGAAACTGGTTTTTTCATGCAACCTTCAATTTCTCTAAACATCCTTTCAAAGGCTGATGAGGATGCCATTGGAAGCCTGAAAGAAATCTCGGTTCCAACCTGGAAATGCATATCCAGTAATTAAGGATAAAATGAAATCAACAATCACAGTCTCATTTGTATCTGGCATTGAGATAGACAATTAAATCCTTCACAAAAATAAAGGTAAAAGAGGAAAACTAGGGCTTAATGTTCTGTTAAATATGAAGTCACCAATATTTGCTAAACAATCAATTATCATGTTGACAAATCTAGCTTATCCAAGTCAAAAGTTATGATTTCCCTCAAGAAGCATTTAACAAATAGAAAAAGCAGGCAAGTGAGAATTCTTCAACTTACATTTTTCCAATTAAGTGAATAAGAAATATATTTATTTGCATCCATGTTCCTCTCCTTGCATAGCATTATACCACACTAATGCTCTCCTGCCCTTTTTTCTAACAGAAACAGACTAGCACATGAATAAAGGACACTACGGGCCCATTTGTTTCTAGAAGTGATTTTATCGTGCAAAAAAGGTAGTTTTTAATATATTTTATGTAAACTTGTAAAGTAGAAGCTCTTTCACATTTGGATACAATTATACTTGAAACAGTGTTTTATAACACCTTGAGAAGAAGCTCTCAGCGTTACAAATATATTATATATACAAGAAATATAGCAACATAAACCCATGAATCTTAGGGATTGAGATCTAGTACAGCAATTTCCTATCAATGAGAATTTGCAAAAGTTTAGAGTAGCAAGAAAAAATGTAAAGAAAGCTGTGCGGGAAGTTAGAGGCAAAGTTTTTGACGATTTGTATAAAAATCTTGGGAGCAAGGATGGTGAAAAAGGTATTTACAAACTTGTAAAAATGAGAGATAAGAAGAGTAAAGACCTCACCCAAGTTAGATGTATCAAGGATGAAAATCAAAAACTTTTGGTAAGGGATGAAGATGAAAGTGAAAGATGGGTAAACTACTTTAACAAACTTTTTAATGGGAATGGCAACAAGAGTGAGGTGGATTTGGAGGATGTTTTTGATGATTTGAATAGAAGATATGTACGCAGAATTAATACCATGAAGTTAAAGAAGCTTTAAAGAGGATGAAGAATAATAAAGCTTTGGAACCTGATGATGTCCCTTTTGAAGTGTAGAGAGGCTTGGGAGATGTGGCAATAACATGGTTGACCAATCTTTTTAATAAGATTCTTCAACAAATAAGATGTCTGATGCTTGGAGGAAAAGTATGTTTGTGCCTATTTATAAAAACAATGGAGATATCCAGAATTGTTCTAACTATAGAAGCATCAAGCTCATGAGCATACTATAGAAGCATCAAGCTCATGAGCATACTATGAAGTTGTGTGAGAGAGTTATTAAACATCGCCTAAGGAGGGAGGCCAAGGTTTCTGTAACTCCGCCTATGTGTGTTTGTATGCATGGTCTGTCCCAAGCCAGGATAAAGAAGGAGGGTTGGCATCAGAAGTTGCGAACCGGCTGTAAAAAATCAGCTATTCTTATGTGATGAACCTATATGATATTTCGTTGGGGCATACTCTTCATATGTCCCAACACGCAGATGGGTGAGCGTGGCAGGCAAACACCGCCCAGGGGTTTAGGATGAAATCGGGAAGCTGGAACATAGGAACTTTAACGGGTAAACTGAGGGAGTTAACAGATGTTTTTGCCAGAAGGAAAGTGAATATTGTTTGCTTGCAAGAAACTAAGTGGGTTGGAGAAAAGGCCAAGGAAGTGGAGGGCACCGGTTTCAAGTTGTCGTATACAGGTACAACCAAGAGTCGCAATGGGGTTGAAATTATGATCGATAGAAGTTTCAGAGATAAAGTCGTTGATGTAAAAAGTAAAGGCGACAGGATTATGATGATTAAGCTTGTAGTGGGGGATCTTATTTTAAATATCTTTAGTGTGTATGCACCCCAAGTTGGATTATTATCAGATGAAAAGAACCAATTTTGGGAAAACTTGGAGGAGGTTTTGAGAGGGATCCCACGAGAGGAGAATACGTAATCAACAATCATAAAACTACTCTCATGTGGGGAGTGCATATGGATTCCTTAACAGGGAATGGCTAACTTCGAATAAGTCCGAAGCTCTCATGGAACTATGGAAGTTAAAAATACCTAGTAAAGCTTCTTGTTTTGCTTGGAGACTAATTGGGGATAGATTACCTACTAAACTGAACCTAAGCAGACGTAATGTGGAACTTAACGAATCTTTATGCCCTTTCTGCAGCAATTATGATAAGGATGCGGCACACTTATTTTTCGGCTGTGAGAAAATCAGGCCACTTTGGTGGGAGGCAATGTCTTGGATCTCCATCTCTAGCGTATCTTCAATAAACCCGAAAGAAAATTTCAGCCAACATTCTTTCTATTACCTTAATGGGGTTAGTTCAAAAGAGATGGCAAATATGGTGGATAGCCCTGACCTGGTCTATTTGGGGACACAGAAACAGAATTATTTTTCATAATGCGAGCTTTAATAGTTATAAGCTTATGGATGATGCATTATTTTGTTGCTGGTCGTGGATTAAGAATCTGGAAAAAGATTTCAATTTCCCGTTTCATTTCTGGTCTTGTAATCTGGGGGATATCTTTTGTAATCAGGGGAGGGCTTAACTCATACATCCCTCTTGGGAAGGGGTATACACAATCCAGCCAGTTTTTGGTAGTTTAATTCATGCCCTATTCATGTACTAAGCTACCATAGGTCTGGTTCTATGCCTGGATTGTTCCCTTCTTCCTTCTTGTAATGCTTATCTTATATATATATATATATATATATATATACACATATTTTTGTTGATCAAAAAAAAAAAAAAAATTACTCTCATAAAATTACAATACAAGTTCAGTGTTGTTCCCGTATGGAGGTTCTAATTACACTAATAATAGAAAGGAAAGAGAAAACTATGGTTTATCTCACCAGTGTTGGATAGATGTTGAAATCAACCGTCAAAGGCCAATTTCCTTGATATCAATAAAAATATACCAAACAGCAGGATGTCAACACTTTAATCTTACCCAACCAGTTTAATATATATTTAAAGTAGATTTTTGAGAAGGAAAAAACAATTTGTTTGAAGAAGATCTTAAACAAGAGCATTCTAATCCAATGCTATTAAATTAGTTTGGTTCACGCCATGAAAGTTTAAAACATTATTTAATAAAAAAGAAAACTAAGTAAAGAAAAAGATAGTGATGCCTTCCTCATTTCTACACTACTCAGTATTCCATTTCTTCAAATGTCATTTTTCAGCAACCTAATGACAGGAGCTTCTGAATCAGAATCCCTTTAATTTTACGAGACACCATCTCTTTGTCTTCCAACCTACATAGGAGGACTTAGCCCCTTTGTTTTTCTGGAGAATTTTATTGAATCCATACCCATTCTCCAAACACCTAAAGTTACTTCTTGAAAAGCCTATTTGGACATCAGAAACAGGCTCTAAAGTTAAACCTTTATATTTAAGCAAAACCAATTTGTCATGTTCAGAGTTTTAAGCAAGAAAAACTGAACGAGAATGACAATATTTTAAAGCAGTGCACTGTGTATGCAATTCATTGGTGCTGGTTAGAACTTAGAACAAAATGTTCAAATTTTTAAGAGGAAATATTTGAATCTGGATCTAATGTCAGACAAAATAATTGTTGTCACCACTTTGCAGTACTCGGAAAATTTGCTTTTCAAGGAAACTCTCCGGTAGACAAGCAAAGAGACATTAAAACCTAGAAGAGTTAACTAATGCTATCTTTATTTTAGGATAATCAACCTTCATTAATGTTGGGTATGACTCATACTTTGCCTTCAGAAGATAAGCCTATATATTTCCTTGTAATCTGAATGCATTGTAACGGGTGTGTGAGGAAAATATAGAGAATAGCTGAACGTAGCCCACATTGGGTGAACCAGGATAAATACTGTGTGTTATTTTCTTCTTCCCTTTTCTCTCTTTCTGTTATATCGATTGTTGTGTGATTGCTCGGTAACCAACAATTAATGCACACATACGTACACACTAGGGACCCTGGAGAAAGAACTTGCATGGGTACTCCACCACACCAATGCATTTTCAAATACTCATGCACACTAGCATTGACAAATGAATACATTTTGTATGATCTTGAAATTAACATATATCTTAAATGAACTATACTGTGAGAAAAGTACCTCGCTTACACATGTCGCAGATGGAACATGATGGTATACTATATCACCAGCTATAGAAGCAGTAGGAGCTGACTGAAAGCACAAGGACAAAAAGAAATACAAAATAAAAACAACTGAAGTCTTTCAGTTGCAAAACATCAGAGTCTATAGGAATGAAAAAAAATTATCAGGAAGAGAACAAACCTTCACAAGAGTTAGAGTATAGCCAACTCCATAATGATGCTTCAAGAAAAGTGAGCTGTCAAAAAAAATCAAACACATAATGGGAGGGATCAAAATATATATAGTACAGAAACAGAATTCTTCAGAATTGCTTCAAGACATGACAATATCTGAGAAAAACTGAAAATAAAATTAACCTTCCACAGCATTTCAGAGAACCATTGGCCATGATAGCTATGCGATCACCTAGTTCATCTGCTTCATCCATAGAATGTGTAGTTAGCAAAATTATCCTTCCCTTCTTAATTTTTTTTATTAATTGCCAAGTCAAGCGCATCGAGTATGGATCCATTCCACTAGTAGGTTCATCAAGGACTATAACCTGCCAAGTAAATCCAAAAGATTCACGTTTTATTCAACATATGAATATAATAATGTGCTGTCAATATGGATCCTACCTTACTGTTTCCAATCAATGCAATTCCAAGAGACAATTTCCTCTTCATGCCACCAGAAAGAGTTCTCACAATACTGTTGATTTTATCTGCCAGGCCCACCTGTTTATGCAATAAAAGTTATCTAAAATCATGGATTGATTGGATTGTTTTGCAAGTTAACAATGCTAATAGAGTGTTAGTTATATTGGTAAGTTTGAAGGCTTGCATGATTTGCACAAGCCAATGTCGTCTCAGCCATCCTCCGGCCATGGACCCTGAATTCAGGTCATAACAAAGAGCCATACAAAGTAGGGATGCACACAAGTTTTCCTTGATTAGTAAATAAGCTGAAACCTAACCACAAGTTAATATTTTGCAAGTGCAATCAAGCTATATAAGACTCAGAAAAAAAGCTTGGTTTTGACCTAAGCTCTGATACCATGTTAGATTTCAGAGAGTTTGAGAGAGAGAGAGAAACTGTTATTATTCAACCCAACTGAAAACAGTTACAAAGAGAGTTTATATAGTTGCAGTGAGTAACTGCCAACTAACCTATCTGTCAACTAACCAGAGTTGGTTGATAGAGCTAACAGACAAAAGACACCTACCTACAGTTAGTAAAAATACTTGAGGTACAGTTTACTCGTGTAAGCATAAATAATACACTTTAGCATAACTTAATAACATTTTTTTTACTTGAAGTTGAATTGTTTTGCAATCTATTTATAGAAAGGAAAAGTTTATTAGAGACTTAAAGACTTGGAAAAATAAGATTATAAGACTAACAATATCTCAATTGATTAAATTTTACCAATTCAATTCCCTACAAACGATCAACAAGCCTTTCTAAATCATACTTATGTTATGGGTGTTGTGGTAAAAGCAAAAGTTGTTAAGACTTATAATTACCAAACTCACCTCATCTGCCATATTAATAACAGCATTGTCCAATGAGTGTTCCTCCACACCCTTTAATGTCGCAAATAGTTCTAAATGCTCTCTAACCTGGGCAAAGTAAATGGAAGAATTCAGCATATCATACATTGTAAAATAAAAAAGATGTTTTCAGAACACAAAAAAAAATGCAACGTCGTAATCTAATCAGATATCAGAGTTAGAGAGGGAGGTGAATAATTATCTGAAAAGATCATAAAGGAAGAACCATATTTTAATGCACAACCTTATAGTACTGTGCATCTTAGTGTTGTTTATAATAGGGAAAACAACCCCATAAAACCTTTAATACAAGCAATGATGGACCTAGAGATTTGGGGCACTGTGGGTAAGAACAATGGCAACATATACATGGTCATCATAGAATGTAATATACATAAAAAGGCATAGTAATAAATATGCACATGGGTCACAAATCTATAAGAATATGTTGCTTAAATCATTATGACAGCTATACAGTAGAGAAGACGCAAAATGAAATAAAAAGAAAGAAAATACTCCGAAATGTTCAGTATAAGAATATGAATTATCTATATAGTACAATATAGGAAATTAGTTATAAAGGGCAATGATTAAAATTCTAGAACCACCATTCAAAAAATATGCAGATTGCAGATAGTCACAATACAGAGAATAAAAAATAAAAGCATATTTCAACTTACTGTTAATTCAGGAAAGAGTATATCATGTTGTGGGCAGACACCCAAAACCTTCCGTATCTCATCCTACAACACAAGACATTGTATTTAGAATGAACACAAGACTAAGAGCAAATGTTCAATAAGAAAGGGGAAAGTAACAGAAAAAAAAACAGATACAGAAAGAGGATATCCATGTCTGGCTAGTCAAAAACATACATCAACATCAACAGCACCTATAAACCAAGTTAATTGGGGTCGGTGGTAGATGATCCCAATGATAAATCGGAAATAAGACACGGAAAGAGAAAGGGAGAGGGGAAGAAAAAAGTGGAAATAAGAAAAAAGAGAGGAAAAAATAAGCTAAAATAAAATAGGGGTGAAAGGAAGAAGAGAGAAATGAAGAGGAAAAAAAATAAGGAAACGATTGAAACATAAAACTACTAATGGGTTTAACCCTCCACCAAGCTTATAGTTTTTCTCCACTCTGTCCTAAGACATACCGTCTGCCAATCTATATCTCATTCCATTAGGTCTTGTTTAATTACCTTTTTCCAGGTAAGTTTCGGTCAACCTCTACCTCTTTATGTTTCGAGCTCTTGATAACAAACTCTTGTTCTTACGGGAGCATCCAGTGGCCGTCTCATACATGCTCAAACCACCTCAATCTATACTCCCTCATCTTTTCACATACCGGTGTCACTGATACCTTGCGTCGAATATTTTCATTTCTTATCTTATCCATCTTCGTATAACCATACATTCACCTTAACATCCTCATTTCTGCTACCCCTATTTTATGCTCATGTTGCCTATGAGCTGGTCAGCATTCCACTTCATATAACATTGTCGGTCTTACAGCTGTTCTATAGAATTTTCCTTTTAGCTTAAGGGGAATTTTGCGGTCACACAAAAACTCTGATGCTCTCCGCCATTTCATCCACCCTGCTCTAATTCTATGATTTACATCCTCATCAATCGCACCACCTTTTTGCAAAATTGATCCCAAGTATCTAAGAACATTTTTTTTGGTACCTCTTGACCAAGTAGATGCACTGTGTCTTGATCACCATCTCTTACCCGCGAAAACTCACACTTCAATACTCCGTCTTGCTCTTGCTTATCGTGAATCCTTTAGACTCCAAAGTGTTTCTCCACAATTCCAATTTCCTATTAACACCATCTTTGGTCTCGTCAATAAGCACGATATCATCTGGAAAAAGCATACACCACGGCACTTCCTCTTGAATATTTTTCGTTAGTTCATCCATCATTAAGGCAAAGTAATAAAGACTAAGAGGTGAACCTTGGTGAACACCCACCGTGGTAGGGAAATACCTTGATGTTCCATTACAAATTTTCACACATGTGGTAACCCCATCGTACATATCCTTGATTGCATTAACATACTTTAATGCTACATTTTTCTTCTTAAGAGTCCACTATAAGACTTCTCTTGGAACCCCATCATACATGTTTGGCTAGTCAATTGAGGAAAATATGGCAAAATCTAAATTGGGAGACATTCACCTTTACCAACATAAATATTATATACAGCCTTATTAAAGTAGTTTGTCTCTTCCCTTTTTTTTTTAATCAGCAAAGGTAACTATATGTATATAAATATGAAATATGATAGATACAGGGAGAGAAAAGAGATAAAACAGTCCACCCAAAACAAAACACACCTATGCCAGCCTAATACATGAGAATGGCATGAATTAGAAAGCCATAGGCGGGTTGGACTTCTGTCCCCCAAACAAGACAGGGCGGATTACAAATTAAACCCTCCCCTGAATACAAAAAATATCCCTCATATTACAAGACCAGTAATGGAAAGGGATGTCAAAGCCCTTCTCCAGGTTTTTGGTCCATATCCAACAGAAAAACAGAGCATCATCCATGAGCTTTTGGCTGTTAAAACTCCCATTTTGCAAGATGATTCTGTTTCTGTGTCTCCAGGTAGTCCAAGTCAGGGCTAGCCACCATATTTGCCATCTCGGCGAGCTGATTCCAATGTGATAAAAGTAAGAGTGTTGGCTGAAGTTTTCTTTTGGATTTAGGGGTGGTGCATATGCTATAGACAACCAGGACATAGTCTCCCACCACAAAGGTCTAATCTTGTCACAGCTGAAAAACAGATGTCCCGCATCCTCAACAGAAGACCTGCAGAAAGGGCAGTGCAGGTCATTAAACTCCACATTCCTTCTACTTAGATTCAGCTTGGTAGGTAGTCTGTCCCGAAATAATCGCCATGCAAAGCAAGATACTTTACTAGGGATTTTAAGCTCCCAAAGATCCTTAAAAGTTTCACAAGCGTCCATAGGTGACCATGCCCTAAGAAGGAAATTGTAGGCACTTGCCGTTGTGTAATTACCATGTAAATCATCCTCCCAATGCCAAGAGTCCTGGAGCTGTGGCTGGATATCAAAAATCTGAATATCATCTATGAAGTTAGTAGCAGATTCAACCTCCCCCTCCATAAGACATCTTCTCCAGCTAAGGTTCCACTCCCAACCTTGAGGTAATAGGGTATCCAACTGGCCTATGTACAAGTGTTGTTGGTGTGACAACTGATACAGCCTTGGGTATTTATCTTTCAGGCAGATACCTTCATTCTTCCAATCATCCTCCCAAAACAGCGTCTTTGATCCGCAACCCAGCTTCCATTTCAAGCCTCTAGTAAGCCCAGTGCCATTCTCATTTAAAGAGCAAATGGATCTGAGATCACTCCACCAAATCGACTCAAATCCCGACCTCCTAGACTCCTCCAGGTTTCTCCAGCTGCCATATTTGGAGTCCAGCACTTGGGCCCAAAGGTCATTCGACTGGTGGAACAAGTTCCACCACCACTTCCCCAAAAGAGCAATATTAAACTTGCTGATGTCCTTAATTCCTAATCCCCCACATGCTTTAGGTTGACAGATTAATTTCCAGCTGACCCAAGCAATTTTCTTTTGTTCATCACAGCCACCCCATAGGAAATTTCTTTGAATTCTAACCAATCTATCAATCACCTTCTTTGGAGCCCTGAAAAAAGAAAGAAAGAAAATAGGAATGGAATTAAGGACAGACTTAATCAAGGTGACCCTCCCCCCAAAGGATAAGTGTTTGTGTTTCCAACTAGCCAATCTGCTCTCACATCTCTTAACTAAAGGAGCCCAGGTCTCAAAGCGTCTAGGGCTTGCCCCAATGGGAATGCCCAAGTAAGAAAAAGGTACATCCAGCTGCCTGCAGTTTAAGTACGACGCAGCCTGATTAGCCCACTGATCATCTCTGGCAAACACCCCAAACCTACTTTTGGCAAAATTTATTTTGAGGCCAGATGCTAGTTCAAAACTCCTAAGCATGACCTTAATGGAAATCACATTTTGGGCTGATGCTGCTCCGAAAAATATGGTATCATCAGCATATTCTAGAATGCTGATATCAACCAAATTCTGCCCCACCTTATAACCCTCAAACAGATTCTTACGTTGTGCTTCTCTCATCAAGCCAGTGAGACCCTCAGCAACAATATTAAACAGGAGAGGGGCTAAAGGATCGCCTTGTCTGAGGCCGCGCTGTAGAACAAACTCCTCAGATGGACTCCCATTAATTAGGACAGATATAGAGGCTGATTTAAGACAGCCTTCGATCCATGTACTCCACTTAGGATCAAAACCCAGTCGTCTCAACATGTATAGCAGAAACTCCCAACTAACAGAGTCATATGCCTTTTCGTAGTCCACTTTAAACACAAGACAGCTTCCATTAGACCTTTTTGCCTCATCCACCACCTCATTTGCTATAAGTACACTATGTAATAAGTGCCTCCCTTCAATAAAAGCAGATTGTCTATGGTCAATGATGGAAGGCAAAACCTTTTTCAATCTAGTAGTTAAGATTTTAGCCACGATCTTGTACACGCAGCCGATAAGGGAGATAGGCCTGAAGTCATTGAGACCCTGTGGAGCATGGCTTTTAGGGATCAAGGCTATAAATGATGCATTTCCACCCTTAGGGAACACTCCATTTGCATGAAATTCGTCTAGAAAGCGTAGGAATTCAGGTTTTAGTACATCCCAGAATTCTTTAATAAATTTGAAGTTAACACCATCTGGTCCAGGACTTCTCTCACTACCACAGGCCCACACAGCTGCCTTCACCTCCACTTCATCAAAATTAGCTAACAGCAGATCATTGTGTTGCTGTTCAATAGTTCGAAAGGCAACCCCATCTAGAGTAGGTCTTGTCCAATTTGATTCTTCAAACCTCTTCTTAAAGAAGGATTGGATTTCAGCTTTGACTCTAGATGGTTCCTCTATCCAGCAGCCATCCACCAGCACCCCATTGATAAGATTAGATCTGCGTCTCCAGTTCACTAAGATGTGGAAAAACCTAGAATTACAATCTCCTTCCTTAAGCCATTTGATCCTAGCCTTTTGTCTTAATAGTGAGACATTTGAGTGTGCTGCAGCCCAAAGATCTTCCTGAACTTGTTTTCTCCTGTTCATCTCTTCATCATTTAGTTGTCTGTCATCGCTAAGGATGTCCAGCTTATTAAGCTCCTCCTCTAATCGTTGCATCTTCTGCTGGATATTCCCAAATTGAGAATTATTCCAGGCTTTCAGTTTCAACTTCAGGCCTTTAATCTTCTCCTTTAATACATCCCCCCCCCCAACCAGCAACCTGATGAGAGTTCCAACTTTGACGAACAACCTCCCTGAGTGATTTATCTTGTAGCCAACAATCCAAGATATTTTATCTTAGTTACCCAGTAGTTAGTCTTTACCCATATGTGTTACTCTTTCTATATTTCCTAGTTAACTTATCTAAGATAGAAGATTATTTTATCAGATGATTCAGATCACTATCCCTTGGATTTATCAATCCTTCTTTGTATAATTTTATATATCATTCTATATATTGTTTTAAGACTGAAAGCTTTTGCTCATCAATCAATAATAATAAATCAGTTTCTGCATTTCAAGTACACCCTACTTTGCATCGTAAGCTGAACCAGATCTTGTTCCTTCTCAAGTACTTGTCCCTCACTTTGACTCATTTGTTCCCTTCTCCTAGTGCCCCCATAGTAACAGGATGACCTTCCATTGCTTCAATTTGGTAGTACTGATGATTGCTGTCATCCTGCAATTCCAGAGATTATGTCCATTGTTGATTCTCGTGATTCACCTCTTACTCCAATCTCTTGACCTGTTGCAGTCTCATAAGCCTTTTGTTGACTTACCATTGCACTTCATGAAGGTAAACATTTTACCCGTAATCCCCATAACATTTATAACTTTTTATCATTGACTGTCTTTCCCATTGTGACTTTGTTTTTATTGCTTCAATTCATCTATTACCATTCCTAAGAATGTTCAAGAAGTACTATCCCATCCAGACCAAACATTCACATTGGATGAATATTTTACCATAACCAAACCAGTTATCTATCTCCCTATGATAGTAATTGGAACAATTGTTCAGATTCTAGAATATCACCCCACAATATGCTTGTTTATATGAATAGGGGTTATGCTAATATCACCGGATACAGAAGCAGATTGGGCAAGTAGTGCTAGTGATACAAACTCCACTTTAATTTACTGTGTTCTTTTCAGTGGAAGTTTAATTTCATGGAACAGCAAGAAGTACACTGATGTTGCTAGATCAAGTATAGAGGTGGGTAGAGTATTGTGCTATGGCTTATACTACTTGGAAACTTTAATGGATAAAACCACTTTCTCCAAGAGTTGAAGTTCTGTGAGACAGGTCCTATAGAGCTTGCTTGTAATAATCAATCAGCTTTGTCCAAAGTTCAAACCCAATCTTTCATTACAAAATTAACAATAGAAGTTGATTGTCATTTTGTTAGGGAGATGATCCTTTCAGGCACTATCAATACTTATTCTGTGAGTTCCAAGGATTAGATAGAAGACATTTTTACTGAGGCCTTAGATACAAGATCCATTCAGACACAATCAATACTTATTCTGTGAGTTCCAAGGATTAGATAGCAGACATTTTTACTGAGGTCTTACAGAGTCCTATAACTGTGTAACAAGCTGGATGCATATGTTATATAAATACATATGCTCCAACTTGAACGGGAGTGTTGGTTGTGTTTGCAATTATGTGTTGTTCTAACCCTGACCTCTAGGAATTTGATTCTGTTTCCCTTTGTATATTTGTACACTCAACACAAATATTCAATTGACACACATACATCGCATTTAATTACTATTGTCACAGTCACATAAGACATAATTACTGAATAGTCTCCTAAATCCCTTAACACATGCTATTTAAAACTTACAATATCTGATACAATGTTCTTTCCAAACACCAAAGCATCCCCAGAAGTAGGAGGAAGCAGACCAACAAGCATTGAGATTGTCGTGCTTTTCCCAGCTCCATTATGTCCTTGAAAATTCAAACAAAATCATTGAGCAACAACGTTTATGCTAAATTGAACTGAAAGGTGTGAGATAAAATTATTTATACTAATTCAACATAGTTGCAGTTAGCCGTCATTGATGTGACAGCTAAATGAGCCCCTAACTGAATTCTAACAGCTGTATCAAATTAACTAGATTGCAGTAAGATCGCCCCTGCACAGGCCCATAGACATATTACAACGTGCATGCTCAAGGGGGCTAGAATAGCAATACAAGTGTACACAACAGTAACAACCTTAAAAGCTTATTAAGTTGTAGCTTGAAGGGATGTTTTAGTCTATTAGAATATAGAAAGAATATCTAATAGTATCTTGATTACATCTAGAGTAACTTAGATTATCCTAAATTATCTCTCTTAGAATTAATTTTCATATGTCCATACTATCTCCTAAGAATAGGTTACATGTTTTCTGATATTTCATGATTTGTTTCCTTATTAAGTTAGGATTATGATTTAGTATTAGCATAAATATCGGCTAATGGTTTATGTTTTGTAACAGATACAACACATTATATCATATCTAGTTAATACCAATTTCAGAGTATTTATTCAGTACTCTTTCCTCTCTTCCCTTTATACCCAAAACCCTATAACTTCAACAGTAATTATGTGGGGGAAAAAAAACTGCACTGACCTAGAAGGGCAAGAATCTGGTTTTCATACAGTGTCAGCTGTAATGAGTTAACAGCACAGCAATCTCCTTTCTTCGTAGCATACACTTTATGCAAATTCCTGATTTGAATGCACCTGAAAATTTATCAAATATTAGAAAGAGATAATGTATCTCTGCTAAATTGATGCACTTGAATTGTATATCATATACCTGCCATCAAGCTCCTGTTGTTTCATCTCTAAGCTTACTGCTTCTATGGAAGATTTGGAAGTATATTCCCCTGAAAGACTCCCTTCTGACTCAGAATTCTTACCAGATATTTCAACTTTAAAACCGGAGGAATAATGTTTTACAGTTTTTTTCTTCCTCCAGAAGTCCTTTTGGAAAATAAAGCTCCATGGGTATCTCTGTCCATACTCCCTTGGAAGAACCTTTAAGATGAGCAGAGTTTGAATGGTTTTATCATTCACAAGACAAAATGCAAAGAGAATTTTTCACAGTATAAAAGAGAAAAGGCTTAAATATATTTGAGGTCCCTGATAAATGGCCGATTTTTGTTTTTTTCCCTAATAAAAAAATTTGTTGCATTGGTACACTGATATATCAAAAATTTTGCTGAGTCCCTATCATCACTGATATATCCAATCACTCGAATAGTCTAATCTATAGGATATATTCAAATAGAGCAATGATATTTGAACACCCACTTTTTTTAAACACCACATCAACACCTCTCATTTCTCTCTACTCTCTCTTCCTATCACATCATATCACCCATAATACCTATACTTTTCTCTCTTTTATCTCTCTCCCACTAGGTGTCTAGAAGCACAATGGATATCCATAAATAATTTGCCATTCAAATAACCAAAGGCATACTTTGTCAAAATAAAGTCCAGTTGCACAATATAGCAGTGTATCAAGTATCATCATCAGAAGACATGCCAAAAAGTTCACTCCAGATGATTCCTGAAAGATAAATACATTCGATTTGAGGTAAAAAAGCAAACAAAGAAAAGGTCAAAATAGTAATGTTAAGGGCATTATCGCAGAAACTCACCCTCCATATGTTGCTCCAACGAAGTCCAACATGAGCACGCTCATAATCAGCAAAGTTGATTGAACCCAAAGCAAAGGCCGTAGGTGAAAGTAAGGAAGCAATAACCTTCAAGATTCTGAAGGCAGGCAACCTCAAATGAATGAAATCTAGACTCAAATATGAAAATTTGGACTACAAAATTAATAGTTAAAGGACAAGAATTCACATTGAAACTCCCTCCTCGTTGACAGTGTAATAAGGGAAAAAGGCTCCAAGAAACGCCAGAGTTCCAACAGCTACAGCAGTTTTGGCCCGTTTGAAAAATGTTGATATAAAGAATGAGAGCATGATTGCACTAAGCCCAAAAACGAAAAAGTATGCAAACACCAGTGTCTTATCACTATACTTGAATAAATTATCCATTGTGCAAGCTGTAAGGATCCCAGAAGAAATTGCAAACTGTAAAGAACAAATAATATAAAGATGAGAAAATGACAATTTCTTGATCTAGAAATGGTAAGAATCAACTCATCACAACATTAGTCATACACTAATTTCCAACTTACAACACAATTTAAGTTAGGAGAAGAAATAAAGGAATTAAGTTCCGACACAAATTAATGGAGCACTCGAGCATTTTCTTGTAATTTGAGGAGTACTAGAAACACACTATTACTAACACTCTTATCTATTGTTTGGAATTTAATCAAAACTACAAAATCAGGAGAAAGAATCAATAAATATGATGTAGGACCCACAAAATTATGATCTTCAACAAATTTCAACTAATAAGAAAGAATGAATTCAAAGAGTGTGTCACTAACATTTCTCCCTGTACTTTATATCTCACCAACAATGATGGCAATAAACCAACAACTTAAAAGTATTTAGATTTTTTAGAGGCAAAAAAATTATTCCTTCTTTTTTCAAAAAGATCCATTAAAATTTATTAGAAAGTGTAACATCCAGAAAAAAGTTATGTACCAGAAATCACGGACAGATCAAAGGGGGTGCAAGGCCCTTTGTGTATGTATGGAAAAAAAATATTAATAATGAAAAATATATATGAAAATATGTATTTGAGATGATATTTGCTTAAAAAAATTAGTAGTAGATCATATATCTAATTTTATCCATAAATTAATAATACATATTATAAATAATTATTATTAAATAATTATTTATTAGAACTTAAATATTTAAATAATTATGTAAAAAAAAATTCACCCCCCTTTGATACACTCTTGAATCAGTCCCTGCTAGAAATAATTAGACTCTAAAAATTAAGATCGTAATTACAAGCTTAGGGTGATTAGGTGCTCCTAAAGTAGCCTAAAATAAGATAAATGATGTATCATAAATTTAGTTTTCCTTTTGAAACAGCAAAGAAATTTTATCGAATCAATATAGAGACACATGAACTCCGCCTATGTGTGCTTGCATGCATGGCCTGTCCCAAGTCAGGATAAAGGAAGAAGCTTAGCGTTAAGTGTTGTGAACTGACCGTAAAAGCAGCTATATTTATGAGATGAACATAGAGACACATGATTTATTTCCCACCACATCGTCTAGAGTGTTTCACAGTGTTAGAGTAATTGGTATTTTGTAATGGTTATTGTATTTGTCTTACTCTCTAAAGTTTTTTTTGCTTTTGTTGTACCCTAAAAGGGGCTATGTAAAGGGCAGGCTCCCTTAAGCCTGAACCTTTCACATCTTTCCTTTCTACTGTACTTCATCATATATTATTAATATAAGGTGCCAAGTGAGAGAAAAACACTTGAGCACTTTTGATCTAAACCTTCCCTCTTTAAGTCACAGCTCCATGTAAAAGTCCCCTACCTGTAATATTGAAACATCTTTTGATTCCTACATAGTTTTGTTCCTTCTTAGATTTTGAAAATGGTTAAATAATATAATATTTAGCAAGGAACATAATATTATATATAAAGTTTGGATAAAATATTTATTATATAATATATTTATGAAGGAATATAATTATATAAAAAATTTAATAAAATATTTATGGTTTATTTTTATTTATTTATAGTAATGTTATATATAAACAATAATTTATTTATTATATAAATAATTATATGTTTGGATTCTATTATATACACAATATATATGTTAATATGTTAAAAATAAGAGATTGCTTTTTGCTATACATAATATATACAAGAGAATAACAACAATCATACATACAAATGCTTAGATATAATATAGTATAACAAAAGAAGGTTTAAAAGGAAATTTGGAATAGCTCCCACAGGTAGTATATGGCTCCACAAGAAGCAATTAGGTGAGGATATATTGTGTTGACAGTTACAAAAAAATAGAGGGTGGGTAAAGCTTTGGCTTTGAGAGGACGGCAACTTCTATTCTTGTTGGAAAAGCCACCTAAATTGTGGTAACCCCTAGATAAAGGGTGTGTGTTGAAAGTCCCATATGGCGAGTAGCCATGGGCAAAAGGGGACATGTTGAAGTCCCACATCAACTAAAGATAGTGTCGAGATAAACTTTATAAGTGAGGAGCAATCCTCACCCTACAAGCTGGTTTTGTAGGGTTGAGTTAGGATAGTGAAAGCATAGGACAAGGAGAGAAGCTAGAATCAGACAAGGTGAGAATGCTTAGGGAGGGTCTTCAAGAAATGAGTAGAACAAGCTCTCTTCTAAACTTCTATGGTATGAATTTTAGTTGGGGGTTCATGTAACCTAATTGTTGTGTTTGATTTAATGATTTTTAGTCCCCCAAATTTTTGACATTTATGATTTTGGTCTTTAAACTTTTCGACAACTAGTCAACCTCCCCCAACTTTTTTTTCCATCCAATGTTTTCATCCTTTCCGTCCATTTTGGCTCCCCACCCACCTAACTCATTAATCCTAACAGAGTGTAAGACTGTAAAAAAGGCAAAAAAAGAAAAGAAAAAGCTATAGCAGATGGAATAACAATAGATTTACCTGCAAAGCATATGTGATAAACCAAGAAAGGTGAAATATACCATCTTTCAGGCCCATCATATAGAGTCCTTCTTTAATCTTTTGTTCCTGAAATATTACATCAATAAATTGGGAGGTACGAACATAACAAAAGAGGATGGATTTTCATATCTCACAAATAATAATAAGAATAAGAAGAAGAAGAAGAAGAACCCAAGGGGAATTAGAAACGAATCGGGCCTATTGGGAAAAAACTCAAGTTCCACACAACTAGAGATACTGTCTAGATAAGCTAACTTTTGGGGTTAAGTTAGGCCCAAACCCACATTCTAAGGCCTAGCTCACTCCCAAAAGGTAGCTCAAGGGAAAAGGATTGCCCAAGTCTTATAAGGAGTATTCTATGTAAGACATCTTAATACACCTCTTACTCACAGAACTGGACATCTAGTGTATGAAATTTGCAAGACTGGCATCTAAAACTGGCACAAAACTAAGATAGGATTGCCCAAGTTTTAGAAGAAATATTTTATCCATATTCCTAGTCTATGTGGGATATTTAACACAAAGAACATAGGTAAACCAAAAGGAAATATTAAACAAAAGATAACCAAACCTTCTCATACACAGAATAACTGATTAGGCGAGAAATTGGATAGAGAAACCCCAATAAGTACCTGCACATACAAGTCTTCGTTAAAAAGAATATCTAGTTTGAGATATAATATAATAATACTCTAAACATAATACAAAGGTTTCCAATACAAGCTTACAATATTCCCATGACTTTCTTTATGATTGACTGGAACTGATCATCAGTGTACTCTCGAGTAGGAAATGGAGCTATTCGTATGCGTGCAGGGTTAAACTGAGTCCAAGGATTTTTCAATGAGAAATTATTGTCATAGAAGCCTGGAAGAGGAAGCTCTAGATTTTCAGCATTGAAATTGAAGTCAGACTGCTGTGCTATTAATATTATGAACGAATCAACCATTTGCTGGAGCTACAGAACCAGAAAATATAAATGCATTAATAGTGTAACAAAGTATAGATATCAAGTTCACATATAGAAGCGACAAAGATGTAAACTTATAACATAGGGAAGCAAGCAAAGAAGGACAGAAGAAAGAAAGATTCCCTCATTCCCACAAGTTGAATCGACCTAATGTCTTTCCCATTAAGCAAACCAATACCATTTCTAGCTTTTCATCCTTCATTGCCCCGCATATCCTGAAATAACACTCCACCTCTGGACCCAAACCATGACATCTTCATCTCCACCAAATGTGGGTATCTCTAGCCTCCTCCATCGTTCTTGCAGTCTTGCTGCACGTTCAATCTAAGACTCTCCCCTCTCCCCCTCAGATTCCTCTCTACGAAATGCAGCAGAACCTATAGATCCACCTTGCATACTTGCATCCATCTGCTGAATCAGTTGCAACATTATTACTTCCAGCCTCCTAAGTTCCTCGTGATCAGAATCTTGGGCTCTGCTTAGATTTTCCGAGGTCCTCTATCCATAGAATTCCATTTTCTTGCCCACCATTGAATTCATCTTCTGGTGTATTGCCTAGATTGAGCTCTGATGCCAGTTGATAAATTGGTCAACTAATCAAATTAGGGTTCACACAAAAGCGAGTGAGAGAAAATAGAATGAATCTTTTATTTCTAAATGGTTGAGAATTTTGAACTGTGAATTTCCAAAACTGAATAGAGAGCAATTTTTTCCTTATTTATATTACATAACTGTCTAACTGCCACTATTTAACTCTAACTAACTAATCGTATATTCCAGTGGCCAATGGGCATAATTCCCCTCTAGGCTCTTACTCCTTCTACAATACACTTTAGTAATGGGGTTTCTCGTCCTAACACGAGCGATATGGGTCTTTCCAACTACTGCAATATACTGATCATGCACTAGATAATTTCAAAATACTTAATAGAGGTAATAAGACGGGGGGAAAGAGACAAGAACAAATAAGAAATTGAATGAGAATAAAGCATCATACAGTCAAAAATCCACTGAAGCTGTATTGCATTGTTGGTACAGCGCTAACACCAAGTTCCAAGTCATTAAGAAAAGGGCCATTTGTATCCATTATTGTTGTAACATCTGGAAAACCGGAGAAAGCCCATGTATGATTGAGGCGTATGCTATAATCAAATGATTGAGGACCTTGTTCATAAAACACAACTGCTCCTTTAATTTTGGGATTTGAACAATTCCTAAACAGGTAGAAGGGAAACAAATAAAAGTAATTAGTAAAACAACCCATATTCTGGCTTCTCAAAAAATTTCAAACGGCTCAAATAAAAGCATCATTTTCAAATTTCATGACAATAGCTAATAAAACTACTGTAAAGACATTACTAAAGCTAAACAAAGTTATAATCAAAAAGAGGTAGTCATATGAATAATTTCCATTTTTATAGAAAAAATTAGAAGGAAAAAAAAGCAACTACAGTACAGAGAAAGAAGAGGGGAAAAAAGTGACTAATTCTTTTTCAACATGAAAAATATATAACAAGAGACATGCATCATGATCACTGAACATAGACGTCCATGTATTCATGCAAAATTAAAATAAAAGCATGCATAAATTAGTACCCTAATAACTAAAAAACCAAATTTAAAGTAACAGCAGAAGCTTTATTTATTTGATAGGAGAGGTTGTTTACAAGAATGAAGCAAATAAGAATCCATACTGATGGTAACCCAGAATACTAATAAAGAAATAAATAATCTATGAAGCAAATTAAACCTCAATATCCCAGAACTCTAAAGTATGTAGATAAGGTAGAGCGCATAAAAAAGAACACTTGTACAGAAGCACAAAAGAGCAACTGGGAAAAAAAATCAGAAGAGAATAAGTATTATTTAGTGGCTGTCCAAGGAGACTGTATCTTACAACTGAGTGATTCAGTTAATCAATAGGAATAAAACCTAAATTGCCATCCACAGATGCAACCTAAATATATATAAACCAGATAATAGCCGGGCTATCATTATATTTGTTAAATATATGATTTTATCTTTCCGTACGTATGGAAATGGGGAAACATTGCATAGCTGAATATGAGGGATTAAGTTAGTGATTTCTTCCCTTAATGGTATCATTATTTATGATTATGAATGTTAGAATCCCTAATTACTAGCTGATTAGCAATCACATTTATTTGTATTTATTGTAAATATATTATATGTACAAAGAGGGCGAGCCCTGACACAGCAGTAAAATTGTGCCTTCGTGACTTGTTGGTCATGGGTTCGAATCCGAAAACAGTCTTTTTGCATATGTAAGGATAGGACTACGTACAATATCCTTCCCCTTTACCTTCGCATAGCGAGAAGCCTTTGGACAATGGGGTACGTAGTTTTTTTTATATTATATATACAGAGCTGTGTCAGTGTGTGATCTGCTTGAGACACAATTCAGAAATCCTTAATGGCATCAGTGATTTAGGATTTCTGCCTCTTTTTCTTTTTCTTTTCCGCCTTTGGGCCTGCTGTTCTTCGTGTGTGCATAGTAACTGCTGCTACTGCCAGCCACCGCCGCAACCTTCGATATCCAGCACGACCCCACCACTGGCTTCACTTCCCTCCGGCGAGCCACAGCGGTATAGGAGTATATTTACTCGATAGAGACTTTTCCTTTCTTAGCTGCTATGTATAGGCTTAACTACAGTTTACCGTGCTTTCATAGTTAGTTAACTGACTAGAGTCAGTTGACAGTTACAACTGTGTAACTGTCTATATAAACTGAGGTGTAACTATCTATATAAACTGAGGTGTAACTGTTTCTCACTTGGGTTGAATATTATAACCTTTCACCCCAATTTTGTTTTTGAGATTCTCATCAATCGCCTTCCATCATCATCTATCCATCAAGAGGTACCTTATCAGAAGTTGTTTAACAGGCTTCCAGATTACAAGTTCTTGACAGTGTTTGGTGTGTTTTCTATCCTCTACTAAGGCCCTACAAATCAGCACAAACTTCAGCACGGTCTCAAGAATGTCTTTTACTGGGGTAGTCTCTTTCTCACAAGGGTTACAAGTGCATGGATGCAGATGGAAGAATTTATATCTCCAAGAATGTGATCTTTGACGAGTTAAACTTTCCTTCCCCTAGGCTGTTTGGAGATCCAGCCTCAGACTCATCAACTATTGCTACTGCTTCTCCTCATCAGCAGACCTTAACTGTTCTTCCTGCTCCCCCAACACCAGCTACTCCTGCCACAACAGCTACTCTGCATCTCAAGTAGTTGTTCATCAATCACTAGCAGCTTCAACTTCAGTGGATGTTGATGCTGTTTCTGATTTCCCAGATTTACATGATTCCCAGCCAAACCAGGAAACAATGCCCACTGTGGTTTCCTCCTCTCAAGCAGCAGTTCCTGTCAGACCTGAAAATACTCATCCAATGTGTACTAGGGCCAAGGCTGGTGTTGTTAAACCCAGGTTGCAGCCTTCACTTCTCTTAGCTCATGCTGAACCCAAGTCTACAAAATCTGCTCTCTCTAACCCAACATGGCTAGCAGCCATGAAGGCTAAATATGAGGCCTTGATGAATAATGGAACCTGGTCTCTCACTGATCTTCCTTCTAAGAGGTCACCTGTGAGTTGCAAATGGGTCTTTCGGGTAAAGGAAAATCCTGATGGCACTATCAGTAAGTACAGAGTCTCAAAAGGCTTTCACCAACAACTTGGTTATTATTAAAATGAGACCTTTTCTCCTGTAACCAAACCTGTTACAGTCAGAATTTTTCTCTCTCATGCTGTCACTCACAAATGGAGTCTTCAACAATTAGATGTTAACAATGCATTTCTCAGTGGCATCCTTGAAGAATATATCTACATGAGTCAACCCCCTGGTTTTGAAAAGCCAACAAGCAGCTTGTGTGTAAATTGCATAAGGCAATTTATGGTCTCAAAAGCACCTAGAGCTTGGTTTGACAAATTAAAGGCTGCTCTTCTTAGGTTTCGGTTCAGGTCAAGCAAGTGTGACCCCTCTTTATTTGTTTACATAGATTCCAAAAATACTGTCATCTATATGCTTGTGTATGTGGATGACATTATTGTTACAGGGAACAACCCCTCTTTCATCAAATCCCTAGTCACCAAACTCAAATCTGAGTTCTCTCTTAAAGACCTAGGGAGTCTTGACTACTTCCTGGGAATTGAAGTCAGACCTCAGCCCAATGGTGCCCTCATTCTCACGCAGTCAAAGTACATTAGGGATTTGTTGGGCAAAACAAAAATGGAACCAATCCAATCTCTTCTCCAATGATTGGAGGCTGCAAGTTAACTAATCATGGTATGAGCCTTTTCATGATCCCACACTCTACAGGTCTACTGTGGGGGCCTTGTAGTATGCAACCATCACTTGGCCTGAAATCAGTTTTTCTGTTAACAAAGTCTGCCAGTACATGTCAGACCCATCAGAACAGCATTGGGCAGCAGTAAAAAGGATCCTCAGGTATCTGGCAGGCACCATCAATTTTGGCTTGAAATACCTTCCTCCACTGGACCTCCATTTGCATTACATGCCTACTGCGATGCTGACTGGGCATCTGATCCAGATGACAGAAGGTCAACCTCTGGTGCAGCCGTCTTTGGGTCCAATTTAGTTTCTTGGTGGCCAAAGAAACAGTCTGTTGTTGCCGAGTCCAGTACAGAAGCCGAATATCGCAGCTTAGCTTTGGCCACCGCAGAGGTTACATGGATTAAATCCCTTTTGTCTGAACTCCACACTCCTTACCACTCTTCTGTCATCTTCTGTGACAATATGAGCACTGTTGCCCTTGCTCACAATCCGGTTATGCACTCTCATACCAAGCATATAGAACTGGATCTTTTCTTTGTCAGAGAAAAGGTTATGGATAAGCAACTTCAAGTTGTCCATGTTCCTGCCATTGATCAGAAAGCTGACATTTTGACCAAGGCTTTAACTCCTTCTAATTTTGCTACTTACAGATCCAAGCTCAGAGTGGTTGAAAACTTTACTTCAACCCTCTCATGAACTTGTGGGGAGGTATGGGAGTATATTTACTTTGACCGGTTTATTGTGCTTCCATCGTTAGTTAGTTAACTGACTAGAGTCAGTTGACAGTTACCAGTGTGTAACTGTCTATATAAACTGAGGTGTAACTGTTTCTCACTTGGGTTGAATAACCTTTCACCTCAATTCTGTTTTTGAGATTCTCTCTCTCTGAGATTTGTTTAAGCAGCTCTATCTTCTCTGGCGCATTTTCCAGTCATTGCCGCAACTCTGGTGACTTCAATCCTTTATTACAATATGGTATCAGAGCCAGCCTATCATTTCTTTCTCCTAGTATACACCTTCCACTCCATTTCCAGGGTTGGGCCTCTCTCAGCTAGGCCTACATCCCTAACAAGATATCTCAAAAGTTATCCTACATGGGTTTGTCAATATCCTTCATCTTTCCTAGTTATATAACAAGTAGAATTTTATTTACCTTGTATCCAAATAACATACCATTTTAGTAGGATTTTATTGCCAAAATAGCAAAAGGATTTTACCTTGCTTGATTGCAGGTACCATAAGCATCTGAACGGATGTAGGTTTCCAACTCTACCTCATCTTTGTATACTCTACTAACTCGCTGCATATAGGATCCAAAGTTTAGTTAGTTTGAGTCGATGAACAGAGAACACACTTATCTACTTAATTCAGAAAGGATAAAAGTTCTAAGAGAACTTGCTTGAAGATGCATTTAGCTACATGAAGATACTCCAAAAATAAAAGAAGGGGAAAGTGGGGAACAGATAAATAAAGCTGACTTAATTTTAATTAAGTAGAGCAATGACTTATGTATGCATGGAATGAGCCTTGTGAATTTGCAACTGACTTCTTTCATCTATACTAATAATAAAGGGAATACCCATATTTGGTGTACACAGTTCATTAGACAATTTTGTCCTTGAACCACTTCTTAAACTTCCATTATTCTTTTCTAAACCACTGTAACTGCCCACTACTCTTTTAACCTCAGGAACATTTTCTTCTCTCTGCTTCTTTTATTTTATTTAAAAAAGTTTAGAGTCCCCCTAGCAAGTTAAAATAACAATCATTGAATTTTTTGTCAAATTTTATTCCCCTCTCAGAAAAAAAAAATTAAATGGCTGATTTAATGCGCTGAGAAGCCAAACTTTTCTAAGAAAATAGCAGCTACTAGTTAACAATTTATTTTTATACACCAGTTAACTTGTTTCAAATACCTAGATTATTTTTTTTACAATTAAGATATGAGTACAATATGACATGATGCGTACTGGACACATAACAAAAATTTATAGAAAATTTTATATAGATGCAAAATATTGGGTAAAGAAACAGACATGGATCATTTATCATTAATTCATAACTACTTCAATTCCTCACACAGCATGAGGAACAACATGGCTGCAAAAGAAGCTTTAAGACAAGCTTTTGGAGTAGAGGGTTAGAGGATCTATGCATCACCCACCAAGTTTTTGGAACTAATACTCATCTATCCTCGATTGAATCAAAAGAACAAATTCACCCACACAAGATGAGAAATTAAAGAATTCTTAATAAACTTTTTTTCTCTCCTCACCATGTGGAAACTATCTCTTTAGGAAAAAAATACTAACAACAGATACTTTTCAGATACATATTTGGAAGTATTTGAATCATATCCCAACCATATCTCAATAAAATTATATATATATATATATATATATATATATATAAGATACTTTTCAGATACGTATCCAAGGAGTATCAGTGTCCAACACAGGTATGACAGCAATACTTTTCCATTTTTTCGAGTATCCAGGCTTCGAAGTACAAACTTAAAGAGTGCAAAACATAAATTGTATCTTATGATAGATCTTTCTGATTATCATAATCTCAACCTTTTAATAACTTTTCTTAGAAATTATTAGCTTAAATGCACTAGAATATCCATGTTGGAAAATACTTTTTCATTGAATTTGTATTCCAGAAAAACCCAGTGAAGGCAACTAAGCAGTCGATATTGCTCTTATAAGTGACAAAAAGAAAGATAAGAAAGGAACAACAGACACAAATAGAATTGATAAAGAAACCAAAGGCACATGGCTAAAAAATTGAACAGCCAAAGAAGGGGTTTAAGTGTGCAATTGTGCATGACACTGAGAGAAACTGCATTCAAGCACTCAACCATAGTAAGGCTCAGGCTTTGAAGGGGGGTACATTTCATCAATTTGGAGGAATTAAAGCAAAATATTTCACCCGCATATCATGGATAAACTAAGCCTAGAAAATCAAATAGTATAAGACAATGAATGAATGGGTACCTTCAAGAGTGGAAATTTTATTGAGACTACGTCTATCAACAGCTTGGTCTCATTGGTATCTGGCGCAAAAGCTAAATACTCTCCCCTATCCAACAATGATTGCAAAACTTGTTGAAAGTTGGGGGATATACCATTGCCCACTTCCACAAACATATCTTTTTGAATGTGCCTGCTCCATTTCCACATAAACTTTTACTCCTCAAGAAATACTAAATTTGAAATATATTCAAAATTTCCCTCCATATATATTAGAATATGTAATTATACAAATGTGCAAACAGTTTGTAATAGGATTATAAGGGCTGTTAGCTTTTGCTAACAGCACCACTAAGTGTAAAGCTGTAATTGTAAGGGCTGTTAGCTGTTGCTAACAGCACCTCCAGCACCTCTCTGTATCAGGCAGTTAGCCTTTGCTAACTGTACCCCTCTCTGTACAGCTGTCAGTTTCTGTTAGTTGTTACAGTTTCTGTTAGTGGTTAGTTAGTTGTTGTTGGTTTCTTTTATAGTTAGTTCAAGGGCCAAGGGGTTATAAATACCCTCTTTGTAACAAACTTCAACTAACTTTTCATTC
This sequence comes from Glycine latifolia, assembly GCA_013407115.1. NCBI lineage: Eukaryota > Viridiplantae > Streptophyta > Magnoliopsida > Fabales > Fabaceae > Glycine > Glycine latifolia. The sequence continues at coordinate 22,900,735 of CM023943.1, forward strand.
CTGAAAATAATATTCAGAGTTTCTTTCAGTTCTCTCTTTTCTTCTTCTCAGTTCATCTAAAAATATATACCAGCTTTTCGAATCAAAATCTCCCTCACAAAAGTTATTTCCATTTACTTTTTCTTTTTACTTTCTAAATATAAGAGTATTCAAAACTGAAAGTTTCTACTAAAAAAATTAAATTTAAAATCTTTTTCGGTTCTCGATACAACAGAGGAAAAAGTAAAACACAAACAGAGAGCAATGAATAGAAACACTCACGGCTGAACTGGATGAATTTGTGTATCCACTTTGGTCCTTACAGCTACTAACAGCAACAACACAATCGTAGGGAGCAAAATCTGTCATGGATTGAGTGATACGCATCAGAAATTCCGGCATTCACCAATCCATCTTCACAAAATCGAAACGGACTTGGAAGAGAAACAAACAAGCAAACAAACTAACACACACACATACAAAACTCTAAAGGACTAAACACATAATTAAAAAAAATGTTAATGCCTATATAATCTACATAAAAGAAACATTACATAACCGAATAAATCATCAAAAATTACCTTAAAGCTAAAAAAGAGTCAATCTTTAAAAAAAACTCATAAAAACAGAAAACTCAAGCAAAGATCATCGCACAAAAGAAAAATACGGAATCGGTCAAATTAAGCAAGGGATCAAAATCAGAAAACAACAGAGAGAGAGTGAGAGAGTAAGGAGCAAGTGATTGAGAAACATGCAAAGGAAAGAGAAGGTGGAAATTGAGAAGAAGAGAATAATTGAGGAAAGGAAAAAGGGCGATGACCTCGGCGGCAGTGACGAAGGGGTGGCGAATCTTGAGGAGCCAATTCTTGCGGAGCATGACCTTCAACTGCCTCCACGCAGCTCCCATGGCTGCGGCGAAACCCTAGAAGAAGACGCGATAGGGTTCTAGTTCTTAGGAAATGCGACGAAGATGGAAAAAAGCGAAGGAAGGAAGGATGAAGAGGTGTGCAGTGTAGTACTCTTCACGTTGAAATCGCAATTTGGCTGTAGTGGCAGAGAGAAAAAAGGGGAGGGAAGTTTATAATAACTAAACGGAAAATACTAAGACCCACCAACGCCTCCAATTTTTTCTTTTTCCTATTATTAATATTAATTTTTCCTGAATAAGTACTTTTGAATATGTCTGCGATGCGAGAAGTGCAAGCAAGCGAAACAAAATAACGGTGTTCGGATAAGTTCAGGGAAATTAATTAATAGTATTTGTTTATTTACTGCATTTTTTAGTTTCGGAATAATAAAGGGAAATTAATTAATAATTAATGAAAGTGTTTTTAAGTAGGGTAAAGGGGTGGTGGGGTAGGGTCTGTTACTGGTCACGACCTGGCGAGGGTTCTTTCGGTTGAGACTTGGCGCGCCGATGACGTCTTCTCTTATCGCGAGAAACAAACAAATGAAAGAATAAAAGCATGGTTATCTTCTTACAGTCTCAGACGCAGCTACATAAACCAATGAAGATAGTTTTATTTTTTATTCCAGATTCTTTTTATTTATTGACAGGTTTTTTTCCTTGATTAGCACGCACACGTTGACAGGTTCTTTTAGTTTACTACAGTATTTACGAAATTAATAGCTGATGTTTTTAATTTTATTTTTGTCTTAATCTATTTATTTAGTTTTTAATTAAATTTTTCTATCAATTTTTTATTTAATAACTTACCTAATAAACTAACAGAATATCATATAGATGTGATATATTAAAAAAATATTATATTATTATTTAATAGACTCTTATGAATGATTAAATATTATAATTAAATATGAAAAAATAAAATGTTATGTCTACGTGACTCATAAGATTTTTTTTCTCAGCATCTTATTCATAAGATGATGTAGATAATTTGGAAAATCTCGACACTAATTATTATAACATATCATGGTTAAGATTATTCAACTAAACATGGATGAGAAAATAAGAGTCCACCACCCTAGTGAAATGAATGTAAATGTCGAGTTCATAAAGGCATGTGACTCACATCTATCACTAATCATTCACTCCAAATGAATTTTTTAAGTGAAGGAAACTCATAATTAAGAGAAACAAGTTAGATAAACTAATAATAGACATAGGTTATAGGCTGACCCATGAATAGCATCAATCCCAATTCTTAAACTACACATAACTATCATGAATAACTTACGTTCTCTGTTTTGTCCAATTATTTTTCATGGGCAGACTTATCAATTAACACCATCATCTGTTACAAATCAAGTGTCTAACACAAACTAATTCAATTTCAAGAAGTTTGTTTGGAGACAAAGACTCAAAAGAGAAAAGAACAGTTTTATTTTTTTATTCATAGAAATTAAATAGAATACCAAAAATTTTATGATATTCACATGTAAGAACAACAAAATATCTTTTTTGACGAAAATAAATTTTTCAATTAACTTATGTAAAAGTTCCTATTTTCACGTATAAAAATGTATTATATTTCTAAAACTTCTTTGAAATTGAATTTAGTAAAAAGAAAAAAAAAAAGAAACTATTTTTAAAGAGAATATAAGTCTAAAAAAAAATCAAAAACTACCCTTTTATCTGTTATACTTTTGTTAGAGTAGAACTAATTAAGATGAGTTCATTATTCTCCAAAAGCAAAAATTAGTTATGCTCATCTTGGAAGGCAATATCTATACCTTTTTTTACTAAACTTTTTTCTTTCCATTTCAACTTATTGGGCTTAAGCTTGTTTGTTTGTGCAAATAAAATAAAAATATTTGCATTCCATTTCAGAATAATAACAAGCTTTATTAGTCATTAGTTCCGACTGGTACAACTTCATACCACCGTGGTCAGAAAAAATTAATAATAATAACAAACTTCAAATACTTCACACCTAATATATTTTTCTATTTGCATCTCAAACGATAACTTGTATTAATTAAATATCTATTGTATATTCATATGCTATCATTAGTACAACTGTAAGCCAAATATGTCATACCGAATCTTAAATATGTTTCGGTCATTTTCTATATGGTTAATTAATTCAAACATATATGGAAGATGCTTAGTTCAATTAATTAAACATGCATGAATATTATAAATTTTTTATATTATCTTTAATTCTTATGAATAAAAAAAATAGAACACGTGTTAGATAGAAAACAGAAGGTTCTTGGAGTGGGACACGAAAATAACAACACATTTTTGTTTGTTTAATATTTTGGTAAAATTAATTTTGAGAAAAATAAAGTTCTGAACTGTGTTTGATGGTGATATTTTAAAAACCAAATTTAAAATAATTAATTGTTTTTATAACAAGATAGTATGACTTTTAAATATAAAAAAATATATTTTGTATTTTATAAATTTCAGATCTAAAATCAATTTTATTTATAAAAATATTTCTCTCAAAATCAATTATTCTTTTTTCTTCGATAACTCAATGATTCTAACTAGTATAGAATTAATATTTTTCACATTAAATTTACTAAACACAAGAAGTGCTGTACAATTGCAAATCAAGGTTCGCAGGCTTTTTCGTTATGTAACCAAAAGTGAGAACCATTAATTGGTTTTGTATACCATTAAGAACATTCAACAAAATAAGCCCCACAAGTCCTTTTCCATATGACCATATGACCCATCTGGTGAAATGACTGAAATCATCAATATATCTATAAGCATTTGGTGCTGGTTGTAATGGTCCGCCAAAACAAAAAACAATATTTTCTTTATTATGTTTGTTACTATGTTAGATTAGATTTCTCTGTTGCTTTTTATGCACCATTTATATTTTTATTAAACTGTACATATGTTATATAACTTAGGATTACTTTGCTGGACTTGTGATTATTTAGTAAAACATACTGCAAAAAAAAAGTATTTTATTGATAATTTATCATGTCTGATCGGTTGTTTTATAATACCATGATGGTTAAATTTTGGAGGGGATTGGATGAGAAGAAACAAACATACTCCAATTTGCCAATCTTTAGTGCAAGTTGCATTATGAGTATGATGTTCCCTCCTTATCTTCAAACATTTCTTTGTTTTTTTAATCTTCAAACGTTGAACTCTAAACGAATCTTAATTTTTTGTCTAAAAAAAGAGGATGAGGTTTCATTCTTCATTTTTGTTAATGATAAATTAATGCTAATAAAAAAACACAGTGAGAATATGAATTGTATATCCATTAAAAACGCTTGAATTCTAACTCAAAACATCTTATTTATTATGGCACGGACAAAAAAGACCAAAATAAATGTAATACCATTGACACTAAGTTTTACTACTGACTTCTTATATTTCCTTTATATTGTAACAAAGTCTTCTAAGTTAATAGTATATTTGAATATAGTAAATTTTTCATTCTTTATAATGGACGGGATAGAAAAATTGACTATTGAATGTTCTTAATTAATCCAAGGTAAACGTATTCCTAATTTCGGCAAACGAACCTCATGTTCAATATTATTCAGTACAAATATAATGTAGGGGCGTTTAAAAAAACTTCTATAAACTAGTCAAATTAGATTTGAATTACTTAAGTTTAATTTTAAATAAAATATTAGGGTCAAATATGAAAGAGAAAAAAAACCACGTAAAATCACGTAACTTCCCGGAGGCTTCACGCTATGCGCAGGTAAAGGGGATGGATATTGTACGCAATCTTACCCTTGCATATGTAAAGAAACTATTTTCGAATTTAAACTCATGAACAACAGGTCATCAATATGAAAAATTAATTATCCAGTGAATATTTTCATACTTGACATCTATAAATTAATAACGTGAAAAAAAAACAAAAAAAACTTTAATGAAACTTATATAAACTTTAAATTGATATTTTGAAGATATAAAAATTGAAAAAAAATTAATTTTCGAATTTGAAGATAGAAAATAAATAGTATTTATTGATTAGTATCACAGGTAATTGTTGAGACTCACATAATCACACTTCTTATTTTTATCTTTTTATTTAGTAAAATCATGTGAACAAAAATGCACATCTATCTTAATCATATAAGAACTTCACTAAGATTTTTATATCCCTATTTATTTTTGGTCTCACCAAGCTTTCCACATCACATAAAGATTTCTCTTGGAAAAGAAAGTTGTGTGGGCTTGTGGGGCGGCTATAAATTCATAGTGGGGGTTGTGGCGTGTAGCATACGACCAATCGAGGTTTGGTGAGTCAAATTTGGCTGTCTCTTAATTGCATATATTTGGTAATGGAAATTAGCATTTGCCGAGACACAGCACAGTGCAAGAAAATGAAGAAATATTGCCATTTTGGCGATAAATACATAAATGAGAGTCATTGAGAACATCTAAGAGATAATAATTATCTCATCTCACTCCGATCATAGATACAATTATACAAACACAGTGTTAGTTGTACCAAAGCTAAAACGTGAACTAAAATGTGCAATTCTGTTTTATACTATCTTTTTTGACACTTCTACTTGCATCAAATCTCACTTGAATTTGAAGTCCGAATCACCTTGCTTTCTCTCCTTAAAGTGCTTTACTTTACATAGATGTGATTATTATTATTTTTTAAACTTAAAGAATAAGACAAACTTTTTATAAATCTGGCGATCTGTGAAGAAAGACAATTTAAAAATGCTCAACGAGATTATTATAATTAAAAATATTTTAATTTGATAGATTATTAATACTTTTTACTTTTGTTTTGATACTTCCAAAAACATTGACAATTAAACAAAACAATGATTGACTTCACACAATCAAGTTGAAATTATTAGTATTTCTATGTTTCCTAATATTTTTCCCCGTCCTTTATCATTTTGGTGATGTCTTTACACATATTTGGTTTCGTTGTTCCAGAATTTAAATTTTGAATGTCTATTTATATATTCTGAAATTAAATTTTCAGAAGTCAATTTGTTAGTACATTCTGCAAATAAAATTCTAATAGTCTACTTACATATTCCAGAATAAACCTCCGGAAGTCTACTTATATATTCCAAAAATTAACTTCTAGAGTCTATTTGTTATTATACATTCTAAAATTAAACTTTCGGAAGTCAATTTGTTAAACATTTAAAAATTAAACTTTCAGAATTCAATTTGAATAATAAATAGTGCCTGAAAAAAAACATACGCTAATCAATTAAATTAATAACCACGTCCTTGCATAATTCCACCTCTTATTCTGTACAGAATATTCCGCGTAAATTCAAAATTTATATATAACTCTGACTGCATATACATGAGAGAGATGTTAACTGATACATAACTGACTTGAAATGAAAAGATTCGTGCTAATTCTATATTTATCATCGATGTAAATATTTATTTTCTCTGACCTCTATAACCCATGTAATCTTGCAAAAAAAGCCATGGGAGCATTCTATTAGACCTGGTTAAGCACTTCAGACCTATATTCTGTTCTTTGTGTCTTTCTTCTTCAATTGGAAATTCAAATTTCCAATCATTCATTCCTCTGGCTGAAACATAGTGTACGTTGAACTGGTCTCCAAACTGGTCTCGGTCTTTGTAACCTGCACATCAAACACCAAGTGATCTTGCTAAGGTGAATTTACAAGAATGTGACAAGTAATTCTTATCTTACCATATCAATTGTTTCGTGTAACTGAAGATTTTGAATTGAACAATTATTGTCCCCGCCACCTTATTATTGTCTGATAAAGTTATACTGCCATAGGGTTGCTTTTCCTCTATAAATTGTTAAATGATAATTAGAAATATTTTGGCAAAACCAAATTCTGGCTTTGTAATTCAAAACTTCATCCATAGGTTCTCACGTTTTGTCAACATGACGAGAAAAAGATCATTTTGTGATAAGGTTTAGAAAAAAAGTGATAATAAGAACTCTAGCTTAAACTTGCATTCATCATATTGATCAAAGAGATAACAAACTAAATTTTCTGACACTACCACTGTTGGCTTAATAGATACACACAAGATTTTTGAGAATTATAGGTAATAATTCAAATAACATTTTAGTGAGAACAAATTGATACACACACACACACAAACTCATGCAGATCATTTTTGTTTTTTTATATTGGTTTTTCTTTCTAATTCAATGAATTCTTCGTTTTAAATATCAGTTGGACATGATCTAAAATATGAATAATTATTTGTTCTACTATTTTAGCACTGTTTAATAAATTATCCTGTAATTTCAATCATCCAAAAGAAAGTTAATCATTATACCAACCTCAGCTGTACGAGAAAGGCCAGCAGGAAGCATGGGAACAAGAGATGTCCAGAGAACAGGATCTACCAATGGATCAACATTATTGTAGGCTGTTAAAAGTGGTGCAGACAAGAATGGAGTCAATGGGTAAACATTTCTTTGAAGAGACATTGTTCCACTCATTCCCATTGCAATGTCGAGCCCATCATTGCCTCCATCATGATTTGATGGTTTCTCAACTGCCTTGCCATGATCCAACTTGTTGATTGTATTTTTGTTTTCATTCTCATCATTATCAGCGCTATTTTCCTGTCTCCTTGATGCTTTCTCTTGCAAGCCCTTGTAAGCAGCAGATTGTGACAAGATACTTAAGGCAGAGAGTGAAGAACTTCTATGCTTCTTCTCATTGTGTAGTCTGCCTAACTGTGGCATCTGGTAAGGTTCCATAGGTTGAACTTTCTGCTCCAATTGCTTAAGTTCACTGCAAACATCTCCAGCAGAACCAAATTTCTTTTCTTCTGATAATCTTGTCCCAGCATCAGAATGTCTACTCTTATTAGATCCCCACCATTTGATGTGACTTGTTAAATCAATCTTTCTTTCTATGCAGAAACCACTTACAAATTCACTTTCTGCTGCAGAATCATCCCCTGCACCTTTAATGTTGTAAAACAATGAGATGAAAGTGACCTAGCAGATAAATCAGGATGAAATAGTTGAATACTATTTTTATTTTTCCAATAGCCATAGGTGGTGCACAAAGGAACGTGGTTCATATAACTGTTCAGCAGAAGATTTGATTGAACTTTAAAATTTGATTAAAACATACCATAATGCATACTATTGAAGTAATCAGATCCTGACATACGACCATATGTTGGATCCCATCGACTAATTTTGGTAGCAACACATGCAAAATGAAATGAAGAGTTAAAGTTGGCAGTCAAATCAGTATTAGAATCAGTGTACTTAAAGACAGCTAAACTAGATCATAGAAAACTGTAGCTGTGTAGCAGAGCAGAGAAGAACTAGCTCCGCACACACATATCCCACACAGACTTAGAGATGTGGATATAGATAAGAAGAATTTAATTGCAAAAAAAAAAAAAATGATAGATTCACACCTGGAGAGTCCACGATATTTTGCTAGTCCTCTTGAAAAACCACTACTCTTCCTGCAGAAAGCATCACGCATAAACAGCAGCATAGATACATGTTAAAAAACATTTTGAAGTTTACACACACCGCCGTAAAGATGCAAGGTACTCTTCTCTCGACACATTCTGCATTTCTTCAAGATCTCTTGCATAATCTGTCACCTGCAGCACACAAATCAAAAGTACAACAAAAAGTTACTATATTCATCACAAGAGAGTAACTAACAACACCCTTTTCCTATAAAGGACCAGATCTATTGTCTCCATTGTCGAAACCTAGTTAACAATAAAATGTTTCCATCATATGCTAATGCTACTGATACCTTGGGCAAAGAAGGATAATAGAAAATCAGATTCTATACCCAATCAATAGTTTACATAAACTTACAGGAAAGTTAATGAGAGTCCCAGGACCCCAATATTTGAGAGCAGCAAGATCATATGCTCTGGCCGCCGCTTCCTCGTCATCATAAGCCCCTGTCCAGAATCCATCGACAACAAACATCATCATCTTAAGAAAAGATGCAGCACCAGCAAGTTCAACGATAACGATGATAGGGAAGAATAAGACCATGTTTGGATAAACTTCATGAAAAAGGAAGAAAATTAAAAAGCAAGATGAAATAAAATCAACCAATGCACTTTAACTTCTATAGAAGCTCTTTCATTTAATTTCCTTAAAAGTTGAGGTGCATAAGTTGATTTTAACTTACAAAATAAGTTTGATTTATTTTCATCTCCTATAAGTGTTTATTTAGAAGTTTATCCAAACACGCCCCAAAAGAAAATAACAAGTGAAGTAAGCACCGCATTTCGAACTCACCCAAATAAACTGGCGCCATCAACCACGAACCGTTGTTCAACCAACCAACCAATTCACGAACAACAGAAGAAGAAAAAAACGAAACACGTAAGCAAATTCAGCCTTACACATGTTGAAACCCGAAAAGAAGAACAACAGAAAAGAACAAAACCGAACCGAACCGAACCTTGCTTTCCCTTCTTATTCTGATTTTGGTTCCACGTACTCTTATCCCAAAGATGCGCTTCATAACGACCAGTCCACCTATGCCTAACCAATTAACTCACCAAAATTGCGTTAGAAACGATCCAAAACACAGATTCATTTCAACCTACCAACCACTTCATGAGTTGATTGTAACTTTCGTAAAAAGCGCAATTCATTTTATTTTCTTATTTTCTTCTCTTATAAGTTTATCCAAACAGGTCCTAACTAACTAACTACCTCGTGACGCCGCGGTATATGGAGCTGCGTTTGCCGGCGGCGCACGGAGGCATTTTGCTGATGCGCTCTTTCGCCGTGCAACCTCTTTCCTTCTTGGCCTTCTTCAATCCTCTGTAGAGCAAGAGCTGGTCGTTCGCCACCGCCACCGCCACCGCTGCGGCCTCCGACGTCTCCGCGGACTTTCCCGGATCGGAGGAAGACGAAGCCATGATCGAACCAAACCCTGATCCTAACCCTAATCTCAGAGACAGAGAGAGAAAAGTGTGTGTGATTTGAATTTGGGAAGATGAGTTGTTGTTTGTTTTTGATTGGGAGTGGAATCGAGTGGAGTGTTGGAGTGGGAGGGAGTGAGAGGGGGAAAACTACAAAGGAGGAAGGAGGAGTGAGGGGTGGCAGGGTTTAATTACCAGAATGCCCTTCTTTGGTTTTGAAATGACGATTGTGGAATTTGGTACTGTGAGCCGATGTAACGGCTAGGACCCCGTGAGGGTAGTGATGTCATTTCGCGGCGTTTTGATTAGTATGACAATTTGTGCATTTCGGTGCCACTTGTTGTCTGCTTCTGATTCCATTTTCCTTACTCGCCATGTTATTAATCTGCCACGAAGGACTTTTTATAAATAAAAAAACTTAATTATTATTTTAGTTTCTGTATTATTTTTTAGTTTCTGAAATTTAATTTTTTTTTAATTTCGAATTTTGAAAAATTATTTTTAAATTTTTAAGATAATAAATTAATATTTTATGATAATCTTTAAATATTTTATGAAGGATTTTTATATTTTGTGACAATTTTTAAATACAAATTAAAATTTAAATTCAAGTGACTAAAAAATAAAAATTAATTTAAGAACTAAAATTATCATAAAGTAATAATTTATTATATCAGGGAAAAAATGTAATTTTCAAAATTTAGGTACTAACAATAATATTTTTAAATTTTAGAAATTAAAAAAATTATATATCCTAAATTCAGAAACTAAAACAGTTATTAAACTAAAACATAATGTTGTTTGTTGTTTTATATAAAAAAAAATAGAAAATGAAAATGGAATAATTTTATGTGAGCACTATAATTATAATAATACAGATGCTGTACTAAAACGTTGATATAATCTCTTATGAAGCTGCCTTTCCTCTTTACCTAATTTGAAAATGATGAGACAGTAGAAAGCCTTTGCTAGTTAAGAACTAAGTTGTTCGAGAATTACAAAAGGAAAGAACAGAATAGAACACGCTTCGAATAAAAGTTTAGAGACGACCATTGAAGATTAAACAAATTTGAAATCCCAATAAGAAGATGGTGTTCAGTTGAATTGAATTTGGTGCGTAGGTATGAAACAAGATGAAAGAGTGAAAGTAACTTGTGATAAATGTTAAGTTGCTACTTTCACTTCAAAACGTTGTAAAAACGGTATACAGTCTTTTAAAAGGAAAGAACATGCCTAAAGATAAGGAAAGTAGTAGTTTGTTATCCACCCACAGCATACAATATAAAAATAAATAAATAGACTCTATGAATTTTTTTATTTTTAAATAATAAATATTGATTTTTTTATATTACAAAAATTTTACTTTTTAAGATAACTTTTTATTTATATTTTTATCATATGTCATGGACATTCAATAAAAAAAATCTCATAATAATAAAAAAATGTATAACTAAATAAAAATAATTATTTTAGAGTTTGTAATTCTTTAAGTTTCATCTTTCATGTAATGCTAAAACATAGCAAATTACTAGAGTTTTTGTCTAGTATAAATGAAGTCATTGGAAAAATGAAACCCACGGGACACCAAGGACCGGTTGATCAAAATTTCAGAGAATGATTCTGTTTGATTATGTGGGGGGAATAATTTTGACTACTTTTGGCAAACCGGTTGAGAGGTCCTAAATCTTCAAGATGCTATATGATTGCATGCAAAGCTTTAGTTAACGGTTTGATATAAGGTAACGCTTGGTTTTAGAAAAATCCCTCACATGGTGACTTTTTTTTATCCTTTTGCGGTGCCAAGTTCCCACATCTGAGCAAGTGTTTCTTACTTTTACAGACAGCTTCCCTTTTAATAATCTTCTTACAAGGGATAAAGCGGTAAAAATGCTATTATCCATAAACTAATTACTATAAGATAACTTTTGCTCTTTTCAATTACAAATTTGTAATTTTATCAATTACAGTAGCATTTGCTAATTATTGGATGAAAATTTGAACCAACAGCAAATCTCGAGCTATCGCTCAGGATGCTACTACAAGACTATAATTACAAAGCCCTTAAGTTTAACTAGTCCAAAGCTTTGTCAGAACTGGTTAACTCGGTAACTAATTTCTTCTATGCAAAAAATTGAAAATGCTAACCATTCTTAGTATTTTTAAAAATTTCAACGGTCTGTTTTTAATGTCACATGTGCTAGGAGCTCTCAAATTTGAGTAATTTTATTTTAGTCTTCCAAATTTAAATTTTTTTTGTAATCTCTAAATCTGCAAAACAATCTTTTAATCCCTCTGTACAATATAAGCCAAACAGGGAATCCGAGATTCACAGTTTTGTGCAAAATTTAAATACTAAAAAATGACGCTGGTATTAAAAGGTATGTCCAAGAAATATACAGTAGTTTTCGTTAAAATCCATTGTAAAGTTTAAAGTGCGAGTCATCAACAGCAACTATATTGATAGTATGAACTGATCGGGTTTATACACATTCTTTAGTGTAACCCCACTTGGACTTTCATTTTACAATACAGTCCGAACGTACTAGTATATACACAGGAAGGAAAGATGAGATGATTTACAAATTGCAGGCATAATGTGAAAATTAATCTTTATACAGGAGTAGCGTATGATCCAATAAATTGAGTCGAGTTCCAACTTCAATCTTCAAAAAAATCTCACAGGCAGAACTCCCACAGCAGTTGGAACGTGTCACAGCTAAGCAAAAAACTCTGATTCCATGACAATGGTTAACTAAGAACAGGAGATTCACATGGCTGGCTTGTAGAAATTTGATCCCCGAATTCTCTTTTTAAGGATTCTGTCCAAGTTTATTACCAGGATAAATGTAAGGTCAGAGTCTCTAAATGTTATGACAATGACGACAAACTACAACGGAGTAAAGCAGGAGAGCATAGATGAAAAATGAAAGATGAACTATCATTAAAGTTAATAATAAGACAGAAAACATCAGGGCTTTTATGAAAAAATGACACCAACAAAAGCATGCTCAAAAAGCCATGTTAAAACAAACCACATCACTTCCTCAAAATTGTTGTCATGCACCTACATTTATTTGCTAGGAGTGGCACGAGAAAGAGAATATGTTCACCATCTCTATTAACGAACATAAGTGTAATTTTGTGGCTTCGGCTGTGAACTTAGATCAAGTCAACATCATAAGTGTAATCCTAAATCTTTCTTCTGGTTCCCAAGGGATAAATTTTGTAATAAATGGAATATTTACTATATTCAAAGCATAGACTCGATGCCCACTCAAAGCAACCCCATCAAAGAAACATACTGTTGTCAATTCTGGATTTAGGTGCCTTGAAGTTTCTCCCCGTACATGGTGGTAAAAGGGGCACAAAGAGTATCCGTGAAATCTATCTGCTACCCATGTTGAGCATACAAAAAAAGTAGAAGGAATATTTTCCTAGCTGGATAATTCAAATTCCTAGTTTCAAATCCTGCTGGCAATTTCAATCTCCTCCTTTCCTAGCCTTTAAAGAATCATTCAGTTAATAGAACTCAGATGCCATTTGACACTGAGCATAATATACTACATTCGCATTGAAAGCAGAACTAGAGATGGTGGTTGATAGATAGCTTGGGTATTCCCCACCCCCACCCCTCCCAAAAAAAAAAAAATTACATACACATAAAAACTGGTACATTCCTAAGCAAAATCACACAGGTTGATTAAATAATGTAAACCTCTTCAAATATTCAAATAGCAGAGTTTATTAAAAGAATGAAAGCGCATGCATATGAACATAAGGAAACACAATCCTCAATACAACATGAATATTCATACCAAGTCTTTCTCTTATGACAGCAGCATTTTCATCGCCACAGCATTTTTGTGAAAAGGAGGATATATCATGGTACATTTCTTTCGATGGATGAATTCCTGCATCCTCCATCCATTGCAATACCTGCATCAGGATTTCCGTGATTTTCCAGATTTGGTTTATTACAACGTGAAATACTCAAAAAAACTAAACATGGCCAAATATCTAGTAGTCATGAAAAACAGAAGTTGACAGTTCTGTAAAAGTGCATGGTTCTAATTCATGTAATAGCTTTGTTCAAATTTACTACTTGTTTGCCAATTTTCAAAGTAACTTGTTGGATTGGAATAAAATGATTTGTGTTTTTAGGGTGTTTGTAGTTATTTTACTCTTTTGTTATCTTTTTCTTTTGTTACACCTTATTATATATTATATATTTAAATAAATAAAAGATCCTCTATGCTTGTAGCAGAAAAAAAATACACTGTAATACTTTTGAGATTAAGCTAGAGCTTGAAGAAGTTGTCTTGGAGGATTTCTCTTGATTCAAAGTCTTGAAGATGGCCAAGGAGTTACTCTGTTTTTTTCTTGTTTGATGTTTCCTGCTCTTTTTCCATGTATTGCTAAATCCATTTAGCTAGAACTTGATGGTTTCAAATAGGCTACCATATGTCACTATCCAAGATACAAAATTATGGTTTGATCAACTGGAAACAATACATTGCAACATATATCCTCATGTAAATGATACTTGACATTCACTATATTACTTTTCACAAACTAATACACTTGCTAGAGGTGTAACAACTCTCTATAGACACAGAACTAGTATGGCATTGGAGGGCGGATCTAAAAAAAACGTATGGCATTGGAGGCACGTTGGCAACAAGAGATACCATTTATTTGAACATTAGGATTATTTTCAAGTTGGTAGTTTTTTTCCTGTTGATACTGTTGTTGGGCTCGGCTTCTAGTAATTGTCCTACACTGGTATTTCACGTAGACATTTAGTATTAACAGAAATTTTAGTATCAATATATATATTTTATATCAGTGAAATATAGTTTTAATATTTGTTCTAGCTACAGAGTAATGAACTTCTCTGCATGCAACAAACCTAACAATCTATTGTTGTTAAGTTGGCAACATACAATTTTTATGTATCACCATTAAATTATTCTTAAAGAAAGAGCAATATGTTACCTCTAAATACTTCCTCCAATTTCCAGATGATAAAAGGTTCTTCAATAATATAGAGTAAGTGTTTAAGTTAACATCGGCACCTGATGCCAACATTTTGAAGAATAACTGCACACATGAAAAATAAAACAATAAGAAAACAGGGTAGTGTAAAAGATATCAATGTGGTGGGAAATCATTAATGTTCTTGGTAACATAATATCTCTGGGAGAAGATTTGACTTACCTTCAACATAGTTTCAATCTTTCCACTTTTTCCTAAAGAATGCAGGAACTGATTCAAACATCCGGATGAAATTACAGGAAGTGAGGGCTCTATGTACTTGATCATATCAACAGCTGTCCTCCAATCTTGTAATCTTATGGCAAAAGACACTCAGTTAGACAGGAATATAACAGCAAGAAACATTAACTGAAGAAAAAATAACATGCTGTAAAATATAGCTACCCAACCAAAGCAATTTGAGTAATAGGCATCTGTCCTTTGACCTTTTGTTTAATGCCCACTCTTTTCATTAAATCCGTTGAGTTTTAGCGAGTGAAAAATGTATCAAAGTATAAAATTGAACTGATATATAAAAAATGTCATAAAATGTACTAATTCATAATTAGACCGTACTATTCCATTTCAAGTTCCACCAATGATAAAATTAACAAATAAAAAAATCTTAATATTATTGTGAAGAAATATATTTTCTGCTGAACAATAATAACCAATACATGTGTGAAACAGTGGGTAATATGAAAAGTTATTGAATTATGTTAAAATAAATCCTTTCTACTGTTGTACAGCATATACACCAATCAAAGTGGAAAATAATAAATTCTAATTATGAAAAGAATTAGCTATAAAATTTAGCATCAGGTTGAAAAAGTGTCATGATGTCTTGATCAGGAAGAAACTAGCTAATTTCAGCCTCAATTAGCTTAAGTTGGACTTAACAGACGAGACTATGGTAGTAAGTTGGACATTTTTATAAGTTTCAAGAAAGCCCATGAAAAGAAAAACAGGGAAAGACAAGTTTAGTGCATAACTTTTTTAAAAAAAATGAAAACTATACAATCAAATCTGAACTTACATGCTACAGGCAGATACCATTTCAAAAAATATGGTATCACTGAAAGGAATTTCTTTTTCTCTCATACTTTCTGCCAGACTAAGAACCCTTCCTGGTTGGCCACCTTTATTAAAAGATCTCATTAGAGCTGCACAGGCAATAGTATCTAACTTGATGCCGCTTGCTTCCATTTCTTCAAAGAGTGCATAAGCTTTCTCCCAATTCTCTGATATAAAACATTGTTATTTAGGCATACATTTACAAATAACATCCAAATATTTCAGTTGTTAAAAAACTATTTTACCAGTTGCATTGTACGCATCAAGCATGGCGGTGTATGTAACCACATCAGGGTAGCAACCAGATGATTTCATCAAGTTGAATGTAGACTCTGCCTCTACAATTTGGCCCTAAAACATTATCACAGAAAAAAAATGTGAAGGAAAAGTAAAAGAAGTCTCAAATTTCATGGATTCACACCATTGAGATGAATCTTAACCTATGTACTTACCTGTTTGCTATAGGCACATATGGCAGATGAGTAGACCTCTTTGGACAAAGGAAGTTTTAGATGCATAATTTCTTCCATAAAAGATAGGGCTTCGCCGTATTTTGACATCTTACAACAACCACTTATCAACACAGTGTAAGTAACAGAATCAGTTTTAATTTTTTTCTTCCTCATAGATTTATACAAGCCTATAGCTTTGTCATACTCCCCTACATTCATACAGCTTCCTATAGCTGCATTATATGCAACTGTGTTTAATTTAATTCCTCGCATCTCAGCTGCTGTTAGCACTGTGTCAATCTTCACCTTTCGACTGCATCGTCCACAGGCAGCCAAGAGTGTGGATATTGAGACAACATTTGGCTGAATTCCTTCCTGTTCCATTTCTCGCAAAATTTTAATTGCATCTGCCAGCAAACCATTAGATCCATAGGCATCAATCAGCGCATTATAACTGACAAGATTTGGCTTCAACTTGTTTCTCTTCATCCTATCAAATATTTCTCTAGCTTTATGGGGCTTTTGTGACCTTCCATAAGCATTAAGGAGAGATGTATACGATACAATATCAGGGCGGAAGCCATTTTGTTTTATCTCATTGAAAACCAAATGTGCCTCATTGTCCATACCACGAGCAGCATATGCACCTATTAGTGCATTATATGAGACTATATTAGGTTTCAGCCCTTCTGCAAGCATCATATTAAATGCAGCCTCACAATTTTCAACTTGCCCACACACAGAATACAAGTGGATGATACTAGTGAATGTAACAACATCAGGGGTACATTCCGACTTCTTCTCCCTCATGGAATTAAAAATATCAATAGCTCTGTCATATTGCCTAAGTTTTCCTAGACAATGGATAACAATATTAAGTGTAGTTGTGTCAGGACGAATATGAGTTCCCTTCATTAGTTCAAAATAAGACAAAGCTTTTGAATACTGAGCCCCACTTTTAAATGCAGATAGAATAATATTGTGAGTAACAAGATCAGGCCCAACACCATTCTCTGTCATTTTCTTGCAAACATTAAGTGCTTCTTTCCAATTCCCACTAGATCCACAAGCATTTATTAAGTTGTTATAAGTTGACCGACTTGGTGGAATCTGCAAAAATATGTCAGTGTGTCACAAACAGCACTTATAGTTAACATACCAACAATTGAAGTGCTTATTTTTTAAATTCCTAGTTTACAACAGCATAGGGTCTGAAGAAAATTAAATGAAAATCTGGCTAGATCACATTGATCACAAAAATCACATCACCAGGATTAATCACTCAGTTCTAACATGCACTGTGACTTCATGACCAGCTAGTGTAGCATGCAGGTAACTATATGATGCATAGAACATATCAACACTAACCAGAACAAAACCTATATGGTTCCCACTTTTCAGCATCGTGAGAGAGAAAGACACTATATTCTACCATCAAATGGAGCAAATTTAATTTATATGTATCTACACCAAAAATCTCAAGTATACAATATAATGCAGTCATGCCCACTGTGCAGATCTTTATTAAATCATTAAGAACATGGATTGCAAGAGGTATGAATCATCATAAACTGAATCCTGCAAAAAAATACTTATCTAGTGACCATAAAACAATATAGCAAGTAGTGAAACTGAAACACTCATACAATATGGTCTCTCTTTCTCCCTTTCCCTTCACCAGACATGCTTAACACTACAATGTAACACCTTAATAGAAAGAGGCCGGGGGGGGGGGGGGGTTGGGGGAGTCGATCACATCAAGACAAACTCACTAAATATTGATTAGGAAAGAAAAATACAAAGTACACACAGCTGCACGCAGCATGTCATCCATGATATTCATAGCCCAACGCCACTGTCCAGCCCGACCATGCGCATTAATAATAGCATTGTAAGTCTCAACATCAGGTTTACACCTTCAAACCACAACAAGACACACTCAATGATGAACAATTGAACCTCCACAACTTCTTTGTAAACACTAAAAAGAGAAGAAAATAAGAAGGTACTAAATTGAATTGAACTTCTCTCATAACTTGTAAGCTAAAATCAATTTATGTACTTGACTACTTTTATAGAAACTCGCTCATTTAACTTCTCCAAAAAACTGATATGGCCTGTTTGGATACAAGGCTAAAAGTTCTTTTGACAGCTATTGAGAGCTTCTCTACTGGAAAAAAAACTCGTCCAGTACAAAAGCTCTCAAAAGCACTTATACCTTGTATCCAAAGAGGCCCTTATATAATTTGTTTAATTTATAAGAGAATCTCAATTCATTTTGTCTTCTTTTATTATTCTCCTGTATACTTAGGTATAACTCTATCCAAACAAAGCCTAAATCCATTAATTCACACTATACCTCCATTCCTGCATCTCAAAAAACAATCCACGCGCCTGGTCCGTTCGATTGTGCCTCGCGTGCAACCTAATCATCATATTGTATATATCATTGCGCGCACAGTAGTTCTTCTGGTTCTTCAACCACCGGAACACGCGGTTACAGTGTTCAATGGACCCTCGCTGTGTCAACTCCTACATAATCAAAAAAACGAAAACAACACAATGCAGAACAGATTAAAACCAAAACGCTAAAAACTCGGGCGTCACTAGAATCGGAGATTCGCAACACCTTGATAAGGAAGGGGAAATTCTTGCGCGCGAAGCGGCCAACCCAGCGGTTGAGCAGGCCGTCGACGTCGTCGTCGTCGGAGAGGTCGAGGGAAAGGACGAGGTCGGCGACCTCCGACACCGTCCAGTCCATCTGGAAGCGGTTTCCGGCGACGCGGAGGCGGTATCGGGCGGCGATGTTGTCCTTGCGGAGGCCGGAGATATTCGTGGAGACCTCGTGCTGGCCTTTGTCGTAGTCCACGAAGCCTTCCTTCGTTTCCTTGAATGCTAACTTGTTCGACTTTTTCTTGCACGAAATGGAGATTCTCCGGCTACGAGTTAACTCGGTGGCGCCGGCGAGTTGGAGACAGTGAGTTGCGGTGCTGGCCATCGAAGAGGACGCGGGTGGGAGCGTGGTTGGAAGAGTGAGTTGAGGATAACCGCGCTTGGGGAATAAGATTTTTTTTTATCTATTTTATTTTATTTTTGTGAGAAATCTTTTGGTTTGCCATTGGGCTTGTGCTATGCGGAGTGTGGACTGAGAACAGAGTAATTAATTTTCTTTTGAAAAATGCTTAGTATAATTGTTCTAAAATAATAGTTGTCTTAAATTGATATTATTCACTCATTTTCTTCTTTTTTTCTTATTTTTCTTCTTTTTTATCATATTTATTATTTCTCTTTTTAATTTTTCTTTTTCTTTCTTATTTCTCCCCATTTTTAAGTTACGAATATCATCACTCTTTTTTCAATTAGCAAATAGATATTACAAACTAAAAACCAAGAGAAAATGTTGTGGAAGAAACATTTGCTAACAAAGAAAAATTAATAAAATCAGGAAAAAAAATCTTACAATAAGTTTCACTAGAAATGCTAAATTTTACCAAATTGATTGCAACTTAGTTAACTTTAATGAGAGAGTACGAGAGAATTTAACATTAAGCTAATTTGATGAAAATTTTCTTTTTTGTGTAACCAACATATGAGCTGGGATTTTTTGTTTAGCAACCAACTCATCTTTCCTCCCACAAAATTGGTATATTTTGGGGGTAAAATAATACATTCAATTATGATTTCATGTTTAAATAAAAGATTAAACATCAAATATTGGTTAAAGAATTCAACTAAGTATCGAATCACTTGGATTAATATCTTTTTGTGAAATTTTCTGATTTAGAATGTTTGTTAGTTTTAGTTCTTTTAATGAAAAATAAATAAACTAAAAGATTTTTAAAAAAATTATCAAAAAAATGTAAGTTTGTACAGAAAAATAAAAGCCTAAAAGATTAAATAAAATTGATCTAATGTTTTTGTTGAAAGTTAAAGTTAATAACTTTTGAAAATAAATCCTAAAATAAATTATCACAAAATCTTTTTTGAAATTTAATCAAACGAGACATTAACTTGGTAAAACTAAAGATTATAACTACAAACAGAAATAATACAAGTTAGTAACTAGTAATAAGATCTAGTTCAAGTCAATTATAAGCTTAATTGTATATTTTATCACTTAATTATTATTATTTTGTAAATTTTATTATTTGATTTTTTTACATTTTATCATTGTGTTTTCAATTTTTACACATTTGATTGATCCGCTAAAGGAAGTGTTGACGTATTCCTAGAAAGTAACTTTATTTTGCCACCAATTATTTTGAAACAAAGTTATTTTGTTAAGAATGTGATAGTACAATGTGCAAAACTAGTAAAACGTGTGGGGAAAAACATAATGGTAAAATATACAAACAAAAAATTTGAATGATAAAATTCATAAAATAATAATAATTGAATCGTAAAATGTAAATTTAAGTCTAAAGTCTATTGATTAAAAAAGTTTATTAAGATTTATAAAAAAAATGTTTAGGTGGTGGTTGTTTGAGATAACTTAAATTCTATAAAATAATGAGTTATTTATCTAAAATAAGTTAATCTGACCATCTACTAAATCATTTAAAAAATAGGTATAGTAATAATAAAATTGATCATGAATGGGATGTTAGACTAAATATTGTTTTTGTAGGAACTAAATATTGTTAACAGCAGAACAAATTTTCATTATAGACGTATCTTGTCACCACCACCTGTAGTATCAAGTTTTAAAAGTACACAAAAAGACATGGTGCATTGGTGCTCTAAATATTGTTAATGTGTTGTGCACCACAATGGTGTTTTTTCTTTAGTTTTTTTTTTTTTTTATCATGCAAGTGTTATGGGACATTTTCAATTAATGATTTTTTTTTAAAAAAAATGTACCCGGCATTAGGCTATACTTTGGTAGAAATCACTTCATTTTAGAATTTGTTCATTTGTGTTCTGAAAAGTTTTTTTAATTAGTAGATGTCAAACTTATGTGAGTTTTAGCAGAAAAAATAAAAAATAAATAAATTTAATTTATTATTTCTAACAAAATTTAAAGTTAATAAATTCTAAAAGTAAATTATAAAAAAGTGATACTATTAGAAATATTTTTAAAATTTAACCAAACGAGGTCTTAACTAGATTCATTTTCCCTCATTCGCAACACACACAATCCTTCATTTTCCCTGATCCTCACTTCCTTTCTCGTTCTAGGTCTTTTCATTTTGTAAGGTTTTTTTACTGGTTGATACAGATTCACATAAAAACCTTAAAGCCGAGAAAAAAGTGATTATGGCGGTTGCTGAGAATGTTTTGGCGGCTGCGGATTCGGGTGAGGTTGAGAAATCAAAAACCAGAGGCGATTAGAATCTGAACAATGGCGTTTTCAACCATCAACAGCACCAGAAGAGTGTTTCCTGTACCATGTCAGTTCCTCACGGCAATTTCAGCTATAAAACTCTAATGCACGCGCAAATGGGGTGAAAAATAATATGTATGGGATGAATGGGGGTGAGAGTTTCAAGCGTGATATGAGGGATTTGGAAGAGCTTTTGTCAAAGTTGAACCCCATGGTTGAGGAATTTGTGCCTCCATTACTAGTCAATACTCATGGCTTTTTGGCCCGAGAATGAGTTTTTTTATTAGTTTTATATATTTTTAAAATAAAATAAAGATATTGACGATTTTTTTAATCGTCATAATATTAAATGAATTATTTTGAAATTTTAAAATTAATAGAATGTTAATGTTTTTAACGAAAATAGAAAAAAAAATTAAAATAAGACATTTTAAAAATTTAAAGGATTATAGTAAAATTTGTAAAATTTAATATATCATAATAAAATAATTGTGAAATATAATAAAATAAAATTAAGATTAGATCAAAGTATATCTTAGTCTAATATGTTTTCATTTCTAATAATAGTAATTTGAGATTTTTCTTTGCTTGTTTTAAAGTTTAAGAATTAAGCCATTATGTATAAAACTAGAAGGGTGTAAAACTGTAAATTAGACATTTTTGCTTGAAAATTTACGACTGGATTTTCTTGCCAAACTTGGTTGCTAGATACTGCATGCGTTGAATTTATGAGGGGACCCTCCTATTAATCTAGTAATCTTCATAGCCTGTTGTTAGCACTTAGCGGTGGGCAGAAAGTAAACTACATAGAAGAGTATTTTATTCATCTTCCCAAAGACAATACAATCATATTTTGATTCCTACTCACCAAAATTGAAAAGAAATTAATATTATCAAAAAAGTAAAGTAGCAACATGTAAGACCTGGAACGTTTTGTTTAGTCTTGTTTTCTAATAAGAAAACCTTAATAAGCTACAAATTAATCATAAGGATGATCATTGATCATATGATTCATGAATGACGAATTCCACTACCACGAAACCTATCCTCTATGTCTTTCTTTATGTTTGCTTATATTCTCTCACACACATGGCTTTGCAAACAAAGCATAATCCCAAGTAAGAACGAGAGAAACGGATAACATTGCATTGATCAAGCATGCGGGAATAGATTCAAGGACCCACCAACAAAAGAATGATAATTAAAATCAAATATAGTTGATACCCTGAAACCATATTTATTGGCTAGGAGTAGCTTTGACCAAATAATTGTGCAAAAGAGATTGCAAAATTTCACTTGCAATGGAAAAGAAAACAGCATGGAACAGATCAATTGACATAAAATTATTTCAGTTTAATTAAATGTCTCAAATTCAAGTTAAGTTAAATACTTAGAATGAAAATTTTATTATCTATACTAATTCTGAATATGACTATCTTTAGAAGAAGGATACATATGATAAAAAATAAAAAATAAAACACTTGAATGAGAGGAAAAAAAAGACAAATCGCCGCAATTTTTTAGCCCTCAAACGTGCTCAAATACTACAATATATAACACCTTAATTTCTAGCTACCTTCTGAAGCAATGGTTTATAATTTTCCACTATTCGGTGCTTGTTTGGTCGGTTTCAAACTCACATGAGTAGCCAATTTGACTTGGTAGCTGCATAAACAGTGTTAACAGGTCATCAAATTGCACAAGTGCTTTGCACACTACAGAAACTTTTAGCGGAAATAATTGGCTGGAAATTACTTGTTGGTGAAGGTTGTGAATGAAGCCATTGGATGCACATGGACTCAAATGCTAATCAGTCCCAGAAATTCCAGGGAAATCAATTTGTTTATGTTTTACTTCACTTGACAAATCACACTTCATTCTAATCCGAATGTTGCTAGTGATTAATTTTTCAACTGTCATAAGAATGGTTGACGAGTTATTCAAGTATTTTAAGACCTAATTTACTTATTATAGTCACTTATTAAAAAAAGGTTTCATTGAAGTTATTAATTTGGAAGAGTTTTTTTGCTCCTTTATAGTTAAAAAGCTCTCTTATTTATTCATCAGCATAAATATTACCCAACGGTTATGAGTATCGGCTTCAGTACTTTTATGAACAAACTCTATTATGCTCATTTAAAATATTCACCTCAGATTTCAATTCATCGTCTATACATTTTGTTTTAATGAATTTTGTTGGTCCTACAAAACATGAAGCCAACAAATCTCGGCTCTGCTTGATAGGAGTTTTTTTTTTCTCTAAAAAAAATAAAATGGCAAAACATAATTATTATTTTAGCTTTATCTCTCTTCGTAGCTTGCCAATATGATAAAGGAGGAGGATTCTTACAATTTATTTGACTCGGTTAGTTAAAACAAATTTAATTTGTTCTTACTTAATCAATCTATTTTGTTTTGTCAAGATCTTGATTTTGTATTAATATTAAATCTATAATTAATATGACACTCTTATATATTTACACATATTCTTTATCTTTGAGGGCATGTTTGGTTTTCAGACGTGATGTTTCAAAGTAAATTAAAAAAGGGAAACAAAAATATTCTATTGTTTGATTTTCAATTATATTTGATTGTAAATTAAGTTGTCTCAACTTTACGTTAAAACTCATCTACTATACCTATATAAAAAGATATCACTAGCAAAATTACATAAATCAACATTTTATATTAATGACACTTAGACAAAAAATAAGATTAAAATGGTAATTGGATATCTCCTCTATTTATGGTGGCAAGAAAAACTTGGAATTTGCTAATTACACCTACTTTTTAATTAGTGCACTCCAATATTTCAAATTAAAATTTCCTAATTGAACTCCATTTTTGATAAACACACTCTAATATTTTCAAATTAAAACTTGTTAATTACACTCCCTTTTTGATAAGTAAATTAATATTTTTTTTAAAATATTAAATACTCATTATATCATTTCTTTCATTTCCCTCACACGTTATCTCTTTAACGCGTAGACAGTGGTATTACCTGTGTATGCAAGGTATCGTATTAACCAGTTACAAAAATATAAATTTTTAATATTATTTTAATTTTTCCTTCCGAAAAGACTTTAAACAACTGGTGATATATTAATTTCTCTCTTATTTACTTGACAACTGTCTAGAATTATGATTTCTACAATCTCATACTTTGGGTCCTTCATATTTCTCAATATTATCACAAGAAGAAAAAATTATTATTGAACTTCACTTCTTTCTTTCTCTTATTTATTTACTTGGCTACTATCTAGAGTGTAGTGGTCTTCTTTCATTTTATATTATGATTTTCACAGTTTTCTCTGTTTGGCCCTTCATATTTTTCAATGTTATTAGTTCTCAACTCAATTTGCTGAGTCTAATTATTGGCAAGTTTGCAATGGGGTGACAAAAGATGGAACCTTAAGTGGATCAACTGCTTCTAGCCTGATTTCAACATAGGTATATTATCACAAGAAGAAAAAATTATTATTGAACTTCACTTCTTTCTTTCTTTCTTTCTCTTGTTTTTGTTACACATCCATTTTGTCATTAATAAACTATGTTAGATCTTATAGTTTTTTTAAATATCTTTTCAACCTAGATGATATTTTGTCTTAACTACCTTTTTAAGAATTATATGTGTTCAAATATTTTTCTTATCATCTTCTCTATTTTCTCAACTCTGGAACGTTATTCTTCTATAATGTTTTCTGTCTTCTCATCATTTTTCTCCTTTCTCTTACATTCTTCATTCACTCAATTTATTTTCTCTATCTTCTAAAAATAAACCAGTGAAATATCTTTCTACTTCTCCGTTAACCGTTCAACATCATAACCCTCCCTAAAGATATCTTTGTCAACCACTGTCACTACAACTCATAATTTTTTTATGATTTATAGTGATATGTAGCAACAAAAGTGAACAATTTTCTTATTTTCTATTTTCTTGGTTGATTTTGGTTTGGCGTAATTACTTTCTTTATTTTTTTCTCCTTCATCAAAATTTATCTAATATTGTGAATACGGATTAAATTTGTTAAAAAGATTTATTTGATATGGCCTACAAGGTTAAAGTATTTTGTGGAAAAAGATATTAAATGGATCTTTATAAGAATAAATGGGAATTGGAGAATTTTTTAAATATTTATTTGATTTTGTTCTAGACTGATTTATTGATTGCAAATTATGTGTTTTGTCAAATGTCAAAATGATATTTTTCGGTATGTTTCCTTATTTCTCATTTTACTTTTAAATTTATGACACTTTTGAAACTACTTTTCACATGGGAACTTTTCATTTGATTCCGTCGTTTTTTATCGTATAGAATGAGAATTTTTCACATACAATATTTGGTTGTTGTTGCTTATCTTTTGTTAATATTACTCCTATTTATAATCAATAGTTTAATTATATTTGTTTAAAAAAAGTTAGTAAATGGAATTTGATGTTTATTACAGAAATTTAGGTGAACAGGTAAATGATCAATTGAATGTTCACTTGTGAAATTTGATGCAGAACTTTTATAAAAGTGAACATTGACACAAACAGAAGTGAATAAAAGTAATTCAATTGATGATTTAGTAGAAAATGAAGGTTCAGAGTACAGAAAAGATGCATGACAAAATGGAGAGAAATGAAGGTATTACTTGGATAAATTAAAAGAAAATAGCTAAACAAGTAGAAAGTTTATTACCATAACATTAATTTTACATAAAGTTTTTAGTTTTTTTCTTTAATTTAAGTTCATAACTAAAAGTTGTTTGCTACATATTACAATTTTTACTTAGATTGAAAATTAGTATTTTTGTTCCAAGATGATTTTTTCATTTTTTCTATCTATCTTATATTTTTATCTTACAATGATTATATGAATTGAAATTCTAACATGTTCTCAATCAGTCATGCATTAGTCATGTTTCACTATAATTATTTAAGTTCTTAATAGAAAGTTGCTTGCTATATATTACAATTGTTGTTAGATTGGAAATTAGTACATCAAATCCAATCTAATTTATTCATTTTTTCCTATCCATCTAATATTTCAGAGAAGAAGATCTCATTTGTGGTTTGCAAGTGTTGTGTTTGATCAAATGCCTAAATGAACTTTCTATTTCTTTATGACAATATTCATTTTTTTAAAAGATTTTGTGATTTAGTATTTGACAAACATGGACAGTCATTGCTCTGTGAATCATTCTTTATAAGTTTTTTTTAGGACGTAAACGATCTTCTGCGAATGATGTTGTATTTTTTTTTAGTTGGGTTGGTCTCATTTATGGTTTACAAGTGATGTGTTTGATCAAATGATTTAAAGAATTTTGTATTTCTTTATGACAAGCTTTATTTTTTTTTAAATTATGTGGTTTGATATTTGACAAACATGGACAGCCATTGGTTTGTGCTTCATTTTTTACAAGTGTATTTGTTTTTCTTTTGATGAGGTAAATGATCCTCTATGAATGATATTGTGTTTTTTTTTATTTGGGTTCATCTTATTTGTGGTTTGCAAGTGATGTATCTAATCAAATGTCTGAATGAAATTTGTATTTCTTTAAGACAACTTTAATTCATTTTAATTTTGTGGTTTTGTATAAATTGATAATATTTCATGAGTAACATATTTCACTTTTTGATTCTATTGTGAAATCTTCTTTATTTTTTTCATTTGAGTAATCAAAAATATTTGTGAAGTAGTGTGTCCGTGAGTAAGTGATTCTCAAATTTATTTATATATTTTTAATTAGGTGATTTTGAGTTCAAAGCTTCTATTTTTTTTTTCATTTTAACTTTTGTCATTCTAATATCAAAGCTTCAATTCTTTTTTGTTTTTATTTTCACTTTTAGAATTCTAATATCCACAGTGTGTCATGGGTGGATAAGTTCAACAGTGTTCTATTTTTTCCCTTTCATTTTTACTCTTCTAAGTTTTATCTTTTCCTTTTCTTTTCATCTTTTGTTTTTCATATTATTCAAGTACTCTGATTATTTTGATTTCAGGAATTTTAAGCTTGTGCTTTAGGTAAGTGATTCTTTTTCAAACTAATATTATGAATAGGGCATCGATACACAAACATGTTGAATTCCATTTATCCATTTTTAGTTTATTATGTTTCTTCAATTTATTGTTTTGATTAAGATTTCTCATGAAGTAGATGAAGTCTACAATTCAACTCAAAAACTACGGTGTGATAGCCTATAATTCTTTTATGTATGTTTCAAATTTTTGCTGGTGTTTTTTAGTCTTGCTTTTGCTTCCTATATCATAAGTACAAATTCTGCTTAAAATTGTGGAAATTTGTTTTACTTATAAGGTGTTTGACAAAATGTCTCACCCAAATTTTGGTATTATAAAAAATAAAAATCAAGGCATGATGGTTGTAATATGAAATTTCCTTTTAAGAATTTGAAGTTCTCTATCAATACATAAATCTAATTTTGATTTCAATGTGTTTCTTGCTAAGTTTTTCTCTTGGTTTAAAATTATTTTTAGCTTTTTTATTTATAAGACACTTATTGATTAATTTCAAGAAAAAACCTACAATGGTATAATTCTTAATTTATTCTTGATGAAGGGAAATGGTTCTTTTTTCAACCTTTCATGTGTTTGCAGTCTTTTAATTTGTTCATGTTGTTAACTGAAATTTATAGCTTCCAAGCATATTAATTGGGAAAATGATTATATATTCTTTATATGATTTTATCTATTAATGAAAAAAATTTAGGAAATACCCGTTTGGCTAAGGCCCTATATCTATAAAGTGTGGGCTCGAGCATTTCCATAAGTATGATAGTTTTTTTGTTACATTAACATTTTCATCATTTTATTATGTTTGCTCCTATAACCACCATCTCATTAAAGTAACAAAATTTGATCATGATAAACTATAATCTATAATTTGTATAAAGATGTTCATAATTCTTATAATCTTATTGGCATCTCAGATTTAGAAGAAATTGTTTCACCTCTACGCAAATATGTCTCTTTAAAGGATTTTTTTTGTTCCCACTTTGAAAGAAGGTTACAGACCTATTGATGTTGATCCACATTGTATGGTACCTAGTAAGAGCTATTTGGAAATCTTAAATGTCTTTGTATCATTTTCAGATAATACATAACTATTCGACCATATTTATTTTCTGCAGGTTAGTCATGTGGATGATACAATTTTAATATTTGGGGAGTTGAACGGAGCTAGAGCAATGATTGAACAAATTAAATCTAAAATATTTATATGTTTACTTATCATAAAAATAGTTTTCCAATTTGAAACGGGGCGAAGCATAACAAATCGGTACATCCCGTGCGAATGCAAAGGTTACCGACTAGTTCTAAAATAAAAAGGAATGAAAGATTACTTTTACAAATTCAATCTACAAAATAAATTTTATCTAGTCTTAAATTTGTAAACTTTAATCTAAAGATACATTTAATTTCTTAAGCTAAGTTAGAATTGTGAGAAAACTTTGTACTAGTCTAATCACGAGGACTTGCATAAACAACTACATTATTTTTACATTTTTAATATATTTTTATTATCATTAAATAGTTCTTAAAAATATTTTATGTTATACTTGTAATAAATATATAACATTAAAAATATTAAATTACATGCACGTTACTAGGAGTGGTCATTATTATCCATACTAACATGATGAACCAATTAAATTGGTTTTTATTTTTTCGAGTCAAATCCGAACTAAACCAATTAAAACATAATGTTAATTGGTTGGGTATTGAGTTTACACTTTACAAATTAGAACCAACTATATTTATTGGAATTATTTGTTATATTATATTTTTTAATATTTGTAACAAACTAGCATTATAAAAACTAACTAAATCTAGCTCAATTAGTTAAGCAGTATTTGTGAGTATTATAATTTTTTGAATATCTTATTCAATTTGCACATATAAAAAAATAACAACAATGTAGATGACTGCTTGTAACAAATATATTTTTTATTGTGATCTAATCAATTAATCATGTGTTATATTTTTATACTTTTGCTATCATTTAGTTAGTGTAAGTGAATTACACTCATATATCATATATGTTGTTTATATTATTTTATGACCCGAGGCGGACCCACATTGAAGAGAAGGAGGGCAAGTGCCCACCTTTAAATTTGGAATCTAGCTGTCGTGTGAGCAAGGCGGAGCCACTGGCCACGTTCATGAGAATGAGGGCAAGTGCGGTGCCCACCCTTAAGTTTCCCTTACCTCTCTTCTTCTCTCGTTCTCCATCTAAGTCACTCCTTTGTTGGCTACATCACATACTCCATGCAATTAGCATTTGCAAAATGGAGCAGTTGCGCTAGCCACCACCACTTCCACCCAGCAGCGGAAGGCACCAACTAGTGGCTGCTCAAGTACATCCTCTTCACAGTCTCATACCTCCACGCCAAGAACCCCGGTGAGAGTTCTCCCCAAACCACTGCAGCAGACACCAAGCTCCACGACACGGGAGTGCCGCAAGAGGAGCTTAGCGCCAATCATGTCACAGCTACGGCATCCTCAGAAGCATGTTTCACGCGTTCTCCATTAATGGAAGAGAATAAACACTCAC
The DNA here is from genome assembly GCA_013407115.1 of Glycine latifolia. Lineage (NCBI taxonomy): Eukaryota > Viridiplantae > Streptophyta > Magnoliopsida > Fabales > Fabaceae > Glycine > Glycine latifolia. The sequence goes on from CM023943.1 coordinate 22,930,966, forward strand.
ACAACTGCTTCTCCGACGCCATCGCGGGCCGGCCTCCATCACGGCTACGGCATCCTCGAAAGCGTGCTTCACTCGTTCTCGATTGACAGAAGAGACAAGCAGGGACAGACCCACATGTGGGCAAATGTTCACATGTGAGGACATAAAAATTTTGATTTTTTTTATATAATATTTGTGTTAGACACATTCTTCTCTCTCTCTATTGCTTCTTGTCTGCCTTCTCTGTCTCTGTTGTTGCTCGTATGCCTTCTCTCTCTATTGCTTCTCGTTTGCTTCTTTGCAACCTTATGCTGCAAAAACTTTCACTCTTGGTTATATCCAGGTAAAGATGACCCTTTTTTTTCCTTTAATTTTTTTTAAGAAAATATTTTGGAGCTGTTTTTATGCATAACATAAAGTCTGAAACTTTACTCTTTTTTTTTAATTTATTATGAAGCTGTTTGTCTCCCAAGTTTGCAACGGATCATGCATATCCATCTTGTATTTGGGAATGCTTATGGCAACTAGGTTTCCCCTTTTTCTTCGTTGTATTTCTCGTTTATTTATTTATAAATTGTGAAATATGTTCAAATAAAATATTCATAAATATAATGTTTATAGAGGAACTGAACCTAGAATCATGGGTATTCAATATTTTGTTGAAGTTCATTATGTTACTTACATCCTCAATATTCCTTATTTTATTTTTGTTGGTGGAGGGTAGGTACGAAGCCTATTAACCAATAGAGCAATAGAACATTGCTCACTTATGATAAAAGTGCTTAATTTCCCTTGTTAAAACAGTAAATTTTTCTTTTGTGTTTTTTTAATGATATTGCTTAATCCATGGTTGTAAATTGCATATGTAAAGAACTCACTCAAAGTGGAATCTGAATTAAAAGGACCCAATCTAAATTGTATATGTAAAGAACTCACTTATGATAAAAGCTTTTCTGAAATATTCTTATCATCTATATTGCATATCCATTTTACATGTAGACATTTTTCCTTAGGCAGAGCCTGCACTGAGAATTTGCAATCACTGGGTTCTAATTGTGGGTTCGTAATAATTTAACAAGTCTCAATGAAAGGTAATTTTCTATACGTATTTATTTGTTATAATTGTTTTAATAGCATAAATAGTATAATTGGTATTTACTTTTTTATTTGTTAAGGATACAATATTATTTCAAACGTCTAAAACACACAAATACAGAAACTGAATCCGATCAACCTCAGAGACAAAATGTTTCAATTATGGAAAATTCTCCTCAATCTCAAGGACAAAGTGTACTACCACAAGCATCTCAATTTCAAAGTTTTGAACAACCACCTCAAGCAAAAATTAATATAGAAAATCTTGAAGCGGATCCGGGAAAAAGACCTTCAATTTATTTAATGACATCAAATCCTATATAGAGAGAGGATATTAAGAGAGCTTATTTGCTCAAGGGGCTAACTCAACCAATTCTTAAACCATTCCCTCAAACGGAAATGTTTGGAAAAATGAGTAGATTCATTCCTAAGTGGTATGAAGAATTTGGTTATTGGTTGGAGTATAGTGTATCACAAGATGCATGTTTTTGCTTGTATTGTTATCTATTTTATATGGAGGTTGGAGGTAGTGGTTCGACGAAGGAAGCATTTGTCAGTATGGGGTTCAAAAATTGGCAGAAGAAGTATAGAATCAAAGTTCATGTTAGGGAGTATATAAGTGTTCATAATAGATGTTATCAAGCTGGTCAAGATTTGATGAAGCAAAAGCAACATATTGATGTTACCTTTTCAAACATTTTTGAACAACAAAGAATTGATTATCGTATTCGGCTAAAAGCTTCTTTAGATTGTCCTAGATGCCTACTACGAAATGGTCAGCCTTTACGGGGACATGATGAATCTGAAAGTTCAAATCAACAAGGTTTATTTCTTGAAACTCTAAAGTTATATACTAAGTCAAATAAAGAGATAAGTCATGTGGTCTTGCAAAATGTCCCCCGATAATCACAAATTGACTTCACCAAAAATTCATAAAGATCTTGCTAAAGCTTGTGTGCTTTGACTGTTAAAACAATAATTAGTGATCTCGGGGATGATTACTTTTCCTTGCTAGTTGATGAAGCTCGTGATGTTGCAATTAAAGAACAAATGACAATTGTACTTTGGTATGTAAACAAAAAGGGGTCTATTATTGAATGTTTTATTGACATAATTCATGTTTCAAATACTACTGCACAATCACTAAAAGAAGCAATTGATGGGCTATTTTCTAAAATTGGTTTAAGTTTGTCTAAATGTCTCGATCAAGGCTATGATGGTGCTAGTAATATTCAGGATGAATTCAAAGGGCTTAAGAGTTTGATTTTGACAGACAACAAATCTGCATTATACATTCATTGTTTTGCTCATCAGTCACAATTAACACTTATGAAGGTTGCAAAATATCACAAAAAGATTCAAGAATTTTTTGACATGCTTCAAAAGATGGCTACCGTCGTGGGGGGTTCATGCAAGCGGAAGGAAATTCTTCAAATGAATCAATATGAGCATATCATTGAAAGAATTGTTTGTGGTGAAATACCAACTAGAAAAGGTTTAAATCAAGATACAACCTTAAAGCGACCTGGAGACACTCATTGGGGTTCCCATTTTGGTACAGTTACAAGTGTTATCTCATTATTTTCCCCAATAATTTCCTTGATGAAAATTATTGAAGACGACCCTAAGAATGATGTTGCAAGAACTGATACAAGTTGCATTTTGTATGCCATGGAGGATTTTGAGTTTGCATTCTTGTTGCATGTTATGCAACTTATCTTGGGGATTTCTTATGAGTTTTCGCAAGCACTACAAAGAAAAGATCAAGACATTTTAAATGCAATTGGTTTAGTGAACGTAGTCAAGTCTCGTTTACAAGATGTGAGAGATAATGACTTTGATGAATTGCTTCAAGAAATGAACTTTTTTGCCAATAAATATGATATTAACATTCCAAATATGGAGGATGTTTATTGTCCTAAAGGGAGATCAAGATAGAGATTAGAATCATTCACATTCTTGCACTACTTTGAAGTGGAGTTATTTAATAGAGTGATAAATACTCAGGTTCAAGAGTTGGGTGATCGATTTGATAATGTCAGTACCAAGTTGCTTGAGTGTTTGAGTTGTCTTGATCCTCATGACTCATTTGCTACTTTTAACAAAGAAAAGTTGATTCAGTTTGCTAGATTTCATACTTTGGAGTTTAATGAGCATGCAAATATTCTTTTTCTTTCTTCAAGTCTCGATAATTTTATTGTTGATGTAAGAGTTGATTCTGATTTTGTCAATTTGAAAAGAATTTCTGACCTTGCTTTAAAGATGGTTCAGAAGAGAAAGGATATTGTTTATCCATTGGTTTATTTGTTGATAAAACTAGCACTCGTTCTATCGGTAACAATGGTTAGTGTTGAGCGAGTTTTTTCTGCACTGACTTTTGTTAAGGATAAGTTGCACAATCGAATGAGTGATGATTGGTTTAATGCATACATGCTAACTTATGTTGAACATGATATATTTAATAAGATTGATGATGAAGATATAATGCAATATTTTCAAGGAATGAAGAATCGAAGAATGTTTTTGTAATCATTCTATTGTGATCATAAACCTTCACGGTATTTACTTTGTAGCTTCTATTATTTTTGTTGTTATCTAGTCTTTTTTATTGTGTTGCTTTAATTTTTTTTGCTTCATATCTTTTGCTCGGGTTTAATTGGGGAATGATTTTTATATCTTCCAAAGGTAACATAAATATTGTTTTCTAATACTTCTTGTAATGTATGGGCTACAGTTCCACTTCATTTGCGGAGAGACTTGTTGCTTTTGCATGTACTTGAGGAATATTTTTCTTAGGAAGGTATTTTTCCGATTATAGGCTTTTTCTTTGTTTCTTAATGTGAGTTATAATGAGTCTTGTCCTACTTTTTGTGTGACCTTTTTTTAATTGGGATTTTCTTTTAGGTTATGTGTCATATTCTGGCTTTAAAAGAAATTATTGATGACAAGTTTGACATTCTCAAACGAGTTAATATCTAGAGATGGTGACCTTTACTATGATTTTGTTTGCCTTGTAATATTGACTTTTTTATTCACAATTATAAATAAAATGATGATGTATGAATGTATTGGAATATATTCTCATATTTGTTTTGGAGGATTGGTAAAATTTGGGAGACTAAATGATTGGTCAAACTATTATTTGTATCTTATTAAAAAAACAATTACATTTTGAGTGGATTCATAACATTATACATAAAGCATTGATTTAAATTTTCTTTAAAAAATAAAATTTCGAAAGCACTACCCCAAACCCCCTGCCAAGTGTGTAAACATAAATAAATTTTTCTAAATCTACCACTAGAGACAGATACCCTTTCAATGAGTGCTCACTCTTCATTAATTTCTTGAATCCATCACTATTTATAAGAATATTGTCTATCACTTTTGAATTAAATTTATTTTTAAAACAGATTTTTTAATATTTTTAACCAAAAATTCAATGATCTAATTATTATCTGTTTTTCTTGGGTTGATTTGGTTTAAATTAAAAAAATACAAAAATTGAAATCAAACCAATAAAAATCAATTGATTCGATGTTTATTTTCCTTCAAAATCCAAATGAAATCGATCTATGAACATCCATGCATGTTAACAACTAATAATTGACTTGATTTCATTTTCATGTTTCATAATCACATGAACAAAATGACAGGGCCAGTAGAGGTGATAGCTAGCAGCGAAGGGATGCAACATGTATGTAAGTACCAAGTAGCCTATATGTCTCGCTTTCCAAGGGAACCGACACTGCATGGGACAGTTGAGAGAAGCTTGAGTAAATGTTTACATAGCAGTATGAATTATTATAGTAGTAGTACTTCTATACAAGAAAGTGTTCATGACCTGAGCCTCTTATCACGTGCATTTTGTTTCTTGGAACCTTCCATTGCAATTGCTTCTAAATTGTGTTGTCCAAAGTGGAAAAAAATCCCATGATGCCAAGGGCTCTGGGGCCCTCCACCTTCAAAGTTCAAACTTTAATACTCTCATTTTTTCTTCTATAACCTTAAGGTGATCTTTATACTTTATTTTAATTTAAAATTTTCATATCTCAATTTAATGGCTTTTTATTTCTTTTCATCCTACCGTACCCAACGGATCCAAACCTTCCCCCATTAACTAACTCTACCTACTAATTCACCCTTCCCATCCATCCTCGTATATGCCCACAATAGCGATTAATTACGACAGACTTATGATTCATTACAGCCTCCTCTACAAGTACAGAATTATAGGAGTATTTATTAGTTGATGATAATAACATCCCCCCTAGTGTTTTTAACTTAAAATCTTGATAATCAGTGTTCTAATCAAGGATAATAGTTAAAAAATTAAAAAGTAAATGTTAGTCAATACCCTTAAAACATTAATAATTAAAGAACTAAAAAAATTTATTTTTATTAAGATACACAAAATTACGTTGTTATGATTTTTTTTACACTCTACAATAAATTATTATTTTTTAATTCCTTAATCAATGTCCCTAAAGACATTGGTTAGCAAAATCCAAATTAAAAAGAGAAAATTCTTATTGTGAAAACATAGAAAAGTGCACACAAAAAATCATAATAATCAGGATAATTTTATACATTCCAATAACAAAATATTTTTTTTATTTTCTTAACCATGATTAACATTTTTCTAAACAAACAAAAAATACTTAATTTCATATTTATTAAGATATTACTTAAGTGTATTTTTTAATTTCATATAAAAATTACATTTTCTAAACTATCCTTAATCATACTAAAATATTTCTTTTGCTTATATTTAAGTCATAAGAGTATAATTTTTTGTATGCCTTAAACATATATTTTAATTCTTATAAATACGGTTAACCTTGATTTTAGTCTTTAAAAAAATTGTTGGCTTTTATAAAATAAAATTTTAAAATAGCCTTTATTATCATTCAGTAACGATGTAACATGTATTTAAATTAATGATAAAAAACTATTCTTAATTTTTTAAAATTTATAAAGAAAAATTGAAGCCAAAATTGATAAAAGTTATCACTAAAGTTTTTTTTTAATAATTAAAATCAAATCAGTTATTTTTATAAGGATTAAAAATATATCAAACTCTAATTAATTTCAATGATTAACCAAACAACGAAGCAATTTAAAAATATATACAAAACCATAATTATTTTCGGAATTTGGCACCGACAAAGCATATCCTCGTTCATGGATCTTTTGTCTGAGAGATCTTCATCTAAGGTTTTATTTTCATGCTCTATCACCATCATCATACGTGCAATTTTATTTTATTTTTTTAATTTCTTCCCACTTTTTACCTTTTTTATGCGTTATATTTTTATTATATTTATACATATATAATCACATTCCCATATCTGCCTTGCTGGATTTTTTACTACAATTTAATTTACTGATCAATAATCGGTCCTCGTGTTTCATGAAAATATTATATTATTCTTTCGCCTTGTATTGTACGTAAACTGTTACCCTACTAATGTTCTTCTTCTTGTTTTTTTTTGGGGGTACATAATAGTGTTTTTGTATATCTGTACCGTTCTACGTACTATTTAAATATAAATATTGTAAAACAACAATCTAACCAATAAAAGCACAAGCTGTTGGGAGAAAATTAATTATTTTTAGCCAAACATTTTTTTAGCTAAACATGTTTATTAACAGTATTTTTCCTTTTAAAAAACCAATTAACAATATTACTATTGTATAACATGAACAAAGTACATATAGCTATGGATTTTTTAACAAACAGTTAACTTATTACAGAATTTAAGCCAAGTTTCATTTAGTTCATTTATGAAATTCGTTATAAATAATCACGGCTTGCAACATATTTTAAAATTGAAACTAGGATATCTGCATATTTTTCTTTAAAAATATTGTTTTATTAACCATAACAAAAAAACTAAAGAATATTATAAGTATTTATTACTATATTATCTAAGTAATTGAAACACTTGTGAATTGTAATAAGTAATAACTCCTGTACAATTGCAATAGAAAATTGATGAGCATTAACTTATTTTATAACTTCACTCCCTCCAATTGACACACACACAAAAAATATTCAAAATATCATTATTTATAATTAAAAAAATTATCATCACATGTGTATATTAGGTTTTGTTTGACAAGATATTCTAATAATTTCAACTTTTTTATTAGTTGAAAATCTTATTTGATTATTTAGTACAAATTTTTTTAGTAGCTTTTAGAGTGTTTTGAAATAATACTTAAAATAATATTTTTTAAATGCTAACTTTAAGCTTTTTATATATTTTTTCTTTTTTTTAATATATTTATCAAATTTTCTTATCATCTTTTTAAATAAATCATGATTTTATTAATTTTATGTCATTTTATATTTTTTATTTATTTCAATAACTAATTTTACTAAACACTTAGAATATAATAAGTTAATTTTTCTATTTTCAACTAACATCTAGTTTTGTCTAACATGACCTTAACTTTTTTGTTAGAAAATTAAGAGAAAGAAAAAATATATTATTTTAAAATTAAAAACTACGACAAGCTTTAGAAAAGAATTTGTTAAAAAAATTATACATAATTAATATAATAGGAGATAAACCATGATAAATCATCACAATTAAGGAAAACAAAACGTGGGATGGGTACAAAAAAAGTGAGCGATTAAAACAAAAGTGAAGAAAACAAAAATATATAATAAATAATGCGATGGAATTTTTTTTTTTTGGAAAGGATGTAAAAGAAAGAAAAAATTAAAAAACAAAATCAAAATTACAAGTACTATTTTCTTAAATGGTAATGTAATAATGTTATACACTTGTAACACTGTATGCAATTCCAACGGTTTCCTAATTTGTCGGCAGGAAAAATAGACAGTACTTTTTTTTTTTTCCAATTATACAATATCAAAATACCTTTGGTATTTACTACTAGTATTTACTGCCGGGACACACTCACCGTACGAAATTTTCACCAAAACATACAGGAAAAAAAAAATTACCAAAACATACATCTTATAATTTTATTTACCAAAACATACATGTTTACTATTCACAATGTAAATTTGGGTTGGAAGGACCCGAATTTACACTGTGATTTTTTAAAAAAATTTCAAAACCCAGTTGAGAATTCGGGTCCCCCCAACCCGAATTCTCAACTTTTTTTTTAAGATAATAATAAATAAATAAAGAATTTGATTTGAAAATAATAAAATTAAAGAATATAAATAAGGAAAAATTAATTTTAAGTAAGGTTTAAACACGCGTACTTGCATATAATTTAATAAAATTATATAATATACAAAAATAATAATTTAATATTTATATCTATTTAAGTTATGATAAATAATATTGATTATTCACTGTGAAAAATGAGAAAAAAATTGGGATGAGACAAGGAGATAAACATAATAAACACCACTTAATAAAATGAAAATAATTGAATGTTCTAACAGTAAAAATTAAAATACAAAAATAACAAAACTAATTATAATTTGAAAGATGTTGTGCAGCGGACATGTCTTCTTCCATTTGAATCATTCCAGTGAGAGTTGTTGATCATGCCCAACATTCTAGTGTAGCAGTCCATTATTGTTTCGAACCTTTTTTTGTAACAGTTATTTTAATCAGTCGACATATTAACAATCACTAACACCGTGAAAAACAATAATTGATAACAAAGGCAACAATCCAAACGACCAACAACATTATTTTATTATTTCCAAATCAAATTCTTTATTTATTTATTATTATCTTAAAAAAAAAACAGTTGAGAATTCGGGTTGGGGGGACCCGAATTCTCAACTGGGTTTTGAAATTTTTTTAAAAAATCACAGTGTAAATTCGGGTCCTCCCAACCCGAATTTACATTGTGAATAGTAAACATGTATGTTTTGGTAAATAAAATTATAAGTTGTATGTTTTGGTATTTTTTTTATTTTTTCTGTATGTTTTGGGGAAAATTTCCTCACCGTACACATTACATAATTTATTACTACTAAAATTCAAATATATACCTCTTTTCTTATAAATGTATTATGAAAAATTTATATGTAAACAATATTAGTATTAATTTGATAGGTTGTGTTTTGATAAACTAATTCCATGGAAACAATAATGTCATTTACAATATAAATTTAAACATATAGTTATTCTCTTAATAAGATATTATTAATTATTCCATAAAAAAAAGATATTATTAATTGCAGTCTACCGTACCTTTTTTTGGGCATGTTTTAGATGGAATCGGAGTAAAATTGAATTGTGACACTTGTACATGGGATTTTAAGAGGAAAATCCTAATAAATATTTAACTCTTGACTTAGTCATGCATCTTCGGGGATTGATAAGTAGAATAAATTAAAGACATAAAATGAGTTAGATGGTTAAGAAAAAAAAGGTAATGGAAGAAATGTTATGGATTTGATTTTTTTTAATAATAAAATTAATATTCTAATAACTAACAATTAAAAAAAAACAAATAGTACAAACTAAAATATCAAATGAATTTATATTATCTGCATTTATAACAAGAAATATAAGGTGAATTTTTCCAATATATATTCAGTGTTTGAGCATATAAGTTTTTAATTCTTAACTTTTGTTTGCATCTTTATTATATTATTAGAACTTTCTAACTCTTTTTATTTTACAGTTTTTGAACATTCTCTTTTACTATTCTTTTTCATTCTCATTAAATAACATTTTATACTAATATAAAATCATCAAAAATATAGTATAAATTTATTCATATAGTTTCAATTCATTTAATAAAATTATTATAGTATTCTTAATAAAAATAGAATTTGACTAATCACTTTTTGTGAGTCTCTTATTCAAATCATATTTTTTATCCACAAATTTTAAATTCGAGATCTTTCCTAACAAAACTCACAATTTATTGCTAAATCATTAATCTAATTTTTAAGATGATAAATTATTCAAAATAAATTAAAATATGAAAAATACTAGTTGGGCATTTTCATTATCCTCTCTATAATCTATCTTCTCCTTTAAATGTGTGTTTCACACATTACTAGCATAATAGTGAAAATAATTATCTCTCGATCATTACAAATTACTATTATTTTATCTTTATCATTCTCAATCTACTTTTTAATTTAATGATTAATTTATTATATATCTTTAATTTAATTAATTCATCGGCTTTCAAAAAAAAAGAGTTAACTTTTGAGATTTTAATTACTAATTTATTCGTTGATTTTGTTAACCTAGCATTGCGGCGGGACTATCAATAATTCAACACGACTAGCATTAATATGTGCCTTTTGTTGTTGGTTCTATAGAAGTTATTGATTTGAGCTTGGTGTTGTTCTGTGTGTCCCGAGCAGTTTTATAGCATTCAATGCTCTGTTTCTCATATTAATCATACCACTGCCATGGCATGTACTTCTATTTTCAACCATAGAATCATTCATGATCATACAAATATTTTTTCTCAATTGATCCATTCTAATCTCACACAAAAAAACATACTTTTTACTGTCTCAAAATATTTATCATTTTAAGTTATTCTATAGATATAAAAAGAAATAGATGAAAAGAAATTTAGAATAAATCTTATTATAAAAATCAAAGAGAATAATATTAATATTACATTAAAAAAAAGTAAAGTAAAACTTATTAGAAGTATTAGTGAAAAAATTAATATTACATTAAAAAAGTTAATACGATAATTATTTTAAGATAATTCTTTTTAGATGCGACATTTATTTTAATGAAAAAATACTTTTTTTAACCTAGTGTTGTTATATTCATGGGGGAATCCGAAGATAACATCACAAGTTTTGATCTTTTATACCTCAATAAAACTAATATTTTCATGTGATATATTTATAAGATGAGAAAACTTTTAAAGTTGCATATTCGATCTCGTTCCTTAAGTGTAGGGTAATGTTAATTTGGCTTTTAAAACTAACAAAATTTTATAACAGTCTTTATAGTTATTGTAAAATGTCAATTAATTTGGTCCTTTTATAATTTTCCGTCAAAAAATGTCATTAACATAACTTATACCCCATGTTAAGTGCCTTATTGTCATACATGTTAACATCTTATGTAACCAAGGGACGAATTCAAGGGGCATGCATGCAGGCACCTACCCCCAAACACTTTTGGCAAATATCCGGTCCAGTGATTAGACCACTGATCTATCGGTTAGACAATTGATCCGCTGATCCATTACATCAATCAAATCAATGATCGGATCAAATTTCACAACTATAATCCAGCTCACTCCCTCCTTCAACACTTTATATATATATATATATAAGAAAAAAAGAAAAATTAAATTAAAAATATTAATAAGAAAGTAGTTGTTGATTAGATAATTTTTTTATCAGTAATAATTCTGATTCCTAATTTTATACATAAAGTTAATAGTAAATATTTTCATAAGAATAAATATTTATTAAATAATTTTTATTTAAAAATTATACTTAAATAATTATGTAAAAAAAAAATCAGTCTCCCTTTCATGCATTTTGGGATCCGTTCCCATATGTAACCTTCACGTCATAAGGATCAAGAACGGTCTTTTAACATTTTGTGAGTCTTAGACTAAAATATTTGATAAGATTTTATTATATACAATTTTTTTAAAAGATAAATAGATGCTTTTTGAAAAATATACATTTAATTTAGTAAAAATAAATAGACATTTAATTTTATTAAAAATGATGTGATTTATTGCACTAAGTAAATAATATCTTTTTATCAGTCCATTAGTTAAATATGTACCTCCTTTGGCTCGAGTGTGATTCTCCATAGTATCTCTTGTTGTAAATAACTATCCTATGGACCTTGGAGTATTTTGGTTAGGTGAAAAAATTGCATTCACAAGATTATGTTGTGTGGTTTTAGAGTTAGCCACATCTCTAGAGAAGACAATCATTGTACAGATTGCATTGTCAATTTTGATGTGGATAATTTGATTCGTAGAATTTGAATTTAGTATTAGAAGATTTATAATACTTGTTGTTGAAGCAAAGTTAGACCCCTAGTAAATTTTATTACAGTTAAGAGAACTTAAAAATAGTTCACCTTGGTATGCGCACACAATAAATTCATCTCTCAAAGTATAATGCGATGAGAAATTGATAATTAAAAAATAAAAAATATAAACTTAATTCTTAAATATGCAAAAAATGCAATAAATTAATCTATCAGTTAAAATTGTGAAACCATTTTTCGTTAAGTTGTAATATTAAAGGATTTGTTTGAAAATAAGTTATATTTTACAATGACTAATTTGATGTTAATTTACAAAATATACATACTAATTTATTATTAAATTATCTATAAGATTAATTTGTTGTACTTTTTTACATTGAAGAGTTAAATTTAAATTTTTCATACTTCCAAAACTAATTTATTGGCACCTCATACTTTGAGGAAAAAATTGATTATTTACACTTAAATAAAACACGTCATTAGTTTGGTATGCATACAATGTATATTTAATGTGTATATATTATTAATTAAATAAACACTTAAATATATTATTAATTAAAGTTATTTAAAATTAATAAATACTCTTAAAATATTTCCTTAATTTTTTTGGAATAATAATATTATGTTTTAGTAAAAAGTAATATCAATTATTAAATACATTTTTTTAACATTTATCATTATACATATATTTCTTTGCCATTTTTATTACAATTTTGTTATGTTAATTGAGTCATTAATATAATATATTTTATAATTTAAAAATGTATAAAATTTAAAAATGAATACCCAAGATAGTTTTTATATAATTTTTCCAACGATAAAGTATATATTATAAATGAATTTTAAAATCTATCATACAATTATGTACTTTCTATCTTAAATATTAATATTATCTAATTTATCTCAAATATAAAATAAAACAATATATATATATATATATATATATATATATATATTATGTGTGTTGTATCTTAATATTTATTCACTTTTTAATTTGGTATAATCATAGTTAGGATTTTAACTTGTTAGGAAATTAAATTTCTTGACGTTATTATATGCTACATATTGTATTAATAATTATATTATGTTATTTAATATATGTAGGGTAAATTAAAGTAATCAATTAAATATGTCCAAAAATATTTATAAGTAAATATGAGATAAATTGATAGATATTAGTGTTGAGGTAATTAGGTTTAGTGAGAGCTTATTAACCCAATAATAAAGAAAAACACTATATGTAGGGTTATGATTTTCAATATATCAAATCAAGTATCACTTATGTCATAAGTAACACAAACACATAACATATGAAGTTGATTTGTAATGATCAAGATTACAAACTCTTTATAAACTTAATTAGTGCTTAAATTCAATAAATTGCCTTTCTTTTCTTGAATTGTTGGTAAATAATTTGTTGAATTTTTTTGATTTAAAATTATTATTATCAACAATTAAATGATAATTTGTTATCGGGAATGACATTCAATCCATTATGATAAAGTTTGGGTAATTTTATTATAATCCATTCAGAAAATTGAAAGCAATAAAATTAAGGAACTTAGACATTTAATTAAATAAAATAAACCTTTGATTTATGTTTGTTTTATTTAATTATTATTATTTATAATTGTCTTGTATTTCATAATGAATTGATTGAAACAATATTGTTGACAAAGTAACCTCTATTGTAGATAATTCCTTATTATGAAATATAAATATGAGTACATTTGTTATTTATGCGAATAATCATCGGTCCAAAGGAAGATTATTATTTGGCCAAATAATATATATACATGTGATGATAAATATGTAACAATTATAAAGATTTTCATGTAAGCAGTAGTCGCCCCAAATGAAAACTATAACTTGACATGATTTATTGTCAATGTTTGATTACTGTGTTGAGAATACCACTAACAAATTGATATTTTTGGTCCAAAGATCAAATGTTAATGTTGTGCTAGGTGTCTTATAAATGGGCCCACGTTGATTTGGACTGTTTGTTAATGTCATGTATATGCATTTTGTTTTAATTATGCATTTGGTATGACATGGATGTTAAAGCAAGAGAATGTGGAAATTGTTCTTAGTTGCATGGATCTAGACCTTGCGCTAAGGATGGAGAAACCCACTTCCACTTCGAAAAATCCAAAATTTGATTACATAAAGAAGTGGGAGCGCTCTAACTGCATGAGTCTGATGATCATGAAATGCTCTATTTCGGAGGTGTTTCGAGGCTCTATTACTGATAGCACTGATGCTAGGAAGTTCCTCAAAGAAATTGAGCAATATTTTCTAAAATGAAAAAGCGAAAATGAGTAACACATTATTAAAACTCATAACCATGAAGTATAAAGGAAAGGGAAATGCAAGGGAATACATTATTGAGATGTCTAATCTTGTTGGAAAACTCAAGGCACTAAAGTTAGAGCTATCGATGATTTGCTTGTGCACTTGGTTCTCATTTTTCTTCCTGCACAATACGATCAATTTGTAGTGAATTACAATACACAAAAGGATAAATGGACTCTTAATGAGCTCATTGCTCATTGTGTGCAAGAGGAAGAAATGTTTTAGCCAAAAAAGACTAATAGTGGATTTTCTTAATGGCACATATCGGAGGTCAGATGAATTAGAGATCATCGGGTATACTGACTCTAATTTTGCTGGATGCCAAGATAGTAAAAGATCCACTTCAAGTTATGTCTACATGTTGGCTGGATGAGCTATTTATTGGAAGAGTGTTAAGCATACACTTGTAGCTTTCTCTACTATGACTGCTAAATTTGTAGCTTATTTTGAGGCGTCCAACCATGGGGTATGACTGCAAAATTTTGTCACAGGGTTGCGTGTAGTAAGTGTTGTTGAAATGTCACTAAGGATTTATTGTGACATAAGTCAGCAGTGTTGTACTCCAACAATAACAAAAGCTCTTCAATATCAAAACACAACAATATAAAGTTTCTGGTTGTTAAAGAAAAAGTTTAAAATGGTCAGATTTTCATAGAATACAAAGAGACGTACTTCATGCTTGCGGATCTGCTTACTAAACGCTTAGTGCCTAAGGTCTTTCACGAGCATACTACTCATATGGGTGTTATTTTGTTTGATGACACTATGCTTTAGTGAGAGTTGTTTATGTTGGTGTTCTATGTAAAAAATATTTATATGCTTATTTTTTGCAGAATAAAGATTTTGATGTTATTTTTCCTCTGGATGTGTATTTTTGTGCTTGTATTTCTGCTTTGTGTATGCAAAAAATTAAGGATTAATCTCATAAGGACTGAAGAAGAACCAGTTGAAAATGTGCATGGTAGAGATCACATTGCATGTAATTTATATGTCACTCATTCATACTTGATTTATGTTGTTGAATATATTGGTGTGATGACCATGGAATGTTTAGTTACGCCTAAGAGTGACAAAAGTCGTCATGATTTCATTTTGATATAGGAGATGAACCAGATTGTATCTGAGGAGGAATCTAAGGATAAATAACATACAATTGTGAACTAAGGATATATGATATAATTATCTCAGGTCAATATGTAGTCCAAGTGGGAGATTGTTAAGAAATTAAATTTTCTAACGTTGTTATGTGCTACATATTGTATCAATAATTATAATATGCTATTTAATATATGTTGGGTAAATTAAAGTGATCAATTAAATATGTTCAAATAAATTTTTAAGTAAATATGAGATAAATGAGTGAATACCCGTGTTTGATCAATTAGGTTTAATGAGAGCTTACTAACCCAACAATAAAGAAAAATATTGTATATAGAATTATGGTTCCCAATATATCAAATCAATTTTCTTTCTTTCCCATCTAGAGAGAATACTTTCTAAAGAGTGATTTGACGAAGATTAAAGACTAAATACTAGAAGATTAAAGATGATGGAAACAAGTACAAATTATTTGTTTAAGATTTCTTGATGATCTAATATAATGTTTTTGGAGTTTCATTGGTTGATGATTTTTAATTCTCTAAAGATACCCTAAGATAAGATTTCCAAAAACATATTATGTTAAGATCGAATCAAGGATAAAAGAAATAATTGATCTATTATTTAAATAAAAGCTTATGATAGTCTTATCTAACCATTATCATATTACTATCTCTGATTATTCTATCTTTGTTCATCTTATGAATAAAAGCTGTCCTATTAAGATACACACGTTTGAAATTGTCGTTTATTATAAAAATGGGATAGTAGTAGTAGAGTATATTGCTAGGAGATGTGCTTGAGCAAGTGAAAAAAGATAAAGAAAGAGGGTGGAGGGTGGAGTGTTGAGTCCGTGGTGTCATAAAAATCTCTGTGAATCAAATGACCCAACAGTCTGAGAACTCCACCACCAAGCAGAAGAAGAAGCAATGCAACAACCAGCAATGACAAAATCAAAGTCTGGCAGCGACAACAACAGTGGCATGGGTATGGTCCTGGTATTATTCCCCCAAGACAAATCCACCACCACCACCACGACCACAACCTCAAACACAAACACAAACACAACAACAAACACCTACATTAAACCCAAGTTCAACTTCCCTTCCCCCTCCAAATCTCTTTTCTCCAAAGCACGATCCACTATCTCAATTTGCGTCCTCCTCCTTTTCACAACGCTCCTCCTTTTTACTCTCTCCACCCTCCCAAACACCCCTCCCACCCCTCCCACTCACACTCCTAAACCCACCCCACACCACTTCGCGCTCCAACGCATGGGCACTCTCCACCGAAGAGGCACCAAATCCATGACCGACCTCCTCATCTGCCACGTGGCAGACGAAACTCCACTCGAAGACTTCCAACTCTTCCTCCGCCTCCTCCACCGTTCTTCCCTCACTTCCTCATCCGACGTCGTTTTCCTCTTCCCTTCACCTTCCACATCCCTCAAATTCACCCCAGTTATTCAACAAGAGAACACCGCATTCTCTTCTTTGCTACACCTCCACGCGCACCTCAATTCCACGCGCTGGCGCCAACACCCCAAATCCTCCTTCGACCCAAATCGCTTCATCTCCAAAACTCAATACCAACAAAAACAACAAAGCGAACCACTGTGGGGTCCCAAAACAACAACTAACGTAAACAGTTCCCGTGACTCACTGAGTTACGGATCGGTGCTGAGTTTCGACGCCACCGAACTCGACCCGGAGAATTCGCTCTCGGGTTTCCTCGACAAAGTCCCACTCACTCTCCGCCGATGGGCGTGTTACCCGATGCTACTCAGCCGAGTCAGACGCAGCTTCAAACACGTCATGCTCGCCGACGTGAAAAGCCTCTTGATTTTCAAAGACCCGCTCGGCCGAGTCAGGAATCGGAGCCCCGACTCGGTCGTTATTTTTACCAAAACGGAAAAACACGGGAAGAGAACTCAGCGTGCGGTCGTCTCCTCCGTTATAATGGGTGGCGCTCGCGGCGTGAGACGACTCTCCGGCGCGGTGGTGTTGGAGATCGTCCGCGCTGCGACGCAGCACAAGAAGAAGAAAAACTCGGTGACCGAGTCGGCTGTACTGAGTCAACTCGTCGGCGGGAGCGAGTTTGTGTTGAAAAATAAGAACGTTAATTTGATAGCTTCTTCCGAGTCAATACCCGAGGTAACAACTACAAGTGCTTCTTCTTCTGTTTCAACGACGTCGTTTTCGGATTCTGCGATGGTTCAACGTGGTGTGAGTAATCACGACCTTAATTATGTCATCATGAGGCAAATTTGTTCGTCTGTGGTGGATTCTTCTGTCTATAGCGACTGTTAGTTTTTTTTGTATAAATTGTTAGTTAATAGTTAGGATAATAATGGTGATAGTAATTAAGAAAAATAAATAAACCTTTAGGGGAAAAGAATAATGATAAGGAAATTCATGATATTATTATTTTTTATTCTTTTATTTACGGAAGTTTCGCATTAGTCTGACCAATTTTGTTCATACTTCAGTATATACTCATAATTCATTCATCTTGGAATTACATTTTTGTATTCTTCATGGGAAAAGCTATGGATCAGTGTGTTCATATGAATGGAGCTGACACAAGATTTAACCATGCAAGACGATGCAGCCAAATACTCGGTATATTTGTTTAATAATATTTGATCAAGGTTTAATGGAATCAGGGCATGTTATATAATTTTTTTTCTGTCTTTAGCCATTTAAATAATTTGATTTTGGACCTTGATTTAGGGCCATTGTATTTGTTTATTTACCATTTCGTTTTGCAATATTTTATTAGTAGTAGTTGTTTGGACAGAAGATGATGTTGTGCTTTGTTAAGCATTTCAGAAAGTTTAGTCTCATTATTTGGTTTTGTTTAAAAAATGATATTTTATATACTATATTACTGATAAGATGATGTCAATAATTAATTTGTGTTGCGAAATCTAATTAACTATTTTAGTAAAATATTTTTTTTAATTATTTTTTTTTCATTCATAACACTTGAAAACTTACTTAATGTATTGTCCCTTTTTGTTTTCCCCTTAATTAATTACAAATTTGAAGATTAATTTAATTGAGTTTGAAGCAGATTAATTTGTTTCCCCCTTTAATAACATGTCCCGGTTTTAGAGCATATAATTACGAAAACTACATCGAAAGAAATCAAGAGAAGAAATTCCAAAGCAAAAAGAAAATAAATCTAAGTTTTTGTGAGGCAAGGAGAACAGAGAGATGTGAAAGGCATTGGTGAGTGCATGTGCTTGTGGTCTTCTTGGGTCCAGCAATGAACGCGTTGGCAATTAATATAAATGCAATATTTTCAAAATTCCAGCTTCTAAAAGACTAAAAGCAGAAAGGGCAAGAAAACGTGCTTATTACGCTTTTCTGTCTTTTGCATTGCTACCCAAACGAGGCTTTTTCCTTTGTGCGGCGTAAAAGCAAAACTTGTAGTAGTAGTGCTTTAGGTTTAGTTTAATCAAGAGCGTGATGGATTTCTTCAATCCTAATTTTGACTCATAATTATTTGGGAAATGGACAATTTAGGAAAAGATTATAAAGTGTGCATTTGGATGTGCTAGTGGTCCATTTTTGTATTCCTTAATCTGATTTATAATCAATTGGGCATATGGAAGATTTGTGAAAGATGAGAAGTGTGCCTCTGGATGTGGAGGAGTTTGTTACTCCCAATGTGGTCCCTTTCTTTTTTGGTTAAGAGGTTGCAAAATTGAAGGGATCGTAGCTGTTGACTTTACACTATTTATGGTAGCTTGTGAACAAGGCTACTGTCTAGTGACATTTTCCTTTTTAATTAGGGTTAGTGTGCTTTGTTTGATGAGTGTGAGATCACTGAGATGTACTAGATATATATGAGTTTGTGAGGATGGCGCATGCCTGAAAAGGGATGCACTTATATGCACACACAAAAAAGTGTACCTTTGGATGTTTGCTATTGCTCAACAAAAGTTTGTTCTGTGTAGTGTGTAGTTTCAAGCTTCCAAATTAATACTATTTGAATTTTGAACAGAATATGATTCTTGGGGATTTTTTTCTTCTTCAAAACTATAATCATTAATACCAAAATCAAGTATACCACCAAACAGACACTAAAATGGCCATTGACCAAAAAAGAAAAAAAACTTAATGGCTGGATTTTTAAGTGTGATGTTTTTTTTTTTCTTTCAGTTTGTCCAAAATTAGAGAGATTACTTGGTATTCCCTTTCCTCTTTCCCAAGAGGAATCAAACGTCCATTACTATTTTTTTTTCTTGATTTTACATACAAAAATGTTTGTTTGGGTGGACATTTTACCTTCAACTATGTAAGAGATGTCGACAAGCCAACTAGCCAAGCATTGTTTTGTGGTTATTCTTAAAATTTGGATTTAATCTTGACTTAAACCTAAAAGTTATTATATGAAGTGAAGATTGTTCTTCATTTGTATATATTATTTTAGTCATATTATTACTTCGAAATCTAGAATACACTCCTTCACACTAATTATTAAGACAAATTTTAATACTATCTTAAAAATTTGTGTTAAAGTCCAACTCAACTCAAAAAGTTTGTCATCACCTTCCAATTCTATATACTATTTTAATTATTTCACTAATTAATATGAAATGTCCAATAATTATTGTTACATTGCTTTGTTTGAGAAAAAATTACAACTACAACAACATTCGTAGAACCTTTATATGTTCATTTTATTGCCAGCTTAGTGGGTTGGCTTTATGTGAAGAGAAGGACACGGATTGTGAGAGGAGTGGAAGAATTGGTTGAATTTTTTTTGCTTTGGATGTTTACTAAATGTTCCATCATCTGTACCTTTCCACTGAGAAAGCCTAGTCACCGACACCAGTAATTGGCTTCTTATTGCATTACGGTTGATACAACAAAATGTAAAAAAATATAAACATGCACTCAAATTAGAAAATTCACGTGTCAATTGCTGGATTGAGTGTGACAGTTGTTTTGTAGTTGTTTTTCTTTTTCTTTGGTTTTTTGTCTCTCTATTTTTTCTTCATTTTTATTTATTTATTTCAGTGTTTAAGTAAGATGATAGATCCATTTGGACCATTTCAAGAAGAGGATTAGTTGGCTGATCGTACACGAGACAGGGAGGAGACATGGAAGATTTTTAAACCTTGAGCTGTAAACGATCCATAGGTAATGCAAAGGAAACCTAGATATGAGCTAGCAAGTATCTCTGTAAGATAAAATTACACTCACATGTTTCTGATTCAGTTTCCTATTTTTAACATTTTTTTTTACATTTGTATATAATTATTTCATCTCCAACCAATTATATTATTTGAAAGAAATCATGAATTTTAAATCTGACTAAATTTTGATTAAAAATTAGTTTCATAATTAATTCAAATAATCAAAACTTGTAAAAATACCTTAGAATAATACTTAGAAGCCTAATTTCTTAATTATAGTAATATCAAATAAAAGAATTCATATCTATTTTTTTCATATGAAAATTATGTGCATATTAGAAATATACTCCAAAATTAAACGATACAACATTTTATTTTCCTATGTTCAAAAATAATTTTCCGCACTCATACTTCATTCAAGCAATTGAATAATACATAATGATCCCACTGTGAAGTGTTTTTTTTTTTTTTTAATGGTTTACTTTGTGCATCCCACATTTGTGTGGGTCTCTTTTTCCTAAGGACAAACCCAGTTACACGTACCACAAGTAAAATAAGGTCTTAATGTTATTGCTAGAACACGCGCGCATATGTGTAGGACACATTTACCTAGTGTCCTAAATAAACTTTTTATACCACTAAAAAATGTAACTTGTTAGGGGTTTATGTGATAAATTTTATGCTGATTTTTTTCCCAGTTAGCTACGTCACTTTAAAATAAATTATTATCAATTTCTAATCTTATTTATGAATTATTATAATTATTCTACGTAACTATATCGTTTAATTTTAACTGTATTAATTTTTTTATTTAAATTTTTGAACTAGAAAATGATATTATTTCTCATATTCTACTCGGTGATCTAGTCAATGAATTGAGTTAATAATAATAATAATAATAATAATATCAAATTAATTATTTACGAGAAATTTCAATAGAAAATATGGGCGTAAAATTGACATCATCGTTTATTATTTGTTAATTCGTCACATGTCTTGTCATACTAGTTTTAAGTTGTTACACTAAAGAAACACTCGTGAGTCGTCGACATATATGTTTTTGTCTTGGACATCTACATATGTTATTATCAGTCTAATTAGTTCTTTGTTAGGGATTAATGTTAATGTGACCAGCGGAAAATAGATCAACGACTTGTTTTTTTATTTCTTTGGTGGTTTAGGGAATAGGAATTTAATATGTATAATATGTATGACGAATATGCTTATCAAGATTAGAAACGAATATATAAATATATAGGATGTTATCAAGAATTATATGTTATATATAACATTTTTATTAATTTTGTACATAAGAAAAATTGTAATTACTAACGAGCAAAAGCCATCAATAGCTATTATTTTTATTACCATTTTTCATAAAAAATAACAGTATTGGAAAAAAAATTGATGACCAAAAAGTTATTTCCTTTACCCTTGTTTCTTTTTGCTTTCCTTCCTCCACCTACAAAAAATAGAAAAGAAAATAAATATGTATATAATTAATAATCTTTTATAATTGTTAGTTTTATATCATTGCAATCATCTGCATATCCAAAAGGGATTAGATTTGAAGAAGAAAAATTAAATAGCAAATTTGATTTTCTATATTTCTTAGGTTTAATTGCACATTTTATTCTCAATTTTTTAATTTTTGACAAATTTTACTCTTAATAAATTAATTGGCATATTTTACTTTCAACTTTTAAGAAACTATTAAATTTTATCCTCCATTAATTTACTCTTAATATAATTTCACTTTTTACCTTAATATTTTTAAATTTTTGGGCAAATTTTACACTTAATTTTTGTAATTTTTTTTGGCAATTTTTACTCTAAATTTTTATATTTTTTGCAAATTTTATTCCAACTTTTGTGTTTAATGAATAAATGACATGAGATAAAATTCAGAAGTTTCTTAAAAATTAAGGATAAAATACACTGATTTTATTTGTTTAAGATAAAATTTGCCAAAAATAAAAAATACAATTAAGCTTATTTCCAAACTCTTGCAAATTTGATCAACCTAATCAAAATGCATGGGTGTTAATTAAAGTTTCAATCTAAATAAGGCGTAACGAACTGGTAAACCACATCCACATCTGACATCTCCAAAAAATCCCACGTAGAAAACTACCTGCCAAAATCTTTGTATAAATGAAAGCATCTATGTGTTATTATGTCTTTGCCAATTTCACTAATAAAATCAACATTGGATTGTTTTCCCAAACAGATACGGGAATTTTAGTTAACAAATCAAATCATGTGCTTCTGGATTTCAAAATCCCAGATTACTGAACTTTCGAATTTAACGTGAGAAGGAATTCTTCTTTATCTAATATCATTGAATTGCCAATTTATGAACTCTTTTTTTTTTTGGGCTAAGTGGTAATATGTTTCATTTTAAAGTTGCGTGAGCTACTAGATTAAGTAAGTTTAGTTTAGTTTAATTAATTAAGCTGTTACCCTTTTTAGTTACAATGTGTCGTCTTAATCTTTCACCGTTACAAGCACGAAAACTTTAAGTGTTATTATTAATAATAAAAAACAAAACAGGGCATATACACAAGATTGGCTTTAAAACTTTATGTTCTCGTGTACCCGCGAGAGCATAGGTCCAAAGCAAAAGGCAACAATGAAGTGCGTGCAAGCTTTCCTAAAGTTTGATTTAATTGAACTACAAAGAATTTGGTATTTTGTACGTAACATTATCTCCTTTAATGGTAATTTTATGACCATAAGTTGAAGAGTAAATAGTATTATATTTTCCTATTATATTCTCATAATATTTTACGAAATAAATATTAAATGATAACATGAATATACTTAATATCATTAAAAAAATAAAATAAAATATTTTTTTCTTCATAATCAATTATCAATAATCAATAACAAAGCAAATACTTACTTTAAGGTGCAATAATACTATAATCGATTATGCCTAAATGATAATTGATAGTAATTGATCATTAGTAAGGGAAACACAAGCGTTTTGTAATTTTCATGCATATGAGCGGGGGAAATAAAAAAAAGTGTAGGTATGAGCTTTTTTATTTTTCTTCCCACCTATTTTTGCACAACCAAATAACTCCACTTTTTTTTTCTTACCTATTTCTTCTTTATCTCTTATTTTTCCACCAATTGTCACCGACCTACAAGCTGTTAATGGTAATTTTATGACAATAAATTGAAGTGCAATTTTATGTTTTAATATTATATTCTCTTAATATTTTATTAAGTATATACTATTAAAAAATAAACAAAAAACATTTTTTTGGGATTAAAACATAATTAGGGTAGAAATTGGAACCAAAACCTAAGTTTATAAATTATGAGAATTAAAAAATATTTTTTCAAGAACATAAGGATTAAAACAAAAATTAAAGTATATTATAAAAATAAAATAAATTTAAACTTTGAATTAATCAATTACATATTTGTTAAAGTAACATTATTTCTTTTTATTAAAACTGTTCTTTATGTGCTGTATATATATATAGATGTCACAATTAGTATCACGATCTTATGAAAGGGTCATTTCATTATAGTTCCATTGAATGATATGGTTAAATGTGAATCAATAATTATAATCTGTAGGTCAATTAGGTTAGATCGATTCATGCACTCATATTCAGCGTCCCACGGGTGGCTCATGAAGCTTAATGATAAACTATTTTCCTTGAATAGCAACAGTACATCTCTGATCTCTTGTGAACCTTGCAGCTGTGGTGGCTATACGGCCTCTAGGCCACCTCACCTTTCTCATTAAATTTTCTGTGGAAGCATCTCACTATGTTTGTGTAGCCAACCCTAATTTTAAAGCACCGTTTGACCGGATTCAATATATATTGTAGGGGTGATTATGATTTATGAGTTCTGTCCATTTGCCTAACTCCATTTAAACTAATTAAAAATACTGGGTTGAGTTGCATTGATAAACTCGAAATGGATAAACATGAAACACTTAATATGTAATCCTCCTATTTTTGTATTTTTATTTTTTATTTTTAAACACTTAACATGATGCAGTAAAAGAAAACACTTAACATGATAATCCAACTTTATTGTTATTGATCCTAAAAAAAACTTTATTGTTATTGGATTGGGCCAGATATATTTTCTTAATAAGCATTGTTTATAAGCTTAAGTTTTTTTAAGAAAGTGCAAAAAAAAAAACACTCTCTTTCCTATTTTTGTCTCTCCTATAATGCTAGAGAATTTTGGTAAGAAGAGAAAATGATTTATAACTTTTGAATTGTGGGGCTAAACTATCCTAAAATCTTATTTTAACTTATATCTTTTCTATTAATTAATTATAAAAGTAAAACAGGATATTACTTATATTTTTCTTTTTCTGCACTTACGAATTAAAAGTAAGTTTGAGATTTCTCCTTCCCTTTTTCTTTTCTTGAACCAAATAAAAGATTCTTTTTCCTTTTCTTCCTCACCATTAAATTCTCTTCACACTCTTTTGTTTAAATCAAACACACTATAAAAGAAGTTACTAATAAGTAATTCATTAAAAATGAGACTTAAGAAAAAACAAGTTGGTAATAGTCAGCTTAGGTATGGACTTGGTCGGTTCTCTGGATAAGCTACTTATTATTTCATTGTTTTATTAATTAATAATGCGCATAAAATTGAAGTGGGCACCTCTTACTTTATGCCCTTTGGGAAAGTTCCAAATGAAATATTCCCCCCAAAGCTCTTTCAATATGCACCACTTTAAATGAATTATGTTTTTTTGTCCTCCAATGCCAAATAATCGAATCATTCGTTTTCATGGTTAGGTGAAGCCACTGCAATAAACTTTGTTGTAGTTATTGGGTCATTGCTCAGCCACTAATACTACTAGTTCTACCACCCAATGAAGCAAGCAAACAAACTTATGAGGCAATGATCTTAGAACCAAATCTTCAAGGCTTTGACTGTGGGACGTTTTTAGTTCTTTTGTTGTCACAAAGGCTACGCGTGTGTACTATAATATTTTATATTAATCAAAATTGTGACATACGAAAAGGTGAAGACAATTAATATAATAATATATCATCCGTGATGGATAAGTGGATGACTATAGAAAAATAATTTTGGGTTTATTATTTGTTGGTTCCTAAACTTTTTCAGATTTTTATTTTTAATTTCTAATTTAAATTTTGGCGGGTTAAACTTTTTGATTTATGATTTTTTATTTATTGAGCATAAGTGCGTAACAAAAGAAATTAAACAAAGTTTTTTTTCTTCTTTATTTGCGCATTCATGATTGATCCATAGCTAAATTACAAAGGTACTATTGGGCATTGGCAATTCCTGACTCCTAATATGTACAGAACATCAAAACTTTTCCGAATCCGGTTTTTTAGAAGTTAAGAACCAGTTTTTTTTTCCCCTAAGCCTAGGGGGTCAAAGCTCCAAACCCCTTAAAATAAGATTAAATGAATATTTTGGTATTTTATTTTATTTATTTGGTTTAAAACGGTCTTTTAAGTTTTAAAAAGTTTATTTAATCATTTATCTTATTTAAAAGGTTCAAATGATCTTTAATCTTTTAAAAAATTCACTTTAATATCTCATCTTATTTGAACAATTCAAAATTATATTTTAACTATTTAAGTACATGCAATTTTGTCTTTCGAATAACGTTAAGATAATCATCATTTTGAATATATTTAAATAAGCTTTCAATTTAAATCTTTGCATCCTTGAGACTAACCTGAAATGTAATTTTACATTTCAGATTAGGTGCAGGAAGTGATTACCATTATTAAATATGGAGGCTTAGTTTTTTTTCCTAATACAATTTTCCTTTACTTTAATTGGCTAAAATATGTTTTGAATATCTAATAAATAATCAAGTTTTGTGTTTCATCTCTAATAAATTTTTTCTTGTATTGAGTCTCTAATAAAATAATCATTTTATTTTTGGTCCTTGACACTTTTTTTAATCCTTGATAAATTAGTAAATTTTGTATTTGTTCCTTGATAAAATTTTTTCATTTGTTATTAGTTTCTTTAAAATGACTAATAACAAAATATATTTTTTTTATCAAGGAGTAAATAGAAAATTTGTTAATTTATTAGAGATTAAAAAAAGTGTTAAAGACAAAAACAAAAACAAAATATTTGTTTTATCAAACAAAAAAAAATTAAGAAAAAGTTTATTAGGAAGCTCACACAAAATTCAAATATTTATTTGGGATTATATACAAATTGAACAAAAACTTCGTTATTTCTGTTATTTTTAATTATTAAATCAGTTACGAGTAGTTGAAATAATTTGGATAGTTACTGGCTGGCACACACTATATATATGCTGTAAAATGTAATTTCTTTCATATCCAGATCAGTTTTCAATCTATTCTTTCTCTAGAATTCTCAATATTTACATAGTATCGTACTCATTAGTCATCACCATGGGATCAATAGTACTGAGGCATGCAACTAATGCTAATGCATCACACAATGATGGACACCAGACCTAAAATGGATGAATTCTGAATAAATTAATGACAATTGTTCTATCCGAAAGTTAAATACAAAATATGTAGTTCAAAAATAGAACATGATTTTATCTATGTACGCAAAGAGGATGATAGACAACCCGATTAAGCAGAGAAGAAGAAATAGTGGGTGAGATTTCAAATTCAAAGGAATATGATTTAGTCAAGGGGATATAGCTCATTTGATTGAGCAAGATACATGATATTATTTTCAATTCTAATAGATAAAAAAAGAACATGATTTTACATTAACTAAAAAAGGAAACGATGAAAACAAAATAGATTTAGCTAAAACTAGTGGACAGCTTACAAAAGCTGAAGGTGGAGGGTTCTGTATAGTGCCCCTCTATCATCATGAGAATTTATATAGAATGATGCCTTTTCTTCTCAAATTAATAGTTGAAGTATTCAAGAGACAAATGTTAATTTCTTTTTCCCCATGCCAAATGTTATTTTTTAGCAAATTGAAATTTTAGCAGCAAAGTAATATTTCATTCATGATCAGAATTCAAATTGCGGTCTCAATGGTGTGTATTTCAGCTTTACTAATCCGGCAATCTTAACTGTAGATGCGACAACATTCAAAAACTGAGATGCCTTTCTCTTGTTTCTCTAATGGAAAGGCGTTTGATGTGAGCGATGAAGGACCAGTACTCACCACATTGTGGTGCACATTTTTGACACAATTCAGGACAACCATTTATGCTCAAATCTTCTAGGGTGCTCATGAGGCTCTACATTATGCGTAAGTAAGAGGGAGAAATATTGTACGCAACCTTACCCTTCTATATGCAAAAAGACTGTTTCCATATTTAAATCCATGACTAACAAATTATCAAAACACAACTTTACCGCTATGTCAGGACAGTTTCCTTCCGGAAGCATCTTAAGATTATCACAATTTAAAATTAACAACGACTGCAAAGTGTCAACGGTTCCTTCAATCCATTGAGGCAAAGTTTCTTGCCTTGGACATTGCTCAAGATGCAGATATTTCATCCTCAGTCTTTGGATTTGGTCACCATAGCTCAACCACAGAGATTTAGCTTCTTGTATCGCATAACAAACAAAACCTCTAGTTTAGGGAGAATATGAAGAGGGAAGGACTCTAGGCTCCTACATGATTGAACTATCAAAATTTCAAGGGATGTGAGTTGTGCCCCTCGGAACAAAAACTTCAAATTGACACAACATTCAAAACTCAAAGTATGAAGATTGGTCAAGCTTGCAAATCAATCTTCTGCTAGAATAGATTGTTTTGTGGTTATAAGCAATTTTTGAAGGCTGATTAACATGCCTAATCCTTTAGGCAGTGTTTTAAGCTTCAAGCATCCTCTTAAAGACAAAGATTGCAAATTTTGGAGTTTGCATCAAGAATGAGAAAATCTTTTTATTTTGCAGTTATTTTTGTTGGGTAAAAGTGGCGCAATAGTCTTACCCTCAAATAAACTCAAATGTGGGTTATCGTCAACCCTCAATCAAATGCGGAAAAGTAATCAAATAACAAAGGGAGCGAGAGAGACAATCAATATATTTTACGTGAGAAAATCTTCCCTGAATCTGGAAAGGAAAAACTCACGGGACACTGGTCCAGATCAAATATCCACTATAACCGAGAATGGTTACAATGAATCACACCAAGTTGGTGTTACACTCAACCTCTCCAACAATGGTGATAATCAACTCTCAAAGTGTTTCACTTTGATCACTCAAATATGCAGGCACGTAGGCTTGCTCAACAATGACACTCAAGAATGTCACTTGAGGCTTTCAAAATATGCGGAGTCACTCTGACGCTCAAATCTTCCTCGACGTCTGTGTCTCTCACAGTCTGTCTTGGTCTCTCTTAATTCCACCCTCAACTAATGTATATATAGTGGTAAATTAGGTCTGGGATATAAAACTCCTCAAATGGGCTTGGGCCAACATTGAAGGAGTAAAGTCCAACAATTCTCCCCCTACGACTTCAATGCGGCAAATCAAATACAACTCGACATCTTCAATGCAACAGGTTCAACTCAGCCAGCAGCTTCAAATCTTCAAAACAACCCGGCTTCTCTATTGCGCGGGTTTGACACAACCCGTCCATGTGACGAGTGTATGATCAATCCAGCCTCACCAACCCGACACCTTCACAGCAATCTTCAAACTTCATTGCTGATACCGTGATATCGCAATTCTGGTCGGTGTACACTTTGGCAAGTGCGAGTTGTCCATCTTCTACCACATCTCGGATCCAGTGATATCGCACATCAATATGCTTAGTGTGGGAGTGATAGATCGAATTCTTTGCCAGATGAATGACGCTCTGATTATCACACTTCAACAAGTACTTGTCCTGTTCATGGCCGAGTTTCATGAGGAACTTCTTCATCTATAGCATTTCCTTGCTTGCCTCGGTCACGACATGTACTTGGCCTCGATCGTCGAAAATGCCACACACTTCTCCAATTTTGATTGCCACGAGATTGCTCCTCCAGCAAATCTCATCAGATATCCGGTCGTCGACTTCCTCGGGTCGGAATCTCCCCCTAAATCAGCATCCAAGTAGCCTTGCAGCTTGGCTTCACCATCTCCAAATCAGAGACATAACTCGGTCGTTCCTCTCAAGTACCTGAAGATCCACTTCACTGCTTCCCAGTGCTCTCTGTCGGGGTCCGAAAGAAAATGGCTTACCATTCGAACTGCAAATGCCAAGTCGGGTATAGTGCAAACCATTGCATACATCAAGCTTTCGACTGCGGATTTGTACGAGATCTTCAACATCTCTTCTCTATCTTCATCAGATCTTGGACACTGCTTCTTGTTCAGCTTCAAGTGCCCGACTAAGGGGGTGCTTACTATTTTGGCCTTGTCCATGTTGAATCTCTTCAGAATCTTCTCAACATATTTCTCTTAACTTAGCCACAGTAGCTTCTTCTTTCTATCCCGGATGATCTTGATTCCGAGAATCTGCTTTGCAGGGCCGAGGTCCTTCATAGCGAAGGCCGAACTCAACGCTTTTTTCAGGGCAGAGATCTTCATCTTATCTTGCCCCACAATCAACATATCATCAACATAAAGCAGCAGAGTTAGGGAATCACCGGTCTCATACCTCTTCACAAATACACAGTGGTCGACTTCAGTCTTTACAAATTTGTGCCCGTTCATGAATGATTCAAATTTCTTGTACCACTGTCGAGGTGCTTGTTTCAAGCTATAGAGACTCTTCTTCAGCCGACATACCATACCGTCGCATCCCAGAGCTCGGAACCCTTCAGGTTGCTCCATATATATCTCCTATTCCAACTCTCCATGTAGGAATGCAGTCTTTACGTCCATCTGTTCTATCTCGAGGTCCATCGAAGCCGCCATGGATAACACAGTCCGGACCGATGTCATCTTCACAATAGGAGAGAAGATCTCTTCAAAATCAACACCTTTCTTCTGATTGCAGCCCTTCACTACAATCCGGGCTTTGTATCTTGGCTTCTGCCCGTTCTCTTCAGGTTTGATCTTGTACACCCACTTGTTCTTCAGAGCTCATCTTCCTTTAGACAACTCGGTCAACTCGTAAGTCTGATTCTTGTGCAAGGAATTCATCTTGTCCTACATTACCTTAAACCATTCTTCTTTGTCATCATAACTTTGAGGCTCACCATCTTCAGTAATAATGGCGTATTCATAAGAAGAGTACCTTGTAGAAGGTCTTCTGTCTCTAGCGGGGTATCTCGGCTGTTCTTTTTCAGCCGCTTGAGAACCCGGTGCATCCCGGTTCTCCACATCAACTCGGACATCGGTATCTCGATCCTCTTCAGCTTGTTGCTAGTCAACATTTCCTTCATTGGGCTTTCCCCCTGCTTCAACTCGGACAAGAGGGATGGGTTCTTCGCGTCGAACAGGAACCCGAACTTTGGGTTTCGAGATGTCATGAATTCTCTCATCTTCATGAAATACTACATCTCGGCTTCTCAATATCTTCTTATTGATCGGATCCCAAAGTCTGAACCCGAACTCGGTTTTTGGCGAACCGAGGTAAATACATTCCTTATTCTTTGCATTGAGCTTCGCCCTTTCATCTTTAGGGACATGCACGAAAGCTCGACATCCAAACACCTTCAGGTGGTCATAGGTCGCTTTCCGACCTGTCCAGACTTCTTTAGGAATGTCTCCTTCAAGTGGTCTCGATGGTGACAGATTAATCAAGTCAACAGCTGTCATAACGGCCTCTCCCCAGTATGCTTTCGACAATCCAGTATTGGATAACATACTCCGGACCTTCTCTTCAATAGTTCGGTTCATCCTCTCAGCAAGTCCATTCAACTGCGGAGTCTTGGGAGGTGTCTTCTCAAGTCGGATCCCAGCTCCTCTACAATAAGCTTCAAAGGGACCTCAGTACTCACCGCCGTTATCTGATCGAACCACATTCAACTTCTTGCCAGTCTCCTTTTCATCCATAGCATGAAATTCTTTAAAACATTGGAGTACCTGGTCTTTAGTCTTCATCAAATAAACCCACACCTTGTGGGAATGATCATCAATGAAAGAAACAAAGTACTGAACTCCTCCAAGCGATCTCTCTGACATGGAGCAAACGTCAGTATGGACGAGGTCTAGGATCTGCCTTTGTCGCCTGGGTTGATCCGGTCTCACAAGCGAAACCCGGTGCTGCTTTCCAGCTAGGCAATGTGTGCAAATCTCCAACACTTGGCCCTTCAACCCGGTCAATATTTCTTTCTTCTCCAAAATCTGGAGTCCTTTCTCGCTCATGTGATCGAGGCGCTTGTGCCATAGCTCCAGGCTCTGCCCATCCCGGATGACATTGGTTTCTCCACCATTTATCCGTCCTCGCATCACATACAAGGAACCGTCCTTCTTACCTCGGGCCACGACCAAGCTTCCCTTGGTCAGCTTCCATCTACTTTCTCCAAAGTGGTTCACTAACCTAGCATCATCTAGCTTTCCAACCGAGATCAAATTCAAGTGCATGCCTCACATCTTTTAGCGTAACCTGAAACCCTGTATCTGTGGTCAGGGTTACATCACCAACACCAACAATCCTGCTGGTCACCTGATTTCCCATCTTCACGACACCATAATCTCCATTCCTGTAAGCAGAGAAGAATCCCTCATGTGGGGTGACGTGGAACGAGGCACCAGAATCAACAATTCAGGTGCAATCATCATGGGCAATGTTCAACATTTTCTCACTAAGGAGGAATATCTAGATATTCAAGTTAGCAGCCATAGTCGTGGTGCTCCTATCATTTCTCTTCTTGGGAACAATCTGATCCGGCTTCACACAGCCGTTCTGTTAATCATTCTGCAGAGATCGCCAGTCTGCTCTCTTGTGTCCTACCTTCCCACAGTAAAAGCACTTCAAGTCATGCTTTGGCCTTGACCGGCCTCTGGACCTATCTCGTCCACCTCGATCCCAACTTTTGCTACGACCCCCAGAATCAGAATTTCTTCTAGTCTCAACAACGTTAGCCTCAGACGTGCTGGTTACATCTCGTTCTCTTCTCCTGGCTTCTTCATTCAGGAGGCTGTCTGTCACAACATCCATCTTCAATTTTCCATCAGGAGCCGAGTTACTCAATGTTACTACCAAAGTATCCCATATTCTCGGCAACGAACTCAATAACAACAAAGTCTGCAACTCGTCATGAATCTTCATCTCGGCTTTGGTCAACTGATTCACAATCCCTTTGTAGGTGCTGAGGTGTTCAATCATGCTCATCCCGTCCTTATATTCTATCTTCACAAATCGGCGAACCAGGTGTGCTTTGTTCCTGGGAGTCTTCTTTTGAATCATGGACTCTAGTTTATTCCATAATTCCTACGCGTTCGTGAACTTGGACATGTGCTCAAAGAGGCTTTTATCAATATATGTCCTGATCGTGGCAATCGCCTTTCGACTCAGGATCTCCCATTCCTTGTCGCTTTTGCCAATCGGTTTCACAGCAAGGGCAATGGGCTCAAATAGATCTTTGCAGTAGAGGTGATCATCCATCATCGGTCTCCAATACGCAAAGTTGTCTGCAGTCAACCTGAACATATCTCCGTCATGGGTGATACCGCTGGTCTCCATCTCGTCTCCTTCAGAACCCGTCGAACCTGGGCTCTGATACCACTGTTGGGTAAAAGTGGTGCAAGAGTCTTACCCTCAAATAAACTCAAAGGTGGTTATCGTCAACCCTCAATTAAATGCGGAAACGTAATCAAATAACAAAGGGAGCGAGAGAGACAATCAATATGTTTTACGTGAGAAAACCTTCCCTGAATCTGGAAAGGAAAAACTCACGGGACACTGGTCCAGATCAAATATCCACTATAACTGAGAATGATTACAATGAATCAAACACACCAAGTTGGTGTTGCACTCAACCTCTCCAACAATGGTGATAATCAACTCTCAAAGTGTTTCACTCTGATCACTCAAATATGCAGACACGTAGACTTGCTCAACAATGACACTCAAGAATGTCACTTGAGGCTCTCAAAATATGCGGAGTCACTCTCACGCTCAAATCTTCCTCAACGTCTGTGCCTTTCACAGTCTGTCTTGGTCTCTCCTAATTCCACCCTCAACTAATGTATATATAGTGGTAAATTTGGTCTAGGATATAAAACCCCTCAAATGGGCTTGGGCCAGCATTGAAGGAGTAAAGTCTAACAATTTTCAAGACTAAGCTCGCAGATGCTCCAATTTACCAATTGAATTAGGTAGAGTCTCAAAAGTGGAATCACTTAAATCTAAAACCCGTACGCATTTATATCTTGTTACCCATGTATTCAAAAGATCTTCACTGTCAGCACCACTCCATCGATCAGAAATAATATAGTTCTCACACTTCTGGACTTGGGAACAAAGCACGGCTCAGTGAACCATTTCCAACAACTGATAAATGCCTTACTTGCTCGGGTATATTGCGAGTACGGGAGTTTACTACTAGAAGCTCCTCCTCTTTTTCAACATACATCGCAAGATCATGTTTCGAATCATGTACTTTCAAATAATAAATTGGGCCAAAGTCCTCAATAAATGATCTTGAATGTAACTCCACCAAGTGATCATATATATATTGTGTGGCAATATTCTCGAGCTTTTGACCTCCACCAAGTGATCCCCAAAGATTAACAAAATAAGCATCACTAAAGCCAAAATCTTTAGGAGAAAGGGAGAAGAATGCAAAACAGTGCTTCAAATGGGATGGCATTTGATCATAGCTCATCATTGAAGCAATTGATTTTCTTTGAGTTGTCGCTATGATTTTGCTTCCCATGGCACCAACTTTAATTAAATCTTTCAACTCTATCCATTTTCTACGATCATCATTCCATATATCATCCAACACTAGTAAATACTTCTTTCCAGAAAAGTTGTATCTAAGACGACTTTGTAACTGCTCAATTCCTAAGCTGCTAACGTTTTCTTGGTGAGCAAGAGCACTAGTTAGAGCTAAAGCAGTAGCAGAAGCGGAGTTGATGATTTTAATAATTATTTGCTTTACGTCAAACTCATCAGAGACACACACCCACATCTTTACTTGGAAAAGTTCATCCATCCTCTGATCATTGTACACCAACTTTGCAAGTTTGGTCTTCCCCAACCCTCCAATACCCACTATGGGAATAACACACTTTTATTTCCATCACCATCACCATGAGGGTGCGGTTGCATCAAAAGCTTGATAATTTCATCATTATCATTATCCCTTCCTATCACCCCTGAAGCATCAAAATAAGAATAAGTCATTTCTCTTCTTTGCACAAGTCTGCGGTCAACATCAATCCTTTCAAGACCAAACTTGTTCCCATCATTTGCTATCTTATCCAATCTACGTCTAACATGTTTGATTTGACGAGCCATCCTAAGACGGAAAACAAGAGAATTAAACGAAGAAAAGAAGTGGCATACCTTCATCCTGGTGCTCTCTGAATTGTTGAGCACTTGCTTTCGCAAATTTTGGCATTCAAATCCATCCAAGACATCTTCAGTATCTAAGCACACATTTTTAATCTGCCTGAGCCATTCGCGCAACCCATGCTTGTGGTCCTTCTTCTCCTCAGCATCAAACAACACACCTTTCACAATTGACAAAGTGTCTTTGATGCTTTGCACATCCTCGTATAGATCATAGGCTCGAGAAGCTTCTTCATAAACAGAAGAAGCAAGCTTTTCATTTGACCGATGACCATAGTGGATAAATCGGCACATGATTGACCACTGACCAACATCATTTGAAAAAGTTTCTGGTATGTCATTGGTCCTCCTCCCTATTCATGTTTACTTGCTTTTCAATATGCCAATGACCATAGTGTATATAAACCGTCACCTTCCAAATACATCTATGTGCTTGTCAGGGAGAAAATCAAATCAAATTACATATGAATAACATGTTAATCGATGTAAACTGAGAATTGAGATATGTGTATTTATCATTATCAAAATAACTTGTTATGCTTTTATAATTTTTCAAAGTCTCGCAACAATAAAAAAAACTTCAGTGACAACATTTTGTTATGTAAATACTTTTTTTCTTTATAAAGAAATCTAAAAAAATGATTTATATCTTTTAAAAATATATTCACTTTCCAAGAAAAAAAGTATATTCACTTAATTTTTTTTCTTATAATAACTCACAAAAAATTATTGTGACTAGTATCCTTAAAATGTCCAAGCATATAAAGTAGTGAACTGATAAAAAAAATGTTTTAATAAAATATCTATGTTAAAACTCATCTTGCAAATTTTTTATGTGGTATGTATGTTGGATGTGTGTTCCACACTCCAAAACCCAAACATCGACCAAAGAGATCCAATTTGATTGAACAAAATCCATGAATTGTTGTAAGTCCCTAATACTTATTTTTGATTGCTAAGAATAAAAAAAAATATTGAAAATGAAAGTAATCATACTTAATAAATGATCATAACACAAAGTCAACCAATAAATATTGTATAGGAAATAGCAGAACGGGAGTTGGTAATGAAGTTTGTGGAATTGTGGTTCACAAAGCACTGAATGATGTGATCTAGAGACATTTTAGACTTGGTATCTACTAAGTGTTAGACCCACGTCCAGAGTGTGTCAGCATGTTATATTGAGAAGTGACAGTAGGCACTAATAAAGATGACAGTAGGTCAACTAAAACCGATCATAAGGTGATGGCATATTGATCATCCATGCATGATTGATTAATGAAACTGTAAAAGGTAATAGAACAAAAGTAATTAATTAATCATGCATGGCAGCATGGGTAACCTCATGCCTTCAACAAATCAATATTAATTATTTTTTAACATAATTGATTTATTAGCTCAGTTGGTTGGAACATTATATTAATAACTTGAAGGTCATAAGTTTGATACCTGCATGCACCATTATTTTCTAAAATATATTTTAACTTATCCAAAAAAAAAAACTTACGAATTGGGCTTACGGATTGCCCAATCCGTATATAAAAAAAACACATGGATTGAGCTTACGGATTGCCCAATCCATATATATATATATATATATATATATATATATATATATATACCATATGGGGTGGAAGCGAGGACTAGGGAAAAGAAATCAGAACAGCCAATGCATATGGAAAGCAGGAATAGAATACGGAATTCACATGGCTAAAACAATAATAACAACAGATAATATAACACTTAAAACATATAATTAAACTCTCAAGTGCGGCAGAGCCAACGAGATGAGAGGGAGTAGATGAGAAGAGAATATTCAATTAACGAAAATAAACATGCAGAACAGAAAAACAGATATGAGAAAACACTTGTTTATTTCTCAACGATTAAAGATTACAATGGTTGCAAACTCAGAGTTTACCTAAGGGGAACTCTCTCTGAATTCTGAAGACACTAGAAAAATAGAAGTGGAAAAACGGAACCTGTTTGTAACATGAGGGACGCAACCCTTATAAAGACATAAAAATTCCTGTTTCTACAGTTCCGGTAATCTAAACCGGAAAACCTACCGCTACACAGTAGTCTGCCGCAGGAAAAGATGATGTCATGCTGATGCTGGTGATGATGTCATTCGTCGTCAATGTCTGAAATGATCAGTCTTCATCATCGCCGCCTAGATTGATACCGAAGCAATCATCTTCATTCTGGTAGAAGTCGTCTGAAGATTCTGAGGAGGCTTCAGCAGGTTGCTTGGAGGAGGAGCAGGCATCGTCTTGTTTCTCCTTTTCCATAAGTTTAAAGATCATTCTCATGTTCTCTTCAAGCTTCTCTTTGGAGGAAGAAGCCGCTAGAGCTGCTAACACTTGAGATCTTTGGTTGAGAAATTTGCAGGCTTCTGGGTCTGCAGCTTTGGTAAATATTGGATGTTGTTTAAACCAAAGCGAGATTTGATCAGCACTGGTTCTTGCATGGTCAAACTGGGGCCACCATTTCACCAGGGCTTGGCGTTTGAGAATTGGTAATTGTCCTTTGGTGGGAGTATTACCATAGGTATATCGCCACTGGAAGATCCAGGCGAGGGAAAGTTTGCTGAAGAAGTGAAGATCCACCGGGAACGGGTCATTGTGGGGATGCTCGAACTTCTTCGTGAAGGTTGTCAATCTAGATACCACCTCTGAAGGGAGTATCTCTAGGGTTGGTCCAAAGAAATCCCACCATTGAAGAAACCATTGAGGGAACTTGTATTGGACATTCTGTTTGAAATAAATAAGCCAGGAATGCATAAAATCATTATTTTGAAAATAAAATACATTATTCCAGGCAGTTTGATAATCCCAATATGAAAATCCAATGGGATCATAATTTTGAGAAAAACGTTTGATCTTATTCATATCTCCAAATTCTCTGGGTGTTAAGACCTTAAGAATCTGTAGAGTTGAATAAGCAATTTGCTCAGAGTCCTTGTTTTTATGATGTTTAATCTGGACTGAGTTGGTGTCTACCAGAATAAACTCATAAAAGTGCCTTGTCTTGAGCATAGAGGTCGGCACATAATGGAATTGATTGCCCTGAATGTCTTTGGGAAAGATTTTCAAGGAAACTTTGTTTGGTTTAGAGTCCCAAAATTCAGGTTCAACCTGGACAATCTCCCGGCATTTGGGTTTTGGGACGTATTGTGTTTGGGGTTTTGGTTTATGGACTGCCAAGGGTTCTGGTTGATGAACTATGGCTTTGCCTTTATGAAGGGTCAAGGGAGTTTCGGACATGGTTTTGATCATGTCTAGGATGGTTTGGTTTTCTTCCGAGGTAACATCCGACCATGTTTTAGACGGGAGGCCTTTCGGGAGATGGGAAAGCCCCTGTTCATGGAGGGCCAAAAGGGTTTGGATAGGCATGGCATAATCTGCCGTTGTTTGTGATTGGGGTTTAGGTTTGTGGGTTGATGTCCCTGTGATAGATTGAGGTAGGGTCCGGGTAGATGACCCAGACTGGGTAGATGACCCAGATTTTGTTTGGATTTTGGAATCTTCTTCCGGATTGGATGAAGATCCAGCCCCTGCAGATCCTACATGGGCAGTCAAACCAGCAACAGCTAGTCTTGGTTTGGTGGCTGTAACTTTTCCTTTTCCTCTTCCTCGTGAGGAGGAAGATTTCACTGAGTTGGGCATGAACTTACCGATCTCTCCCCTGTAAATATTCACGAGTAAGGTAATCAGGTAAGGAGTTTAAAGTACCTTTGAGAAATTCGATTTCAAAATCAAAAATACTTAAAATAGCTTGCCATCGGGTAAAAATCTGTTTAGATGCAAGGTTTTTAACATCTTTTTGTAAAATCTCTTTTGCAGACTTACAATCGACACGAATTAAAAACCTTTGATTAAGCAAATCAGATTGAAATTTAGAGATGCATAAAACAATTGCCAAAACTTCTTTTTTAACTGTGGAATAATTCTGCTGAGCAGGATTCCAATGCTTAGAAGTAAATGCAATTATTTGTTCTTTGCCATTAACAGATTGTTTGAGAATACCACCATAACCTATGTCAGAGGCATCAGTTTCTACAATCTTTTTGGCTGAAGGATTGGGAAGATATAGGCAAGGAAGGTTTTGAACTTGGGATTTGATTTGTTTGACAATATCAGTATGAGTGTTTGTCCAAGGAGGAGGAGACTTCTTGAGACGATCATACAGAGGTTTGGCAAGGTTACTTAGCTGAGGGAAGAAGTCAGCTACATAATTCAGACAACCGAGAAAACGCTGGAGTTGGGTTTTTTCGATAATCTGATCAGGGAATTTGTTGGAAAACTCAATGGCACGATTGATGGGAATTATAGTTCCTTGATGAATGTTGTGACCAAGGAAACGAATCTTTGTTTGAAAAAGGTTGATTTTAGTTTTAGATAAAGCAAGACCATTTTTCTTGATTACCTGAATGAAAATATTGATGTGTTTAAAATGCTGGTCAACAGATTGTGAAAATACAAGAACATCATCAATATAGACAATAATAAAAGAAGAGTAAGGATTAAAAATGTCATTCATAATTTTTTGAAATTCTGAAGGAGCATTCTTTAACCCAAACGGCATCACTCTCCATTCATATTGTCCGAAAGGAACGGTAAAAGCAGTCTTATAACAATCCCTTTCACTAATTTGAATTTGCCAAAATCCTGATTTCATGTCAAATTTTGAAAAGATTTTAGCAGAGAAAAGGCGATTTAACAGATCCTTCTTGTTGGGAATGGGATATCGGATCCATTGGAGGGCTTGATTGAGAGGTTTGTAGTTGATGACCAATCGAGGAGATCCGCGCTCAATTTCTGCTGGTTTGTTGACATAAAATGCTGAACAAGACCAAGGACTTTTACTCTTCCTGATAAGCCCTTTCTGCAGAAGATCTTGGATTTCCTTTTGGCAATGAACCAGGAGGTCTTGGCTCATCTGGATGGGTCTAGCTTTGGTTGGGATTTGACGATCATTGAAATCCTTTTCATAAGGAAGATCAACAATATGCTGCTTGCGTTGCCAGAAAGCGTTGGGAAGGTCAGCGCAAATGGAGTTTTGAATTTGTTTAGACAAAATCTTGATTTTATTAATAATAATTGGTTGGTTAAGCAAATCATCAATTTTCTTATAAGAAATTTCTTCTTTAAGATAATTAATTTGGTTTTGCTTAAAAAGGATTGGGTTTAAATCTCTAACTATTGGGTTTTTAAGAAACCAAAAAGTAATAGATTTATTTAAATAAGTTGTAGAAATGCCTTTATCAGAAATGGTTATTGGAAAAATTGATTTGATGAAAGGCGTTCCTAAGATAACAACATTTTTCAGATTTTTAACTAAAAGGAAAGAAGTTTTGATTTTCAAATCTTCCTTTTCAATTAGAGCATCTGAAAGCTTATAATTGACCCGAAGTTTAGAACCACTAGCAGTACTAAGACGTTCGGAAGTTTTCTCAAAATACTTAGTTGGAATTAATCCTTCCTGAATGCAGTTCGAATCTGCCCCTGTATCAAACAGAGCTTCAGTTTCAAGGATAAAAGTTCCAACAATAATTTTGACCTTAATAAAAAACTTTTGGATTGTTAGTTGATTAATTAATTCAAAAATGTTTGGAGGAACAACAGGAATTACTGAATCATTTGGAGAATCATTATCAGAGGGTTGGTTATTCTGATCTTGTTTCTCCTCATCAGTATAATCGCCAGATTGCAGAACAGTTAGAATATTCTGATGAACATTCTGTTGCTCTTTAATAAGGCGAATTTCAGCTTTTAGTTGATTAACCTCATGCTGAAGATCCTGAAGGGTTACTGGTTTAACAACACTTTTTTCAAATCTCTTAAGGGTGTGATTAAGATTAAACTTGTTAGTTGTTAACAGTTTATTAGCTTTAGAAGGTGAAGATGAAGATGATTCATTTAAAGATTGCCTTAATTTGAACAAAAGGTTTTTCTTCTCTTCAGGGTCCGAAATAGAGTTGATCACCTCAAAAAGAAGATCTTGCTCCCTGGTAAGGACATTGATTTGGGAGGAAGAAGGACAGTCTTCATCAGTCGAAGATAGATCATCCTCTTGAATTTGATTCAGATTTTCCGAAGATTGACCCTCAGAAGTTTCCTTATCAGATTCATCTTCAGAGGAAGAATCTACTAAGAGCTGATTAATCTGTTCTTCAACAGCAGGTTCTAGGTTTAGATTCCTAAGCTTCTTCTTAAGCCTACAATATTGACTTTTATGGCCAGGCTTGCCACAAGTCCAACAAATTACAGGCTTCTTAGGGATGTTGACCTTGTCAAAGGGGGGTTTGGTCTGGAATTCTCTTCTAAGCTTCCTAGGTGGGGTTCCAGATTTGTGACGATGGTAAACAGACTTTCTAGGCTTCTGTTTCTCAGGTTTATGGGTATGCTTCTTGGGCTTCCTAGGCTTAGAACATGGAAGGCCAAACTGTTCACAGAAATTACCCAAATCTCTGCGCTCCCGAGCCTTTTCTTTGGCAAGCTGATGTTGGATCTTATCATCTTGACAAATTTTTAAGGCTACCTTTTGGATATAAGCAATAAGCTGTCCATAACTTAATTGCTTATAAGGGATTTCATTATTAGGGTGTTGACTACGGATCTTATCCCTAACTTTATCCCCCAAGGTTTTAGGAAGACCAGCAAGGAATTTTTCTTTCCAGAAAGCTTCTTGGCTGTCTTCACGGGTAAAAACTCTAGTAAGGAAGGTGTCCTTATACCACCTAAAGTCCGCTAAGGTTTTACACCTAAGGTTGGAGAGGAGTTCAGCAGATCTGTCTTTCCAAAGGCTGACATCGCCTATGAAATGTTTAACTATTGTAAAGACTAACTGATTAACTGAATCAGGAATGGGTTTACCGTCACTGAGAAGAATGGTGCCATCAATGTCCATTTTGACAGCATCTTGGATGGCCATTTTTTCATCCTCAGTTATGTAATTATCCCACCAGCCTTTTAGTTGTCCAGTGAAACCAGAAACTAAAACATTTACAATAATTGCTTCCGAACAATTAAGGTTTGTGTCATAAGCTGTGGAGACCATGGTCATTTGCTGGAGGATGTTGAGGATTTGGTATTCAGTTTTCCCATCAATATTCCATTCATAAATATATATATATATATATATATATATATAAACTCTTGCAGATTACGGATTGACTAATCTGTAAGAAGTTTATGGATTCGCCAATCTGTAAAAATCTTACGAATTCGTCAATCCGTATGTGTGAATCATACGGATCCGTGTATGAAGACCGTAAACACGCGAATGGTAGTTTTGAAAACGCACTATTCATACACGGTGCATTAGAAATTTACCTGGTGTATGTAGCACATCCCTTTTTTTAATCGACCATTGTTAGTTGTTAGTTGGTTAGTTCTTGTGTCACAACTCACACCAACATCAAGGTCTTGAGTTCCTGTACTGTCTCCTCTGCATCTCCAACATTGACGAAGGATACGGTACTGGCTTGGAATAACAGATGGCTTATGTGGTAACAGAGGAACAACACTGCAACTGAGTGCAGGATTATAGCATGTCTTACCACATGGATATCATGTGATTGGCACCTAGAATGTGTCTTGCTGTTTTCTCTTTACACAAATGATTCATGAACAATACATGACTACATGTACTCCCGCCAATTGTTATTTTTATTTTTTACATATACTTAATAAAAATGTAGAGACATGCTAACCAACAAGGACAAATAAAGTTGGTAGATATATAGCTAGATTCCTTAAACATGTTGTCCGGGGCTTTGGATTCTTGGCATGTGTATGAGAAGGCCTTTTGGGAAGAGGCAAAATCCACTTCAATATTCTTTACGTTTTGAAAGGAATTAGTTTTCGCCTATCGGTTGGAGGATATCTTTGGTAGTGAAAACCTGAAACAAAAAATGTAGAAACATGGTTGTTTAAAGACATATACTAATAGTGAAAAAAAAACTTATATCATCTATAATAGGCGAAAACATGCTTGCTGGAAAAGGTAGTAACCATTCACCACCGGTTTTAGTCATGTGGCATTTGTTGCTACTGGCAATGTTGGTGTCCCCATTATGGTGACCGGGAATGTGTTGTTGGTGATTATAAAATGTTTGTTGTTGTACCCTCTAAAAGCTAGAGATTGGACGCCAAGAGGGATGCTTTTGGCTACAGCAAGCTTATGAGAGGTTTATTCATCTTAGCGTTGGTGAAAGCGGTATTACAATGGATAAATTCATAATAGGTGATGGAGCCATTAAAAGATATTCAAAGTCAAAGCTGCAATGGACTCTGCTAGCCTTCCAGTATCATTTCAACAAGATTCAAGTACCTTCGATGTCATGAAATGAGTATTGCATGAAAACAACTTGATTAAAATTTTAAGTGCTCACTAATTAAGAATCAAGTCTTAATCAATTATGTAACCAACAAATTCTTAATCCTTCTGTCAAAAAATAAAAAATCTTAATCCATTAGGTAAGCAATAATTTGTAAATGTAAATGCCCTTTATCATTTAATAAAGCGACAAGAACCAGTTTAGTTTAATGAATTAGTTGTGAATATAGATTATGCTTCATTGATATTATGATATATCATGGAAGAGGGAATCTTTAAAAATGCAGCAACTCCAACCCTGCAAGTCAAAACATCAAATCCCACTGGCAAATAAGAAGCAGCAAAGCAGGCACATGTACATAATTCATAGCCATAGATAACAAACAAACAAAGTTTCATTCTTTATATTGAGATTCAGTATAACATGCAATACATATACACCCGCCTCCCTAACCAATAGCAACAAGGGATAAAAACAAAAAAAGTTTTTAAAATACAAACTTGACAAAATGAAAGAATTGAACCTGTCCACTGTGTTTATTGCTACAATAATATGTGAATATTACATGAGGAAGAAGAGGCATGCTCAGTTTAAAAAGGAGAAAACTAAAACTCACTCTCCAAGGCAGCGTCACATTCAAACTTGGACACTAACCATATAAAGCTAAGTCCATTATGGGCCAAAAGCAAAGTGCTATGCATACGAATCCAAGTAGGGTATATATTGCAAAAAGAAACACACACCACCCAACAGATAAGTGCATCTCAAGATATATTAGGATGCAAAAGCAGCATATATGTTGCTTGTTGTGTCTGAGTCTAGAACAAATCCACTTTTCTCTTCAGCATGTCTTGCTTCCATCTTGGCAACTTGGAGAATGCATCTTTGGCCATTCCAAATACAGTTTGGAACTCTTTGTCTGATAGATAGGCCTAGGCAACATCAAGTGGAGATGAGAAAAAAACATGTTATCCTCAACCAAAGCATAAAAATTCATAGAACAATCATATACCGTCCTTTAGGATTTCAAATATAACAAAGGCCCCTCGATATCTAATATAATTATTAAGACTTCCAATAACAAAAAAGGTTGGGTTACTTTGTTATTTAATAGAAATCATGGGAAACTATAGTGATTGTCTCATTACAAAATTTAGGTAGGTATACATATTTTTCAAACTTCCATTAACATATTAAACAAATTAATAACATGCAAAGTATGCAAACCA
This sequence comes from Glycine latifolia, assembly GCA_013407115.1. Taxonomy (NCBI): domain Eukaryota; kingdom Viridiplantae; phylum Streptophyta; class Magnoliopsida; order Fabales; family Fabaceae; genus Glycine; species Glycine latifolia. Next base: position 22,975,564 of record CM023943.1, read on the forward strand.
AGACTAACCTCTCTCCGTTTAAGATCAATTCCAGACACAACACTACCAGATTTAGTCTTTAACTGCTCATAACTGAAGAAATTTTGATTATTATTTTCACTGTCATTTCCTCCGTCCTCCACATTTTCTTGTTTTGGTTGTTCTGAATCCCCATTGGTACCAGTTTCAGGGGCAACAACTTCTTCTGTCTCCTTGACTTCTGCAACTTCTTCAACAACTTCCGTTTCAGAAGGGGCACTTTCACTTGTAGTATCTGGAATTGAACAAGAATTCAAACTTGTCAAATAATCACAAGCAACATATTGGACCTATAGCCAATAAGATCTATTTTTCTCACCAAAGTTGCTATTCTCCACTACAGGACTAGTGCTAGCCACAGGAGAAGTTTCAGATGAAGTTTTCTTCTTTTCAGCAGTAAGAACTGAAGAGAGAGCAGCTACTGCGGCGGCTCTTTGTGATCCTTGACCTCTTCCAGATGGCCTAGGAGTATAAACTTTGGTTCCAGATGATGAATTAAATGCAGTGTTTAAGGCTGCTAAGGCTTCAGCCCTTTGTCTTGGTCCTCCTCGACTTAACCCATTCAACTTATCCTGTGTCAGTCAGAGTAGAAAAAGTTAGAAAGGAGCACCAATTTGTTTGTTTGGTTTATTCAATTATTATCTATGACACACTTAAATATTAGAATTCTATTTAAAAATAAGTGCTTCTTTATCCATTTAGGCTTTAGCAGATGTAGTTGGATATCTAGGAATTTGGATGAATGTCACAAAATCTAGGATGTAGAAGGACACTACTACTGCTAATTTTCTTTAATATGACAGTCTGCTTTAGGTGAATCTATTATCTTTAATCTATTTATGAAAAACAGGCAAGAAAAAGACATGTCTATAACTTTAGTATAACTTCCATATACAATATAAAGTGGGATGCTAAGACTTCTAGTGTATCTGTCCTACTTGTATTCATAGATGAAGTATTATTGTTCTGGCCATGATCCACTTTAATGTTGCACCAAGTGGATTGTATGGTGAATGGGTGATCAAGTATTATTGTTACTTAGATGTTGTTAACTAGGATAATTTCATAAGGTAAAACTGAATGGATCCTAATTGCAAATGAGACCAAATTAAACTTCTACAAACTTTATACTATGTCTTTGCACAGGCATTCACTCCTTGTTGGAAGCTAGATATTAATTTTTAAGAGAAATAAAAAGTCATTCCGTTAGAGGTTTCTCATTGACGCTAAACTACAACCCCATAATCAATCATAGCTCTTAAGTCCCATGACACGACTTAACTTTCCAAAATGAAACCCAAGAAATTTATTAAATTTCTTATCAGGAGAATCTGCTATTGATTTGAAGTTCAGTGACTGTAAAATAAAGAAAAAAAGATAGTAAATAATCTATAAACAAGTTGCTGTACCGCACTGGATATTGTCTCAGGAGATGAATTGAATGCATTATTTAAGGCAGCCAAAGCTTCTGCTCTTTGTCTTGGTCCCCCTCCTTGACTTGACCCATTAGACTTTTCCTGTCAACATATAGTGTAACCTAGTTAAGCAAATAACTGCAATAATAAATTTAGATATTAAACCTAACACCAACAGCATTGCATCTTCGCAAGTTTATACAACTAGTAATTTCGAGAAAGAAAAGAAATATCGAAAAGTAGGAATTTAGGAATATTTTTGCTTGAACTTGAAAAGACTGGAAAATCAGAAAATGGAAGAACCCAAGTATCAGAAGGTTTTATTTATTTATTTTGAAAAGGTGTTTTGCTATTGTATTAATCCTAGATATACTTATTTGATACCGATAGACGGAGGTTTTTCACGTATTGGTGCTCGTACATGAATAAGAATCTCCTTCGTTGGATTTAAGCAAGACATTGTTTATGATAGAGGTTCAGTTTCAACCGTGTTTTAATATGAAAAAAATTGTAAAATTTTCCATGGTTCAACTCATGGTTATCAAACTCTCCAGTTTACGAGTCCACTTACCTTCAGTGAGTTGACTTGTGTGTGAACTCAATTTTTAGTAGACTCTGGAAAGATTCGTTAGACTCTTGAGTCAGCCAGTTAAACAAATTGGACCAAAACGCAAATTATTTTGGTTTGTTTTATGTGCATTTAGGATTCAACATACCTTCATTTACATTTACTGTGTTGTTCATGATCCGAAGAATTCTCACCTCTAACAATATCAAACCCTTATTCTCCAACAACACCAAACCCTTAATGGGAATGCTCTACCATTATCATCACCTCTACAAGTTATTATCTAGTAGTGATGCATTACTAGACTTGGTTATTTAAGTATTATAAAATTTATGTTTTGCTATTTTGTTTTATTATGTTGTTGAAATATTTAATTGGTATGTTATTTATAGGTATTATTATGAGTCGAGTCCATGAGTCAAATCTATGGAGCTCCCACAAGTCTACGTAGACTCTCGATTTTGATAACCTTGCTGCAACAATTTTCTCCTGAAAATTAGAATTTCATACCTCTACAGGATGGCCAATTCCAAAGAGTAATGTCACCTTTTTCTGGAATGAGTTTCCTGGAACCTGGATTTCATCAGGAAGATAATGAATAGGTATTCAACAAATAAAGTCAAGAGCCTGTGTGGTTAAAGGCAATGTTATCTGTTTCCCTTTTTAATTGTCGCTAATAATTAGAAAAATTCCATCTTTTTTCTCTCTGTTTCCTGTATTCAAAGAATTGAATAGGAGATGGTGAAAACACTTTAGCGTTTAGTCGTCTTCAAAAACCTCATGATCAACATATAGCAATTTCACAAATCACACATAGATCTGATACACTTTCTATCAGTAAATATACTAATAGCACTTAAAAAACCTCATGATCTACATATAGCATTATACTGTTTTCAATCAACATAAACATACAGAAAACTATAGCTTTACCGGCCACAATGATTAAAAAGTGTGAGAATGGACATTTTTTTTTTAAGAAAACAGGAAAAAAAAATGGAGTTCCTTAAGGTTTTAACACGTACCATAGCTTTCGTATGATCCCAAGAAAAGTATGTTGTGAAAAAGCAAGGTTCATTCCCTTCTGTTACTTTGTATAATGGTACATGAGGAGATAGTCCCTCCAGAGATGCAGCCTTATCTATGTATTTCTGAGAGAAAATTTCTATTGTACATCAAGTAAAAGGAAATAAGGGAAATGAAGGCTCTAATTTGTTGAGCATGTTTACCTGGGCAATTTCAAAAGCATTTTGCTTTTCTTTTGGGTCCACACACTGACCAATCCATACTAACACTTCTGCGTGTGTGTCAAGGATCAAGATATCCTCTGTTAACAAATCATCTTGGGAAAAGTTGTAAACCTCCTCTACCTGAAGAGTACAATATAAGAATAGATTTAGAAGACAAACACTGCTGACAAGTTTCCTAGCAGTAGTGTGGAAGTTCACATAATGAAGTTGCAGTCACAAACTCACCTGTAACTTTCCTGGTACATCCATGTAGCAAAGCAAGATACAAAATTAATAATTGGTCAGAACATTCAAATATCACTAAATAAATATGCTATTTTATAACAAAAATTTATACAGAGAAATACTATTACAAGAAATTTTACCTCTATTAAAAGAGAAAGTGAACAAATGTGGGTCTCTGACAATGTCATTAGTGAATTTTTTGTTGTTGTAACTTTGTTTCCCTCCAAGTGCAAACCAGAAAGTTGAGGTTTCTGTTCCTTCTTTAGCAAGCTTTAAAGCAACTCCTGGCTGGACATGGATGTGTAATATGTTAACATATAACGTATAACGTAAACTACTATGAATTAACCATAGTATACTGGTGAAAAAGAAATAGGTGGAGGCATAGCCACATGTTAGCCCGTTGCAAGTGATGCACTTGGGGTACAATCCCAAGAATATAGTCATCCCAAGCCTATTTGAATGACTTTATCCTGAAGTAACAAATTCTATATAAATGTAAGAATAATGCTTAACAACAGAAATATGAAAGCCATTTCCGCAAATTTGCTAAGTTTTCTTGTTAGAAGAGTTCTTCCCTGAAAGGTAAATCAATCCCAGTTGCCAGAAACTAGGAACTCAATATTTGAATCATATAAGATGGAGACAACATGGTTATGGTTTAACATATGATGGTGCTTGAATAATGCAATGGAACACCCAAAACATCTAGCTAAAACCCTTTAAAGTTCAGCAACTTTTTTTAATATTCTTTTGATGCAGAAAAGAGGTGAAACACAACTACGGAGAGGATAAAAACTCCTTCAAAACAGAAAGGAACAAAGTACAAAAGAGAGCAAGAAAAAACATATAGCAAGGCTACCCTTAAAAATTCAGCAACTTTTGCTGCAAGCTGCTGCTGCTCAAGGGAACATCGATTCCCATGCCATGTAAAAACAGCTGAGCCAGATTGCAGGACAAAACACTCGGTAGAATTCAGCGATGCTGCCACCTGAACAAGAATAACATAATTATGGTCAGCTAGTAGAGAAAGTAGCCCTACCAAAATAACCACGGTGGAAAAAATTGAATAAGTTAACTTTTAAAGGGAACATACTGCATCTACTTGCACCACTTTATTATTATGAGTGGATGTTCCAGAAATTCGAATAAATGCAACACTCTCTGCTGTGTATGTCTCATCTGGCAAACCTTTATCTGCTATCAATTTTTTGTAACCAGAGCTCAAGCCTCCCTGAGTCAGACATAAGTCAGGTAAGCTAATTAACTTCATACAATCTATACATCTTAATAAAAAATAGCATTGGATTTTGCAAATGATACCTTGAGGACCACCATTGGATGGAAAAGAGCAATAAACTGTGGTGGCTCTTTACCATCAAATATGCGACCCTGCAAGAAACTACTACAATTGTACAGAGTTTCCAAGCAATATCCCCAACATAATATAACATTACGGATACCTGAACAGGTCTACCCTTTAATGAGTTGAACATTGTGTTAGCCAATCGAATAGCCATTCTTTGGTCCTCCTGAAAAATAAGAAATACCAACTCAAGTTGTTATATCATGTGTTTTGCAGCTGGACAGCAATAATTTGGATTATTTTTATTAGTGAGAAATTCGTTATGTATCAAGATGAGTCATGGAAGATATATAATTGTTAGAGAACATAATCAAGATATTGAAATACTGTACTATATAAAGAAACTCAATTTATAGATGCACAGATATGTACTATTTACGAGAATTTCATACTGAAATCCATACTTATATTTGTTTGAAAAAGGGATTTCCATTACAGCCTATTTTTTTTTCTCAGCACATATTCTTTCTAGGAGTCTTCACGAGTACTAAATTCTATTATTTCTATTGTATTATTGGGTTTATTTGTATGCACTGTGTTTTATTCTTACATAACTTTCTAAATTATGTTCTTTGATCCAGACTTGGTAACACGCCAGTTTTATTCTTTTTATAGATCCCTGGTCTTCAACAATCTTATTTTTCAGCCTAAGTAATTTTATTTACCAAAGAATCAAGTTCCATATTTTATGCTTCAGATAAAAAGATACATATTTTCATCCCCAAAAGTACAGAAGGTCATATTAGTTGCAACCAAATGCAGTAGTTCACAGACACAATACACAACACACACGTCATATTGCTAGCTTGATATTGAATGTCATCCACTTTGACACAGTCATATAAATTATGCTTATTGAAATCGCATATTTTGACCATCTTTATCCAGGATACATTTATTATTGCCATTTAATAAAGCCAAGATAATTCATAGTTTGTTCCCCAGTAGAGCTGTTCTACATACCGAATGTTATCACATCCACAGATGCACACACAAGAAAGCACACTAAGAAATAATGTTTTTGGCCAAGCATGGAAATTCTAGGCCAGTCTTAACAATAAGGTAAGAGCTGTAGAGTGAATGTAAAAAAATTATTACAATTATCACAACATATTTTGAGCTCAAATTAGAGGGATTTAAATTACCTCAGTGGTGTCTTTTCCAAACCAACAACACAAGTAGTAGTCCTCCTTCCTCTCACTAGAGTGATAAGTGTACAGTACTATGTAACAATCTCCACTATAAAATTTACCGATATCCTCCTTAGGTAATGGAGTCTTAGCACTTCCATTGATTTGCCATACCTGGAAGTGCCAAATAAAATTAATTTTAGCTTGCATAATTTAATTGAGCCAAGAAACTAATTAAAAAAATTATAAAATCACCTCCATCTTTCCACCTCCTTCAAGCAGAGGCGGAATTTCCTCAACAACTGGGGTAGTTTTTGTCACCCCTTTCACACCTATACCTTGTTGCTTAAGCAAAGCTGACAGTACAAAAAAAATAACATTCTTATGAATGATTGATCAAAAAGCCAAGCCAAATTACAAGTGAGAAGAAATAACATCCACCTGCAACTTTTCCTCTTCCTTCATCAGCACCGGTAGTAGCAGATCCTGATGGCCAAGAATCAAAGTTGGACTTAAATGAATGTGTCTCATAACCTTGAATAATTCTGGTAATCCTTGTAGATTTCGGCCTTTTTTGACTTGTGAGAAACTCCTGAACATATTAGTAACATTAATGACTCCACTTCAAACCAACATATGAAGAAATGGTGGAACTTGCAATAGCATTACCTCAGCTGCTTGACATGCTGCTTTCCGTTCTTCAACTTGTGTTACCCGGCCAACCCAGACAAATACCTCCGCCCCACAGTCCAATAGATAGCATTTGTAGTTCTCCAGCAGTGATTTTGAAAGTTCACCTTCCACAGGCTTGACCTCACCATCAGCAATACTGCAGGCACAAGGTCATATCCTCCAGATCGAGAAACTTAAATGCATAGTGCACATATAATAAAACAGGAACAAAAAAAGAAAAATCTATATACTGCTAAAAGTATTAAGGAGGATTTTTAAATAAAAAAAAAGAGATTTAAGATATAATATATCTAGCAGAAAATAATCATGGTCCTAGAATATAACAGCAAACAGCAGGGACATGACATCTTCAACTTCAGACATAAAGAGAAGAATTCAAAACCCCCAAGTTTCAATCATTATATCTTAAAAAAATACATTCACAATCAGCGCAAAATACATAATGCACTTCTCTCAGCACCAGCATGTGCTGCCTATAATGCAATAATAAACCAAATTTTATATACTAAGGTGATAAAAAGAAAAAGGAGGATAAGATATGAAATTCACAAAAGAAAAGGAAAAATATTCCTGAAGGTAATATTGACCCAACAAAAATTACCTATATCCCTTTTTAAAATGTAAGATTAGTATAATTGATCATATACAGTTTTCTACTCATTTTATTGAATTGCAATCAAATAGATTTATGGAGCTATACCTATAGAGTTGAGCCGGAATGGTGTCTGGAACGATATCATCCTCACTAATTATCTTCTTCCCAATGGGAGCAAAACCACCAAAGAGAACCCAAAATTCACCCGAGTCTGACTCAGTATCCAGCTTTCCATCATCTGCAATGTGGGATACCTTTTTATAGTCACAACAAATCAAAATACATACTTGGAGAACATATATTCAAAATCACATGGCAGGCTTTTCATCAAGTTATAGGAAAACATGTGCCTTGTGCCCCTTACCAACAATTGCAACGTCGCATTTTCCCTCATGATACTTTTCCTTCAACAACTGAATAATTTCCAGAGCCTTGGCTCTTTCCTGGATATTGGAGTTTGCACCATTGAATTGATAAATCTTATTCTGAGTGTCTAGGATGAATACATCATCATGATTCAGTGAAGACCGTGCAAAAGGGACCTGCATAAGGAAAACTTTGTATCACATTTTTAGTCATTGAATGTGCACTGCATTTGAAAGGTACTTGAATAGAGAACACTATGCCTGCTTTATTCTGACAACTCTTTTTCCTCTGCATACATACAAACGTGTTTCAAACTCCTCTTCTTCAGGTTTTTTAAATCCCGATGCGACACCTCCCTCTAATGGTATTATACATGGCTTAAAGTATGACAAAAACTTGTCGGATTCATGCCCTTGAATTTCCCTGTGTTGCACTGCACGTCCTCCAAGAGACGCATCGAGTTCAACAGTTTTAATGGCTGCTGTTCCAGCCTCATCCTACAAGGAAAATCACCATATCAATAGAGATTATTGGTTCAAGAATTTCCAAACTGTGAACCATCATACATAAACCAACTTTAGAACCAGAAAGAGAAAATGAAAGGGAAAAAGAGTGAAACTGGAAGAAACATAAACACAAAACTTGAAACAATAACTTTTCTTAAAAACTGAATGGAACAAGAGAGAAGTTGGAAGTAGGGGAGGGTGCAGTCCAAACTTACCTGACTTGTATCCTTTCCAATCCAGAAGTGAATATCATACAAATAAGCACCTCCTTTGCCTTGTGTTGTCTGCAAATAAACTTGAAATCAACACCCAATATTTTTAAACAAAAAGTAGAAATATATCTCTCCACTCAATATTGCAATTTTTGTTGAAGACTTTCATTTGTAAGAGTAGGGATTCTGCTAAAGACTTAAGGGTTTCCTTATTTATATTATTATCTATACCATACAAGCTGTGCTTTTCCCCTAGAATCGTAAGTTGAAATTAGTCACCATTTTGAGATCTATGTGGATAGAAGTTACTTCCTCTATTATTCTGTGTATGTGCTTTGATCTAGAGTTTCAATACCATAATTGGCATTATATTGTTTGTTTCAATCTCACAAGCACTAAAATGCAATTTATGGTATTGTTCTCAGCTCAAACAGGAAGACATAAACTGTTTCCACAACATTAAGCCTCTAGTGTCTTCATACAGTCAAAAAGTTTAGCAATGTATAAACACATATGAGGTAATATTGGATACAGTTCACACCTGCAAGATGATGTAAGAATCTCCCATGTAGAATTTCCCATAATCAGGTCTGGGCAATGGAACTGGCTGAAAATCCTCAATCCTCCATATTTCAGTCCCTCTACAAAAAGTTAAGTCTAAAACTCCTCAAGTAGATAATATATTCAACTTATAATAATATAACTAGAACAATAATGCTTATATTTGAATATCAATTACATAGTGCTAGTGCTTGATCATTCTCTCAGAAGTACTGTTTTTTCTTTATTATTAAAGGAAAAAGTTATAATTTTCACGATTTATTTTATAAATCATCCTTTTATTAAGGATACACTTTTTGACCAACTCCCTGGAATGCTGGATCCAACACTTTTGTAGCACTAGACATGGATTCCTTTTAAAATACTGTCTTTTCAGCTAACACCTACAAATTTCAAAGTAATCCACTGCGTGAGAGGAAACAGAGTTAAGAATGTTTTAGCAAGAGAAAATCATGTATAGTTGTCAAGCATGAAAACAGAAGTAGCAACAATTTCAGTAGCATTTGGTAGACACATTAAAATCGGATAAAAGGTGTTGTATTCTACTTTTGGTGCCTTATAAAAATAGAATAAAACAGGACACCGTGTTAAAAAATGGTATATTTTGGTTCGACCAAATGGGGTGAAGCCAAGGAAAATAGAACAGAATGTGAAGTTTGATTGGACACAACTAAAACACTTACCTATCTGTGGGAATATATTAGTTAACTAGAAAGTACAATTTAGTCCTCTCAAATGAAGGTTACAGTCCTATACTTGCACTGATTCTATAATATAACTAATTGGTTTTTGAGTTCATAAGCTATCTTACTTCAGGACTACCATCATATAAGGCTTTAGCCTGCCATTCTATTTGGCATCATGATGTTGAGAACCAACTATCCCAAAAGCTTAAGATGTTAGGTGAAGGATCATGAATGGGTTATATCTAGCACACCCTCTTGCAAAAGTCATTTGGATTTGAAATGAAGACCAGAATGGTTGGAGAAGAGGACTGATGAGTGAAGACAGCAGAGAAGGAGGTGGAGTTTGCTGGAAAAAGGACAAGGCAAAGGGAGACCAGTAAACCACAGTTGAAACATGGATAGAAGATTTCCTCCCTCCAAGCTGATACCATGTTGAGAGTAAACATAGAAAAAGAGATAGAGGCAATAAATTGTGTGTTTCAACTACACAGCATAGGCTGGCTGTATGGAATTGATGAAATCAATACAATTTCCTAATTACTATAATTACATGATTTGGTTACACACTAGCTAATACAATGAATCTGAATACTAATAATCTCAATGCATGAGATGTCCTGTTTCAATTTTCTAAAATATTGTTCAAGATATCCTTCTAGTACAACCCTGTTTAGTGAAATTACCCCTCTACATAAGCAATTTATATGATTAAATCCAACTTGTCACATTGTGTACAACTACAATGTATTGCTCAACTACAACCCTGCTCAGTGAAACTGGCAGCAGCATTATCAGATTGAAGTGCTCTATATGTGAATTGCAGCGAAGAGTTTAGCAAATATATTGCTCATTCACTGCTTGCTCCACCATATAGCATGCCTCAAATCAAGTCCAAGTCATTGATAGCCAAATGGATTCAGCATTCCTAATTTTGAGTTTCTGAAAATCTGGGAAGTTATCCAAGAGCAGAAAAGTAATTTACGAGTGCGATGGCTATGCACCTGATTCACTTAATAGATTTGACCAAAAATCAAGGAATTTTGAGCACATACTTGATCTGATTCCGAGCTGAGTAGATGACAATCAAACAGTAAACACTGCAACTAAGCTGAAACACATGAAGAAATTTGGACCATAATGTAGGGATCGACTTGATTAGTTGCTACAAAAAGTTGAATACTAAGTAAGATCTAATGCTCATTTAGCCAATTCTCAGTCAAACTAAAAAGCTAACAAAAAACAAGACATTGATCAAAGCTTGATTAAACAAAAGAAAAACAATGCAAGTCATCACAAATGGATAATACAGTCGTGAGATCACCAAAAGTACAATCAGAGATAGATGATCAAAAGAGCTCAAGACTGTGAACCAATATCAAAACAAGAGGGTTGTGCCCAAAAGATAAAAAACCACAGTGATCACAAAAACAAAAGGAAAAAATAAGAAGAACCCATCAAAGTTACCACAATATGGGACCAACGCAGATCAGCAGCCAAGACACTGAGTCAGAAAAAAAGATTAGAGCATGAGATGAAGGCTGAGAAAGTAAGAGCATTTCATGTGACATTTGAGTATAAGAAGAAAAAAAGGAGCAGTGATCAGAGAAAATAAACGTACCTGAGATCTCAATGCCTGATGATGGTTTGGTTTGGTTTTGTGAGTGTGTGTGCGTGTGTGAGAGAGAGAGAAGAAGAAACAAGGTATGGGGAGGACAAGCTTGAAGAGCTGGCAATAAAGAGAGAGAGAAGAAGATACTTGTTGGAAAGAAAAGTGTAAATTATTATTGCTGTGACATCTTCTCTCTCTAACTTTTTTTTCTTCTTTCTTTCTTTATAGCCTTTTGAGATTTGAAACAATTCAGAGTTGCAGAGAGAAGAGAAGGGGTATGGATGAATTATGACGAAGATGAAAATGAAACCATTATGACATGAAAGGCCAAAGGCCAAGTTGGTGAAACGAATGAAAAAGAAAAACGAAACAATGAAATTTTTTGTAGTTTGTAAAATATAAAAATAAAAAGAAAGCAAGAAGCTAGGAGAGAAGGTTTTTATAGTTTGTTTGTTACATAAGAAAGTCGTTATTTTAAGGTAAAGATTCGCGCAACCGCTAGTTTTGGCCTTCTAGTTGCTTACATGGATTCTTTTTTGGAATTTCCATTTCTCCCTTTATATTTTCTTTACTATGTGTTACTGTTCTCTGACTTCTCTGTCTCTCCATATCTGTTCTCACTGCTCAAGTCATACCAGTGATACATCACTATTTTTCCATAGTATTTTTTTTATGAACAAATAATTCATGTATTCATAGAATAATATTTAATTTTTATATTATTATTATTATTATTATTATTATTATTATGTAGGATAAATATTCTTGTACATCAAAAATATTATTTGACATCTAATGGGAGAAAAACATATAAGTATAATAAAAGATATGAATTGATACGAAGATAAAAATAAGATATATTTGTAAGTTGTTTCATGTTTGAAATGATGAGAATGTTTAAATATTATAATATTATTACTTTATTACGTATTTATTGATTGATAAATGATAAATTTATTCACTTTTATTATAAATATTTTATTTTAGTAAAAAAATTTATAAACGTGGCTATTAAAATCTTTTTTTAACAGATTCTAAGTCTACCTTATTTATTAAAATTTACAAAATAATAACGACTTACTTCATTCTTATTAAAAAATGAATTCAGCAAAAAAGTAAAAAAAAAAGTGAATAAATTAAAATTACTTTATTTAATAAATTTTAACTAATAATAAGAATATCACTAACATTCCTATTACACGATAAGTTGATAACCACTTAACAGGGTTACGTATTTGTTATATAATATTATGTATCGACAGTTGGACAGATTACTTGACGTGGTTAGAAAGAGTCCACTCCAGTTTCACCTTTCTCTAGAATTAGAACATTTTTTTTTCTATTCCTTATATACTCCATCGGATATCCGATTGTTTTGAAATTAAATAGGTAAAAACATTCATTTACAATTTAATGATTCAATTATAATTAAAGTAGTCATAATTAAATATATATATATATATATATATATATATATATATTGTAAGATATTATATAATAAATTAAATTAAATTAAATCATATTATATGCCATGTAAAATACAAATTAAATAATAAAACGGTAAATAATAATCAATTTCAAATACCACATTAAGAACTTACTGAAATACAACAAAAAGTGAGGCATAGAAATTTATTGTATTGCTTCATAAAGAAAAGGAAATAAATGTCTCAGTGCGTCAAAATTTGTCAAAACGAGTGAAAGTTAAGATATTGAATTGAGGATTCATGTTCACAACATATATAAAAGTTAAAACCGTACAAATCATCTTATGTCTTACACGAGAGTCTCATGTGTAGGTCCTTATAACTTTATATTGAATCTTCATTTTCCTCAAAATATATTATTAATTGAGTTGAACATAGGAAAAATAATTCTAACTAATTCGCTACTAGTTTTATTGGTTTTGGACTGGTTTAGTCAATTCTCCACCAATTCTTTAGCTGGCAAGTTCTGTGAGATGAAAAGCCGGACTGCTTCACTAAATTTCCAAATGAATTCTTAGAATCTTTAATAGAAAAAATTTATTATTAAGTTGAATGATAGAACCCTGATGCAGACCCAATTAAATGAGTATAAAGGTCTTACAAGGATTAAATGAAATTAGATAGAAAGTGTTGTATTAAGAAAATTTAACTCAATTATTGGATAAGATATATGATTTATTACAGTCTTTCATTCCTATAAACATGTTGAAACATAAAGGAAAATCTGGGGTGCAATTTCACCAATTTAAAAGGGTCCGGAAGAGTCTAAAAATAACCTTGCATTGTCAAGTTACATCAAAGGTATATAGAAGATAGAAGGTTTACTTTGTTGTGACATAGAATTGCCTGTCTAATTTGCATATAAAGACGTTGGACTTCTCAAAGTAGCAAGATGGACCAGCACTCACCCAATAGAACTCCCATTGTCGCTCCTCAACCTTCTAACAATCATGTCATCATCAAATTAGATGAAATTAATTGCTCATTGAACAATGACAATAAAAAGTTAGTGAAAAAAAGAGAGGGAAAAAGATAAAAGCAGGGTTCAATAAGTGTGGTAGGCTATTTTAAACCTAATAAAACCTACTGAATTAAATTTTCATGCGTTTAAAGTTTTTACAGATTTGGTAAGTGAGAGTCATTTGTGGAGCTGCTGAAGTGTACTGATAATGTTTTATGAGACAGAGTAACCCTGCAGTATGCTGAAAAAATTCATATATAAAGAGAGAGAAATCAACTTATTTGATGAGTTAAGTCATGCTTATTTTTCTTTATTTAATAAAACATTTTTTAGATATTAAATTCATTTACGACAAAAGTAATAGAATAAGGAGACACTTTTGATAGAATTTCATTAATTCAACCGTTGGAATGAGAGTTCACAATAAAGATCATGTATACAAAAATTTATATAATTTAAAAATTATTTAGTATTTTATCAATCAACTTTATTTTAATATGCAGTATGCAATATTCTTTTCTAGATATAAGTAAATGTTGGCCACAAAGTTTTGCCTAAAAAGTTATCAAGGAGAATATATATAAAAATAGTCATGCACTCCAATATAACACTATTTTATATTTTCATTGTAACACCAATATTAAACTCATATAAAACCTTATCATGAAATAATTTGTTCCCTTCCTATATAAATACAAAATCTAGTAAAATTTAATTATTTTAAAAATACATATTTTTATTTGCTAATATGTTGCGACAATAAAGTAAATTTTCATTAGCTAGGTGTATATAAATTAAACTCTCTCTATATTACTTGTATTAGATCAGTATCTGTTCCCATAAGGAAAAAAAAAATCAATTCTTAAGATCAAGAAAAGTAGTCAAACAAAAAAGAAATTGAACTTTTGCTTGTCGATGATTCAACACCAATTATATCCATTTTTACATTCTTAATGTATTGAATGCAATTTCTTTTTTTAGATCAATTGTTTATGAACGGAAGTTAATAACCTACCTTTCAAAGGACATGCCAGTTATTAGTTATTAACTGATAAGCCTGGTACTGTACGATCTGGCTAACCAAAGTGTCATATATAGCTGTAGAAATAACCAGCATTTTACTAGTTCTGTAATTTGCACATTACCTTTCAGCATGAAATATCACTGTTTCGAAAAATTAAACAATATCTCTAACTAATTTATCCAGTTAAGACAAAATCAATGTAATTCTTTTATAATTTAATTGTCCTTATTAATCTTTTAGACAAGTTAAAAGATAGTTATGTTCTATTTATTTTTAAAATGTTGGTTAGATCAATAAATTAACCTTTCTAAGAATAAAAGGACTGGAGCATATATTGGCATGTAGGATACAGAGGTGAGTGATTCTTGAAAAGTGGAAAAAAAAGATGTACAAGAAAAGATGAAGGGTCTACCACGAAGTTGAGAAAGATACCTCCAGACCACAAAAATCAAATGGGGTCAAAGATGCAAAGAATGTAGCTCTTTATGTTAAAAGGAATACATCAGATAAAGTCATAAAGTAATTTGATGTGTATTGACTAAAGACTGCTTAATTATACAATGAATTATCATTTCAATCCACAAAATTTCTTGACATTGGACAAACATATGGACCTAAAAATCAGTTCATCGGTCATGTAATTGCAACAGTGGTAAAACTAGTGAAAGGGCAAAAAAATTGAGAAAAGGTAGATAACCTTGTACTGTCAAGTGTCAATAACACATTGGCTGGCAAGAAACTTTTTGCTGCCCATCTGTATTCATGTTTAAGCTCACCCTTTTCTTTTAAATTTCTATAAACACATGAAAATAGTGCATGGACCTTAGGATTTTTTTGGATGTTGCTTATATATTTGCTTTGCAATATTCCCTCTCCTTCAGCGACATGATTTATCAAATCAAATCAGAATTTTTTTAGTCACAAAATGTAAGTGGAACAAAGAGAGACACTAGTATTATTCTGCAGTTGTGCACTAGTAGAGACTTATGCAGGTATGAATTCACTTAGTCACAACTATTCAATTTTTTTTCTTAATTCTCTCGTTTATCATGGGAAAGAGATTTTGTCTAATAAAAAATTTGTTCAAAAGATAAATAAAATCCGTCCAAAAATTATTTTCATCATGAATTAAACTTATATAATACTTATGATTCAACATTAATTTTATCACATTAATAATGTGTCTCATGATGTTACTATTCAATTAATCCGTGTGTGTCAGAAAATCTACATTCCCAAATTCATATTTCTAACTACAAATTGAACCACCAAATAAACGAACCAAGAGACTATAATAAGTCACTTATGCTTAAAGGGAAGAATTCCCTTCTTGGCACGACTCAGAATTTAAGTAAAAGAAGGGAAGGAACAGAAAAAAACATCGAAAGATATAAACTACTGGTGGCATGGGGCTTTCTCATTATATTTTTTGTTTTTCTTAACTTTGCCGTTAAACATTTAAGAGTGTTATTTTCTGAATGTAAGGTAAAACTTCTCATTGGTTTGGTTTTGTAGCACGAATATTTTTACACTATATAAATACAAGTGTCGATAATATATGCCTTAACACCAACTCTGAAGTGTGATATGCATTTTGCAGGTTCAGGGTCGTGGTAACAAAGAAATTAACTAAAAGATGTACGAATTATTTGACTTTCATGATATTGTTAAAAAAATAAAAGTCAAAACAATACAATGGTACGTTTTGTTAATAGTAAATCGGAACAAATTATTTTTTCAATGTCGCAAATCAATCAATAAAAATTAACCTCAGATACTCGAAAGGTGAGTGTCATGTATGATCATGTGAACGTGATAAATTTCACTTGGAACAAGAAGTCACATGAGGATTTTAGTAAAGTAATCAAAATTTAAAAAAAAAGTAAGTGAAAAAGGAACAAGCAGTCACATGAGACTGGGTTACTACTTGCTACTCTTGATGGAACACTTTCCCAACAAGAATGAGTTATTTTTCTTGGTTTTATTTATTTATCTATCTATATTGGGCGTGAGACCGATCCTTATTAGAATATTTTTATAATATATTTGATTTGATATGGAACATACCGTGCGTGCGACATATCTCTCTCATCGTGCTTAGATGACAATCATGAATACTAATTATTATTGTCTGAAATTAATATATAGCGCGAAAGGTATCTAATGATACATGAGATTAATTTGTTAATATTTCTAGAGTTTCGTGGGTCAGCATACATACATACATATATATATATATATATATATATATATATATATATATATATGGCACAAATCGTGGTTCGATGTAAGAGAGGGGCAGTAGAGCAATGGTTCATGGTGGGACACTAGAGCTACATAAATTAATTTAAATACTATATAAAAAAAACTTAATAAACATACGTTTCTTGATAAGTAAGAATGGTCACGGGTTGAATTGGTGAGAGTTTAAAAGATACTTAGATCTAAATTGATTAATAGTAATTGTTTAAGGTTGGATAAAAAAATATTATTTTACAAATCGAATTTAACTAATTTGATTATATTTAGGTTGACTAGGATTAAATCATCAAATCAACCAATAAAATTATGAAAACATAAAAATATAAATTTGTAATGAAATGAAACAAAACTAATGAATAATCTCAAAAGTAAAAATTAAAGACTTACATAATATTAAAAGTATAGAATTACAAATATAAAATAAAAATTTGAAAATGGTATAGGTTGTAGTTAGTTCAGGTTGATAGGGTTCCACATGCCCAAAACCAATACTTGAACAAATGTCACTAAGTTTATAATTTTAAAATTTTAACCAAATTGATTGATCGAACCAGCTCATGTTTTTGTTTTCCTTTAATTTGATTTAGATCGATCAGGTCATCTAGTAGACCTACATTCATATTTTTTTTACCTCTACTGATTAGCATTAAAAAAAAGTAACATACATAGTTAAGATTAATGATTCTTTTGATTTCTCTTTTCAAAAATTATTTTTAATTTTAAAAAAAAGTTAAAAAAAATTATTTTAAACTATTTCATCACATGTTACATTATCTCAGATGACTCAAACCTTTGAATTAGAACTACAAAATAGAAGAAGAGTCTCTCAATTGTTCTTACTTTTTTGTTTTTGAAAAGAATATTTTTTAAGAAAAATCTAATTCTTAATAAATTTTACATAAATTAATAATTACTTAGTGACATAAATCATTTTAAAAACTATTTTTTTTTTCAAAAAAAAAAAGGAAAAACATATCAAATAGACCTGAATCCTTATATTGAAAGAGAGAAATGGTGTTGAGAAAGCCAGCTCAGACACACATACACACTGTCATTTACAAGACGTTTTGGACCACATGCAGTGTGGGATGATGTGTGCAGGTTGGTATCGAGTGCCTTCAAATTTGGAACATCTGATACCTCCAAATCATACATTCTTATTGCCTTGGTTTCAAAAACTGGTCATTCTTCATCCTTGTTTCGGCTCTAAGTTTGTGGAATGTGACCATTAATTACATGTTATTGTTATCACTCCTAGCTAAATGATCTGGTTAATTAGTCCCTTGCAAATTAAAGTATATATGTGTTTGTAGATATTGATGATCACTAAGTTTCTGGATAAGACTTTTTCATTTTATGGTAAATTTTAACATTTTTTTTAGAAATATTTGAATAATACTTTTTTATTTTTCAAAATTATATCCCATTATAAGATGATATTAAATGTGTAATATATCATTTTTTATCAATAAATATTAATTATTAATTTATTAATTTTTTATAATAAGAAATTCAAATCATATCCCTTTTTCTCTTCATTCTTTATCATCAAATCAATCTTATATTTTCACCGTTACATCTTATCAACTTCTTTCCGCACCAATATATACCATCACCACAAATATAACAATATATACAACCTTTTTTTTTCTTGTCTCTGTCACTCATTTGATTGTATTTCAACAAACTATATATCGAGATTTATATATTATAAGCATTTATATATATAAGGGTGCAAGGTATTGATCTACGTACGCTTGACTAAGAAGAATGAGAAATATTGTTGCCCAAGAGTTAGCAGAATTTGCTTACATATCTAAAGAGAGAATATGGATTGACAAGGTCCACATCATGTCCTCTCGTTTCTTTTCACATATGTACAAACTTTACATTATTCATTGCAATAATATTGCACTCTCTCTTCTCTCTTTTCTCTGTTTGTATATAAGAAACATAAGTTACTCAAAATATAAGTTTAAAATAATTATTTTTTATTTTTTTTAATCTAATGCTTGAATGAACAACTCAAATTTAATTATTAGATTAAAAAAATGAAGGAAAAAAAATGAAAAGTAACATTTTTAAAATTATCTTTAGAATAATTTTATCTTTTCTTTTACATACATATAGCCTACTGAGGTCCTAAAAACGTGTTTAAATGGAGTCTATTTAGGATTAATTATAGCCTAAGCTCGAAATATAACACCATAGCTTAAAGACATAAGTTATACAACTTTAATGTATAACATACGTCTTTAGGAACTCATATAATTTCATAAGGGGTGATTATATTGAGTTGCAAAGCATGTCACGTATGTTATTATTTATGATTTATGTGACCCTCTAGATGACCGAGTTTGATTTCGATGTTTTCATTTAAAAAATTATAGATATACATGTCCTTGAAAGTTTGACATTGATCTCATGTCATAATTTAGACCTCTTCAATTCACTATGTTCTAAAAAATTACACCTTTACGTTAGGTTGCCAAAACAGAGAAAGGTCTCCAACTTCAAGCTAGTTTAAATTCATCCACGATTTTGGCTGATTTAGCTCACAATCTCTTAATGAGAAATGTATATAAGTTTTTTACAGACACCAAGATCATCTCAATATCATTGTTGGAGCTCGGGTTATGGCCTAAATAAGGAGTAACTGTCAACCCCAAAATTAATTAAGATTTGCATCAAAGCCTAATTAAATCCAAATATACAAACATATAATAAAGTCATAATAAATGTATTAAAAATGATCGATCAATTTACTAGTGACTTCATTAAAATACTACTAACTTATTTTTCATTAAGAAAACATGAACTTTTCCTTTCAAAATTTAACAAAGAATGAGTATTTTCGTAGTGACAACTAAGTCAGCTTTAAGAGCACTAACTGAGCAGATCATGTGGATTGTGGCATTTTTGCTTTCTTCGTAGTAGCAACAATGGCCTACTGACAACAACTCTAGCCTCGTGCAGAATATTGCAAATAAGATTTGTTTTTTATTTGTTTTTTCATTTTTTATATATATTTCATAAGAAGATAAGGTAAAACTTAAAATGTTGCGTCCGGCTTAATATGCTGCCTTTAATGAATTTCCCTCCAGTTCCAAGCCCATAATCCCTACTGATGCAATATGCACAAAATCCTCTTATTTTATAACTGCATGGAATGGGTCACTATTTATTTTTTCAAAACTATACTATTCGCGGGAAATATTTATCGATTTTACTAATGATTAATTTTCATTAAGAATTTGACTAGCCAATTTTAGTGATATCTCCTCTTTAAATCATATCTTTTTTATTCATAATGATCAAACTCAATACTTTACTTAAAGAAATCGAATTTAATTTTACTCATACCAACAACATATTGGTAGAATGAGTCACTAAATAAGTATAATTTTTTTATAAGTTGATAAGTATAGTTTGATGTAATAACAATAATGGACTTTACTAAATTTTGAGAGCGTAAGAAATGAAAGATCATTTTATTTTCCTTTAAATTAATTTCTATCAATTCAAATATTTTATTATTATCATTATAAAATAATATATTGCTAGATCATTATAAATGAAAAAATATTCTCTTCAATATTAGAGAGGTCAAAAAGGAGATAGAAAGACTTATGGGTCTTGTAGGTGTGAGAGTCCAACTCATTATAAACACCTTAAATTAATGATATATCATAAATAGTTGAAAAAATTTACTAAAAAAAAAAATTACTATCTCATTATCAAAAGACTCCTTAATATGCGAACTTAAAGGAGAGAAATATTATACATAATTTTACCTTTACATATATAAAAAAGTTGTTTTCAGATTCGAACTTATGATCAATAAATCACCATGTATAACTTTATTAATATTAAATCAATTTTTTACTGTATACAAATTGCACTTATTTTCAGCCTAAACAATCTCACCCTTAATACCAAAGGGAAGTATTTTTCTTGCTATTAGTATTACCAGCACCAATGCAAGGCTTTGCACTTGCTTCCATATTCTACTGTCTCTGTACGTTAGATACCTAGTGAATAGTGATACTTGTTTTATTGTGAACACTGACAATAGAGCATATCTCAAGAAAGTGAGATTACTTTCTTCAGCTTCTTTTATCCTTATATATTTCTTTATCAATAAATTAAGCAAACGGGGGGAGTACTTTATACTTTATTCACTTAATCTTTTTATGCCTTTCTTGGGACAGCATGAAAGTATTCAACTATAAGACCCTAAGCACGAGTCTAGAACATGACACCTCAACAATAATACTCTTGTGTTTTCCTTCATCAATTACCCCCACAACCTTTCCACTAAATTTTCTAAATATTATACGTAACCAAATCTTGTTTTCTTGTCCCTTTTTTTCTCGTATACAAGTCAAGTTCGTCACTACAGCTTAACTCTACAATAAACATTCCACCTGACCCTGGTAACACTTTCCAAATCCCACAAACAGGTTCAAGGACTGTGTCCTCAAATAACCATACCATAACAATTCCAATGCAACAAAATCATAATGTAAACCAAACACTCATCACTTTTAGGCAAGTATTACAATACTATTAGAGGGCTATGAATATTACTAATCATAATATTGCTTCTCCAACCCCACCCCAGATATGATTAGTATAATAACCAAGGTTAAATAAATAAAAGAAAAAGAAAGAAAATTTTAAATTTAACTATATTCCGCCACAAAAAGTGTTAGCGACGGAATTAGCAACAGATTTTTCGACTGATTTAACGACAGCCAAGGGCGCCAGGTGCATTGGAATTTGGCGCCTAGAGCGTGAGTTTGGCGCCCGAAGCGCCAGAAATGGCCAGAAGGCCATTTTTCTCTGGAATTTGGCGCTGGAGGCGTGAAAATGGCGCCAGGAGCGCCAAATCTCGGGCAGGCACCCTATATAAAGGGATTTTCACGAATTTTTGGGCAAAAATCTAATTTCTTTCCTTCCCTAAGCCATTTCCTCCATTGTTGAGTTTGGAAGCTCCATAACCGCTTATTCTTTGACCTAAACACTTGATAACCAACTAGGAAAGTGATTAGAACCTCGAGATGAGCTAGATCCTAGTTTCAATCTCTCGAAAAGATAGCCAATCGGAGAAATCCCGTTCTCTAGGGAATATCCTCAGAGCTTGGATTTTGAGAAGAAATGAGTCATTTCAGAGGCGTTTAAGCTTAGAAAAGCTATCTTCTGACCTTCCTCAACAGTCTAGAGGTGAGAAACTCGATCTTTAACCGGTTATTTCTGAAAGATGATTCTTGATGAGTTTTGATGAATTTTGGATAAATGAGTGAGTTAGGGTCGAAATTAGGCTTGGATTCTTTAGAGATATATGCTCAGGAGGCTGTTTAGATGAAAGTTAAGCTTTGAATCTTGAGTATTGATAAAGTTTAGTTTTGACTCTGACATCTGTATGAGTAGGAAGATTGATGTTATAATGATGGGTTTGAGCCTAGGTACCCAAAAGATGATCAGGAGGCTAAATAAACTGTGAATATGTGTTGAAGTAACCATTTTAGTCAACTTGATAATCGTTGATATTTGGCCTGGATAAAGGCAATTGAACTGATAGAATTGACTTGTGCAGAGTCTTAGGGAGACTCTAGTACCTTGGTTAGGCCGAGATAGACCTTGTTGAGGGTCTGTGAGTAGCCTATAAGATGAGTAATTTTGATAACTCTAAGATAGCAGACAAAGAGGTTTAAATGGAAAGGAAATGCTTTGCTTTTCTTTTAAACGGTTGAGGACCGTTGATGATTCTTGCTTGTGTGTGTGCGCCTTTGTATAGGGCGTGACATCAAGGGTGTCGGTGGCGAAAACCACAGTTCAGAGATTGGATAGGAGAGCACTGCCTTGCCAGGTAAGCTCTTTGTTCTTGAGAGTGTTTCCCACTGACTGTGTTCCACCATACTCCGAGGGAGTTATGGTTATTGTATATCATGATGCATGTGTGTTAAAATTGTAAGTTAATATTTGATTGAGATGAACTTGTATGATGTACACTGTGATAGTGTACTATGTTATTGAGATGAACATGTATGATGTACACTGTAATAATGTACTGTGTTATTGAGATGAACATGTATGATGTAGACTGTGATAGTGTACTGTGTTATTGAGATGAACATGTATGATATACACTGTAATAATGTTCTGTGCTTTATGGATGATTGTGTGCTGAATAGATCTTCTGGCCAGTAGATAGATATGGACCTCCCTAGGAGTAGAGCGCACCTCCTAGTTTGGTTTGCTCACGTAAAGGGTGATGATGATCCCTTAAGACCAAGAGATAGGTGGGCCCGTTGCGGATGAGACCTATTCTCAAAGGTACCATATATCGTGCATCCATGCGTAAGGGGTAGCTTCCGATGGGATGACATGGGGTGTGAGTTCCGGTCTCACACTAGATGCTGATGATGATGCATCTTTTGAAAAGGGTGATGATGATCCCTTAATACCAAGAAATAGGTAGTCCCGTTGCGGTTGAAGCCTATTCTTGGATGTGCTATGTTTATGTGTTATTGTGATGGTGTTGTGATGTCTTTGATGTATGTGATCATGGAAGTGAGCCAGGGTGAGGAGAAGCCTCCAAGAACCCTGAGCTTACTGAGATTATTATCTCACCCCGTGTGTGGGGATTATATTTTGCAGGTTGTACATCTAGCAGAGATGATGAGTCCCAGGGCGGGAGGCCCCAATAGGGACATGCATGGTATAGCTGCTTGGAGCAGTGTTTTGAGAGCTTGGTTGCTCACTGTTGTGTATAGATATAGATATACGTATATATGTGTTGTTATTTTGTACCCGTGTGAGGGAAATGTATATGTTGGCATGTATTGAGTTTCTGTATATGGTGTACCCTCATATGAGGATCTGATATGTGATAACAGGGTACTGGATGCCTATTATTTTGCATGGCTGCAGTTAGAGTATTTTGGATGAGGAATGTACATAGTTTATGTATATTAATTTTAGATGCTGATAGGTAGTAATATTATAGTCCTATCTGCCGTTATTCACGTGGTTTTATGTAATCTGGATCATTAAGGTTATTGTGGCGTTTCGGCATTTGTTTAATTTGTTTTCTATACGTACCATACATAATGAATCAAGAAATATGGTTTTGAAATGCTTCCGCGTGATTTGAGTAATCTGTTTTAATTAATTGTCGTGCTTATATGATTAAGTAATATGTTAATACACCGGATGCATACGGGGTGTTACAATTAGCACAAAATGTCTATCCTCTGATGACCCCAATGCGTATAATTTCTTTCATAGTGAGTCTAATAAGCTTTATGTTAGCATGCTGCTTCTTCATGGAAACCGAGCTTTACAAAACATGTTAGTATTAATGGCCATAACTATGCACTTTTTTTGGTTTTCATTGTGGCCATTGTGCACTTTCTCTTCAGCTTCTTCACATCAGCATACGAGAGGTTCAAGAACCATTTTTTCTTGAAGTCTCTAGGAGAATTTGTAGTTATGAGGGTCATGTCCCTTCTCATTTCAGGAATTGAACAGAAACTTCATCAAGATGGGTCTTCTGAGGTAGCTGCATGGTTAACTTGTGCTTTTCTCACTGTTGATTCCCTTTGCATAGTCATTTTGTTGAAGCCTGGTCATCACTACTCTCTGCTTGATGCCACTTTGACTTTAACTTTACACTTGGGATTGGAGGGAGAGGGAATCTATGCCTTCCCTGCTGATGCTTTTGTTTTCATGATCATGGCTATCAAGAATTTTCTTTGGCACCACATCGGCCATATGCATGGAAGAGATAATGAGCAACTTCAACTTGTGTGGTTTGATTCACATCAAACTGATAATTTGTCTTCAGTTTGATATTGCCCAATTGAAGTTGATACCACAGTTGCTGAACTGAAATGTTAAGCTTGGTTAGAAAATAACTAACAGTTACAGTATTGTATGTAGAGGAACATTTCTCTAGTAAGTTGTCCTAAACAATATGTATATTGAGATGCTAGCAACACATTCTTTGTAACATATCATTTATTATTGGTTGAAATTTATTGAAAATCACAAAAAGTTGAATAGATTTCACTCTTTGTTTAATGGACTGCATTCATAATTTTTTAAGAAATAAATAAATTTTAAACTAATAATAGTGTTACTAAAACTTATCATATTTTTGGTATATATAAAAAAAAAACTTCTCATATCTGTGCAGTAAAAAGAAATCTCATATTTGTAACATGAAATTGTGTTACATCAAGCAAGACACGATTGCAAGGTGTATACAACACATTTGAAAGGAAAAGAGACGGGAAAAAAAATAAGAAATATGATAAGCAATGGAAAATTAAAGAGATAAAGAGTGATACAATGGAGATGTAAACATTAAGGCATGAAAAAAAATAGAATTATACATCTGTATACCTTTTATCTCTTTTTTACTGCTGACGGGAACTTATGGGGTAAACAAAACACTTTGACTCGTATATTTATTTATTAGGTGCTACGTTGCACCCTATATCAAATAATATTTTTCCATAATCTGAAACTTATACAATGAAAAATAAAAATATTAATTATATTTATATGTAAAGCATTATTCATATCAATTACATAATACAACCACAATATCAACTAATTTATATAGAAACTCTTGAGTGTTCAACATTTTGTTTTTTAGCTTTGTATTTCTACCTTAAGTCCTTAACATAACATTAAAGTATTGTTAAGATGAGAGTAATCATTAAAATTACTAAGTAAGGTGGTATCTATTGAATGAGAGAACAAGTGCCCTTTTCTAGTTTCGGAGACACTTAATATTCCTCAGCGTGTGTGTATTCATTAAGTATTTATTAATTATTATGTCATTTTTTTCTTAGTTCTATTAGCCTTTCCCATATAATATTCAAGTTCTATTTTGATTTTTTCATGATAAGAAAAAAATTGAAGTTAGTTATTTAATAAAAAATAAACTGAAAGGCTAAAAATACAAAAAAGTCAAAGTACACGCATAAGATAAATGAAATGTTAGTAAAAGAAAAACTCAATAAAAAAATAAATTAAAAGAATGATGTAAATAAAATAAAAGAACTTTACTAAGGGAATAAACTCAATTAGTTGAGTAGTGTAAAATGTTTCTCAAAACTAGATCGATCATCCAACTGGTGAAAATACTGGTTCAAGTACCAATGACTCAATCGGGATTAAACGGGGATCAAATTGATTTTAATAAAATATTTTTTTAATATTTTAGTATAATATCCTAATAATATTAGAAAAAAAACATAATATACATAAACTGATAATAATAAAAAGTATACTTAAAGTATCATTAGTCATAACATATACCAAGTTCAACGATTTTTAACCGCTTTAAAGATGCACTGATTTTTAGGATGCGTTGAATCGGACACATGACTAATTTTCAGTCGAATTGACCGGTCTAGTCTGAGTTTTAAAACCATGATATTGCGCATGAAGTCAATTCCTACAAATAAAAACAAATAAATAAATAAAGAATTTTAAAAAGTTGATGTGACAACTTTAACAAGTTAGATAGATAGATGTAAATTATAATTACAGCATTGTAATTTATATCGTGCATCAAGTGAACCCAAAGCACTAATTATATAAAAAAACATGTGGCCATGTATGTCACAACATACCCGATTCTACACTTAAATGAGGTATGTCCTTGAGAAAAATAGCATGGGACAAACTTATCACATTTTAGACTTTGCTAAATCTTTGAGCTATGAATCCTTACAAAGCTTAAAAAATGAAGACAAAAGCACCTCCTTAAGGACAAGTATCCTTGATTCCTTTCTTTCAAAGGTTGATTTAGATTATACCTCCCTTCCTGGTTAGGATTACGCAAGAGGATGATGCTGGTTGCTCTGGAACCATTATAAAAACCCACAACAAAGCCGTCATTCCACACAGATCATAACTTCCTAAACCTAAGCCATACACATTAGTAATAAATCCAAATGAATCCAACTCAACCCATTATCATATTAGCAATGATCCAACTTTTCAGTATGCAGGAGGAGCTCAAAGTCAAGTGTTTAGGAATGGGTGGATTTGGCAACTTGTTTACCATTACAATAGTTCCAATGTCAATGGAACCAAAGCTTAGGTCATCCTCAGATGATCCCAATGCATATAATTTAGTTCTTCTATAGTTTGCTGTGCTATTCTGGAGCCTTCATGGAAACCGAGCTTTAAATATCAATCATCCACTGGTGATTGTAACAAGCAGCGTTAGTAACATGTTTCTATGATGGTGCAGATGGCAGACATCTTTGACCATCTTTGGCCCATCTTTGACCAACTATGGTATCATTTTATAGTTTTCTATCAGTCAGTTCTCATTTTCAGGCCCCAGTTTGTTATGAATGACGGATCCTCATCCCATCAAGAGTGTCCCAGGTGTGATACCTAAGAAACCAGTTCCCCTGCTACTTCATGAAGTTGATATATTTTTTTTCATTTTCACAAATCATGAATCTGGCTGGTATCTTATGTGGTAGATTAGTGGTGAGAATCTGGGCTTTTAGGACTAAGTTGATTTTTACTTATACGGTGCAACTTTGTTTTCTTGCATCTTTTTTTCTTAAGATAAATATTCATTTTTAACTCTATTGGAAAAATATTAACTTACAGAGTAATTAACCTACATTATTACAAGTTATATATAAAACTGCCTCTCTATATATTGTGATCAGTTCTCTCCAATCTTCTTTCCTTCAAAACTTGTTTGAAACTATCTAAAAATGGCTTATTAAATGCAATGACTTCATCCCTTGTTCAACAACAAGAAAGCAAAAGAACAAGTTTTGCATACCTAAATTGATATATGAAGATTGAAGAGTGAAACAAGGCATAAGTCAGGAAGGTTGCCAGCACCCCATCAGTCTTTGGAATGATTGAAATATATACAGAAGGAATGTACAATTAGAATGAGTAGAAAGTTAAAGGCAATACCTGTGGCAGTCTTGCATGTCAAAAATGGTCTACAGTCTTCTCTCATGTCTTAACCTACTCTTCACATTCATATTAATTTTGATCAGCTAAGTTTGCTCTTTTCCCTTCCTATTCTTGAAATTGTAATGAAGTCATGCATTCATGAAGTGTTGAAGGAAAGCACTCAAGAGAGAACAAATGGTTGGAACGCTATGTTTGTCAAAATCCACTTTAGTTCCAGAAGCCCATATTCTCACCGTCTCAATTCTTCCATGTGAAATCCAAGCTTCATGAAGAAACTGAAAAATAATGAAGATTCTTGAGTTTCACTACCAACCCTGTATTGTACCTTTTCTTGAACATGAATCTTAATTTGCAAAACACGGGCCTCCATTATTGAATGTTTGCACGTGATATTTTATCTTGTACTCTGGTGTAATTAAGTTATAGCATTCTATAACCTTCTTAAGCTTCCGTCTTCATATCTGATTTAAAATGTTCAATATATATATAGTCTTCATTTGAAATCCAGGAGACCATAAAAAACAAGCAATTTTTTTGAGACCTTCATAATGATGCATATAACGATAAGCATCAACTACATTGTAATGCAGTGTTATGAATATTCACATTTCACCCCCATAGTACAAAAATCTCTCAATGCCTTGGAAATGCATTTGGAATATAACTTTTACCAAACATCCATATGAAAAAAGCATTGAAACAACAAATCAAGTTTACTAATGGCATCTAGAGTTATTTCCAAAAGTAAAAAATGGAATCACCACATAAAACCACACCCCCATAGTACAAAAATCTCTCAATGCCTTGGAAATGCATTTGGAATATAACTTTTACCAAACATCCATATGAAAAAAGCATTGAAACAACAAATCAAGTTTACTAATGGCATCTAGAGTTATTTCCAAAAGTAAAAAATGGAATCACCACATAAAACCACA